>CM056057.1:171437946-172037946 GCA_029574335.1 Rana kukunoris
GGACCAGGAAAAAATAGCAAACATCCCAGGGAGATTTGGGGTTAATTGGCATTGGTCTCTCTTCACACATTTCTTTCCTTCCAGTGGCACGGCCTGCCCCCCCCCCCCCCCCCCCCCCCCGTCTTGCTGTAGGTGTCCCACAAACCCCCAGAACAGACAATCACAATGACAAAACCAATGCTATCTATGCTCCCACATCTGCACACTATACTGCAAGTGATATTTATTATTATGTCTGATATAAAACACTGTATCGAACTAATGTCCAGTCATAAAACACACAAGTAGACCCTTTTTTCTGGATTTTAACCGCTTGAAATGCTTAAAATGTATCCTTAAATCCCCCTATATAAAAAATACTCAGCAACTTATTTATCATGGCGAATAATGAATCTGCGTGATATCCTGTTTACAATTTATATGGCACATACAATGCACACTGTCCATCATCACCTCTCCACTGACACATCAATACACTGCTGTAAGGATTGTATATAAAAAATAATACAAAGATCTCCCTAGGTCACTCCCTAGGTGTCTCTATAGCTGTGAAACGTGTATAGTTAGATCTATAGGAAAAGTAATGGAAGAAAAGAAAATCTATAAAAACAAAAAAAGAGAAAATAGGACGAAAGAGCAAAGAAAGAATTAAATAATTAAACATATAATAGAAAGAAAGGATGGGAAGAGAAAAAAGGGAAAAGAGAGAGTTAAATAGATAGGTAGAGTTCCAGAAAAAAAAAGAGGAAGAAAGCAATAGAGTGAAAAGAAAGAAAAAAAACGAAACCGTGGGTCAGAGAGAATGAGGACGAGAGAGAGAAAAAGAAAGAAAAGAAGAGAGAGAGGAAGGATAGAAAGAAAGATACCATTAATTAAAAAAAAAAAGGAAGAAAGGTGGAGAGGGAGAGAGGAAAGAAAAAGAAAGAAATAAAAAAAGAAAAAGGAAGGAAAAAATAAATAAACAGTGAAAGAAAAAAAAGGAAGAAGAGGAGAAAGAAAAGATAGAAAGGGGGAAATATAAGATTAAAAAAAAAAGAAAGATGAATGGAAAAAGGGTGAAAGAAAGAGGAAGAGAAAAAAAAAAGAATGATCGGTATAAGGCCCACATTCTCCTAGGTTGGGTTCACAGAGGTGTCCCGGAAAGGACACCTCTTGGCCGTTGGCCGGAGCACTGTGAGCCTGGTTCCGGACCAGAGAAGTTGGGATCTAATAGAGGTGCAATACTGGCTCTGGCAGTGTAGTGACCACAGTGTAGCCTCAGCACATACACACCCAAATATATCATATATAGAAATAATAACACCACAATGTCCCATCCCTCCTCTGTCCCTGCTCAGTCAGAGGGATCCCCTATTCTAGGTACCCAGGAAGAATACCGACTGAAGATCAGGATCAGTATGACAACCAAGTGTGACACCCATTGATTGCTGAACACTCACATGCACCATGTGAAGACTGATCAGTGCTAATATCCCAGCAGCACCCAATGTCTGTTCTATATGTGATCCCGGTATCTGCACACAGCAAGCCTCAGGTGTCCTCGTTGTCACCGCCTGAGCCTTATAATTCAGCAGTGTTTGTATTGTCGCAGCATTAATTAGACAGGTATGAGTTTAATTGCTGGGAATGGAAGTGCATTACACAGTGAGTGCACAGGCAGGAGGAGCAGCCTAGGAAGACGTTTGGATATTATGATGCAAATGCAGAAACATACACCTCTGTCGTGCTTGAATTTCAATGGCAGCGAGTCTAGGTGGCCCTAATCGCTGACCCTGCTGAATTCCACCCAAATTAAAGGCTGAAATCTCTCCAGCATCTGCTGCATCACAAGCTGAGATGGTGGGGGGACCATTTTCATATGATGATATTGTAATATGATCCGCAATGACAGAATGCATGACAGTTGTCCTACAATACATGGCAAGTCAGTCAAAGGACAGGAGCGACATTTGGATAATTAGCATCCATTGGGCAGTCAATCAGGCGAGGAGGACAAGCTGAAGAAAAAAAAAACCCACAGAGGACTTGGAAACAAAAGGTACCCAGCTAGCACGGGATTAACTGCTTCAAACCGATCTAAATGCTTTTGTATCCAGTGAACTGGGGGCTCTTGGGCTTGTCCTGCTCCCCTACATACTCCAAGGGATCCCACTGAGGAGCACCAGGGTTAAATCCTCTTTTCTTCCTGGACCATCTAAAATATACATCACTTCAACACAAAAGCTGCTAAAACACTGTTCATGTGATTGTTTGATTTTTTTTTATTATTATTTATATTATTGTATAATGATCATTAAAAAAAAAAAAAAAAGACTTAATCTACTGTATCTCTACATTCATTTCATGCAATAAATAAGCAGCATACTTAACACTCCAATAACCATAGAAATAATTACAGCACATATATACTTTTAAGGCCAGATGCAAAGTAGATGGATTAAAAGAGAGTATTTCACATATGGCAATAGGCAAGAAAGGTCCCTGTACACAACAAGGTCCCTGAAGACAGATGGAGCTGGGAAAATGGGGTACTGAAGACCCCCTTCAGTATATACAGAGAGATGAGCTCTTACCTTGCTGGTGCACAGAGTGTGGTGAGAACAGACCTGGTGGATGGTGTGTGCTGTGCTCTGGGTGGGGTATATTCATGTATATGCATATGTACAGTAAGGGAGATGGGGAAAGGGAGTGTGTGTGTGTGTGTCTCTGGAAATCTGCCCTACTCTCTTCTGCATGGTACAGTCTGCACAACTGAGCAAATAGCTTCACATAGCTTGGCAGAAAATGTAGTGAGAGATGTATAGGGGAGATGGAAACAGCTTATCCTTGGCAGGTTTCACTGCTGTGAATATCATCATCTTCCAAAACTTCTTTGAAAATTATGTGTGTGTGTGTGTGTATATATATATATATATATATATATATATATATATATATATATATATATATATATATATATAGTAACTCAAGAGATTGTTGATCCAATCCTTTAAATCAACTCTGGGTATAGGGTTCAAGTTTCTATTCTCTTTTTTTCTGTTGGTGAACTAGATAAACCTGTGGATCTGTACTTTTTCCAGCCTATGTAACCATGCATACAGTATATAGCTATTCTGATTGGATACAGCATAATTGGCAACACTAGCAACATTAATGAAGCTGCTTTACTAAAGAGATAAACTGTTCACCTAGGAAAATGTAAGCAAAGCAATGAAGGTGAAGCTGTGTTCACTATGAATACCCAAATGTGCTAGAAAAATAAACTGTTTTATCAATATTTACTATACGTTCCCTTTAAAAAATCTAGATGTTACAATTTCTCTCAACCCTATCTGACCGACACCAGCAGACACCTATTCTTTTTCTGCAGAGCTCACACGTTACCTGCATTTTACAAATACACTCCCCCAATAGTGAAAACCTCCATTACCTGTAATATCTAGGAACTTTGACAGATAGGCAACACTCAGGTGTGACACCCAAGTGACAGATGTACTGAGAGAAGACAATTACAACCACGTGTGTAGATATAGAACATCTATACATTATTATCGCTTTACTCTACAGGGGTCCTACAATACCCCCAATCAGGGGAAGAATCTGTCACTCATCGTGCAAGTTATTTATTTATTTATATTACTATCTTTCTCTTAAATGTTCCTAACCTGATCAAGAACCAGCTGTATTTACATCTGGCTGAAAAAAAGACTCATTTGGTACAGCCAATGCAAGAATATTAAAGCATACCATTTATTTATCTATCTATCTATATATATATATATATATATATATATATATATATATATATATATATATATATATATATATATATATATATATATATATATATATATATATATATATATATCTATATATATATATATATATATAATATATATATATATATATATATATATATATATATATATATATATATATATATATATATATATATATATATCACACTTCATGTACAGCAAATGACTGAGAAATATATGACACATCCACCGCATATATTCCACCATACTACCTAACAATATCTTCCAACTCTTGCCATCCTAAAGCCTTCAAGGACCACACAAAAGGACAAATACATATACACTGCATATGTTGTATACCACCACATACATGTGATAACAGATGGCAAAGAGGTATATAACTTAATTGAATGATTATGACATTCATATGACATACATACTATACATATACTACCACATACAGAATACTACCACATACAGAAGACAGCAGGGGAGTTAGACAGACAGACAGACAGACAGACAGACAGACAGATAGATAGATAGATAGATAGATAGATAGATAGATAGATCGATAGATAGATAGATAGATAGATAGATAGATAGATAGATAGATAGATAGATAGATAGATAGATAGATAGATAGATAGATAGATATAAATAGAGTGATTGATCGACTGGTTTATAATGACACATATATGTTACAAACACTATACTATTCAATCTGACAATGGGGTTAATTTACAAAAGAAATATAGACGGTTATCCAACTAGTGCTAGTGAGCAAGGTCAGGTTGTGTTCAATGTAGTGTCTGTTTATGAAACAGAGAATAGCCCAGATCCTGATGTTCATAGCAAAAAAAAACAAAAAAACAAGACAAAAAAAAAGATTGTTGCTAACAAATGATTGGGTATTCAAAGCGAACAAATCTTCACATTATCCAGTAACTGCTTTATGAATAGCCCTTATCCATTCAGCAAATCAACCCCACTATCTCCTAAATATCCTAACACAGATGACAGATAGATGGCTCCATAGATTGATGTATAGATAGCACCATAGACAGATGCATGTATGATTCAATAGATAGCTGTATAGATATCTAGCTCTTAGGATTTATATATATATATATATATATATATATATATATATATATACAGTTTCATAATAGATAACTCCACAGATATTTACATAGTTAGATAGATGGTTTCAGAGATAGATGTATGGATATACGAATCCATAGATAAATCTATAGCTCAATAGATAGTACTATAGATAGCTCCCTAGACAGACTGTGTAGATATTTTTGTATTCTTCAACTTTAGGATATCGTATTTTTAGAACACAAATATCACCTATACATTATATTGCATCATTCTAGATGAATGGCTAGATATTGTCTTCACTAGAACCCCAGGCATTCCCATTTCATACACACATTATGTTTTTTATCAATTTGTGAACTTTATATTATACAATTTTTGTACACATAAACATTTCATGTACCCATTAACTTAGTTTCAAATTTTTCTCCTAGAGGTATAACAATATAAACCAAGGAGATGTTAATTCCAGGTATCCATTTCTAGTTCTGTAGTTTGCATATGAAACTATTTTTATTTTTTTTTACTTAATCAGTGACTGTTGCATTGCTCTCTATGTAGATGGTCCCTATCCTTCCCCACCCACCCTCATCCCATTCACATGTCATCCAGCGCTGCTCCCTACCCCAATGTAGAGCCATGTAATCATGGTGTCGGTGTTTTTTAATTCTCCACTAATACACACCTCTTAACTGTGATTTATCTGCTATAGAATAACCCATAATCTGTCACTTGTCGTCTTAATTCCTGTTTGTGGGATATTGAATCTCTGGCTGCAGTATTACACTTAATTGCATTGGCAATGAAAAGAGCCGGGATGTTAATCAAAATAAATTGAAGATAAACAATAAAATCATTAAATCTTTGCAGCACTAAGTGTAACTAATCGGTTTTGACTTGAGGAAAAAAAAAACACAAATAATGAATGTGCCAGGCATGAGGGTCTCATTAAATGCAGCCTGCATCAGGGTCCCTCAGCAAAGATATCACCCATCCCATGTGGCTGCTATAGACCGCAATGTCCCCAGTATTCAAACCCCTCTGTATCAGTCCACTGGCTCAAAATATATTTATTATATTATTATATTATGAGTCAATGGGAATGTTATGCAAAAGGTTTTAAGTGAAGTGAATTTTCCCCAGAGCTTAGTAAATGAGAAGCAATGTCACTTTCTAAAGAATGCCCAATCACATGAAAGGGAAATAACAATACACTAAAGATAAGTAAATAAATAAAATGGAAATAATAATAATAAAAATAATAATAAGATAAATAACAATAAAATAAACATTTAACTTTGCAAAGAATAGCCAAGCACACGCAAGGGAAATATAAAGAATAAAATAATAAATAAAATAAAATAAATTAAGATAAAAAAGTGTAAAAAAAAAATATCTATATAATTTTCCCTTTGCAAAGAATACCCAATCACATTGCAAAAAATAAATAAAGAGCAACATAAAATATAAATACAGTGAAATTAAGAAAAATTAACATTTCACTGCAAAGAATACCCTATCGCATGCATGGTGGTAAATGCAAATATATATATATATATATATATATATATATATATATATATATATATATATATATATATATATATATATATATATATATATATGGAAAAGAAAATAAGTAAAGTCAAATAAATACCAATAAAAAAATGTCACTATGCAAAGAATACCCAATCACATGCATGGTAAAAACAAAATACATATATATATATATATATATAAAAAAGAAAAAGAAAGTAAGTAAAGTAAAATAAATAATAATAATAAAAATGTCACTATGCAAAGAATACCCAATCACATGCACAGAAAAAAAATGGTTTTGCTTGCACATGATTGGATTATGGAAGTCAGCAGAACGTCACCACATTCACTAAGCTCTGGGGGGGAAAAACCCTTGCAAAATAAACAGTCTATTTGGTTTTAGTCAGCCCTGCTGCAAGAGGGTAAAAATTATCTCTTGAATCTGATTGGACCGTAAAACATAGGTCAGTTTTAATATAACCACTACACAATGTAATATTAGTTACATTTACTTTTTTCAATTGATTATGAACTTCATCTCCTTATCAAAGTCATAGTGGCTTATTTACTAAAGGAATGGAGAAAAAGTGAAATGTGCTCAGTCATCCAATCACGTGCAAGAACAAATAGTTTTTTCTTCCCTTGCACAGGATTGGGGATTCAAAGTGATCACAGCTTCTTCCTATTTACCAAGCTATGGGATGATTAACTTTGTGAAGAATCTGCTTCCTTAGTAAATTAGTCCAATTTATTCTGAAGCAAAAGAGTGTTAGAAACTGATATTTGATTTTTGTGTGAGTGCTGGCACACTGAATCACATTCTAGTGATATCCGCCACCAGAATTCCACTCCATTGCTGCTGTAATTATAACACTAAATGATGCTGCCTACCCAATATACTGGATATTATAAACACAGAGGGACAGATTCTCAGCTGAGATACAACGGTGTATCTCCAGATACACCGTCGTATCTCTGTATCTGGCCCTGGGTATCTATGCGTCTGATTCTTAGAATCAGTTACGCATAGATTTGGCGTAGATCCGACTGGCGTAAGTCACTTACACCATCGGATCTAAGTTGCAATGTTACACTTGGCCGCTAGGTGGCGTTCCCGTCAAATATGCAAATGAGCATGATACGCCGATTCCCGAACGTTTTTGCGCGCCGTCGTCGTAGTTTACGTAGTTAGCGTAAGCGTAAGGTTACCCCTGCTATATGAGGGGTAACCTTGCGTAGGCCTGGCATAAACCATGTTAAGTATGGACGTCGGGACAGCGTCGGGTTTTTCCATTGTTTACGTCGTTTACGTAACTCGTCGCGAATAGGGCTGTACGTTAATTACGTTCACGTCGAAACCAAAGTATTTGCGTCGTACTATAAAGCATGCGCAGTGGGCTGCGTTGATGGCCGGCGCATGCGCAGTTCGTTTGGCGCGGGGGCGCGCTTAATTTAAATACAGCACGCCCCCCTCCTTCCCAATTTAATCTACGCAGCCTTACGCTGTCCCATTTACGCTACGCCACTGCACACTACGGAGCAAGTGCTTTGAGAATACAGCACTTGCCCGTAAATAGTGCGGAGGCATAGTGTAAATGGAATACGCTACGCACACAAAGGGCAGATTTACGAGAATCTGGCCCATAGTTTGGGAACAGGGCTGATCTTATGGGAGAAGGCATAAATACTACTAGGGTTCCCTAGAGGGATAAGACACCAAAGGGTCCAAAGTACCATGCACAATTAATACAGTTGAAGGTGAAGTTGACAATGACAAAGCTAATCGGTGCTATCTACTTTCTATAATGGATTTTATAAACACAAAGGAAGAGATTTACTAAGACTGGTTCACACAGAATCTGGTTCAACTGAGCATAGTAACCAATAAGCTTTTAGGTTTTATTGTCAAACCTTAATTGAACAAGCTGGGGTTAGAAGCTGATTTGCTGCTACGTTATGCACAGTTGCACCATATTGTGTGCACCAGTTTTAGTAAATCTTCTTCATAGTTTGGAAACAGGGTTGGTGTTTTGAGAGAAGGCTTAGACATGATTATGGTTCCCTAGAGCTATAAGAAGTCAGTGTAATTTAACTAAAAAATACTATGCACAATAAAAATATTTTTAGGTGGAGCTGGCAATCATAAAGTTAAATTATGCTTTCTGCCTTCTATAATGGATTTTTATATATAACAGTTTGGGAACAGGGATGGTCACATGCGGGAGCAGGAATGGACACTATTCGGGTACCCTAGAGGTAAGAAGTCAGAATAATTAAGCCACCAAATAATAAATACCATGCACAATGAGAACAATTTTAGATGGAGCTGGCAATTATGAAGCCAAATGTTGATGTTTACCTTTTATAATGGATTTTTATATAAAAAATTAAACATAGTTTCGCATGTGGCTGGTCTTATGGGAGAAGGCAGAGACACTAGGAATTCCTAGAGGTATAAGAAGAAAAAAGTGCATTGCAGCCTAAAAATACACAGTATAATGAAAACAGTTTTAGACCCCTTTCCCACTAAGGCGGTTTCAGAGCGTTTTAGCACCAGAAAAAGTGCCTATAAAGCGCCTGAAAACCGCATCCCATTCATTTCAGTGTGACTTTTCACACTGGGGCGGTGTGCTTGTGGGATGTTAGGAAAAGTCCAGCAAGCAACATCTTTGGGGTGGTTTGGGAGCGTTGTATACAGCGATCCAAAAACGCTGTGCCCATTGAAATGAATCGGCAGTGCTTCCAAATTTGAAAAGCACTTTCGAAGCACCGCAACACGGGCGCTTTTACCCCCCGCTAGTGGCCAAAGAAGGGCGGCCCGAAAAGCATTGCCTTAAACAGCGATAATGTGCGGCTAAAACTAGCAGCGCTTTAGTGCTAACACGGTCGTGGCTCAGTGTGAAAGGGGTCTTAAGGGGAGCTTCCAGTTATTTCTAATGATTTGTCCAATCTAAGTCAGTTTTCTGTGTAATATTATGTGTGATGAGTTTAGATACAAATGGTCAGCAACAAGAATGCAGTGAAGATTTGAAATACTGCTCCTGTACGATGGACAAGTTTATCAGGAAAAAGTTATGTAAGTTGTTCTAATTTAATAATTGTTCAAAATATATTTTGTGTAGAAGGACACTTGAACCTAAGGATGTCCAAAATTAAGAGTTTTATTTTTTTTCCTAAATTAAAAAAAATAAAAATCAGGTGTTCTTGTTGAAATACATATTACCTTTTCTTTAAATATTACCTAGAGTGCAAAAAAGTCAAACAAAAATAAATAAATAAACAGTACAAAACTCTGATTGGGAAAATCAGAGAAATACACCAATACAAAAAAAGAAAAAAGAAAATAAAATCAACAACAGGCAAAGCAACAGCAATAAAAGCTGACACAGGTTTAAGCCTTCCCTTAATTTACTAAAAAACTGAATTTCCCCACTTCCTGTGAGTTGTAGAGATAGCCATACACACACAGATTACGCCATACACACTTCACAGCACAGATAGACAAATATCCCTAGATGGCTATTATATTCTGACAGATGACTCCAGTAGCTGTCAGAATTCCCAAGCAGTGTCCGCACCTGATTGGATGCAGGCCCTTCATGGCTGACAATTCCCCCCCCCCCCCCATATTTCTCTGATGGGAAGAATGACCACCATCAAAATGTCTATCCTTTCTAAATTGCTTTATTTTTTCAGAGCTCTCCCTATCTATCTGTCCCGCCAAACTATAGTAATGATACAACAAGAAATCAATACGTTTATTTGGACCAATATACGCCCTAGATATGGTAAGTCACTCACACACAGGCCTATGGCACAGCGTGGCCTAGGTCTACCTGACATTTGGCTTCATTATTTATCAGCCAGATTGGCCCAAACTTCCCAATGGCATGTTCCCCCGGAGTTGATCCCCTGGCTTCAGTTTGAAATCATCTCTGTCCGTCCATTTTACATCCCCGGCCTTCTTATGGCAGGCTGGCCTGCAACCTAAAGAGATAGGGGCACTTGATACTATCGTAGGCCAAACCCTGCATCTATGGTCTCTATATCACCATAAATGCAAACTTCGTTCACACAGACCACCCCTAACTTCATTAATGGGAACTAGGAGCTTCCAGCCAACCTTTGTTTCCCCCAGAGATTTTATCTGTTGGGAACAAATATCCCTTACCACACTAAGAGCCCTTGCCCATGACTCATACTTTGTTTCCTTTACACAACTCCAAGAACAGTTTGATATCCCCAGAGCTGAGTTTTACAAATATCTCCAAATTCGCCACTTCTTTGAATCATTCTTTAGACTGAACGCTAAGCCCATCCTATCCCGTTATGAAGCGACCTGTCTGCATCTCTCTAAGGAGAAGGAAACCATCTCCTCTATCTATAAATTTCTCAATGAACTGCTCCTTTCCAGAGAAATCCGCAGCCATGGCCAAGTGGGAGGCTGACCTGGAGGTAGTTTTTTCAGCAGAGTACTGGGCGGATATGTTTCAAAATATGCACAAATGCACATACTCTATTGCTTTGAAATAAACAGTTGTTAAATTGCACCCAAGGTGGTATTTGAGCCCAAGCAAGGTCCACAAATTCTTCCCTGTGGTTCCAGATACTTGATTAAGGGGCTATCAGGCCTCAGGTACCCTACTCCACACATTTTGGAACTGCCCCCACTTGCAACATATCTGGAACCAGGCAGCCTCCAGGGTTACACAGATCTCTGGATCCTTCATCACATTGACAGGGGTACATTTTTTGCCTTTGGCGCTTTAGGGGGAGCAGTTGGAGGCAGCAGGGTGATGAAGCCTGGGCAATATTTTTATGCAGATTTTTTTATTATAGCAGTGTAATTTTATTTCAGATGTAATGGAAACTTGTGGGAAACTGTAAAACACAACCACTAAAATGATTTCAATTTTCAATGAATAATTCAATGAATACTTTTTCCTTATTGTGGAATGTAGCACTGCCATAAAACCTTACACATTTACATGTCTTTCTGCTGTCAACTCTTGGTTTACACACATGCACAAACAAAGGCTCAGATGAAGAAGAGTACATAGAAATATAAAGGTTCTATTTTGCAATGCAATGCTTGTCAATGTGGCATGAAGGAATACTATTTATCTCACTTCATTGAGGAATGAAGTCTTTATGTTTTTAGTCTAGGACAGAAGTGAAAACCTTCTGTGAAACCACTTGAGGGATGAGCTTGGGTTCAAACCCATGTTTGGCCGAACCTGGAAGGAAGTCGTCACTTTCATGCCATTAAGCTGCCGCCAAGGCATCCTCATCCCCGCAGTTGTACGTACAAAAAGGGTCTAGAATGCTTGCTACATCATTGTGATATCATTGACATAATATGGTTAAATGATATTTTAACCACTTGACCACTGGGCACTTAAACACCCTTAATAACCAGACCAATTTTCAGCTTTCGGTGCTCTCACAGTTTGAATGACAATAACTCGGTCATACAACACTGTAACCAAATGAAATTTTTGTCCTTTTTTTCCCACAAATAGAGCTTTCTTTTGGTGGTATTTGATCACCTCTGCGTTTTTTTTTTTTTTCTATAAATGAAAAAAAAAACGAAAATTTTGCAAAAAATTATAATTTTTCTTCATTTCTATTATACAATTTTGCAAAAAAGAAATTTTTCTTCATAAATTTGGCCTAAAATGTATACTGCTACATATCTTTGGTAAAAAAAAAAAAAAAAAATGTTGCATATTATTTAGTCTGGGTGAAAGTTATGGGGTCTACAAACTATGGTACCAATTACTGAAAATTGATGAATTTCATCACACCTAATGTACTGACAGCATCTCTCATTTCTTGAGACCCCAACATGCCAGAAAAGTACAAATACCCCCGAAATTACCCCTTTTTGGAAATAAGACATTCCAAGGTATTTAGAAAGAGGCCTGGTGAGTTTTTTAAAGTTGTCATTTTTTCCCACAATTCTTTGCAAAATCAAGATCTTTTTTTTCCATCAAATTTTCATATTATTAGGTTATTTCTCACACACAGCATATGCATACCACAAATTACACCCCAAAACACATTCTGCTATTCCTCCCGAGTATGGCGATACCCCATGTGTGAGACTTTTACACAGTGAGGCCACATACAGAGGCCCAACATGCAGGGAGCACCCAGGCCAATTCTGACATTTCTCTCCTACATGTAAAAATCATCATTTATTTGCTAGAAAATTACATAAAACCCCAAAACATGATATAAAGATACCTCACATGTGTGGTTTGAACACCGTTTTTATATGTGGGCGGGACTTGCGTATGCGTTTGCTTCTGCCTGCGAGCTCACGGGGACAGGGGCGCTGTATGCCCAGAGTATTGCGGAGTATGCCCAGAGTATTGCGGAGTATGCCCAGAGTATGCCCAGAGTATGCCCAGAGTATTGCAGAGTATGCCCAGAGTATTGCCAGAGTATTGCCAGAGTATTGCCAGAGTATTGCAGAGTATGCCCAGAGTATGCCCAGAGTATTGCCAGAGTATGCCCAGAGTATGCCCAGAGTATTGCCCAGAGTATTGCCCAGAGTATTGCCCAGAGTATGCCCAGAGTATGCCCAGAGTATTGCAGAGTATGCCCAGCTGAGGTATTGCCGAGTATTGCAGAGTATTGCAGCAGGGATGGCTGAGCAGGGAGGGATGGATGGATGGATCTGTGACTACATTTGTCACAGATCCAGCCCGCAGCACTGCCGCTGCCATCCGCTCCCTCCCCTCTCCTCTCACACTGTACCGATCGGTACAGAGAGAGGAGGGAGGAACCGGCGTCAGCACATGACGCTGCTTTGTTGACAAGTGATCGCGCCGTCATTGGACGGCGCGATCACGTGGTAAACCGCAGCTATCAGCGGCGATTTACCGTGATCCGTGATGCGCCGGGTCCTCTGGACCCGTCGGTCACGGATGTTCCCGTGTGCGCGCCTCAGGGGGCGCGCGGGAGCGCGATTCTAAAAGGCCGTTAATTAACGGCCACTTAGAATCAAGCAACCGCCCTATAGCCGTACTTTCGGTATAGGGCGGTTGCAAAGTGGTTAAAGAACTGAAGTTTTCAGAGAAAGCATGCGGAAGGGGGCCAAAGAAGGAGAAACATTTGAAGCCATTGGAGCCATATAAAAGAAAGTCCTCTTACAAGGACCATCATGGCATATTCAACAGGTATAGTTTCAATTAATGCTGAAAATTAAAAAATATTGTAAAAGGCTTAGGGGTCAATTCAATAATTAGATACATGCCACATGATTTTGTGCTGCAAAATAACTCATGCACTAATTATCTCAAAAGTACTAATTTCACGAAAAATCATGCTTTATTTAAAAAAAAATTAAAATATTTATGTTTTACAATAGCATTAAAATTTATGTTATTTTTACATAGTTTTATCACGTTTTTTTTCACAGGCTAACATTACATCAGAGAAAGACTATGAAAATTATTTTCTTTGATTGAGGGCCTGTTTAAACCAGATGTGATGGGACTGCATTGGGTGGCTATTCCAGTGCAGTCCAACCTCAAGACAAAGGCAAAATGCCTTGTCTCCTACCTAACCAGCTTACACAACATTGTTATGGTGGTGTGGGGCTGAAACAAAGTACGGCCTCATACACATGACCATTTTCCTCGACAGAATCTATCAACAAACTTGGTGACAGAGCTTTTTTGCCGAGGAAAACGGTCGTGTGTATGCTTTTCATTGAGAAAACTGACGTGGAACTCGACGAAAAAAAAAAGAGAACAAGTTCTCTTTTTCCTCATCGGGAGTCTCAATTTTCTCGTCGTGTTCCTCGTCGGGCTGTTTTTCGACTAGAAACACGTTCGTGTATATGCTTAGAAACCCGCGCATGCTCAGAATAAAGTATGAGACGGGAGTGCAGCTTCGGTACAAGTATCGTTTGTAGTGGAGATGGCACATTTGTCACGCTGTAATAGACTGAAAAGTGCAATTTTTTTTTCTTACCAAACTTTTACTTAAGACGCAGTAACATGAGAGCACCAAGGGTTGTGCCAGTGGAATCGAACTTCCCCTGCCGTCGTATGTGTTGTACGTCACCGCATTTGAGAACGAGGAGATTTGGTCTTGACTGTGTGTACGCAAAGACAGCTTGTCAAGTTTCTCGACAAGCCTGACAAGGGACTCGTCGAGGAAAATGATGTGTCTTTTATGACGAGTTCCTCGGTCGTGTGTACGAGGCCTAACAGACTGTACTTTTTCTAGTGCAGAGCAAGGCAATCCACAACCTCTCACTGAACAGTGACCAATAGAACCTAAGGAAATGTCACTGTGTTACCTTTCAATAAAGTTCATAAAAAAAAATGACAGTCACAGTTACTGTGTTGCAACTCAGTGGCTGTTGTGAATGGACCCACAGGAGGCACATAGCCACAAACAAACTTAGTAAAACTATAAAAACATCCTCAGTGTGCCTTCATTTACACAATCTCCTTCTGGTGAATTTCTACAAGTTATTTACATTTTTAAAATCAGTGTAGAAAATGTACAGGCTGGTACACTGTACAGTAAAGCCTTGGTTTGAAAGTAACTTGGTTTGAGAGTGTTTTGCAAGACAAGCTAATTTTTTTTATAAATTTTGACTTGATATACAAGCGATGTCTTGATATAAGAGTAGTGTCTTGTCACAACTAAGTATAAAATAGAAGAGACGCGCCTCTAAGTGTAGCAATATGGTTACATTTAATAAAGGTACAACATTTAGCAACATATTGCTACACATGGATGCACTTCTCTTCTCTTGTATACTCTGTTGCTCCTTATGGATTTGACTTCTAATCCCCTTGTGAATGGACATTATATGGTTACACAATCACATTGCTATAATCTTTTTATGTGAAATATAAAGTGAAGGATTTATGAATAAATGGTTGTGGAACAAATCACTTGAGTTTCTATCATTTCTTATGGGGAAATTTGCTTTGATTTACAAGTGGATTACAAGCATGTTTCTGGAATGAATTATGCTCGCAATCCAAGTATAGAAAAATTCTAGAGCAGGCACCTTTTGTTATGTATTATGCAAAAATAAACCATCTGCATCGAAATCCCTCAATGAAATATGAGTTAGAAAGGTTCCCCCAATTGAGGGTGGAGTGTGGTTTTAGGGATTCTTGCTGATGCACAATGGATAACTATACAGTATAAATATATGGGTCTGATCAAACCCAAAACAACTGAGACGTGAAAACAATCAATGTTGGTAAAAAAATAACAAAAATTTATTAATACATATTAAACAAAAAGTATGTTAAAAACCACTCAAGTTTAGAATTTAGAGAAAGGTGTTTGATAGAGCAAATTATTGCCAAACAGCTTCTTCATTCCTTGTCATGTAACTGGTTCGACTAGTTTCGCCCTGTCGGGCTTCGTCAGGAACCCACAGTGGAATGTATTCTATATAGATGAAAGATATACAATGAAAAGGCATATCAGAAAGAGTATTGATAAAGATCTTAACATTGAAATAATAAATATTGATCCGAAATTACGATCATAAGAGGTAACATCCTTGATGAGAAAATACAAAATAGTAATCGTATAAGGACACATAATATTGTGAGTCAGGGAACAAAAAGCATACCTTGATTTAAAGGAGGGGAGGACCAAGGAGAGGGATGCCCACTAGGGCGTGTTCTCAAAAAATGGTGAGAAGACCCCTGGTGGGTGAGATGGATAGTGACCAGGTGGTAGGTCACTGTGCAGGTGTGTTCCTATGTGTGTACCTGATTAGAGGAAACTAGGTTAAAAGGATGTAAGGTGGCATGTGTCGATTCAAACACGACAATGTTAGCGTGATGAAAAAACGAATTTGCTTACTGATGCACAATAGTAGACAAATGTAACTATTCCAAATGGTCGTTTGCAGAGCTGCCTGCTTTCTCCCTCTGGCAGTTCTGCAGAGGGATCTGTTCTATGTATGTATGATTGCTGTGTCCCGATCTGAAGCAGAAGGAGATAGCTGCAGAGTCTCTGCCTGTGCCTCCTGGGTCCTAAAACTCCCCCTTCGCCCCCCCCCCCATCCTCCATAGTCGGCGGTGTTATCTCCTGTCAGATAAAGAATGATCAGGAAGCTTGTTCCCCCTCCCTCCAGTCCAGATCATGCTCTCACTGCTCTGTGTTCATGGAGAACTCCAGGGTTTGGATGCAGAAGTGTTTCTGCTTGAGGGGGCGAGTGGGGGGGGGGGGGGTTCTACTGGAGCGAAGGGACAGAAATTTTAGGATTTGGGAGAGGGAGTGAATATGGAGCCAGCCTAGAACTGCAGGTAGCTGCCACTGCAGTGCTGAAGCTAGCAGCCAGTGGACACCTCTCTCTCCAGCTGACACTCAGACATCTCTGCCCAGCTATTTCTATATACCACCCTATGGCCCCCTATATACTTTGCGTAGTGGGAACACATGCTCCTGCTCGCATTTTTTTATTTATTTTTTGCTTGTTTTTTGCACACAGGGGAGCCCATTCATTTAATGGGCTGTTATATGTGTGACAAGCACATCACAGAGGCTCTAGATCTAGAACATGGGTGCTCAACCTGTGGCCCTCCAGCTGTTGCAGAACTACAAGTCCCATGATGCATTGCAAGGCTGACTGTTACAAGCATGACTTACAAATGCTTAGGCATGATGGGATTTGTAGTTCTGCAGCAGCTTGAGGGCCACAGGTTGAACACCCATGCTCTAGAACCTTTTGAGGCATGCAGCGTTGCCACATGACAAAACACTGGTCAGTTGTTTTGTATTTGGTGTGCCATTAACAATTAATGGCACCACAAGCAAAATGCGCATTTGTGGTGCATTTCCAAAAGCGCCCGTTACCTGTGCACTGTCACACATCCAGAAAACGTACAAATACAATACACTGCTAGTTTTTTTTTACCCAGCAGGCTGAACAAAAAAAAAACTGACACCTTAGGTCAAAGCCACTGTTCTAACGCACATGTTAGAACAGTCCAGTCAGCGCTCTCAGCCATTGGGAGATGGTCAGCAGACATTTTTTGGTCATGACCTTTCAGAAGCCGGCTGTCATATAGTCAGACAGGGCTGTATACATGCCATGGCTGTGACGCTTTACTTCACAGCTGCAGCATTTTTAACGCAGGCTGCAGAGTTTGAAAGGCGGCACCACCTGTCAAACATTCATTGACTTCAATGGGGCTGCTCTGCACCTTGAAGCCAAATGCTTGGCTCACTGTTGCAATTTAAAATTACTATTAAGCAATTGGAAAAAAAAAAAAAAAACAGGTGTCAGAAAGGGGCAGTAGCGAGGCAATAATTCTGCCATTGCTGCAAAGAATACAATTGCGACCATGGCATTTTAGCGATTTGTTATTTCCGGGGGGGGGGGGGGCCCTGACAGTTGAGTTGTACGGGGCCCCATGATTTCTAACAGCAGCCCTGCATATATGTGTCACTGTTAGTGTTCTACTGACCTTAAAGCTGACTGGTGGGAAATAGACTTCCAGGCTAAGATTATCGGGACATAGACTATCCCTGGTAAGTTTTGAAATAAACAGAGAAAGATGAACAAAGTTTAAAATTAATTAAAAATCGCCATCAAATAAGATCAGTCTGAGCTTGCTGTTCTCAGTGGTCTATACCTGTATGCAGTGTAGGTTAGGAAGACACACATCCAATCTCTCCATGAGCTCAGCGCTAAATGCTGACAGCTCATGGAGCTTTTAATATAGTCCTCTCTATCAGGTAGGACGCGCCTCAGCTGTTAGAAGGGCGGAGAGCCTGATGGTGTTGGGCGGGGGAATGACGTGTCTGTGGGGAGTTCCCTGGGAAGCCCTGATGGAGGCGCGCGTACGTGCAAGCACAGTGCGCGCGCGACTAGGCTGACAACATCAGGGAAGACCGAGGACTTCCTATGGGAGGGCCGTGAGCGCCACTCAACCCGTAGGAATTGTCACGGGGTGGACCTGAACAACACCCGAGCCTCCGCTCGGATTCGATGCTAACACAGCAAGCATCGGTTCAGGCCCCCTACCGCCCAAATAGGCTATTACACAGAATTAGGAACACAAAGTCTGCTTAATATCAAAACGTCCCAAGTAGGGCATCAAAGCCACTGAGTCCATGGCTTTCGTCCCCGCAGTAAAAATCAAGGATGTATAGCAAAATGCCCCGACTCACAGATGATACAACAACAGTTAATGTTTATATAATAGAGCGTACTATAGAGCACACACTATATAACAAAATATTTTTTAATATTAAACAGAAAATAAATAAACGCAATAATACGTGGCCTGAGTCATGAATTGCATTAAATAAGATAAAAATAAATAAACAAATGGTACTCTAAATAAGCCTCCACCTATCGTGACATGATAGTGTTGTTACACTGTATCAGGTCTATTGAAAGCATTAGAAACTAGAGTAGCAAGTGTTTTGCCCTAAAGGAAAAAATCAATCAAGAACAAACGGTGTCAACAGAACCCCGATCAATAATGGGGGCGCTGGTGACTAAGAAACTCCTCAAAGTTGTTAGAGGCTAATATGGTCAGGAGAATCAGGGATTGACAATCACCTATTTATTAGTTAAGATATCCCCAAATAGAGATATATATAGTCGAGATATCTTGATATTGAATCAGTGTATCTCACCTGCGATGTTCTAAGGGACCAAAGGGGATAAAGGATGGATGTATTGTTCACATAAAGTTCAACAGTCATGAAACAGTGTGCTTGTTTGTGGATCTCTCGTTAACGATAGCAAGTATATAGAAAATGTAAATATACAAAAAATAAATAAATATAAATATATCAGTAAGAGGTCTATAGAAAGGGCTTGTAACTGATATTCTCGTTCAAGCCAGGGTGTTGGGAGGCTCGTAACGAGTAAATCCATCTTGCTTCAATTTGCAGAAGACGTTTAACTACGTCACCACCTCTTTCGTTGAGAGGTATATGTGCCAGGGCATAAAAGCCCATAACTGCATTGTTGTGATTATGGAAAAGCCCAATGTGACGGCTGATGGGTGTCTCCATCAGTTTCTTGTTAACAGCTCGTACATGGTCTCTTATTCTGCATAGAAAGTTGCGTTTAGTTTTGCCTACATAGAAGGCTCCACAGTCGCATTTCATCAAATATATCACTCCCACAGTCTGACAAGTCACATGGATTTTAGGAGTCAGAATTTCTCCATTAGGGAGATTGATGCTTGAACCTCTCAAAATATAGCGGCAGAAATTACATTTCCCACAGGGGAACGTTCCCGTCTGGGTGGGTTTTGGGATTACTTGTACGGCATAGTGACTTGAAACTGTCTTATCTCTGATAGAGGGAGACCTTTTGAACGTAATTTCTGGGGAAGTATTGATGAATTTGTTGATCTTGTCATCAGAAGTTAGTAGGTACCAATATTTACTATATATTTTGCGTATCGAATTGTGCTGTCTATTAAAACGAGTGATAATTCTGGTAGTGTTAGATTTAATATCTGTCTTTGATTTATAGATGAGCGAGTTTCTTTCCAAGCTATTGACTTTGTTGAAGGCTCTGCGAAGGCAAGTCTTGGTATAGCCTCTATCTCTTAAACGTGAATATAGTTGTCCCGCCTCACGTTTAAAATCCTTTTCTTGTGAACAGTTTCGTCGCAGTCTTAGGTACTGGCTGTAGGGAATACTGTTGACTAGAGGTTTGGGGTGTGAGCTGGTAGCATGTAGAAGGCTGTTGCCAGCCGTAGGTTTCCTGTAAAGGGTCGAGCAAAGTGCACCTTGCTCATCTATATACAGTTCAACATCTAAGAATGTAATCCGTTCCTGACTAAGGCTATGGGTGAATTTGAGGTTGTATTGATTCACCTGTAGCCTGTCCAGGAACATTAACAGGTTTTCCTTGGGGCCTGCCCAAACCATAAACACATCATCGATGTATCTGTGCCATGTGAGTATATTGGCAGATAGATCGTCAAAGGAATCCTCCCCAAAGAGGTCACGCTCCCATCCCCCCAGGTACAGGTTCGCATATGAGGGGGCGCAGCCCGCCCCCATTGCTACACCCTGTACCTGGAGGTAATGGGAGCGTTTGAACAGAAAGATATTATTGGTCAGAATGAATTCTAGCAACTCGATAATAAAGTTGTTATACTTGCAGGTGTTTTTATCACGTTCATTAAGAAAACTTCTAACAACCTGTACACCAAAGCCATGTGGAATTGAGTTATATAAAGCTTCAATGTCGATGGCTACTAGCTAAGCCCCCTTAGGGATGCTTAGTCCATCAACAATTTTCAGTAGGTCAATCGTGTCCTTAACGTGAGAAAAAAGGCTTTGTACATGGGGATACAGGTACTCATCAATGATTCTACTCGAATTCTCCGTTAAGGAGCCACAGCCTGACACAATCGGACGGCCAGGCGGGGGTACAACCCCCTTGTGGATCTTCGGTAGGGCATAAAACGTGGGAGTGATAGGGCTCTCCACATTCAGAAATTGTAACGTGTTGTCGTCAATGGTACCAAGTTGGTGTGCTCGATTTAATATCTGGCGATATTGTCTGATGCTCTGTGCGATCATAGAGGGTGGTACTGGTCTGTACCAATCTCTATTGCTGAGAATGCCAAGACACATTTCCTCATATCCTGACCTGTTCATGATAACTATATTCCCACCTTTATCAGATGGTTTAATGACTAATTTGTCATTATTACGAAGAGAGTTAAGAGCAGTCCTAAGATTATGATTTAAGTTGGGGCGGGCACCTACCCTCCAATTAGTTGCCTCGATTTCCTTTGTCACTTGCAGGACAAATGCCCAAATATTGGGGTTGCCCTGCAGAACAGGGAATGATCTAGATTTCGGTTTGTAGGACTTAGGGGTTATGAAGACCGGTCTATTAAGTCTAGATTGTACCAATTTCCCGGGAACAACTCCGGGCAGCTGGTGAGTCCAACCCTCTTCCTCAGGGTTGCACTTATCCCATAGGGTCATTAGGTCCTGTAAGGCTTGTAATTCTTGAAGGGATACTTTGTCTAAGATGGTGTTGTCGTTACTAGAGACACTCGGGTCCCTGTATGTCTTATCGTACAATACTTTGTACATTAAACGTCGGGCAAACAGATGGAGATCCTTTACTAATTCAAATTTGTCTGCCTCGCCGTCTGGACAGAAGGACAGGCCCAATTGGAGTACAGTTTCCTGTTCAGTGGTCAAAGGATATGAGGATAAGTTGATAATGTTATTATTACTGTCCCGGCCTACATTAATGTGGGGGCCGGGACTTGCTCTTTTAATATCTGCTGTGGGTTTAGAGTTACGGCGCTAGATTTTCTTTCCATCATAAAGATGGGTGCCAGATGTAGGTCTAATGAGGTACTAGGGATAGATGGAGTCAATCCCTGTGATATTTGGGTCATTGGAAGTGCTAGAATAGATGTAGATTCTACACTAGGAGTGGGTAAAGGTAATGTGGATGAGGTGTTACTTATAATACTGATGTTATGGGTAGTGGGGTTACTGCCCCTAGATCTCTGAGAGCGAGAGCGCTTATCTTTCAGCGGGAACTGGGAACGAGAAATTTCATGTAGACTGCTATCTAGGTCATTTTTCCTCTTTTTGTTATCAGTATCGCTGCGTCGTTCTATGGGGATATAGGACGCAGAAGATAAGGAGGAAGTATCTGATTCTCGTCTTGGAGCATTAATTTTTGGGAAATTCTTATTCTCAAATGTTTTTCTATTAGTCTTCCGTAATGGATTGCTTGGCCATCTATACGCCTGTGCATTGTCATAGGCCCTTTTGTCGCGCTAGAATTTGCTCTCTTTTGTTTTGATAAGATTTGTAGCATATTTCGTGAGGTGGCTTTTGAGTTTATTATCATAAGCTATATAACCAATGTAGGTATGTATATTTTTATTGGCTTCTAGCCATTCCTTAATCTCATTATCCATATTAATAATGTCTCTACCATATTGCTCGCATAAAATGCGCATCATATTAATAGAACAGTTTTGGAGGTTTGCTTCCCAGGCTTCTTTAACCTTGGGCTCTACTTTATTGATGTTCGGAAAGATTTGTACCCTTAAGCCCCAGGGTACAATCTTGTTCTCTATATATTGTTCAAAGAATTCTCTATGCCAGAATAGGCGAGTTTTCCTTTCAACTAGTTTTTGCAAACCCGAGAAAAAGTGGTTGGCATCATCTTCAGTATCTTCATCCTTATTTCTCGATTTTTTCACCTCAGCAACAAACCCCTCCCACTCCTTACCGCAGTAACCCGTCATGACGTCAGCACAGTCTGACCATGTATCTTAGTGGTTGAGCACCGTATGAAAGTAGAGTGATTAATCCGTATTGACTAGGGCAGAAAGAGATAAATCTTAGTAAATCATAGTGTATAAAATACAGAGCTAAGGACAAGATTGAACAAAGTATGTAGACTTATATTTAAACAGTCTTTCTTTAACAGTTATTATAACAATATATTAACAGTTGTTTGGGTTTGAAAAGAATAAACAAAAGTTTATGCTCTATTTAAAGGGGAAAGCGGGTGTTTAAATCCACCCATAATAGAAATATAGAAAAATTCTAGAGCAGGCACCTTTTGTTATGTATTATGCAAAAAGAAACCATCTGCATCGAAATCCCTCAATGAAATATGAGTTAGAAAGGTTCCCCCAATTGAGGGTGGAGTGTGGTTTTAGGGATTCTTGCTGATGCACAATGGATAACTATACAGTATAAATATATGGGTCTGATCAAACCCAAAACAACTGAGACGTGAAAACAATCAATGTTGGTAAAAAAATAACAAAAATTTATTAATACATATTAAACAAAAAGTATGTTAAAAACCACTCAAGTTTAGAATTTAGAGAAAGGTGTTTGATAGAGCAAATTATTGCCAAACAGCTTCTTCATTCCTTGTCGTGTAACTGGTTCGACTAGTTTCGCCCTGTCGGGCATCGTCAGGAACCCACAGTGGAATGTATTCTATATAGATGAAAGATATACAATGAAAAAGCATATCAGAAAGAGTATTGATAAAGATCTTAACATTGAAATAATAAATATTGATCCGAAATTACGATCATAAGAGGTAACATCCTTGATGAGAAAATACAAAATAGTAATCGTATAAGGACACATAATATTGTGAGTCAGGGAACAAAAAGCATACCTTGATTTAAAGGAGGGGAGGACCAAGGAGAGGGATGCCCACTAGGGCGTGTTCTCAAAAAATGGTGAGAAGACCCCTGGTGGGTGAGATGGATAGTGACCAGGTGGTAGGTCACTGTGCAGGTGTGTTCCTATGTGTGTACCTGATTAGAGGAAACTAGGTTAAAAGGATGTAAGGTGGCATGTGTCGATTCAAACACGACAATGTTAGCGTGATGAAAAAATGAATTTGCTTAATGATGCACAATAGTAGACAAATGTAACTATTCCAAATGGTCGTTTATTCCGAGACAGCAAGTGCAATGATCCCAACCGTTAGGTAATAGTGCGGCAATTTAATCCATGAGCACTAAAAAGTAAAGATTAAAAAAATAAGATTAATAGCGGACAATAAGATACAGTGATACACCAATTTTGGAATTAAATTAAAATAAAATAACTGCCCATATTGAAGGACAGAAGATAACAGTCATTAGCACACATCCCAGAAAACATATCGGGGAGTGCAGATATAACAAACTGCAGCAGTGCTAGACTGTAAGAGAGGTACATATATGTGTCACTGTTAGTGTTCTACTGACCTTAAAGCTGACTGGTGGGAAATAGACTTCCAGGTTAAGATTATCGGGACATCCCTGGTAAGTTTTGAAATAAACAGAGAAAGATGAACAAAGTTTAAAATTAATTAAAAATCGCCATCAAATAAGATCAGTCTGAGCTTGCTGTTCTCAGTGGTCTATACCTGTATGCAGTGTAGGTTAGGAAGACACACATCCAATCTCTCCTGAACCGATGCTTGCTGTGTTAGCATCGAATCCGAGCGGAGGCTCGGGTGTTGTTCAGGTCCGCCCCGTGACAATTCATACGGGTTGAGTGGCGCTCACGGCCCTCCCATAGGAAGTCCTCAGTCTTCCCTGATGTTGTCAGCCTAGTCGCGCACGCACTGTGCTTGCACGTACGCGCGCCTCCATCAGGGCTTCCCAGGGAACTCCCCACAGACACGTCATTCCCCCGCCCAACACCATCAGGCTCTCCGCCCTTCTAACAGCTGAGGCGCGTCCTACCTGATAGAGAGGACTATATTAAAAGCTCCATGAGCTGTCAGCATTTAGCGCTGAGCTCATGGAGAGATTGGATGTGTGTCTTCCTAACCTACACTGCATACAGGTATAGACCACTGAGAACAGCAAGCTCAGACTGATCTTATTTGATGGCGATTTTTAATTAATTTTAAACTTTGTTCATCTTTCTCTGTTTATTTCAAAACTTACCAGGGATAGTCTATGTCCCGATAATCTTAGCCTGGAAGTCTATTTCCCACCAGTCAGCTTTAAGGTCAGTAGAACACTAACAGTGACACATATATGTACCTCTCTTACAGTCTAGCACTGCTGCAGTTTGTTATATCTGCACTCCCCGATATGTTTTCTGGGATGTGTGCTAATGACTGTTATCTTCTGTCCTTCAATATGGGCAGTTATTTTATTTTAATTTAATTCCAAAATTGGTGTATCACTGTATCTTATCGTCCGCTATTAATCTTTTTACTTTTTAGTGCTCATGGATTAAATTGCCGCACTATTACCTAACGGTTGGGATCATTGCACTTGCTGTCTCGGAATAAACGACCATTTGGAATAGTTACATTTGTCTACTATTGTGCATCAGTAAGCAAATTTTTTGAGAACACGCCCTAGTGGGCATCCCTCTCCTTGGTCCTCCCCTCCTTTAAATCAAGGTATGCTTTTTGTTCCCTGACTCACAATATTATGTGTCCTTATACGATTACTATTTTGTATTTTCTCATCAAGGATGTTACCTCTTATGATCGTAATTTCGGATCAATATTTATTATTTCAATGTTAAGATCTTTATCAATACTCTTTCTGATATGCTTTTTCATTGTATATCTTTCATCTATATAGAATACATTCCACTGTGGGTTCCTGACGAAGCCCGACAGTGCGAAACTAGTCAAACCAGTTACACGACAAGGAATGAAGAAGCTGTTTGGCAATAATTTGCTCTATCAAACACCTTTCTCTAAATTCTAAACTTGAGTGGTTTTTAACATACTTTTTGTTTAATATGTATTAATAAATTTTTGTTATTTTTTTACCAACATTGATTGTTTTCACGTCTCAGTTGTTTTGGGTTTGATCAGACCCATATATTTATACTGTATAGTTATCCATTGTGCATCAGCAAGAATCCCTAAAACCACACTCCACCCTCAATTGGGGGAACCTTTCTAACTCGCAATCCAAGGTTTTACTGTATTTTGTTACCTTACTGGCCAACGAAGTGTTCCCCCATTGTTATTTTGTATATTCCTTAATAACAACTGCCTGAACCATGTGTGTGTTGACTTTTATGATTTATCTATTTTTTTTACCTTTTACAATGTTTGACTTTGATAAAGAAAATAAAAATTATTATTGCATGCAATATTTCCAAAAAATACAAATATCACATACGATATTCATTCGTGAATTGACTACTTAGTATTTTAGTGTTTGGGTTTTCATATACTTTCGTTTTGAGTATCTTATTATGTTTAAGGGCTTGTACTTGATTGGGCAATTGTAATAAGGACAATTTTACCTTTACACTAACCTAAGTGAACATTGGCTTCATAAGGTTAACAGTCTAAACAACACATAATTACTTACTAGTAATTTTATTGGACAACATTTTGCCAGCTTTCATCATGTCATCTACTTTTCACTACATTTCAGCTTGCATATACAGTTTTTTTAAAAAAAAGTGAGTACACCCCTTACATTGTTGTAAATATTTTATTATATATATTCTTGTGACAACACTGAAGAAATTACACTTTGCTACAATGTAAAGTAGTGAGTGTACAGCTTGATTAACAGTGTATATTTGCTGTCCCCTCAAAAGAACTCAACACACAGCCATTAATGTCTAATCGCTGGCAACAAAAGTGAGTACCTAAGTGAAAATTTCCAAATTGGGCTCAAAGTGTCAATATTTTGTGTGGCCACCATTATTTTTCAGCAATGCCCTAATCCTCTTGGGCATGGTGTTCACCAGCGCTTCACAGGTTGCACTGGAGTTCCTCTTCTACTCCTCCATGAAGACATCACAGAGCTAGTGGACATTAGAGACCTTGCTCTCCTCCACCATCTGTTTGAGGATGCCCCACAGATGCTCAATAGGGTTTAAGTCTGGAGACATGCTTGGCCAGTACATCACCTTTACCCTCATCCTTCTTTAGCAAGGCAGTGGTCGGCCTTGGAGGTGTGTTTGAGATTGTTATTATGTTGGAATATTGCCCTGTGGCCCAGTCTTTAAAGTGAGGGGATCATTCTCTGCTTCAGTATGTCACAGTACATGTTGGTCCTCAATGAACTGTAGCTCCCCAGTGCCGGTAGCACTCATGCAGTCCCAGCCATGACACTCCCACCACCATGCTTGACTGTAGGCAAGACACACTTGTCTTTCTACTCCTGGTTGCCGCCACACACGCTTGACACCATCTCAACCAAGTTAGTTTATCTTGGTCTCATCAGACCACAGGACATGGTTCCAGTAATCCATGTCCTTAGTCGGCTTGTCTTCAGCAAACTGTTTGCAGGCTTTCTTGTGGATCATCTTTAGAAAAAGTTTATGTGTAGGGGTTTGGGGTACATGTGGAATAATAAAAAGCTCCTACAAAGGCACCATCCCCTAAGAATATGCAACTATGTTTCAAGAAAAGGTTGAACGGGGTGGGACTTTGTATGTGCCTTTGGGGAGTAAATAAATATGAAAATACTAGAAATATAGAAAAAAAATGTTTTTTATTTTTCTGCGAAAGGGAAGTCATACCACAAAATCAAAGCATGAAATTAAACCATGTTACAGTTTAGAAGTTTCAAATTCAGGGTGTGCAATTCCCAAGCAGAGAAGATAGTAGGGCCTACGCATTTCGCGGATTTCAGTTTTGTCAGGGCCTTTGAAAGTGGCACAACAAAATATCATATGGAAAAAACGAGGAATCCCCGGTGTGGGGCTTTAAAGGCAACAGTAATTAAAGTAATTGGTAATACATGCAAAATAATTGTATTTGTCAGTGGAAAAAGGATATACAATATAATGAATTTAAAAACAATGACATAGATAAAAAAGTTGAAAATGATCCACAAGGTAAGTACAAGGCCCTACCCGTTTCGGGTATTCCCTTCTTCAGGGGCCGAAGTCTGTGTGGAATCGGGATGTATCTGATAAATTTACAAAAAACACAAGAAACAAACATGTTGTGGGTAATGACTTACCATACAGAAACAAATGGCAGCTTACATATTAAGTACAATTTAACAACATCTTACCAATCACATCGTTTTCAACTTTGCAAAGCACTAAAAGGACATCTCGACCTTGGCACAGAAATTCCTAAAGATGGAATGTCGTGAATTTTGTAAATGCAAGCTTGTGAATCCACCACTGAACGGGAGAAGATGTGGACTCTCCCACTGGCCGTGGTGAGTCAAAACAGCATAGGGGTGGTTCACGCTGCCTCATGCGATCTGCAGCTGCAAGCTGTCTCCAAACGGTGATTTAGAAATTCCAGCCAAAGAAAACTCAAAAAACTCAAAAATCAATGAAAGGAATTCATGGACAACCGCACACCAAAATAAACCTAAAAAGATAGCCTTTATTGGTGTAAAAAGGATAAAAAGCACTAGAAAACACAGCACAGCAAGCAGTGGGGTAAAAAAAAGCTGACGCGTTTCGCACAAACAATCAGTGCTTAGTCATTAGCTAGTGAGTTCGAAATTCCAGCCAAAGAAAACTCTGTGATGCACAGAGTAACAAGGTGGGTGACTCCTCACATGAACAACATCAGTGGTGGTAAAAGTTAGATCCAAAGAAAAAAAAGAGAAGAAAAAAGCCTCTTTTTCCCTTGCTGCGGCCACAAGTTTTCAGTGGTGCCAGTATCTACACAACTACAGATGTACTACTAGTCACAGGATTTTGTTTATAAAAAGTTTGCTGACAAAAGACTATTTCTTGCACACCATGTTATATACATGAACTGCACAACGTCATATCCATTTCTAGTCACCGATTTTGTTAAAAATAGTTTGTTGAAACATGAAGTATAGAATATAGATTCCGCGCCACGGATTGGGTGTATGGGCTGCTGCCCCCTAGGATGCCCCCCAAAAGAGGAGTGAAAAATAAATTGCAAAAGTGGTTAGGGTGATGTCGCTGCCTGAGTGTAGTGACAAATTAGTTGCTGTCTCCAGTGATGCTACTATTTGGCATAATAATTCCTTCAGGTGGTAAAGAGTATAATATGTTGATTTGAATCCAGTGAACAAAATAAATAAATATAACACGTGTTGGGCTCCTCACTGCGGTGGACTTATGAGGAGAGCCTAACTAATTTGTCACTACACTCAGGCAGCGCCATCACCCTAACCACTTTAAGGCCTCGTACACACGACCGGTTTCCTCGGCAGAATCCATCAAGAAACTCGGTGGGAGAGCTTTCTTGCCGAGAAAACCGGTCGCGTGTACGTTTTTCATCAAGGAAACTGTTGAGGAAATGAACGAGTAAAAAAGAGAGCAAGTTCTCTTTTTCCTCGTCGGGAGTGTCAATTTCCTCGTCATGTTTCTCATCGGCTGCTTTTCGAGCGTGTTTATGCTTAGAAACCCATGCACCCTCGGTAAAAGTAGCGTTTGTTATGGAAATAGCACATTTGTCACGCTGTAACAGACTGAAAAGTGAAAATGTCTTTAACCGAACACGCAGTAACATGAGATTAGCAAAAGCAGCCCCAAGGGTTGTGCCATTGGAATCGAACTTCCCCTGCCGTTGTATGTGTTGAAGTCACCGCACTTGAGAATGAGGAGATTTGGTCTTTAACGTGTGTACGCAAAGCAAGCTTGTCGAGTTCCTCGACAAGCCTAACAAGGAACTCGACAAGGAAAACGATGTGTTTCGCCCGACGAGTTCCTCGGTCGTGTGTACTAGGCCTTACAGTTTGTTGAAACACATCATGTTATATACATGAACTTTTTGGATTCAGTTGTTGCAATTTGTTTTTCTTTTGTTTTGCACATTTGGAATTTATTTATTCATATTACACTTATGAATTTGATGTCTATCTTTTCACTGGTTTCCACTGACATATATCAGTGTCTTTCTTGTCTAGTTAAATCGCAATATTGGTGTTTACCTTTAAGTTCACCCATATGGTGTACACCTAGCTAGACACTAACACTCTTCTCCTAGCGCTGCACTTTTCCTTTCTCCGAGGATTGTCAGGTGTTGTCATAGACTGTCTGAAGTGTAATAAAGTAGTTATAAAGGCGGAAGTTATTTTATCTTCAATAAAAAACCTTCTGTGTGAAGCTGCCCCCCTCAGCCCGAAGAATACTTGTCCCAGCGATGTAGCCATTGGCTCCCGCTGCTGTCAATCAAAGTCAGTGAGGCAATGAGGAGAGAGAGGGGGTGGAGCCAAGGCCTTGGCTCTGTGTCTGAATGAACACACAGAGCAGTGGCTCAGCTCAGGGGCACTCAGCAGGAGGGAGGGGCCAGGAGTTCAGGTGAGAGACTAGAGAAGAGGAAGATCCAAGCTGCTCTGTGCAAAATCACTGCACAGAGCAGGTACAGATTACATGTTTGTTATTTTTAAACAAGACTGTAATATCACGGTAATGCTGATATCTAAGAAATGAGACAGAAATCACACTCAGTGCATGGCGTAGAGCCAAGTACACACACACATTAAAGGGGTTGTAAAGGTTAGGTTTTTTTATTTTCTAAATAGGTTCCTTTAAGCTAGTGCATTGTTGGTTCACTTACCTTTTCCTTCAATTTCCCTTCTAAATGGGACACAGCGTATCCTGGTAGGGATGTAGTCCCAAGCGAAGAGGTGAGTACGCTGACTAACCCCCAGCCAGAACGTCTCGGATTATGGGGGCAAGCTTACTGAGGAGGAACAGGAAGTGAGAAATTCAGACAAAGAAAAAAAAACATTTAGAAGGGAAATTAAAGACCCTGCGGGTCTGGGTCCTCCCTGTGCGCTTACCGGTCACTGTTTCCACGGCACCCTCTCGTGGGGCTTCATTGGGCCGCGTGAGGTCGCCCGTAGTGGCAGCTATGGTGGCGTCCGTCCTGGGAGCTTAATAGAGGATAGAGGACAGAGAGGCGCTGGAAGCTTGAAGTGGAAGCGGGCGGAGGAGAGAGAGGAGAGTGACAAGAACCCGCGGCAGGTGGTGGGGGGGTCCCTGAGAGATGGGGAGCTACGGGGCGCTTCCCCCTTGAAGTGAAAGAGGTGTGCGGCGAGTGGCGGTGGCGGTGAGAAATGGGAAAGAACAAGAGGAATTGATAAACCAGATGGCAACAAATAATAATATACAACAACGACACTAAAAAAAAAAGTAAGTAAAAAACATGCTGGAACCTGGACAAGGATAGAAGGCTTTAAAGGTACGGCACTACAGACACCACAGACTGCAGCAACAACTGTAAGTAAACTTTTTTTACTCCACCTACCCCATCTATTGCCAAAAGATGAACTGTGTAAAGCTGGCATTGAAATTAGGAATGTGGAAGCTGATGTAACAAACAACAAAACAGCAGAATAGATAGGAGGAGAGGAAGACTGACTGTGGTTCTGTGGGGGCCAATGAGCTGCTATTTGTTTTATTTTGTTCTGTTGGAGTGTTTTCAGTTGGAATATTAGAGATGGCATCTTAAATAGCAAAATCGGAGCGGAGAGGAGAATTGATTTCTGGCGGACCCATTGAGTTCCCTTTCTGTTCTGTCCTTTTTTTTTTTTTTTTTTATATTTTTTTTTTTTGGCTTCAACAGATACCCTTAACACAGGGGAAAAGGAGAGCAGGGAGGAAGGGGAAAAAGAAAAAGAAAAATAGAAGAATTTATACCTTACCGAAAAACCAATTAAACATAGGCGAGCACCTGGTTCACTTTCCAAAGTATCAACACCGTTACCTGAAGACACAGGTGCTTATTGATAAAATAATTGAAGATCAGTAGCACTGAGAGCAGCAAGTCAGAGGTGAAAAAATATTACCTTCTTCTTTACTACCCTATTTACCATAACCTGCAATAATAAGGCTATAAAGCGGAGACTAGGGGCAAAGAGACTACTTAAGACAGGTGGAAAAACAACAACAGACCGTAATAGTAACTATATCTTATTTCAATACTGCATTTATATTCTATATTCTGTATTTTTATCCTTAAGTAACGTCTGAACCTCACATACTTGGGTAATTGGAAAGCATAGAAACCAGACTATAGGATTCCAATCACAGACAGACATTTAAAATACCCATAAACGTGATTAATAATAGTAAGCCCCCAGAGAGATGAGTACTAGGGCAAGAGGGGCAAGGGGGGGGGCAGCCTCGACCCCCCGCCTGAGCCAAAGCCCAGGACCAATGAACAAATTTGTAACCCATAGGATGAATGGGGACAAACCTACAGTAGTCAAGCAGCAGGTGGCAAGAAATTCTCAGGTGGAAAAGGAGAGAGAGAAGAAAAAGGAAAAGATGAAATCGACCCCAAAAAACCCAAATAGCTCAGTTAATCCAGATACCCTAACAGTGACAGTGATTGATCATGAAACAGACTTGACACATGACCAAAGGGATTCTGAGGAACAACACAAAGGATCCGCATTGCCAACTAAAGCGGAAATGCAGGGAATGTTTGCGGCCTTAGAAAAATCGCTAACAGCACAAATGGGGAGAATGGAGAGAAATATGGGATTTATGTTGGAGAGATTAGAGGAAGTTGAAAAGAAAACAGACCATAATATTAACACCATCAGGAAGTTGGGAGGAAGAAATTAAAGAGATAAGAAAAGAACAAAGGGAACAAGCATATAAAGTAGAAGACCAGGAAAATAGAGACCGAAGGAAAAATATTAGAATACGCGGTGTCCCAGACTCCACACAGTCAGAAAATCACCCTGAAATTATCAGAAAAATTTGTAACCCATTATTGGATAGAGAAATAACTTCCCCATTAGGAATCGAACGAGCACATCGGATCAGGAGACCGAGAGAAATCCCCCAAGAGAGCCCCAGAGATATAATAAGATTCGAAAGCTGGGAAGAAAGGAATCAATTATGGAAAAACTTGAGAGGGAATTCCCCAATCAAATTTGAAGAACATAGCATTCAAATATACCAGGACTTATCCCAAGAGACGCTCAGAAGAAGAAGAAATTTGAAACCATTACTACGGAAAACAAGAAATACAAGAAATACAATATAATTGGGGATTTACGGCATGTCTGATTGGGAGAAAGAATGGGGCCATCGCGAAACTAAGATTTTTAGATGAAATTCCAGAGTTTTGCCAAAAATTTAATATTCCAATTCCAAGCAGCCACTGATGAGAAAGTGGGATAACGGATGAGAGGGCAACGTGGAGGAGGGGGAGGGGATTGAGGGGGGAGGGGGGGTGAGTGTTTGAAATAATAGGTAACTAGAAGCAGCGCAGCGTGGAACCGGGGAGCTGGAGCCCACGATCGCCTTGAGGATATCCCCTGGGAACAGGGGAAAAGAGGTAGTGCCGAGGTGAACTCCGCCTCAAGCCAGGGAGCACACATGCACAAGGGGGTGTTATGGGGGATGCTCCCAAAGACGACCTTAGGGTTAAGATTCCATCAAGGGAACGGGGGGAAGGGAGGGGTGAAGGGGAAGGGGAAGGAGGGGGGGACAGAAGAGAGGGGGAGGAGGGGGGTGGATTGGGGGGGAGATGGGGAGGAGATAGAGGGGACAGGTAGGAATTTTGAACCGATTGATAATATGAAGAAAGTGTGGCGAGGGAATGGAGAAAAAAAAAAACGATTTATGTCTAACGTAAACTTTATTTCCTACAATGTGAGAGGACTTTGTTCTCCAGGGAAAAGGCATATGATCTTAAAGGAGATCGAAAGATTATCCGCAGACATAGTCTTTCTCCAGGAGACACATATAACAGCGGACTCATGTATTAGACTGTACTTCAGGGGCGGTCCCAACATGGTACTATGGGGACTCCCCCTGGAAAAGATCCAGGGGGGTCGCCATAGGGATAGGGAAAAATGTCGGCTTCAGGGTAGATGATAGGAAAGTGGACCCAGAGGGCCGCTTTTTGTTTATTAGAGGGGTCCTACAAGGTAAACAATACACGTTGGCCAATGTGTACTGCCCTAATAAACACCCCCAGAGATACCTGAAGAAGATTTTGAACATCTTAATGGACTTTAAACAGGGCAATGTAGTTATGGCGGGGGACTTTAATTTCACTTTAGACCTCTGTTTAGATAGAACATCGACGGTACCTATAGGGAACACCAAACAACAGCAAATATTGAAAAAATGTTTTTTCAAGAATCAACTTATAGATGTCTGGAGAATCGCGAACCCAAAAAAAATGGATTATACATTCTAATCCACAGTGCATAATATGTATTCAAGATTAGATTACATAATGGTTAACCATGGAGTACTGGAATATGTAAAAAACACAGCGATAGGGGTGATATCAATTTCTGATCACGCCCCAGTTTCGATGAGAATACACTTTTCAGAAATTGAAGAGAAAAAGGGAATATGGACTCTAAATGAGGAACTAATAGACGACATAGAAGTTGATAATAAAATTCGAACAGAAATAGAGAAATACATTGCAGTTAACAACACACCGGACATGAGTACAGCCATCATATGGGAAGCACATAAGGCATGCATAAGAGGAAGACTTATTTCCTTAGGGGCTGGGAAAAAAAGGCAAGAACAGAAAAAGGATAATTACAGAGTTACAAGATTTGGAAGCTAAACATAAAAATCTAAAAGAAAAAGAAGTCTACCAGGAAATCATAATAAAGAGGACCCAACTAAGAGACCTAATGGAAATAGAAACACATTTAAAAACGTATCTAAAGAAAGGTATTTATGGGGGAATAAACCGGGGAAGTATTTAGCTAGGATTTCAAAGGAAAAAAGAAATAAAAACTACATTGAAAAAATCAAAAATCAAGAAGGTCAGGTGAAGTACAGGACATCCGAGATTGCTGCAGCTTTTCGGACATTCTATAGTACATTATATACTATTAGAAAGGGTGAAACACAAGAGGAAAAGAATATTAGGGAAAAGAAATTTAGGGAATACTTAAGGGAAGCAAACTTACCAAAGTTAACACAAGAAACAGTGGACCTTCTGGAAGACCCAATAACGCAAAGGGAAATAATACAAGTGATTCAGGAAACACCCGGGGGAAAAAGTCCAGGCCCAGACGGTTTGCCCATCAAATATTACAAAAAATACAAAGAACTCTTAGTCCCAGAGATGTGCACATATTTTAACAAAATAGGAGAAAGTGAAGAAATCAGGAAGGACTCACTCCTTGCCAATATCTCAATTATTGCTAAAACCGGAAAGGATAATACTCTTTGTTCCAATTATCGTCCAATCGCATTGTTGAATGCTGATATAAAAATCTTTGCAAAGATATTGGCAACGCGGATCAAAACCTATATGCTGGATTTAATAAATTCTGATCAGACGGGATTTGTAAAAGGAAGAGAAGGGTGGGACAACAGCATAAGAACGATCTTGATGCTACAGGATGATAAAATGAAGAAACCCCCAGTCGTACTCATGTCAATAGATGCTGAAAAAGCATTTGACAGATGGACACATTGAGAAGCGTAGGATTTGGCCCTAGATACATGAAATGGGTTGGAAACCTATACAATTCCCCGACCGCAAGTGTGAAGGTCAACGGGAGTGTATCGTCGGCGTTAGAAATGTCTAATGGAACAAGACAGGGCTGCCCGCTCTCGCCCCTCCTGTATGTAATAGCTTTGGAGCCTTTGTTGAACAAGATAAGAAACAACCCGGATATAGGAGGGGTGAGGATAGGAGGGGAGGAACACAAGGTTGCGGCATACGCCGACGATATACTCCTATACGTCACCACACCAAGAACTTCTATACCTAACATACTGGATGAAATTGGAAGATATGGGACGCTTTCCAATTTTAAAATGAACCCAGTAAAAAACGTAATTATGAATTTAGGAATTGAAATACAGGAAGAAGAGGACTTAAGGAGAGCATTCCCCTTTACTTGGGAAAAAGGTCACTCACTTACCTAGGAATAAAAATTACCCCCAAAGTAGACGGACTCTATGAGGCTAACTACATCCCATTAGTCAATGAAATAAAACGGGACCTAAAAAATCTCGCCAAAAGACAGATCACCTGGATAGGGAGGATCAACGCGTTTAAAATGATGGTTTTACCTAAGATAATATACAAATTTCAAATGGTCCCAATCAATATCCCACAAAACTTTTTTTAAATAATAAAAACTATAGTTTCAAAATATATCTGGCAGGGCAAAAAACCCAGAATTAGTTACTCGACCCTTAGCCGGGGGAAAAAAAAAGAGGGGGACTTGCCCTGCCAGATATAAAAAGATATTATCAAGCAGTAATCTTAGCAAGATTAGTGGAATGGACAAATAATAACACGTTAAAAAAATGGGCACAGATGGAAAGGAAAATAAGCTTGTCACAACTAAACACAAATGTTTGGATTCCACCAAAATTTAGAATAAATAACATAGGGACACACAGTATCACGAAACAGGTTTTTAAAATATGGGATTTACTATGTAAACGGGAAAAATGGGAATATAATTCCCTATTAATCCCACTAGCTGACACTAAATTTTTTGCACCTGGAAATAAGACAAGATTTGGGAAGAAATTAGGGAGTAAAAGATTAGGAAACATAGTCACATTAGGGAAAATTAGAGAAAAAGAAGATATATCCACATTAGGAGGTGACCAACAGATAACAGATTGGGAATATTTACAGTTGAAACACTTTATCAGTACACTACCAGCACCGATAAGAGAGGATAGAGCACAAAATCCAATGGAAAAACTTTTTGCCACTAGAAAACCACTACAACATGGAATCGCGCTGATATATAAGATACTGACAGAATTAGGAACAAAGGGTACACTGCCAAGCATAGAGCAATGGGGGAAAGATATGGGGGAAAAGATTGAAGAAAATCAAATGATAAGAGCTGTGTATCAATACGCAAAAGATATTACTACAGTTGAAGCCAATTATAAATGCATGATGCGTTGGCATGTGACTCCGGTAAAACTAAATAAAATACATCCAACCAATTCTCTCTTATGTTGGAGGAAGTGTAACCAAGAAGGGACTACACTTCACATCTGGTGGGATTGCCCGAGAGTCCAGGAATATTGGAGAGAGGTACTTGAAGCTATAGAGGAAATTACAGGAGAAAGGGTTCCCCTAGATCCTATGATATGTCTTTTTCATAGACACGGGCCAGCAAAAAGGAAAAACTATGGTTCGACATTGGTCCCAGTGTTGTTAAACGCAGCAAAGGGTTTAATTCCGAAATTTTGGCTTCACCCTGAGTCGCCTCCCATAAAATAATGGCTACACCGGGTCAGTCATATCTCGGAGATGGAGTATCTGAGAAAGATAGACTCGGGTGAAGAAGAAGACGGAAGAAGAGGAGCAACCTGGGACCAATGGAGAACATATAAAAGTACTGAAAAATACGCACAGGCAATATGGGATCCAGATAAGTAAGCACTTATAAAAAAATATATATATAAATCAACCGGTCAGACTCGAGAGCTAAACGACATTAGAAGGAGGGGGGTATAAATAGAGGGGGGGGAATAGGAGGTTAGGGGGGGGGAGATACGGGAAGAGGGGGGGGGGAAATAAGGAATGTTTATTCAGGCAAGTTGGGTGAGCGCTTTCTCTTTTGTTTTGGTATTATTATCCCACTTCTGTCAAAAATAACCTTGGGAAGAAAATATTTCAAAAACATATTTAGAGAAAAAAAAGGAAAAAAAGAGAGAGAAAAAAAAAGACAAAATATAGGAAGAAAAAAAATAGAAAGAAAAAAGGGGAAACACCACAAGTGATGCAAAACCGTAGAGGAATTATGAAGGGCGGAACCAATATGAATTGCATGTGGATAAATATAGGCATGCGTGTATACAGACTTTTTTTTCAAAACAAAACTGGAGTTTCACTTTAAATTGAGTCATTTGTGCTTATAGGAACATTCACAGCAACAAAGCAGATTGGAACAATGGAGAACCCCCCCCCCCCTTTTTTTTTCTTGCTGCCAATTTAAAGTGTTCAGTAATGAAAAATCAACAGTTTGGTGACCTTCAATTTAAATCTATGCATGGAGTCAGGAGCTTTCAACAGTATTCTTGGACACTGGTGTGCTTGGACACTGCAGTTAATTATTCAGAATGGCCTAATCCAGACTGAATTTATTACATTGTAACAATAATCCAGACACCAACGGATTTGGCGGAGACACATTGCTTTAATTAGTGAACGGCATCATGTCCAAGTACTCTTTTCTGCAGTTATTACTTTTTTTTTCTATATAACAACTCTTAGTATCACTAAAAGTTACAAGCCATTATAAAGACAGAAAATATCAGATATTATAGGACAAATATATTTGAACTCACAGCTGACATGCCTATTAGTTCCATAAAAAAACAAAAACAAAAAAAACAATTAACTGTCACTTGTAAGCTTCCCTCATCCCAGGATGAGTGATAACAGAAGGCAAAACAAGCATTTTGCCGGTATTTTGGGCACAGCTCCCAACTGGCCCTCATTTGGAAGGACTGTCCCTCTTTTGATACCAAATTTCTCTGTCCCTCGTGCAGCTTTAATTGTCCCTCTTTTTGGTCTGATGTGTACATCCCTAATCGTATTATTTTACTACCAAAAGTGTAATCCTGCAGTAAACTTATTATCCATCCTTTATTTTACTGCGTTTGTAATTTTGAAAATCCAAAATAAAGGAAAAATCGAGGTAAAAAAATAACTTGCATGGCTTAGCCAATCATTATCTGCATATTAGATCTTTGTTGTCCATTTAAATGGGATCATGTTCCTTCTACTCTATGCTTAACCACTTAAAGGCTCACTAAAGAATTTTTTTTTTTTAGCTAAATAGCTTCCTTTATCTTACTGCAGTCCTGGTTTCATGTCCTCATTGTTCGTTTTTGCTGTAATCCTTCTCTGTTCTGGACACTTCCTGGTTGTCTGTTTCCTGATGAAAAAAGTCATGGGAGCTTCTCTCTGTGGTCTCTTATCAAGGAGGTGTGATTACTGTGTGTCTAAAACTCCTCAGAACCAATCAGTTTCATTTTAAAAACAAACACTGCCCTGTATTGGCTCTGTGTCTCTGTACTTCACAGAAGCATGAAACTAGATGAAAAAACGAAACTGAAACTGCAGGCACATTATATGATTGATTTTTATCTATTTTTAATCATTTTTAAAAGGAATCAGTTAACTATTATGTCTCTATACCCTGTAAACAGTCATTTCAGCAAAAAAATGTTTTCCTTTACAACTGCTTTAAGACCCGGACCAAAATGCAGGTAAAGGACCTGGCCAGTTTTTGCGATTCGGCACTGTGTCACTTTAACTGACAATTGCATGGTCGTGCGACGTGACTCCCAAACAAAATTGGCGTCCTTTTTTCCCCACAAATAGAGCTTTCTTTTGGTGGTATTTGATCATCTCTGCAGTTTTTATTTTTTGCGCTATAAACAAAAATAGAACGACAATTTTGAAGAAAATGCAATATTTTTTCCTTTTTGCTATAATAAATATCCACCAAAAATATATAAAAGAAAAACGTTTTTTTTTTCCTCAGCTTAGGCCGATATGTATTCTTCTACCTATTTCTGGTTAAAAAAAAATGCAATAAGCGTTTATCAATTGGTTTCGTCTTTACCATATAGAGGATAGTTTTATTGCATTTTTATTAATATATATTTTTTTACTACTAATAGTGGCGATCAGCGATTTTTTTAGTGACCGTGACATTATGGCGGACACATCGGACAATTTTGACACATTTTTGGGACAATTGTCATTTTCACAGCAAAAAATGCTATATAAATGCATTGTTTACTGTGAAAATGCCAATTGCAGTTTGGGAGTTAACCACTAGGGGGCGCTGAAGGGGTTATGTGTGACCTCATATGTGTTTCTAACTGTAGGGGGGTGGGGCTGGACGTGTGACATCTTTGATTGTGTTTCTCAGGGAACACACGATCAATGACAGCGCCATAGTGAAGAATGGGGAAGCTGTGTTTACACACAGCTCTCCTCATTCTTCACCTCCAGGGGGCGATCGCGGGGCTCCACTGGCGATCGGGTCTGCGGGTCCTGCAGCCACGGCCACGGAGCTTCAGACCGGGTCGCGGGCGCGCGCCGCGCACGTGTGCCCGCAACCGATGGCTGGGCACTTAAACAGGATGTACAGGTACGTGCTTGTGCCCAGCCATGCCATTCTGCCGATGTATATGTGCAGCAGGGGGTCCTTAACCACTTTAGCCCCGGACCATATTGCTGTCCAAAGACCAGAGCACTTTTTGTGATTCGGCACTGAGTCGCTTTAACTGACAATTGCGCGGTCGTGCGACGTGGCTCCCAAACAAAATTGGCGTCCTTTTTTTCCCACAAATAGAGCTTTCTTTTGGTGGTATTTGATCATCTCTGTGGTTTTTATTTTTTGCGCTATAAACAATAGAGCGACTATTTAAAAAAAAAAATTTTTTACATTTTGCTATAATAAATTTCCCTAAAAAAAGATATAAAATATTTTTTTTTCCTCAGTTTAGGCCGATACGTATTCTTCTACATATTTTTTCGTAAAAAAAAAAAAAAAATTAGCGTTTATTGATTGGTTAGCGCAAAATGTATAGCGTTTACAAAAAAGGGGGTAGTTTTATGGCATTTTTATTAATATTTTTTTTTACTAGTAAAGGCGGCGATCAGCGTTTTTTTTCAGTACTGCGATATTATGGCGGACACATCGGACACTTTTGACACATTTTTGGGAGCATTGGTATTTTTATAGCGATCAATGCTATAAAAATGCATTGTATTACTATAAAAATGACATTGGCAGTGAAGGGGTTAACACTAGGGGGCAGGGAAGGGGTTAAGTGTGTTCATGTTTGTGTTCTAACTGTATGGGGGGGTGGCCTCACTAGGGGAAATCACTAATCTTCTGTTCATACATTGTATGAACAGAAAATCAGCGTTTCCCCCGCTGACAGGAACGAGAGCTTTGTGTTTACACACAAAGCTCCCGTTCCCCGCTCTGTAACGAGCGATCGCGTGTGCCCGGCGGCGATCGTACCCGCCGGGCACGCGCGCGGGACTCGGGCGCGTGCGCCGGTGCCGGCGGCGCGCGCGCACCCCCCCTAGTGGCCGAAAAAGAGAGGACGTAGAGCTACGTGCTCTCGCGGAACAGTGCCACCGTCCCACAGTAATATGACGGCGGGCAGTCGGCAAGTAGTTAAGTGGTTAAAAAAAGTTTTTTTTGGGGACAATGGGTTTTGTTCTGCCTCCAGCAAGATATTAAAGTAGAACTATAGGCAAGGGAGAGATATAACCGCTGTCAGATTTTTTTCACCATCTGTGTAGCATTGCGTAGATTTCCCTTCACTTCCTGTTCCATAGCCAAAACAGAAAGTGTGAGAACATCCCTGCAAATTAAGGGAATTCCTTGGGGGCCTCCCAGGTCACCAGAACTAGTGTCCGCATTGAAAGACTTCCCCTCTATTACTTTTCTGGGGACAACTAAAAGAACAGTTTTCTTTTACTTTTACTTACAATGATAATGGAAAATAGGACATTTGGAGAGGGTAAATCTCCCTATTAGGGGTAAATACAGCAATAAAAACTGACAGGTGTTCTAATCCCTCTCCATGCTATTCAAAACTAAAAAAAAAATTGCCTTTTGTTATACTCTAATTAAGTTGTTTTGCCTGCAATATCTGATTTGGTTGTAAATTTATAGTTTTGCAGAATCTAGAAACTGTTCAGCTTTAACAAAAATACCCATCATTCTTCAGTCTAAGGAAGAGAGACAGTTGCATCCTGGGAACTCAGACTCCATCTTTGAGGCTGAAAGAAGAAACCAGCTACCAGAGCACATGGACTAAAACTTTCATCTGCTTACATTCCCTAAACACAGCATCGTTGGTGAGAATTACTTATCGCCAACTACAGCCTAGCTTATCCATTGTATTTTTGAATACTTTATATACTTATTTGTTTGTATTTGTTTTTCCTATCAATAGTTTCACCCCACCCTTGGTTTTTGCATAATAGAAGGGTTTAGCTGCATGTCGAGCTACACACAGGGAAACGTCTAGCAGGAACAGATTAGGTTTGGTTTACAATAGAAGTAAAGCATGCTTGGTGTGTTAAGTCATTTTTTACCCAAAGACTGCCCAAACACAAACATATGTTATATTGCAGCTTACCAGTCCATAGATGTGGTTGCTGCATTTCTTTAAGGCCATTCTTCCTTTATTTTTACCTGATGATCCTGCCTTTTACCTGGTGTACACACGGGCCAAATATAGGCTGGTATTGGCCAGTTCAACAGAAACCAGCCGACATTCAGCCTGTGTGTACACTAGGCTGTCCGACAGAGGCCACCTGATTGGAAAACCAGCATCCAATCGGCATCCAATCAGTGCTCACAGCCAATGGCTGTAGGCGCTCACTGGTGTGTTTTGTCGTGGGGCAGCCCCCTGTCAGCACACAATAGCTTAGTGGGGAGATCGCTGTACTTAAATTGGATAGTAAGTACAGCATGCTCCTCCCGAGTTGCTTGGAAGGTGTTGAACAAAAAAACTGATAGTGTGTATTGGCTTTTCTGTCCTACAGTGACAATGTTCACTCACTATACTCACTGGATTGCAAACACCTATCCCAATCTCCATTTTTATTACACAGAGTTGTTCAGTTTACAGAAGATATCTTGGAAAACTGATAACATTGTTTGATGCTGGGTTCACACTATCTTCGCCTACAACTCACAGCAGGGGGTCCGGTGCGTCCCCGTTCACCATTTCTGGTCTGATTTCAGCCTAAATTTTGGGCTGAATTCAGATCTGAAACAGACCAGAAGACATTTGCACATTCGCAGCAGAGCCGCTCTGGAGATATATGAACCGGCTCCCATGAGAGGGGACAAAATTGCCCCGAATTGCCCGACATCCCCAATAGCGTGAACCCAGCCCTAAAGGGGTTGTAAAGGATATTTATTTATTTATTTAAAAAAAACAAACATGTTATACTTACCTACACTGTGCAGCTCATTTTGCACAGAGTGGCCCTGAACCTGGTCTTCTGGGGTCCCTCGGTGGCTGTCTCAGCTCCTCCACGCAAGAACTTACTCCCTCCATGGGAGCTGTCTCCCATGGGGGTTAGTTCTTGCGGGCGCGCTCTTGTGATACAGCTGGTGGCTATAGCCGCTCACTGTATTACTCGGCCCCACCCCCCAGTGCGCTGCGTTATTGGATGTGATTGACAGCAGCGCGAGCCAATGGCTGCGCTGCTATCAATCCATCCACTCTAGCCAATCAACGCCCATACTGAGCGGAGAAGAGGACATTGGGGGCGAGCGCAGCAGGTGAACAGGCTCTGGTAAGTAGAATGAGGGGGCTAAGGGGGCCATAACTGTCAGATTTGTTTTACCTTAACCACTTGCTTACTGGGCACATAAACCCCCTTCGTGCCCAGGCAAAATTTCAGCTTCCGGCACTGCTTCGCTTTAACTGACATATGCGCGGTCGTGCGACGTGGCTCCCAAACAAAATTGACGTCCTTTTTTCCCCACAAATAGAGCTTTATTTTTGTGGTATTTGATCGCCCGTGCGGTTTTTATTTTTTGCGCTATAAACAAAAACAGAGCGACAATTTAAAAATATATATATATTTTTTACTTGTTGCTATAATAAATATCCCAATTTTTATTTTTATTTTAAATATTTTTTTTCTCAGTTAAGGCCGATACGTATTCTTCTACGTATGCAATAAAAATGCAATAAGCGACTGCTTTGCGCAAAAGTTATAGCGCCTACAAAATAGGGGACCGAATTATGATTTTTTTTTTTACTATTTTTTTTTTTACTAGTAATGGCGGCGATCTGCGATTTTTATTGGGACTGCGACATTACGGCGGACACATCGGACACTTTTGACACATTTTTGGGACCATTCACATATATACAGCAATCAGTGCTATAAATATGCACTAATTACTGTATAAATGTGACTGGCACTAGGGGGTGAGGAAGGGGTTAAATGTATTCCCTGGGTGTGTTCTAACTGTGTGGGGGGAGGGGACTGACTGGGGGAGGTGACTGATGCTGTGTCCCTATGTACAAGGGGCACACCATCGGTCTCCTCTCCCTGACAGGACGTGGAGCTCTGTGTTTACACACAGAGCTCCACGTTCCTGCTCTGTCACCGCCGATCACGTGTACCTGACGGACATCCTCAGCGATGCGATGGCACTGTTTTTCCCCGCTGCGCGCCACCCAGTGCCGCGCGGGGAATTACAATAACATCATGTGCCAGAAAAAAAAAGAATCCGTCTGATTAGCTAAAGAAGTTAATTATATGTATAGAATGAATTGTGTGAAGATTCACTTCCAACATCCAATCCAAATGAAAAGCAAATCCCTTTTATCTGCACATGACTGGAGAAATATAGTTTATATTTACACCATTTTACAAGTTTTACCAATCACTTACTTTATTGCTGCATGATCAAACCATCCTGAGCTAATTAATTCCTTCTGCTAATCATTCACTAACTAATCAACGTGAATTCTACATTAACTGTACTAATCAATAACTCCGTTACAGTCTGCACCTTATGACTACAAGTTCATACATGGCCTTAATTTTTTAGCTATTCTATGGCCTAATTTGACTTACTTGTTTAGTCCTCTTTTATACATAAGAAGAATACTCATTGGTACCATAGGTCTTTCCATTTGCTCCCCGGCCCTTCCTCCCTCCCCTACCTCATTCACCCAATATATCCAGCTATCAGTAACCAGCACCTACTTGACCTTAGATTAATTGGAGCTATCAGGGCCTACCTGATACCATTTGCCCCTATAAGTAACCTATAAATTCATGCATTTGCATGCCGTGCTGATTTACTCTAGCTGAATATATAAGCGTCCAGACCAGTGTCTTGAGTTATGTGTTGTCTTATGTATGTCCCGTTTGTCATTATTTTCCTGCGGTAATTAAATTCTTTATACGCAGTGTTCATCTATTACTGTACTATTTTATCATAGTTTTTGATACTATTAATCAATAAATACTTTTTGTATCAGAACACCCTTTGATCAATTATTGATGCTATTAGTAACCCCTTTTTGGCCCTTAGGCCATTTCCCCTTTCCCTGTTCTCCTTTACAAGTTACTTCCACTTGGGTATGCCATTATCACATACAATCCTTTGATTGTGAATATTGAGTGGGGTCTAGACAGCCTTAGAGAGTTGCTTTCTGCAATTTATGTTTTCTCAATTGTTGGGAAGTGACTTTCATTGGGAGTCTTGAGCCTTAATCATATATAGGAAAATATTCCTGCAATTAAAGTGCCAAATATTCAAAACTACATTGCAAGATTTTATCATCGGCCACTTAGAAGTAAACAGATTTTATTTCACAATGTGCACATTAAGTGTATGCTTTGTTCAAATATAACATGTATTATAACATACCTTTTTTAATTGTGTTTTTATGTTATGTACACAGAATGAGTCCAATTCTCATTATTTTCAGAAACAGGATCTATAAATCTTTGACACACACACTTAAATGTACATTTTATTTGACTGTGCTGTACCACAGGGCAAGATTGGTTAAAATCATATTGACCACTAAAGATGACACACGTATAAGGAATCCAGGAAATACGTGCTTTTTCCATTCAAGATATATGTAAACGCTGAGAAGCATCCAAAGCAGAAGTTTTTTCAACCTCCAAATTAAAGACATTGAGATTGAATCACTAAAAGAGTAGAGCACGTTTGCATGACTTGTTGGTGAATAAGGTTACAGGAAATACAGTGAAAATTCACTTTTCAAAAGATACCCATAATGTATGTACAAGAAAAATTTAAGCAGGATTTTTGCTTGTACGTCATTGGATGATAGAAGTCAGCACAGCTTCACCTTACTTTAAGTTCTCTCTTTGGAAAGGTAATTTTTACTAAGTTTAGTGAAGGAGGTGAAGTGGTGACGAGTTCTTTGACTCCTTTGGTTTTGGTCCTTTAACCACTTAAGACCCGGACCTTTAGGCAGGTAAAGGACCTGGCCAGTTTTTGCGATTCGACACTGTGCCGCTTTAACTGACAATTGCGCGGTGGTGCGACGTGGCTCCCAAAAAAAATTGGCGTCCTTTTTTCCCCACAAATAGAGCTTTCTTTTGGTGGTATTTTATTACCTCTGCAGTTTTTATTTTTTGCGCTATAAACAAAAATAGAGCGCTAATTTTGAAAAAAAAATAATATTGTTTACTTTTTGCTATAATAAATATCCCCCAAAAACATATAAACGATTTTTTTCCCCTCAGTTTAGGCCGATACGTATTCTTCTACCTAGCATTGCACATGGTCAGAGTTTACTACTAGTTGCCGTATATTTTCATAGAGAATTTTTTTTTTCTTATCCAAGTTTTGGCAAACTTTATAGTCTAAACTCCAAAGTCTAGAGGAGCAATGCAAAAGGACAAAGAAGATCCCACGGAAAATACTTCTGGAAGTCTAGGTCTCAGTACTCTGTGAGGCAAGAACGCATGCTGACTTTAGAGCTTGGTCACTGTCCCCATTTCCCAAACTATCCCTCTGTCAAATAGAATACCTCTCTACAATCTCTTATTGGACAGTGTACCAATGGGATACATGCCAAAGTGTCCAAGTCTTAACCGAATATATATTGCAGGTACTCAAGTTCTCTACTGTTGCACATTCTTATTACTTTAGCATTTTTATTTGAAAAAAAAAATTGGTCTAAGGCCCCTTTCACACTATCGCTACTCCAAAGATTTTACCGCTATTTTGACTTGATTTCAGGGAATGACTGTGTAAGTTGCATCAAAGTTGGACCAAAGTAGTGCAGGGACTACTTTGTAGTAGGCACGACTTGAAGTCATACTAATATCAATGCTTATCATTGGAAATCATGTGGAATGACTTGTCATGCTACTTTGCAGTCCCAAATCTTGGGACAAGTCGTACAAGTGTGACAGGGGCCTAAAAGCTCAGTTAATGACTTTTCCTTCCCCCTTGCACTTTCTCCTGCATTTCTTATTTTTTTATACTGATCTCTGACAATCATATAGGCAAGTGGCAACACACTTTTATGAGCTACCTGGAAGAAAAATATGTTCATTGCCCCTGACTGTCCCAACAATTAAGCCCACTAGGGGGCAAAATCATTCTGAGAGATATCTCCAGGTGCACAGCAGAGTAGGATCCATCTAACATTAGCTGGTTTCAGCATCCGGTGTGTGATTGGTTGCCATTTTCTGTAGCATATTATAGCCTAACAAGCTGTTTTATATGATTTTCACTAGTTCATTACATGTCATGTTGGCTGATAACAGTGATAGGAGCATTATAGTGTACTTTTATGTTTGTCTACATGCTCACTGCCCCTGCTAAAGCTATTTTAGGGCAACACATTTACATTTGTTTACATTTTTTCTTTCTCATTTATTTTATATTTAAATAGTTTATGATTTTTATGTGTTTTAAAAGCAAATTACCATTACAGAGATTTTTTTTTTACTTTTCTTGTATTTTTTTTATTTTGCTAGTGAGATGTGCTGCCTCTAGTCTTGTGGTTCTTGTGACACTGTAGGGGCTTTTAGATCAAATTAATTTGTTGCTCAGCCTGTGTACTTCAGCTTATGCCCTTCATACTCTACTTAAAGCATAACTACTTGTTTAACCGGTTAAGACCCAGACCAATATGCAGGCTAAGGACCTTGCCCATTTTTGCGATTCGGCACAGCGTCGCTTTAACTGACAATTGCGCGGCCATGCGACGTGGCTCCCAAACAAAATTGACGTTCTTTTTTTCCCACAAAAAGAGCTTTCTTTTTGTGGTATTTGATCACCTCTGCAGTTTTAATTTTTTGTGCTATAAACAAAAATAGAGCGACAATTTTGAAAAAAATTCTATATTTTTTACTTTTTGCTATAATAAATATCCCCAAGAAAGATATAAAAAAAAATAGTTTCCTCAGTTTAGGCCGATATGTATTCTTCTACCTATTTTTTGGAAAAAAAAACGCAATAAGCGTTTATCGATTGGTTTGCGCAAAATTTATAGCGTTTACTTAATAGGGGATAGTTTTATGGCATTTTTAGTAATATTCTTTTTTTACTACTAATGGCGATGATCGGCGTTTTTTTTTCGTGACTGCGACATTATGGCGGACACATCGGACATTTTTGACAAATTTTTGGAACCATTGTAATTTTCACAGCGAAAAGTACTATAAAAATGCACTGATTACTGTGAAAATGACAATTGCAGTGAAGGGGTTAACCACTAGGGGTATCGGTAGGGGTTAAGTGTGACCTCATGTGTGTTTCTAACTGTAGGGGGGCAGGGCTGGACGTGTGACTTCAGTGATCGTCGTTCCCTATATCAAGGAGCAGACGATCACTGACATTGCCACACAGAAGAACGGAGAAGGTGTGTTTATCGCAGGCACGGTCACGGAGCTTCGAACCGGGTCGCGAGCACGCCGGCTCACTTGCGACACACGGCTGGGCTCTTAAAGGAGACATATATATACGTCCCTGTGCCCAGCCGTGCCATTCTGCCGAGGTATATCGTTGTGCGGTGGTTAAGTACTATATTTTTTAGAATAGTAAGAAGGGCATATACAAAACAAGAGGAATGCAGCAAAGGATTAACTGGTGGAATTGGTGAAGCTTCTGTACCCCAGGGCAGACATCAATTATGTGAAAAACAAAATTGGGAATCTGAGGAGTGCATACAATAGGGAGCACAAGAAGAGATCAGGAGCAGCAGCAGATCAGATATATGTCCCCACGTTGTGGTCTTACAACAGCGATTTTTGACAGACCAGTCTTAACCACGCCCATCGCTCTCCACCCTTCTTTCTACATCAACTGAGGCCATTTTGTTTCTTGTGGATTCATAACGAAGATAAAAATAAATAATTAGACATATTCTCTGTTATAAAAATTAACAAACTGAAACAAAAAGAGCAAATGATACACAGAAAAAGAACTAAACTCTAACCCATAAAATACAATTTTAAAATAATAAAAAAACGAAAATATAAATTAGTAGTCCCGAAAATCCCCAGACCCATGGCAATGTTGGGGATCCTGGGGCTGAATTTGCCACTGTCCACCATTACGCTGGGGGGGGGGGGGGGTTCTGGGGTGGGTGGGGTTGCTAAGGTGGGTAGGGTTGCTGGGGAGAGTAGGCTTTTTGTGGAGGTGGTGGAGGTGTGTGCTCCAACTCACACAGATGTGTTTTAGCTAACTTTTCCTTGCCTTGCTGAGGAGCTAGAGGATAAGACTCTCACATAGATCCCGGGGGTTATTAGCAGTCAAACAGCCAAATCCTTCAGCACTATCTGGTGCTGTCATGATTGCGGATTTTGCCTGACTCAGGAAGTCAGCCAGATTGCTACTCTTGCTGTCCCTTTTGGTAGGAGGGTGCAGGATTTGGCACTCTGTTTGCCTGCTGGGCCCGGCCTCTTCTTGACAAACTTTTTGGTCATCAATCACACACAATTCTGAATGTGGATAAATAGAAAAGACTATCATTCTGACCCCAGAATATATCATTCTTGTCCTAATACTTTATTGCCACTACTGTCTATTGGTATGGTAATCACTTTTTTAAGAAAATTATTATCAGTAACATCTAATTAACATCATTCTATTTTTCAGCAATGCTATACCTGGGTCAAGCTGAGCTCCTCCTCATCTTCATCCTGTTAAGGAGCAGGGTCAGTATCGGTGGCCTCAGCTGGTGTGGAGGGTAGTGTGGAGAGGGATCTGCATGGTACAGTTTGGTCAGACAAAAATCGCATGCTGTAATAGTACCACAGCTTGCGCACATAAATCTGATCTGCTGCTACTCCCGATTTCTGTGATTTCTCAACCCTGTTGGTTTTTACAAAACTGTAGGTTGCCGTGGGGTGCACAGTCTACACCAATTCCCCCAGTTGATCCATCGCTGCCTTCCTCTTGATTTTATCTGAATAATGTCTATGTTTCACTTGCCACAGACAGGTGCACTCCCTGTATTTGTCAATAAACGTTGTCATCAATTCGTGGGAATTCAACTTGTCCACCATTTTGGTATCAACTATCAGATGGCTGCAAGACTGAACACAAGATAAACATAGTTACATAGTTACATAGTTAGTCAGGTTGAAAAAAGACACAAATCCATCCAGTTCAACAATAAAAAAAGCATAATGTCAGGCTTATACAGGGCTGATCCTAGGCAGGGTGCATAGGGTGCTCCGCACCCAGGTGCCACAGAGGTGGGGGCGCCGGACCTCCAAAGTGCTCCCCTACCTCCTCCTTGTCTGTGCCCAGAGGCAGAGCGCATGTAGCGTGTGGTGCGGTTCCCCATCCCGCTTGCTCTCTTCGCTGGCAAATGACAAGAGAGCATACCTCCCGCTGTCTGGGTTGGGCTGGGTACCACAGCGGAGCCTAGTACCGGAACACTAGGATCTACTAATTAATTCTGTCCCGTGTGCATGAAACGGTCCCCTGTCTGCCCCGCCCCCTCTGTGTGTGTCAGCTCTTCTCCCATAGGCGGTGTGATAAGAGGCTTCTGGGTTGGCCGGAGCTGCTGCCAATCATCCTGTGCACTCCCAGAAATGCTCTCCGAGTGCCACCCTCCGAGTAACCAAAGATGCTACGTATGCCCCACCCCTGTAATGTGCTTCTGCTCCCAGCGTGCCCAAGCTACAGGGATCTATGGCGACACCTGATGTGGGGGGCTCTGATGGGGACACCTGCTGTGGGGGGCTCTGATGGGCGACACCTGCAGTGGGGGGGGCTCTGATGGGGGGCAACTGCTGGGGGTGCTCTGATGGGGGACACCTGCTGGGGGGGCTCTGATGGGGGACACCTGCTGTGGGGGGCTCTGATGGGGGACACCAGCTGGGGGGGACACTAATGAAGACTTCTTAGGGGAGCATCTCTGTGTTTAAATCGTAGCCATAGAAACATATGTAAAGGGGAGGAAATAGTAAGATGACCACGCCCATGTGGGGGTGCCAGAAATATTTATGCACCGAGGCACCTGTGACCCTAGGATCGGCCCTGGGCTTATAACTCATAATCTGGTCACAATTTAGGCCTCAATCTAAGCAGTATAGGCCACTAACCACCGATGCCCCAATTTTAAACGTATCTTTTTTTCGTGGCTCCTTTTGGCTTTCGTTCATCTCTCAACTCCCAGAATGTTTCTACGGCCATTACATCGACCGCTCGTTATGGATTTATATATCCTGCGCATTCGTTAAACTCCGCTCTCAGTGCGTCATGGCGCTGGGGCGTGACCAGATTTTCTATTATGCATGCGACATACACAGTGGAACATTCAGGAGCGATAACATGGCAGAATCACCTAATTCTATTCAGCCCCGCTGTGGTGGAGCTTATAGAAAGCATAAGGCCACCCCCATGAGCAAGGGTGAGATGTGGAGATGGTGCGCATATTTGAGAAACATGACTACGATTGTAAGCTGCATAACTATGAAAGGCCCAACAGCCGAAAATACCAAATTCTGGAGAAGGTCATCGTGGTATTGGAGGGAGAATATTCGGTGCACCGAACGAAGGATCAAATCCAAAACGTTGGTTTGATTTAAAGCACCACGAGAAAGACCAGATGGACTCTATCCATCGCATAATACAAAAAAGTAAGCCAGATTATTAACTGAAATCATTATGTAGATGTTGGAATTAGCTGTCTGTATATGTGCTTTCTACAAGTAAGTCTTCAAAAATAGACATAATGGGCCAGATTCACGTACATCGGCGCATTTTTTGACTGGCGTAGCGCACCTCCTTTATGTTAGACTGCCGCAATGTAGCGGCGCAATCACCGTATTCTCGTTTGATTTGCGCAGAAATTAGCGCCAGTGTAACGTAATTTCAGAGGCGTAAGGCGGAGTAATTCAAATTGGGAAGGACGTGGGCGTGTTACATTGAAATGAGCCGTGACCCCATGCAAATGAAGGGTCGGCCAGGTCGCGCATGCGCGCATGAAGCAGACCATGGTCAGCACCTCTGTGCGCATGCTCACAACTCTGGAACTGCGCAATCAGTGAAATTGGAAGTGGACCCGGGCAACTTTGTGAACTACGCAGACAGCATAAATAGACAGACACAAACGCACTTCCTTTGCAAAAGTACATCCCTTTGTATCCCTTCCTATACAGCAAGGTGCTTTTGTTCTGTTGTTTGTTGCATTGTGACTTGTCTTTGTTATATTTGTTGACTGTTTGATCTAGTGTTTTGTAGAATATATTTGAAAGTGTTTTTTGGTGACTGCTTGTGAGACTTTTGGTTGATAGATTTGGTTTGTTTGTTTTGTTGCTTGATTTTTCCTGCTTGCTTTTGTGAGTGATTTTTGTTGATTGTTTGGGAGAGAGTTGTTGTATGAGTATGACTGAGAGGAAGAGGAAGTTGAATTTTATTTTGGGGGAGAAACAAATTCTTGCCCGGGCCATTACCCAATATGGGCGTTTCCTCCACGGCCCGGAGAGTGCCAACACCACCCCGGCCAGGAGGCGGGAGATTTTGGTGCACATTACTGACCAGGTGAATTCAGCGGGGGGGAGACCCGGACACGCGAGGGGATCGAAAAGAAAATCAATGACCTCCAGTGTTTGGTCCGAAAGAAGCTGGCCAAAATGGCAGCCCATGCCAGGGGCACAGGAGGGGGCCCACCATGCCCTGTTAGGCTGACAGCGGAGGAGCGTGCGGTGGCCCAGACCTTTCATAGAAAACAGGTGGAGGGCCTGCCTGGCTATGACTCCAGTCATGAAGCCGTGATGCCAGGTAAGGTTTTTTTGCCCTATCAGGTGTGTAGCATGTGTGGGGGAGGGGGGGAAAGGAATATGTGGCAAGTGTGTGGATCCTCCAACCTGTGAATGTTTTGTGTCATCCACAGATGTGCAGGAGGGTGCTGGGCCGTCTGGGCTGACCACACCATCCCCAGGACAGCAGCCTGATGAGGACCCCCCGACAAGGCCGGAGTCCTCTGGGGAGGTTGCAGAGGAGGAGGTTGAGGAGGAGGAGTTTGAGGAGGAGGAGGATGTCATGTCAGCCAGTGGATTGTTGTTTTTGGAGGAGTCTTCCTCTCTGGCTGGCAGCAGCCAGCCCTCCATAAGGGCTAGCCCCTCTCACTCCTCCCCCAACAGGTCTCCCCTCCCAAGGGGCTCCCCTTCTCCCCGGCCACAAGCCTCAGTTGGAGGCAGGAAGTCGTCCCAGAAGACCAGGGGGTGGCCGAGGTTCTGCTTGCCAATCTGAGAAGGGACCAGGCCCTTCAGACCCGCCATCTAGGACAGCTCAGCCAGACTTTGGTGCGGATGGAGGAGAGCCTGTCCTCCATAAAGGATACACTTGGGGACCTGGACTGCCACTCCCGGGCTCTTACAAACTGCCTAAACGTACTGCAGACTACAACAGCAGATGTTGGGCAGGATGTGAGGGCCCTCAGCCAGGCTATCCAGGCAAACACGGCAACACTAAGTGCTGGCCTGAACAGAATTGCCGTGGCCTTGGAGGGCAGGCCGCCTGGTGGGCAGAGAGGAGGGGCTGCTCCTCCTTCCCCGGATTACCCCCCCTCCCCATTAGTCTCCCCTGAGGAGCCGTGGCTGTGGGCACCCCAGGCGTGGCTCACACCAGCGTCATTCATTTGTTTTCCCCCTTTTTTTTCCATTTTTATTTTTATTTTTATTTACATGGAAATTTTTTTTTTTTTGCTGGACATTTTTTTTTTTGTGTTGTGAATGTTTTTGGAATGTGGGGGTGATATTCCTGCCGGAAAAGGGATGTCACCCTCATTTGTGGTGGAGAAGGGTTCCCCAGGACCAGGGGGAAGTGATCCCCAGGTCCGTGTGAATGGTGTATGAATGTACAGTGACATAATTGGAGCCGTGGCGTGGCGTTGCTGCTCACAAGTCCAACATGGTGGGCTTGTGCTAATCCAATTTGATGAGGATGTGATGTGTCTGTGCTAGGGACCACAGTGGTGTGCATGCATGCATTCTCATTGTGCCACGATTAATGTGTGTGTTTAACGTGCAAAGATGCCTAATGTGAGCTGTCTCCTGGCTGCTCTTCCCTCAGAAGACGGGGTAGCCTCGGTTAGGGGGGGATTGTCTGGTTCAGGGGTCAGGTCATCACTTATGTCAATCTGCAGGCCCTTTCTCACTGCGAAGTTGTGCAGCAGGCAACATGCACCGATGATCTGGCACACAAAGTTTGGGGAATACAACAGGGTACCCCCAGACTTATCCAGGCATCGGAAACGTGACTTCAGGAGGCCAAAGGTGCGCTCCACCACTGCACGTGTTTGGGCTTGGGCTTCATAGTATCTTTCCTCTCCTGGTGTTTGGGGGTTCCGGATAGGAGTCATAAGATAGGGTCCCAGTGCATATGCAGAGTCACCTGTAAGGGAAAAGACAGGAGGATGTTAGTCATGCATGTGCCCCTTGTGATGTGTGCATCATGGGGGGGGCAGTCATGCCTGCCACCCATGTCACTTAACAACCAGCCAGGTGTCCCCATACACGTTCTGTTCGAATTCAATTCGGATGGGGCTCTGATTGTAGATGTAGCTGTCATGGCTGGATCCGGGGTGTTTGGCACGGACGTACAATATGAGGCCTTGGGCATCGACTATCACCTGTACGTTGATGGAATGCCAATGCTTCCGATTGCGGTATATGTGCTCTGTCTCATGGGGGGGCTGGAGTGCCACATGTGTGCAATCAATGGCCCTCACGGTGCGTGGGAATCTGGCAATTCTGTAGAAATCTGTCATTGCCTTCAGCCGAAGGTCCTCAGTGGTGGGTTTGATGATTTGGTTGGCCATGCGCCTGAGGATTGCAGGGACAACCTGGTGCACACATCTGCTCATGGAGGATTGTGACATTCCAGCTACCACTCCACTTGTTTTTTGAAAAGAGCCACTGGCAAGGAAATGTAGTGTTGCCATGACCTTGACCAGTGGCTGCACTGCATGTGAGCGGTGTGTTGGGCTGGTGATGTCCTCCTGCAAGGTTGTGGTTAATTCCAGGATGGCATGATGGGTGAATCTGAAGATGCGATACACAGAATCACTCATGCCAAAGAGGTCTATGCGGGTGCGGTATATCCTCTCCCATGCTCTCCTCCGTGCCCTCCTCTGTGCCCTCCTCCTTCTTTGCTCCTCTAAAGTCAGTAGTATAGCTATGAGCAAGGATGTCCCTGGCATGTTGGCATACAGATTGTTGTGCAACAAGTGTGACTGCTCAGCTCCTCACTAACAGTGTTGCTTTCTCTGACATGTAGACGGATTGTCTAATTTTATACCACCTTTTATATGGTCTAATTTTAGACAGGTCGTGCAGCTGTTGCCCACAGCGCGTAGCCTGCGCTGCAACAACGTTCCTTTGTGGACCACCGTAACTCCCTCATTAGCATATTTGAATAGCAAATCAATGGTCTGTCTAGCGCAGTTTTGCACGGACGGATGCGCCTGTCTATCGAAATTACGCCGGTCAAAAAAAGTAGATTTCTTGCGTATCTCGTTTTGGGGATGCGGCGCATCGAAACGCATGCGCAAATTTAGACTTACGCCGCGCATCTCCTGTAACGCCGGCGTAATTGCTCTGTGAATCTGGCCCAATGTTTTCTCTAATTTATGTCTGAACAATTTGGGGAAAGATGAACTATACTTTTTTTTTTTTTTTGGAGTACCCTTTTTTGGTGTACTCTAATTTTTTGTTCTTCTTTCAACAGGGAAAAAAAGGCACCATATAAGCCATCAGAGGGGACAAAGGGATGCTTCCTTTGGCCGGGCCCCAACAGTGGAAACAACAGGGCCACCTTCCCCGCAAAATCATAAGTGACAACTTCAAACACACTCATTTTGCCACCGACAGGGGTGATTCTAGGTGGGCCAAAGGTCATGGGCTTAGGGCGGAAATTAAGGGGTGAAGAACACTTTCTGTTTGCTGCCTGGCTCATCAGCGCCCATTAATGCAGCCTTGCCAGGGTAGACATGGATAGAGGAGAGGCACTGGACATCACAGTCACACAGAGTCACACCTGCTTGAATGATCATCATATATCCCCTATCCTATAGGAGACAAGAGGGGTGGGCAACTGCATGAGTTGTTCAATGTGGGCATTTAACCATTTTTGTTTCTCTTTAAAATTACATCACCTTTTCATCACAATTTGCAGCATGTTGGAGTCCACTGGTCAGGAGCAAACAAGGTTGGTCAACTAATTCAGCAAAAAGAATGCTAGGGACAGATGTGACTTGGGGTGGCTTAATGAGTGGTGTTTTTATTTTATTTAGAGGAATGTGTGTTTAGTTCCATAATTAGGACGACTGGGATATGAGAGCTGGTCCCAGCACAGAGCCTCCTTTTGACATCGCATCCCCAGACGCACATCAGAAAGAGGGTGGAAGAGACCAACAAGTTGAAGAAACGACTCTTGAGCCTCTTGTTTGCTCCAGTAAGTATTTTTAGAATCTGGCTTCAAATGTGTATACATGTCAAGTGTTTAGATGTCTAAAACAAACACCCACTCCACACATTAGCAAAGTATGTAGTGCCTTTAACATTAGAATGGAGAAGGAAGAGTTGGAAGGAGCTGGCAGTGTTGCTAGGTACCTGAGTTTTGTAGACCCAGGCACCAGGGCAAAGATTACAGAGTAGTTGCAGTGTGTACATTCCTAGTAGTGTGGGTGTCTGAAGGACAATAAGGTTGCAAGTAGGGATGAGCCGAACACCCCCCTGTTCGGTTCGCACCAGAACTTGCAAACACACCAAATATTCCTGTGAAATTTAGAACCCCGTTAAAGTCTATGGGACTCGAACATTCGAAATCTAAAGTTCTAATTTTAAAGGCTAATATGCAAGTTATTGTCCTAAAAAGTGTTTGGGGACCTGGGTCCTGTCCCAGGGGACATGTATCAATGCAAAAAAAGTTTTAAAAACTGCAGTTTTTTCGGGAGCAGTGAATTTAATAATGCTAAATGTGAAACAATAAAAGTGAAATATTACTTTAAATTCCGTACCTGGGGGGGGGGGGTGTAAAGTTAGCATGTAAAATATCGCATGTTTCCGTACATAGAACTGTCCCTGCACAAAGTGTCATTTCTGAAAGGAAAAAAAGGCATTTAAAACCGGACTTGCGGCTATAATGAATTGTCGGCTCCGGCAATTCAGAGAGAATTCATTCATAAAAAAAAAGTGTGGGGGTCCCCCCGAATTCAATTACCAGGCCCTTCAGGTCTGGTATGGATATTAAGGAGAACTTCGACTTCAATTTAAAAAAAAATTACGTGGGGTTCCCCCCAAATATCCATTCCAGACCCTTCAGGTCGGGTGTGGATTTTAAGGGGAACTCCACCCCAATTTTTTTTTTTTTAAATGGCGTGGAGTTCCCCTACATATCCACACCAGACCCCTTATCCGAGCATGTTAACCTGGCCGGCCACAGAAAAGAGGGGGGGACAGAGTGCGCCCCCTCTTCTGAACCGTACCAGGCCACATGCCCTTAACATGGGGAGGATGTCCCCATGTTGATGGGGACAAGGGCCTCATCCCCACAACCCTTGCCTGGTGGTTGTGGGGGTCTGCGGGTGGGGGGCTTATCAGAATCTGGAAGACCCCTTTAACAAAGGGGACCCCCAGATCCTGCCCCCCCCCCATGTGAATTGGTAATGGGGTACATTGTACCCCTACCATTTCACGAAGGAAGTGTAAATGGGTGTAAGAAACACACAGACACCGTAGAAAAAAGTCCTTTATTAATAAAAAATAAATAAAAAAAATACAGCGGTGGTAATTCACTCGGTCTCGGCTCCCTGCTCCAACGTTGTCTGTATCACTGCCCTTCTCTCCCTGCCGGACACCACCCAGCGAATGACGCGGCTGGAGCTTTGACATTTCTTATTTGTGAGGCGGGGCTACCGCCACGTGACCCCGCCCCCCTCGGACGCAAGGGAAAAGCCTGGAATTCCTCAGTGACGTAGCAGAGGGTGCGTCAGAGGGGGACGGGGTCATGTGATGGTGGCCCCGCCTCACAAATATAAGAGATATCAAAGCTCCAGCCGCTCATTCGCCGGGCGGTGTCCGGCGGAGAGAGAAGGCCGGCGATGCTGCTCTGGATCCCGGATGATCTTCTCATCGCTGGACCAGAGAGGAGATCACCCGTCGCTGGATACTGACAACGTTGGAGCAGGGAGCCGGGACCGAGTGGATTACCACCGCTGGATTTTTTTTATTTTTTATTTTATTAATAAAGGACTTTTTTCTACGGTGAAGATGTGTGTTTTTTACAACTATTTACACTTCCTTCATGAAATGGTAGGGGTACAATGTACCCCATTACCAATTCACATAGGGGGACCCCCACAACCACTGGGCAAGGGTTGTGGGGATGAGGCCCTTGTCCCCATCAACATGGGGACATCCTCCCCATGTTGAGGGCATGTGGCCTGGTACGGTTCAGGAGAGGGGGGGTGCACCCTGTCCCCCCTCTTTTCTGTGGCCGGCCAGGTTAATGTGCTCAGATAAGGGGTCTGGTGTGGATTTTTGAAGGGAACTCAACGCCATTTAAAAAAAATTGGGGTGGAGTTCCCCTTAAAATCCACATCCACACCTTTATTGTTTCACTTTTAGCATTATTAAATTCACTGCTCCCGAAAAAATAGCCGTTTTTAAAACTTTTTTAGCATTTATACATGTCCCCTGGGATTGTTTGTTATTAGCCGAACAGGCGAACAGGCAATGTTCGAGTCGAACATGAGTTTGACTCGAAGCTCATCACTAGTTGCAAGCAACAATAGACTGGCTAAGTAAGTATTTGCACAATTTGCCTACTAATGTGACCATAATTTACAATGTAGGACCTCAGCCACTTGACCATCGTTCCAATTAAATACTTTGGCCCAGATTCACAGAGCAATTACGCCTGTCTAACTGGTGTTAGACAGGAGTAATTTCAAATTTTGCGCTCCGTATCACTAGTTTGAATCCTCAAACCATGATACGACGGCTTCGGGCTTCGATCCGAGAGGCTTACGTCTTCGTAAGCCTTCGGATCTACGCTGCAATATTTTTGCGGCCGCTGGGAGGAGTTTGCGTCATTTTCATGCGTCGGGATATGCAAATGAGTTTTTACGGCGATCCACGAAGATACGAGCGGTCTTCGCAATCGCTTTCGTCTATTTTTTTATACGTACTGTTAGACCAGCTTTTTGCTGGTCTAACGGTGCGTAGCCCATGTTAAGTATGGCCGTCGTTCCCGCGTCGAATTTAAAATTTTTTTTTTTTTTTACGTAACTCGTTCGGGAATAGGAATCTCCGTAAACTACGCTACTCAAGAAAAAATGACGTAACGACGTGATTTCACGCAATGCACGGCGGGAAATTTGCGAACAGAGCATGCGCAGTTCGATCGCCGCGGGAACGCGCCTATTTTAAATGATTCACGCCCCCTACTCGCGCAGATGGATTGCGACGGGAGAAATACACTATGCCGCCGTCGTTTACTGGACAAGATCTACCTGGATTCCACGTAGAGCCAGGTAAAAAACGGCGGCGTAGTGTATTTCTGATACTCTACGATAGTCTAATTCTATCTGAATCTGGGCCTTTATTCTCTTCTTCCAAGGCCACAAACTTCCAAGATGCACAATAGGCAGTATCAGTGTAGATATGCTGCAGGCTTTGAATGAGCTTGAGAAAACAAAGGAGGCTGTCACTGGTTTACAAAGAAGAAAACAGGATTATGTTGACATGTTAGCCAAATAAAAATTTCATCATACCAGAAGTTATCTTCAACTTGTTGGCTCCTGTTTTTTTTTTTCTAATTTCACATGTTTTTACTACTTTGAAGCACAGGCTCACATTGATGCTACTTTCAAATTGTGCTACTTCATTTGAACTACGGTGATTTCAAAGTAGCATTAGGCTCCAATAGGCTATGACTTATGATGCGATTTTAGCTCGCAAATCGCATGACAAATCGCAAAAAATTTGAACCTGGGCTTTTTTTTATTGTCAATGTTTTCCCACTCCACTTCTCTAGGTGCACAACCACATCCTGTTTTCTTTATTTTTCACAGTGTGAATTAATTAACTTGAATTACAGTGACAGTAATGTTTGGATTATCCTTGATGTGTTTTTTGTAATGGCAAAGCCAAAAATTGAAGAAGCACACAAATTGGGAGCCAAAAAATTAATTTCCCTCATGATCACATGCCTAAAATGTGTGTCTTTCCCTACATGGAGTTTGCTAAAGCCATCACACACAGTGGGGGTTATTTACGAAAGGACAATCAACTTTGCACTTCAAGTGCAGTCGAAAGTGCACTTGACGTGTGTAGCGCCCTGCTACTTTTCTAGCTGGTGCTGCCTTAAATTTAGAGAGTGGTCAGAGATTTAGTTGCCTCTGACCGTGTTATTTTTTTGCCAAATTTGGGCCTCTGTTCCAGCCATGGCTGTACTGTGAGTGACCACTATTGCTGCCTGGGGTGCCTGTACCACCCCAGGTCAAGGGTGGCAGCAGTCAGGTCAAGGTGCATTGGGTGTTTTTCCTCAGCAGCCAATCAGTGGGGGTTGGTCGCCTCGCTGTGCATGCTGGGGGAGAGTACTAAAGGGACAGACGTCATTGGTTCGCGGTCGTCGATCGCTAGTCTGTCGTCCCACCACCCCCGTGTGGCCCTCATGGCCAGGGGTGCGTGCTCAAGTGTTCCTGGCTCCACATTGGTCCGGGGTTCTAATCTACCGTGTAGGCCTGGTAGTCAGACTGGGTCTACAGTTGCAAGTGGTCCTGTGCTGTCCGTCCTGAGGGAGGAAGCCGCCCGATGAAGAACCTGTTTGGGGGAATACCAAGCACGAGGCTGGTATCTCAGGAGAGGCCTTGAACTTCATCTAAGGATGCACCATTACTGAAGAGCTGAATGATGGTCGTCTGTCAGTTTTGAATTTACCAAAGTTTATTCAGGAGAGATCCGGGTGCTTAATCTTGTACTGAGAAGGATTCTGGACCGAATACATCTCCATCTTTGGGAAGGTCTGTGGCAAAGTCTTTGCTAAAGTTCCGTGTGACACTCTGGCTGCTAGGCTGGTGAGAGAGGCCTATGCATGTGCACAATACCCACTCTGGCTAGAGTGGCAACAAAAGTTTACTGCTGGAAGAGGAATTGTTCCCGAACAAAGTTATACACCTGAATCTACTTCTTACTATATCTTCTACCTCTTCAACTACTATTACTTCTACTATTTTACCCCGTTGGGTAAAAAGACATCTAAAGTGTGGACATTACAGTTCTTCTCAGCTCTCATTGTGTACCCTAGACAGCAGAGGAATAGAGGTAACATGCCACCCAAAACAAACCAGCAGCTCCTTCGGGGGAGTGCTACATGTGCAAAGTGGATTTGCCTTTTGGGAATAACCCCCACTGTGTCAACATGTGCTATCTTCCATCATGTGGTATCAATGGACATGTTTCAAGGGTGCAACCCCTTCCTCTCACATACTATAGTTCTGAGGAAAAGGTTGCACCCTCAAAAAGCATACATTGATATCCTGTGATAGGAGACATCACATGTTGACACACTGGGTTTTGTGGCTTTAGCAAAAAACCTGTTTGTACTTACACACATTTTAGGCAGAGGATCATAAGGGACATTTAACAGTTATGCCTCTTCAACTTTTGGCTTTTAAAGGGGTGAGCTCATCCCATCTGAGGAAGGAAAGATCTTTACAGTTTTTAAATTTCTAATATTAATGTCTCATGTGGCCTTCAATTTCAAAAGGTGAACTTTGTAGGTTCCAGAGTTGGGGATGTGTATGCTCTGCTTTCAAACATGCCGGTTTAGCCACTAAAAAGGAAAAAGAATGGCAAATATACATGTTATACACAAATAACGATGTTGGTTTGTTAAAAAAACAGAAAACGCACATGTGAATGTGCCTGTAGTAAAACATTTTTTTAATAAACAATGTGTGGCTTCAGTGTATTTGTTATGTAGTTACAGTGACAGTGTGCTCTAAAATGTGTGTAGCAGAGCCTCAGCATACCATTATAGTTAGGTCAAGACGAGATTGTCACCTCATGTAGCACATAAGGTAACGTTGCACTATTGTATAAAATGGAAAAGAGTAAGACCATTGGCGAAACTAGGAAACAGAAAGGAAACACAGTAGTTCAAATGAAATGGTAGTTTATAGACATGTGCATTCGTTTTCGTTATAATGCATTTTCGTCCGAAAATCATTTTTTTTTTCGTTATCGTTTTAACAAACAATAACGAAAGTGCAAGAAACGAAAACCGAAAGATCCGACATAAAAAATGCTTTATTTTCGTTGCATTAAAAATTCGATATAGAGAGATTTGACATTATAGGGAAAAGATTCGACATCATAGAGAAAAGATTCGACACTATAGAAATAATAGATTCGACATTACAGAGAATAGATTTCGATTTATGAGAAAATAGATTTGACATTATAGAGAATAGATTCGACATTATTACTAGTCATACAACATTAGAATTCTTGTAGGCGGAATATTTGAACGGAAATGTACGATTCGACGTAAAGATTCGACATTCCTTCGAATATTCTTTTGACCATTCGACAGAAACCAAGTATTATTGGATTTTCGGACGAAAGCTATTCCCCAACAAAAAACAAAATAAATTAAAATGATTTTCGGGAGTAACTAAATAAATGTATTTTCCAAACGAAAACGAAAAAACGAAACGAAATATTCCAGTCTGCACATGTCTAATAGTTTATGATCAAATCAAACATTTAGTCATGATCAACTACATTTTTCTGACAAGCCACTGCCCCTCTACCCACAAAGTAGTCCATATATTGTTCACAGGCATTCTGGGAGGGCAAACCAGCACGTCCACTTTCTAAAGCTGGCATCACAGCCTCTTCAGCTAGACCTAAAATGGAAGGATCAACATCTGTTGGCTCCGAGACAATGTAGCTGCTAATATTCCTCCTTAAAATATTGTGGAGGATGCAGCAGCACAACACGACATGGTTTATTTTATACTCGGCCAAGTTTATGGAGGTTAAAAACAGCCTAAAGCGACTGGAGAGGATGCCAAAGGCATTTTCCACCACCCTTCTGGCATGAGAGTGCCGATAATTAAAAATGCAGTGGGATGAGGTTCCTTTAAAGGAAAGGGCTTTAGAAGATGTTCCCCAGAGCAAAGGCCTCATCTGCCACAAAAACAAAATTGAGGCCCTCGACATTGTCCTGAGCATGTGGCAAATGTAAGCTGCCATTCTGTAGCTGATGGTAGAATTTGGTATGCATCATGACACCTCCATCCGAGTTGCGGGCATTCTTCCCCACGTCCAGGTACAGGAACTCATATGTTGCAGACACTATAGCAAGCATAACTATGCTGCAAAAGCCTTTGTAGTTGAAGAAATAAGATCCTGAGTTGGGTGGTGGGGCAATCCTCACATGCTTCCCATCAATGGCACCACCACAGTTGGGTAAATTCCACAAATTCTCAAACTGTGCCGCCACATCCTGCCATTGCTGGGGGTTTGAAGGAAACTGGGGAGTCAAACAAGGCAAACAAAATTACTACTTGTGCACATAACATTGCAAGCATATTTGACACAAACATTCTTGGGCAACATAAAAACATAACATTTAAATGAATATTTAAAAATAAAAGTGTAAGTTCTACTTATCTGATCCCCCCCCCCCCCTCTGGTAGCCCATTTTAAAAATGTTGTGGGGGGAATAGGTCGATGTTTTGGACAGGAAACCCTCTCCACTTCCATGAGAGCTAAATGCCAGTCATTTATGATAATTTGCCCAGCCCCTCCTTATTTCCACTATTGGCATCCCAATGGACAGGTAAGAAGTGTCATAATCCAAAAATATGAATGCACACTGTCAAAATCTAAGCACATTTTGACATTCATAATTTACCATTAACAAGATAATAGCAGACCACAACTTTATACTGTACAATTTGAAGGTAATCAGGCATGCCCTTGCACTACCTGCTTTAGAGAATTCATGCAGAATTCATGCAGAATTCTGACCACAAAAGAAGTATTCTGTGTATGTGTTTTGCAAAGTCAGCAGATAGAGTAGTTGTATCAGTTGAGTCAGCATTTTGGGGTGGGTGGTACAAAAACAAACATTGAAATCAAGCGCTCTTCAGAAGAAGTGAGGATACTACGATAATAAATTGGTAAGTCTTATATATACACACAAGTAAATAACTAAATGCCTGCATATAAAAGAAAAAGGAACGGGTATAGGGACGTGAAGGGATAACAAGTTCCAGGATTAGTAGGAATCGTTCATATAAAGTACCGTATTTATCGGGGTAAACCCCCCCCCCGCGTATAGCGCGCACCCCTAAAGTTGCCGCCATTCCTGTGGAAAAAAAGTTTTTTGTACTTACAGTTTTGGTGTCTTGCGCGGCGTCCATCGGCGGCTACGGGTGTCCTCTTCGTCCGGTCCGCATCCGTCTGCGGCTTCGGGTGTCCTCTTCGTCGGGTCCGGTGTCCTCTTCGGCGGGTACGGTGTCCTGTTCGGCGGGTTCGGTGTCCTTTTCGGCGGGTCCGGCGTCCTCGCGGCATCCTCCTCGCTTTCCCGCGCCGAGATTCAAATACTCCGCCGGCATATACCGAGCGCAGTACACTCGGGTATAGTCGGGCAGACTCGGCTCCTCTCGCGCTGACGTCCTGGACGTACAGGACGTGAGCGCGAAAGGAGCCGAGCCTGCCCGACTATACGCGAGTGTACTGCACTCGGTATATGCAGGCGCAGTACACTCGTGAATAGTCGGGCAGGCTCGGCTACTCTCGCGCTCACGTCCTGTACGTCCAGGACGTCAGCGCGAGAGGAGCCGAGTCTGCCCGACTATACCCGAGTGTACTGCGCTCGGTATATGCCGGCGCAGTATTTGAAACTCGGCGCGGGAAAGCGGCTATCGGCGTATACCGCGCACCCACGATTTTGCCCTGATTTTCAGGGCAAAAAAGTGCGCGGTATATGCCGATAAATACGGTAGTTCAGTCCAAAAGGATCACGTTTATATAATAATAGAGGAAATTAAACTGATGCTGAGGGGCTGCCAGCTTGTCGAGAAGAAGCAAATCTGAAAACATACAAAAAACAAAGAAACGGCGCCCTCAAAGCGTAGTATTAGATTTATTAAAAATAAATAAACAAATAAATTCCTATGAGATGGGTACTCACAAACATGCATAATTTAGGGCGTATCAATACAGTGTCATCCGTGAATGGGATCCCGGGTAGATGAAGTCTGCTGGAAGTGATAAAAGGATGGTAACAATTCTCTTTGCAAGGAAGGCACACGGCAGGTAGTTCCTCCAGCACATACAGGTCACAACCTCTGTGAGGGTCCCTGGATGGTCATCCGACGCTGCTGGACCAGGGAGATGACAGGGAAGCTGTATAACAGCCGTGTAGCGGCAGAGAAACACAGCCGAAAACAGCGGAACGTCACTTCCGGGATAGGTCACGGGGCGGTGCACGTGTTCGAGGCATGCGTGCCTCTTCGTCAGGCTCTATGGGGGCCATGTTGGATGAGGGACATAAGTCTAGCTCAGACGGAGCTAATTGGTTGGCACAAAAAGAACTACACACGAAAAGGAATCGATACCGGGTCATCACATACAAAGGTCATAGGATAAAAAACACACTTCTAAGCCTAAAAAAATTAATTAAAATATATAGGGAATAAAAATAGAAATAGAAATACTAATACCACTTAAATATAATACTTGGAACCGGGTGTATTAGGAAGCATTTTATGGCGTTATAGATTAAAATTCTTTTATAGCGGTTAGAATCTATATGAATGCATAATCATTGGTATACCCTCATAGGGAACAAAGAACTATAAATGTACTGGATGTGCAAAATCAAAATCAAAATAATTTTTTTAATGGGGATGTTGAGGGGACACACACAGCATGTAAACCATACAAACAGGTATGTGGACGTACTTCAGAGTTGGAATATATAAAAGAGGAATTTAATGGAAATTTAAATTAAAATTGATATTTTGATATTTTTATCTTTAATATCGATTTTAACACCAATTTTAATATCAATTTTAATTTAAATTTCCATAAAATTCCTCTTTTGTATATTCCAACTCTGAAGCACACCCAGGGAACACAGTTAACCCTATGATTGACCCTGATGTTAACCCCTTCCCTGCCAGTGTCATTTATACAATGAGAGTGCATTTTTTTAGCACTGATCACTGTTTTGGTGTCACTGGTCCCCAAAAGGTGTCATTGTCAGATTTGTCCGCCGGTATGTTGCAGTCGTAAAAACAATTAAAAAAGTCAATGAATCTATCCCATAGTTTTTAGACGCTATAACCTTTGCACAAACCAATAAATATACACTTATTGTGATTTTTTCTACCAAAAATATGTAGAAGAATACAAATTGGCTTAACTTAATGAAGAAAATAGATTTTTAACATTTTTTATTGGATGTGTTGTATAGCAGAAAGTAAAAAATATTGTTTTCTTTCTTTTCGTTTTTTTTTTTTTTTGTTTATAGTGCAAAAAATAAAAGGTGATCAAATAGCACCAAAAAAGGACATCCATTTCATTTGGATACAGTGTCTCATGACCGAGCAATTGTCAGTTTTTACACAATGTAGTGCTGTTTCGCAAAAATTGGCCAGGTCAGGAAGGAGGAAAACCTTCCGAAGCTAAAGTGGTTAAGTAACATCATTATCCAGAAAATTAATGGGAATAACAAATAAATGAATACTGACTATCACCTGGGGTAGAGTGTTTGCAAAGGCTGATATAAAGGAGGATATAGTAGTACTCGGGCTCACAACATTGCCCACCACAACAGTAAAATCAATCCGTATATGCAGTAAAGTATGCTTGTTAAATTCACTGTAGAACCTAAGGGGTTAATCCTGCGTATTGTGAAAAAAAGGCTGTTTGATTCTGTCTTCTCTGATCCTCCCCTCCTTTCACTGTCCCCAATCCATATCCAGATAAATATCTGGAGCACTGTAAAAATCGGAATCCCCAGCAATTGGCCTGGAAATTTGATTTTTGAATTAAAGTTTGAAAATAAAAACAATTCTAGAAGGTAAAGTTTTCTGGCAGGAGAGACAGGCAAAGTGGCGTGTCTTGCACTGAAGAATCCCATCTTTCCCTGGCTGCTAGTAATTTTTTTCATATATACACACAATGCATTGCCACTCTTGGCACAGTAAGGTGCCCAAAATGGAGCTGGGTACAGGGACAATGTAACTCACGGGAGCATGCACAGAAGTTACGTCATCAATAGCCTCCCCAATGACTGAAGAGGGGGGATGGTGACAGGGTAGTGATAGCAATCCTGGACCTGCCAGCACTGAAGTAGGAAACACATCAGTAGGTAAGCCTGCCATAATGTGTAAGTATGCTATGCATGCTGTGCAAACTGTTGGCGCTATATAAGTCCTGTATAATAATAATGCACACTTGCATATGCTTGAAAAAAAACTATCTTACCCAAATGCCATAAGTTCAATTTTAAGCACTTGGATGTCATTTGCTACTGCACTGTCCACCTTACTTTCCAGTGTCTCTGGCAGGAAAATCAGCACAATGTGTAAAGGACAGCAACAAATTATTGAATGCAAAATATTGTCTGTCAATTTTACAAGCTCCAGCTGTAAGCAATGCCATTAACTTTTTAATAATTGTTTACAGACACAAACATTTACTAGGCTAATTGCAAAGCTTTTGAGTGCAGAAAAGTCAGCTTGAAAAAATTTAGGGGAATTGTTCTTAGTGAAGCACTTAGTTCTTCACCAAACATTGACTGCAGGTTAATCTTCCTGTTACAGCAGTGGTCCTCAACTCGGGGGTCGGGACCCCCTTGGGGGTCAAATGATGATTTGCCAGGGGTCACAGAATCCTGGGCTGTTCCTGGAGCCCGTGGCCGCCACTTAGCAGCTTTGCATCCGCCCATTCAGTTCACGGTATGGCTGGGGGGCAGAGACTAGAGGTCAGCTGATGTGAGGAATGAGGGAGAGGATGGAGGCGACCCTATCTCCTGATTTTGGCATAGGTGTCACTGCTACCAGACACCACAAAGTCTGAGACACCATAAATCTGGAGACACAGCGAGTAACACTACCTGTGATTATAGTTGCCATTAAAAGTCCCCACTACAGTCCTCAGATCAGCAGATGACCTTGATCAAGAGCACCTAAGTTGACTCATCAGAACTCCCCGCCAGCGCTGCCACTGATCCTATTAAACCCCCCACCAAGGAGTAAGAGAAGGAATAAAAATAGAGAATACATGGAAGGGAGAGAAAAAGAGGGGGAACAAAGAAAAAAGGAGTGAAAGACGGCTAGAGAGAGGGGGGGAGGGAAAGAAAGAAGAACAAAGAGAGGTACATCCTCAAATGTACCATTATGGGGTTTTAATACTGTACGAGTGACAACCCACTCTACAATTTTTTTTTTTACTGATAGGGGTCCCCACAACTTGGGAAATTTATCAAGGGGTCACGGCCCTAGAAAGGTTAAGAACCACTGTGTTACAGTGATTGATTCACTTGTAGAGAATGTATAATTAATGTCAATTTCACTTCTTTATAAATAAAAAAGGAAGTGGGATTTGGGACTTTAAATGAGGCACATATGTAATGTGCCTCCATCCCTGGTTCAAAGACTAAAACTGGAATTTGAGACTTTAAATGAGGCTGTAGACATTGTGGTGGTAAATTGAATGGGAGTACATATTTATTTATCATAGAAAAATGCATAACACATCTCAATAACAGAAACCACATAGAAGAAAAAACATTGTAATAAATATCATTTCATATATGGGCATCAAGTGTACAACATTGTATAACAGCCAGGTGCCACATAGTGGTCTGAATTGATTGATTAATACATTCAATGAGTTTAAAAATAAAAGTGATACATATGTATCATCTGAGCAACAATTGCGAGTGAAATAAAATATTATAAAACCAGTAAGACCACGATTGGTTGGAAAATACATTTCCAAATTTTATGATTGAATAAGGGCATATATCTGTATCCCTATTTCCCGACGCGTTTCGTGTGTAGAACACTGATCAGGGGCGGATGCTCTGGGATATCTGCAAGATATCTGCAAGATATAATGAGGTATAATTAATTGATCTGGTTATAATCAAACACATCATAAATGGGACATTTTAGCCCACCCTGAGTACTTACATGGAATCAATGTGTTAAGGTGTGGTGGTTATGGAGCCAGGGCCAAAAAAATTGTCTGTTTGGGGAGCTGAGGTAGTATAAAGCGACATGCTGGCAGTGGCGGGGCGCACATACAGACCCCCCCCCCTGGGACACAGGACACAAATTGCTGATATTCATGATGAGACAGGTTGATGGACCAATGGTGACTGCCAAAGGGAGTCTAAAAAATCCAATATTTTATCGTGTCATACTATGTATTAACCAAAAATAGTTAATAAGGAAAACCAACCAAATGTCAAGGTAATGGGTAAAATAACCTTGTGGTAGCATCCTTGGATCCCAAAGAGAGATAAGGTGAGGTATTGTAGTAAGATGTAGCGTCTCCAAATTATGGCAGCAGAACTGTCAGGGAAGACCAGATATAGCCGCCCGCACACGTTCACGCTGGCTACCACTAGTGTTGCTCACGAATATTCGCATTGCGAATATTTGTAACGAATATTGCATATTCGAGTATTCGCGAATAAATCGAATATCGCGGTGAATATTCGATATTGCGAATATTCGTATTTTTTTCAAATTTATTTTTAAAACAGATCACATCCTAGTGATCTCCATCGATGTCTAAAAGCATTGCTGGTATGATTAGAGACCCTGGGCCGAGTAGCTGAGGCGATCCTTTTATGTTGCCGAATATTCGCAATGCGAATATTCGTATTACGAATATTCACAAATACTTTCTCTGTCCTTCTGTGTTTTGTGTATATATAAAAAAAAAAAAAATAGCTTTAGTTTAGTCATATAAGTGTGTGTAAGTAGAGTTAGTGTTTAGTGCATATTAGTTTATAATCCAGGAAATGATCTCCGTTTTCGCGTGTTGACGAGAATTTCGCAATTAATTTTGCATTCGCATTAGCGAAATTTCGCATTCGCATTAACGAAATTTTGCATTCGCATTAGCGAAATTTCGCAATATTGTTTTTTTGATAAAATATCACGAATATTCGATATTAGCGAATATTTCACGAATATTCTTCTATATATTCGTGAAATATCGCGAAATCGAATATGGCGTATTCCGCTCAACACTAGCTACCACCGGTGGTAGTGAGAGCAATAATTCTAGCACTAGGCCTTCTCTGTAACTTGAAACATGCACCCTTTAGATTTTTTAAACATCATCTATGGAGATTTTAAAGGGTAAAAGTTTGACGCCATTCCACAAGTGGGCGCAGTTTTAAAGCATGACATGTTGGGTATCAATTTACTCGGCATACCATCATCTTTCACAAAATGAAAAAATTAGGCTAACTTTACTGTTGTCTCATTTTAATTTTCTCACATGAGCTGTGAACTACTTCAGCAACATCACCTCTCACTTACTGCCGAAACACTGAAATAGTCTGCCTCTCCTGCCTACCCTTTGGCCCAGTCCTGATTGAGGGAGTAGTTTGTGTAAAGTATGCAGATCTCAATAGCCCTAAAGGACTTATGATGCTTTAGATCTAGAAGTCCAGTGAGTTTATTATGCACACAGAAGGGGATTACATGGTGGTGTGTTGTACACTTTTAGTTGCAAAAGATATACTGTATGCCTGTACAAAGAAAGCATAATGGCACTTCTGGATGGATTTATGTTCTGTGATGTGCCACATCTATAAGTTATAAATCAAGAAAAGTGGTATCTCCTGACTGAACGTTAAAGGCACAAAATTTATACCAAATATTGAAAAAAGATATGTAATTTATTGTAAATGTACAAAATAAACACAGAATAAAATGTCGTTATGTATATATTGAATGTGTACAGTACAACAAAAGAGTTACAAACAAATGTAAGTAGCAATATAGGACATGATTTTTCAGAATTCACCCAAAGTTTCAGAGAGACAGCCCTCCTTCCTCAGGGGTATGAGGAAAAAGGTCAGCTCCACTCCCTTGTCCCCTCCAGGACCACTTCTAACCTATCTATAAAAGGAAGAATGGACCCCCCAACCACAGTTTCTGGTCCACGCTCTGGATGTTAAAGTAAATTTGCAGAGGTCTTCAGAGACATAAATGGAATACACTCTACTTTGTTGTTGAACATTCTGGATTTCCTACAGCAGGGTTTGAGAAAAGGTATGGCTTACAATTCATTGAGTGTGCAAGTGTCCACCTTATCAACTAATGCCGCGTACACACGGTCGTTTTTTGTGATGAAATAAAACGACGTTTTAAAAAACGTCATTTAAATTGATCGTGTGTGGGCAAAACGTTGTTTTTTGTCTTCAAAAAAACGACCAAAAAAAATTCCAACATGCTTGAATTTTTTGTGTCGTTTTTCAAAACGTTGTTTTTTGTTTCACAAAAAGTCACCGTGTGTAGCAAAAACGTTGTTTAAAACAACGTTTTTCAACCCGCGCATGCCCAGAAGCTAGTTATGAAGCGAGCTTCAATGGAAAAGATTGGTGAACGTAACCTCGCTTTTTGTGACAAAAATGATGGTGTGTAGGCAACAGCGTCTTTGAAAAGTGACGTTTCACAAACGTCGTTTTTACTTCACAGAAAACATCGTTTTTTTCATCACAAAAAATGATCGCGTGTACGCGGCATAAGACTATTAGGAAGTAGACTTTCCACCCATTTATAATATGTTTTTTAAAGTGGGCAACAAATATTTGGCTGCCTGTCAAGACTTTGTTTCCTAAGGACCTGTCTTTGGTCTTCAAAGCATTATTGTCTCCTTCTTTTTACCAAATTCACTCCTGCTCATTATTTCATCTCACATTAAAGCGGATCTCCACCCTAAAGTGAAGATCCGCTGATCCGAACACTCCCCCCCTCCGGTGTCACAATTGACACCTTTCAGGGGGGAGGGGGGTGCAGATAGACACGTATCTGCACCCACTTCCGGCCCAGCATTCACGGGCAAAAGACGGGCATTACATCACATCCCGTCTCCCGCCCGTTGTGTGCTGGGAACACTCGGCTCCCAGCACACAGCTGGAGCCAATCGCGGGCGCAGCGCGACTCGCGCATGCGCCGTAGGGAACCGGGCAGTGAAGCCGCAGCGCTTCACTTCCTGGTTCCCTCACCGTGGATGGAGGGGGAGCAGCAGGGTGATGAGCGATCGCTCATCCTCTGCTGCGGACGGCGCTGGACTCCAGGACAGGTAAGTGTCCTAATATTAAAAGTCAGCAGCTGCAGTATTTGTTGCTGCTGGCTTTTAATATTTTTGTATTTGTGAACCATCCGCTTTAAGGACAGTTTTTTATACAGCCATCGTATCAGCAAGAGGAGTTTCAGAGCTGTGTGCCTTCTCAGTCAAGGTTTTGTATAGTGCTGAAAGATAAAGTAATCTTGAGACCATCTTCAGCTTTTCACCTTAAAGTCTCTATTTCACCCAGAAGAAGGAGGAAGAACATTGGATTTGGTACAAGTCTTATCAACCTATCTAACCAAAGATTTTCGTTTAGCATATCAGCTAAAAAATCTTTTCAGTAGGATCGAAGAAGGGCTTCTGAGTTCCCCCGAGGATGATGTCCTCTTGGAGGGTGACAAGTGACAGGTACTCTTTATGGAGTGATGCAGGGGTCTAAAAGACCCCAAATCCCTCCTTTGCACTTTAAACTATTCAGGTTGTAAAAAAACGGCAATTCTGAATATTGTCATTTTTTTAATCGTGCCATTGGCAACCGAGTTTACCGGAAGTGACGTTGTGAAGTTGTGAAGTTTGTTTTAAAACTGGAGTCACGATGGGAAATGGGATAAATACCCTCTGTCTTTTTACAGTAACATTGGGCTTTATCTTAGTGCCAGGGTGTTCCTGGGATGGTAGCATCTTTTCCCAATGTTCATATCAGGTAGATCCTTTCTTCCTCCTCTGACTTGGAGGGTAGCAACTACAGGACTGGGGAGGGCTCCTGGACACCCAGTTAGCCACTTTCATACAGGGCACTTACGCACCTTCCCGCCCAAGCCAATTTTCAGCTTTCAGCACTGTCGCACTTTGAATGCGCGATCATGCTACACTGTACCCAAACAAAATTGGCGTCCTTTTTTCCCACAAATATAGCTTTCTTTTGGTGGTATTTGATCACCTCTGCGATTTTTTTTTGCGCAACAACTAAAAAAACGACTGAAAATTTTGAAAAAAAATAAAGTTTTTATTTTTTTCCTGGTAATTTTTTTGTAAATAAGTAAGTTTTCTTTTTCAATTACGGGCACTGATATGACGGCACTGATGGGCACCGATTAAGTTGTCACTGATGGGCACCGATAAGGTAGTACTGATGGGCACCGATGAGGTGGCACTGATAGGCGGCGCTGATATGCGGCACTGATGGGCACTCATAGGCGCCACTGATGGGCACTCATAGGCGGCACTGATGTGCACTCCTAGGCGGCACTGAAGGGCACTCATAGGCGGCACATATGGGCACTCATGGGCGACACATATGGGTGGCACTGATGGGTACTTATGGGTGGCACTGATGGGTACTTATGGGTGGCACAGATGGGCACTGATAGGTGGGCACTGGGCATGGATTGGCACTGTGGGGTGGCATTGATGGACACTGTGGGGGTGGCACTGATGGACACTGAGGGGTGGCACTGATAGATCCATGTTGCCAATCAGTGCCCATTTGTGGGCACTGATTGGCATCTTTTTTTTACTGTAATTTTATTTATTTTTTATTTTTTTACCAATTTTTTATTTATTTTTTGCCTGTTTTTTTTCCCTGGTGGTCTAGTGTGGGCTTCCCCTCTGTCAGACGCGAGTGAGGAAGAGCCATCAACGGCTCTTCCTGTTTACATCGTGATCAGCCGTCATTGGACATGGCTGATCACGTGGTAAAGTGTCTCCGTGAGAAACACTTTACCTAGATCGGTGTTGCGGGGTGTCAGACTGACACCCGCAACAACGATTGCCGCGATGAGCGCCCCCGGGGGAGCGCAGCAGCTCAATGTCCTGACGACGTCATATAGGAACTAACAAGCTCTTTGCCGCCGTCAATCTGTCATTGGCGGGCGGCAAGTGGTTAATGCAGGGCCAAGAGGAAGGCGGTTTGTGTCCAGGTTGTGAGATCCAAAGGAGGCAACAGTAGATGCTTTGGTGGTTCTGATTGTTCCATGGAATATTTACTTACTGATTTATGAGTTTACTCCACTGAAAATGCTTCCTTTGAATCTAAAATGATTCTAGCCCCGCTAGTAGCTCCAGACTAACAAAGAGGAGCCTGGTACACAGATTTTGTTTTTTTCCTCGCTGACAATCTGTGTCCTCTCCAAAATTGCCCAGCCCGGTTTTTACAAAGTCTGGTTTTGCACCCTGCTTCACAGTTACTGGCTTTAACAGCTTGGGCTTGAGAGATAAGCGTGTTTTGGAATCCATGCCTCCTCGTAGTTGTGGCTTTTCTGGTACTGGAGTCATTAAAGGGACAGGAAGTAAGGGGAATCAGGTCAATAGAGTTTAGACAGTAATAACCTGACAAACTTTGACTCTTCTCCATTATAAACAGAATGGTAAATGATCATATTTATTTCCGTGTGACTTTCATACTTTTTTGAGTTAAAGGTTTATTTTGTAAATTGTATATGGATTCTTTAATTTAGTAAAAAGGTCTTCTTTAGCTGAGAAGAGAAAAATTCATATGTAATTATCATAGGTGTGTGCAGCCTATTGCATTAGGGTGTGCGCCCCAAAGCTCAAATACACATGCACAGTAGAGCAGTGGATGGTGTCAGTAGAGTAGAGGACGGTGTCAGTAGAGTAGAGGACGGTGTCAGTAGAGTAGAGGACGGTGTTAGCAGAGTAGAGGGCCGTGTCAGTAGAAATGAGATTGTGTCAGTAGTTTTTTGTTTTTAGTATTCTTAATTTAAAAAAATCACATTTGTTTTTATAATATTTTTTATTTCTTTTTTACAATTTATTAGGAGGGTTTGTGGTGAAATAGCAGAGAAACAGACTGAGGACAGAGATTCTCCAGTCCCCTTTCTGTGTAGCCTCAACTGTGACAGAGAAATTCAACAGGGGGAATTTGCATCGCTTAGGGTGATTAGGGCGTGGCCAGGCACAACCGGCACACCCTGAGTTGAGTTGAGTGGCATCTTGATATAGTGCGGTCATTTACCCCGTAGGATCCTGACGCTCTTGGAAAGAAAAAAACAGGGACTAGAAGGAGACAGAAGCAGGTGGAAGCAGCATAAAAGATGGGTCAAGAGAGACTACGCAGGAAAGGCTTGTGTGAAGAGCCAAGTCTTCAGTTTCCTGCGAAAGACCAAGATGCAAACACCTATGGTAATTATATTTTAAACTATATTTCGATTTTTACCCTCAAGTGACAGAATTGTCTTTTACAGTATATAAAATAAGACATTCAATTTGTTTAATCAAAATATATGTAAAGGCTAGAGCAGGATACGTTAAGACCATTTGTCACAGAGAGAGAAAGTAAAGGATATCTCTTTATTGACGCCAGAACAAATAGGGAAAGAAAATGCTCGACTGGGCATACCTGTTAGTGTGACATCGCTCTGTTTCCTTTGAAGAGGTTTCATTCTGTATCTCCAGAACAGGAAGTGAATGTTGATTTCCCCAGTTGGACACAGGTAGAAAACAATAACACGATAGGAATTTAAGCCAATTCCTACTCTATGTAGAGCTAAAAATAAAGTATTGCCTTCATACATTATACACTTGCATACACTAGAAGTTGCAATGGAAAGTATTTTCATAATAAAAAAAAGTGAAGTGTAGAATAGTAATATAATGTATTTTCCCCATTAAAGGGGGCCTGAAGAATAAAATCTATTTTTACATTTATAGTTACATAGTTACATAGTTAGCTAGGTTGAAAAAAGACACAAGTCCATCCAGTTCAACCATAAAAAATAAAAAAACAAACAAAATAAAACACAGTACAATCCCATACACCCAACTCCATACCCACAGTTGATCAAGAGGAAGGCAAAAAACCCCAGCATAGCGATGATCCAATTTGCTACAGGAGGGGAAAAAAATTCCTTCCTGATCCCCCGAGAGGCAATCGGATTTACCCCGGATCAACTTTACCTACAAATCTTAGTACTCAGTTATATTACGTGCATTTAGGAAAGAATCCAGGCCTCTCTTAAAGCAATCTACTGAGCTGGCCAGAACCACCTCTGGAGGGAGTCTGTTCCACATTTTCACAGCTCTTACTGTGAAGAAACCTTTCACTATTTGGAGGTGAAATCTCTTTTCCTCCAGACGTAAAGAGTGCCCCCTTGTCCTCAGTGTTGACCTTAAAGTGAATAACTCAACACCAAGTTCACTATATGGACCTCTTATATATTTGTACATGTTGATCATATCCCCCCTTATTCTCCTCTCCTCAAGAGTGAATAAATTAATTTCTTCTAATCTTTCCTCATAGCTGAGCTCCTCCATGCCTCTTATCAGTTTGGTTGCCCTTCTCTGCACTTTCTCCAGTTCTCCGATATCCTTTTTGATAACTGGTGCCCAAAACTGGACTGCATATTCCAGATGAGGTCTTACTAATGATTTGTACAGGGGCAAAATGATATCTCTCTCTCTCTCTCTGGAGTCCATACCTCTCTTTTTTTTTTATTTCCACATCAGACTTAACCCAGAATTTTGCGGTGTTTGAGGGGTTCATCGTTGTTCCGCCCTTCGTCTATCCACCCCGGATTTGCATCATTTGTGGGTATTTCGATGTATTTTGGATATTTTATATCTTCTTTTTTTTTTATTTCATCTTTCTCTTCTTTATTTTTATTTTTTTTCCTTAAATATTATGGAAAGAGCATTATTGTTACAGATAGCTATGCGTACACTTGTTGTATGACTCTTGTGCGGTTATACACTCTCGTTTCTCTCCTCCACACCTGCTACCCTGGGTCTCTAATATGTACTTATTTATTTATTCCCCCCCCCCTGATGTTTCCCCCCCCCCCCCCAATTCTTACCTCGTTTCCCTTTTTGATCGGGTCAAGAGCGTTTACTGATTTATTTCTAGCAATAGTAAAGAGAATTTTTCAGAGGTTTTATAGGATCTCCACTGATCCCAAATCTTTCCACCACTTCCGCCCTCCTCCTCTCCCTGGTCAACCCTTCTTAAGTGCTCCATCTCTGCAATGTGATCAACCCTATTTATAAATTCTTTTAGGGGTGGTTTTTGTGGATGAAGCCAAAATTTCGGGATCAGTCCCTTTGCTGCGTTTAACAGCACTGGGACCAGTGTTGAGGCATATATTTTTTTTCCTTTTACTAGGCCTTGTCTGTGGAAAAGGCAAGAAAGGGGATCTGATGGGATCTTTTCTCCAGAAATGTCCTCGATTAATTTGAGGATCTCGGTCCAGAATTCCCGGATTCTCGGGCAGTCCCACCATATATGCAGAGCAGTCCCTACTTGATTGCACTTCCTCCAACAAAGGGGGGAATTATCCAAGATATTTTGTTAAGTCTAACGGGTGTCAAGTGCCATCTCAACATGCATTTGTAATTAGCTTCTACTGTTGTTATGTCTTTAGCGTAAGTAAATGTCGCGCTAGTCATATGTACTTCTTCTATTCTTTCTCCAATTTCTTTCTCCCAGGCTTCTATGCTTTGTAATGTATCTTTTGTCCCTATGTCTGTGAGAATTTTGTAAATCATCGCAATTCCATGTGATAGTGGTTCTCTCCTAGTGCAAAGTTTTTCTATTGGGTTTTGTGCTATATCATCCCTTATTGGTGCTGGAAGTGTGTTTACAAAGTGCTTTAATTGTAAGTATTCCCATTCAGTTATCTGTTGTGCCCCTGCTACTACGTGTATCTCTTCTTTATTTTATATTTTTCCTTGTGCTACTATATCCCCCAGTCTTTTGCTACCTATTTTTTTTCCAAGTGTAGTCCTATTCCCCGGTGCAAAAAAATTTGTGTTTACTAGTGGGATTAATGGGGAATTATATTCCCATTTTTCCCTCTTGTGTACCAAATCCCATGTCTTAAAAACCTGTTTTGTGATACTATGGGCCAGATTCTCAAAGAAGTTACGCCGGCGTATGTGGAGATGCGCGGCGTAAGTGTAAATTTGCACTGGAGTATCTATGCACCGTACCCACAGAACTAGATACGCACCAAAATAGGCTACTCCCGACCGGTGTAACTTGCCTACGCCTGCACATCCTAGGTGCATATTTATGCCGGACGCATCTGGCAAACCCATTGATTTCCTATGCAAATATGCAAATGAGGGAGATACGCCGATTCCCGAACATAGGCCCGTTCGGCGCAGGCTACGCGCGGTGTGCCTAAGCTGTTTGGCCGGCCTAAAGTTACCCCTCATAAAAGCAGGGGTAACTTTGCACCAGACTTGCTCAAGTCAGCTGGAGAGCAGCTTCAGCAGCACCGTTACAGGACAACACATGGCAGCCATGGTCCTAGCACTAGTAATGGGTCGCCTGCCACCAGGGCCGCCATCAGGGGGATACAGGCAGTACACCTATAAGGGGCCCGGGGGTCCCCAGGTGCCTGGATGGGAACCCCCTTAAAAAAAAACTTTTTTATATTTTTATTTTTTTAGGGGCCCCAGATGGGAACCCCCCTTTTTTATATAAAAAAGAAATTACCAAATAAGGGGGCTTTCCATCCGGGACCTCTGGGCCCTAATAATAATAATGATAATAATAATTATATATATATTTTTGTCCGAAAGGCACTGGCCGTGAACTTGTTCTGCATACAGACAGCAGAACTTTTTCAGACAACATTCACGAAACTATGTCGTTTTTGTGCTCTTTTGTCCGATGGAGCGTACAGACGGTTTGATTATACGACAAAACACGTCCATCGAAGTATTCGATCGTGTGTGCGATCCTTTAGCCTGTAGGGTTCAATATTGGGTTGGCTCACCCTTTGCAGCTATAAAAGCTTCAACTCTTCTGGGAAGGCCGTCTACAAGGTTTAGGAGGGTGTCTATGGGAATGTTTGACCATTCTTTCAGAAGTGTATTTGTGAGGTCAGGCACTGATGTTGGATAAGAAGGCCCGGCACACAGTCTCCGCTCTAATTCATCCCAAAGGTGTTGAGGTCAGGACTCTGTGCAGGCCAGTCCAGTTCCTCCACCCCAAACTCACTGATTTATGTCTTTATGGTCCTTGCTTTGTGGACTGGTCCAAATCATTTGATGAAAGGGGGGTTATGGTGTGGGGTTGTTTTCAGGAGTTGGCCCCTTAGTTCCATTGAAGGGAACACTTAAGGCGTCAGCATACAAGACATTTTGGACAATTTCATGTTCCCAACTTTGTAGAAACAATTTGGGGAGGGCCCCTTCCTGTTCCAACATGACTGCTCACCATGGCACAAAGCAAGGTCTATAAAGACATGGATGAGCAAGTTTGGGGTGGAGGAACTTGACTGGCCTGCACAGAGTCCTGACCTCAACTCGATAGAACACCTTTGAAATTAATTAGAGCAGAGACTGCAAGCCAGGCCTTCTTGTCCATCAAAAAAAAATATATATATATATATATATATATATATATTAAAAAATATATATATAAAAAAAGGGGGGTTCCCATCCGGGCCCCTGGGGACCCCCGGGCCCCTTACAGGTGTACTGCCTGTACCCCCCTGATGGCGGCCCTGGTCATAAGTCTCCATTGCTGTTATGAGGGCTGACATCTCCTGGGTGTTAAAGTTTTTTTTCCTATTCTGCCTGTGGGGAACGGGAGCAGCCATTTCACAGCAAAAGTACCTTCCCTGGGGGGGGAATAAAACTGGATGTACTTTTGCATCGGCTGGGCGTAAGTTGGGCCGGTGTATCTCTGTAAGTTGGGCCGGCATAGTTGTGAGCATGCTCAGAAGGGATCGAACGTACTGAGCATGCTCCGTTCAAGATACGCCGGGCGTAAATTACTAGACCATTCATTTGCATAACGACACACCCACTTCCACTTGCACCGGCTTACGCCGACTAAATTAAGTTAGGCCGGTGCAAAGTCAGGCACAAGTGCTTTGTGAATACTGTACCTGCCTCTCCGAGTTACGTTGGTGTAGTGTATCTGAGATACGCTACGCCTGCCTAAAGATAGGCAATTCTACGAGAATCTGGCCCTATGTGTTTTTGAGTTAGTTATTCTATATTTAGGTGGGATCCATATGTTTGTGTTTAGGTGCTGATTACTTATCACATTTTCCAAATGAGCCTATTTTTTTAGTGAATTCTTATTTGTCCATTCGACTAGTCTCGCTAGAATTACGGCTTGATAGTATCTTTTTATGTCTGGGAGGGCCAGTCTTTTTTTTCCACGGGTTAGGGTTGCATAGCTTATTCTGGGTTTTTTATCTTGCCATATATATTTTGAGATAATATTTTTTACTACCTTAAAAAAACTTTGTGGAACATTTATTGGAAGCATTTGAAATTTATAAATTATCTTTGGTAAAACTGTCATTGTAAATAAATTAATCCTCCCCATCCAGGAAATCTGTTTGTGGGAAAAGTTTTTTAGATCTCGTCTTATATCGTTAAGTAGGGGAATATAGTTTGCCTCAAAGAGGCCTGCTACTTTAGGGGTTATTTTTATCCCCAAATAAGTGAGTGATTTTTGTTCCCACGTAAAACTAAATGTTCTACGTAGAACTTCCTCTTCCTTTTGGTCGATCCCTATATTCATGATAACCGTTTTTACTGGATTTATTTTGAAGTTGGAGAGTCTACCATATCTTCCTATTTCCTCCAATATATTAGGAATTGATATTTTGGGCTTGGTCACATACAAGAGGACATCATCGGCATATGCTGCCAACTTCTGTTCCTCTTCTCCTACTCTCACCCCGCCTATATCTGGGTTGTTCCTGATCATGCACAACAGTGGTTCCAGGGCTATCACATAAAGGAGGGGGGAGAGCGGGCAACCCTGCCTTGTTCCATTCATCATGTTAATCTCCTTAGAATCTCTCCCATTTACCTTTACTTTTGCTGTGGGGGACTTGTATAGATTTTCTATCCATTTCATGAATCTAGGGCCCAATCCTATGCTTTTTAAAGTCTCCATCATGAACCCCCAGTCGACTCTGTCAAACGCTTTTTCAGCATCTAGTGACATGAGTACGGCTGGGGGTCCTTCCCTTTTATCGTCTTGTAGCATTAAGAGTGTTCTTAAACTATTATCCCTCCCTTCTCTGCCTCTTAAAAATCCCGTCTGATCTGAGCTTATTAGGTCAGGCATGTATGGTTTTATCCTTGTTGCCAATATCTTTGCGAAGATTTTTATATCAGCATTTAACAATGCGATTGGACGATAATTAGAGCAGAGGGTCTTATCTTTTCCTGGTTTAGCTATAATAGCGATATTGGCAAGAAGGGATTCTTTCCTTACTTCTTCAATTCCCCCTAGTTTATTGAAGTAGGTGCACATTTCTGGGATTAAAGACTCTTTAAATTTTTTATAGTATTTGATTGGCAGGCCGTCGGGGCCTGGGCTTTTCCCCCCTAAAGTTCCTTGGATCGCTTGACTAATTTCTATTTGTGTTATTGGCTCTTCTAAAATTTCTATTATTTCCTGTGTTAGTTTTGGTAAATTGGTCTCACTTAGGTATTCTCTTATTTTTTCTTCTCTATTTATCTTTTCCTCTTGTGTCTCCCCTGTCCTGATAGAGTATAGCGAAGCGTAGAACGTTCGGAAAGCTTCGGCAATCTCAGTCGTCCTGTACCGCATCTGTCCTTCCTGGTCTATTATTTTTTCTATGTGGTTTAAGTTTCTCTTTTCTTTTGATATCCTGGCTAGATACTTCCCAGGTTTGTTCCCCCAGAGATACCTTTCTTTCATCACATTTTTAAATGTTTTCCTAGTTTCACTCTTTATTTGGTCTGTTAGTTGGATCCTCTTTATTAACAGTTCCTGATAAACTTTTTTATTGTTTGTTTGGTTTTTATGTTTAGTTTTTGTATCTCTTTGATTATCCTGTTTCTGTTTGTATCTCTTTCCTTTTTTTTTTTTGCCCCTAAGGAAATACATTTTCCTCGGATACTTGCCTTATGGGCTTCCCAAATAGTTGCTGTACTTACGTCGGGAGTGTTATTAAGCTTAAAATATTCATCTATGTCTATTCTTATTATATCGGAGACTTCTATATCTTCTAATAACTCCTCATTTAATGTCCAGGATCCCCTTCTTTCTTCAATTTCTGGGAAGTGTATGCGCACCGTAACCGGGGCGTGGTCTGAGATTGTCACGACCCCTATCGCGGCGTTGTCTACATACTCTAGAGTTTCGTGATCGACCAATATGTAGTCTAGCCTCGAGTACATTTTGTGTACAGTAGAATAAAATGTGTAATCCTTTTTAGTTGGGTTAAAGACCCTCCAGGGGTCTATTAACTGACTCAGGGAAAGTTTTTTTTTTTCACTATTTGTTGTTGCTTAGTGTTCGCTATGTTAACTGTCGATATTCTATCAAGGTGTATATCGAGAGTAAAGTTAAAGTCCCCGGCTAGAACCACATTTCCTTGTTTAAATTCTGTAAGTTTATTCAGGGTAGTTATTAAGTACTTCTGGGAGAGTTTATTTGGACAGTAAACATTGGCCAGCGTTTTCTTGTGAAAAAAAAAAACATTGGCCAGCGTGTATCGTTTTCCTTGTAAGAGACCTCTTAGAAACATATATCGACCTTCAGGATCCACTAACCTATCTTCAACTACAAAACTTATATTTTTCCCAATCCCTATGGCGACTCCTCTAGATCCTCTCTGCGGGGAGTCTCCATAGTACCATGTTGAGACTGCCCGAGAATTAAGCCTCACCCTTGAATCGAGGGTTATATGTGTCTCCTGAAGGAAAACAATGTCTGCAGAGTATCTCTCGATCTCTTTTAGGATCATATGTCTTTTACGCGGAGAACAAAGGCCCCTTACATTATAGGTAATTAAGTTTACCTTAGACATGTATATATTTCTGTTCTCTTATATCTATTCCCTCACTATTTCGTCTTCTCTTTGTAATCTGCTGATCGCTCGGTCCCATGATCCTTCTTCTCGTTTCCTTCCCACCCCCCTCCCTCCCTCCCACCCCTCCCCTATACCCGATTACCCTTATCCCCATTTCCCCCCTCCTCCTCCCCTGAACCCCCCCCCCCCCCACCCCTCTACCCCTCCCCATCCCCAGGCCTCCCCACCCCCCTTTCCCGTGTAGATGGAATCTTAACCCTAAGGTTATATTTCGGAGCATCTTCTCTTACACTTGATGTGCAAGGGTGCTCCCTCTGTGTTGAGGCGGAGTACAATTCGACGCCTCCTCTATTCCCCTGGACCCAGGGAATTTCCTCCGGTAATCAAGAGCTCCCGGGCCCCGATGTCTCCGCAACGCTATGCCTAGTAGCCCTAAACATATTTCATATTTTGATAACTATAGATTGTTAACCTCCCCTCCCGCCCTCTCTCTCCCCCCATAGTTATGGTTCTTCTATTCTTTATTAATTATTTGGGGTTGGGATCCCCAACCTTTGACAAAACTCAGGGATTTCATCTAAAAATCTTAGCTTCGCCGTGGTCCCCTCTTTTCTTGCTATCAGGCATGCCGGGAAACCCCAGTTATACTGTATTTCTAGATCTTGTAACACCCGTAATAATGGCTTCAGGCTCCTTCTTCTTCTAAGTGCCTCTTGTGACAGGTCTTGATATATTTGAATATTATGATCTTCGAATTTAATTGGGGGCTTTCCTCTTAGGTTTTTCCATAGTTGATTTTTTTCCTCCCAACTTTCAAATCGTATTATAATGTCTCAAGGTTTATCTTGGGGGATTTCTCGGGGCCTCCTTATCCTATGGGCGCGTTCTATTTTTAATGGGAGCGTTATTTCTCTGTCAAGTATTGGGTTGCATATTTTCTGTATAATTTCTGGGAGATTTTCAGACTGTGAGGAGTCGGGGACTCCACGTATCCTGATGTTTTTTCGTCTGTCTCTGTTTTCCTGGTCTTCTGCTTTATATGCATGTTCCCTTTGCTCTTTTTTTATTTCTAATAGCTCCACTTCCAGTTTTCTGATGGTGTTAAAATTGTGGTCTATTTTTTTTTCAGCTTCCTCCAATCTTTCTATCATGAATCCCATATTTCTCTCCATTCTCTCCATTTGTGATGACAGCACTTATTCTAAAGCAGAAAACATTTCCTTCATTTCAATTTTTGTTGGTAATGCCAAGTCTGTTAATTGATCTTCTACGTCCGGTATTGTGGCTGTTTCATGATCGCAGTCTGTCGCTGACTCTGATTGGAATTCGCTATTTGGATTGGTTTGGACAGATTTTATCTTATCTTTTTTTTTTTTTTCCTCTCCCTACCATTCGTTACCTGCGTTACGTATTTGCTCATTGGCCCTGGGCTTTGGCTCAGACGGGGAGTCGAGGAGGAACCCCCCCTGCACCCCTCGCTCTAGTACTCATATCTGTAGGAGACGCAGCTGGAGACAAATTTAATTTAAAGAAAAAAAGAAATTATAAGGGAAGGAAAGAATGAGACCGGGCCTTTTGAAGTTGATATCCTGAGTTCCGCTATATATTCACAGAGTAGCAGGAACTTAATACTTTAGATATTGCAGAGTAGGGTTGTCCCGATACCGATACTAGTATCGGTATCGGGACCGATACCGAGTATTTGCGGGAGTACTTGTACTCCCGCAAATACCCCCGATACTGAAATAGAATACTTCCCCCCCCATATTGCAGCGATGCGTCCCTCATACCTTTTTAGATATGCTGACGCCGCCTCTCTCTGCCGCATACCGCCGTATCCCCCTGCACAATCGCATAGCTTACATTACAAGCATTCATTCTGAATACTTGTAAATGGCCGTGTATTGACGCTCCCCTTCTCCGGATTGGAGGGATCCCTCCAATCCCTCCAATCCCGAGCAAGGGGGAGTGTCTATGCACGAATCCGCGTATAGACACTCCCCCTTGCGTGGGATTGGACGGATCCCTCCAGCGCGGCCATTTACAAGTTTTTAGAATGAAAGCTTGTAATGCGCTACGCGATTGTGCAGGGGATACGGCGGTATGCGGCAGAGGCAGCATCAGCATATCTAAAAGGTATGAGGGACGCATCGCTGCAATATGGGGGACATACATGGCTGCATATGGGGGACATACATGGCTGCATACATGGCTGCATATGGGGGACATACATGGCTGCATATGGGGGACATACATGGCTGCATATGGGGGACATACATGGCTGCATATGGGGGACATACATGGCTGCATATGGGGGACATACATGGCTGCATATGGGGGACATACATGGCTGCATATGGGGGACATACATGGCTGCATATGGGGGACATACATGGCTGCATATGGGGGACATACATGACTGCATATGGGGGACATACATGACTGCATATGGGGGACATACATGGCTGCATATGGGGGACATACATGACTGCATATGGGGGACATACATGGCTGCATATGTGGGGGACATACATGGCTGCATATGTGGGGGACATACATGGCTGCATATGTGGGGGACATACATGGCTGCATATGTGGGGGACATACATGGCTGCATATGTGGGGGGACATACATGACTGCATATGTGGGGGTACATACATGACTGCATGTGGGGGACATGACATGGCTGCAATATGTGGGGGACATGGCTGCATTTGTGGGGGGACACGGCTGCATTTAGGGACACATTTAAAAAAAGTATCGGTATTTGGTATCGGCGACTACTTGAAAAAAAGTATCCGTACTTGTACTCGGTCCTAAAAAAGTGGTATCGGGACAACCCTATTGCAGAGTATTGGGGTTCTCTCTTTCCTCCCAAACTTAATTTTACCGCCTCTCTTAGCAGCTATGATCAATATTCGGAGATGTCACCGTGTGACACTCTCATCGATGAGTCTCGCCCTTATGATTATTGGCAGATGGTATCTTATTCGCCGACCGGGTGTCCTACTATCCACAGTTCTTACAAACCAGTCCACATATCACCTTATGTTGCCATATGTCCCGGCCAAACAATATTGATTAATTGAGGTGTAATTATTGTGTGCGTGTTATCCGCTATATAAATAAGTCGGTGGTATTCACGACCGAAAAGTAGCGGGTTTTTTTTTTTTTTTTTATGTAGTAGTAGGGCAGAGGGAGAGAGGGCAGGTAAATGTATTCACTTTAAGGATGTAAAAGCACTTTGACTTGATCTCATATTCGACCACATCCACTGTTCTCAGCAGACTCTCATTTTGATTGTACTGTATAGTTCAGTAAAAAGTTCACACCAAAGATCACACCAGAAGCAGGGAAAAATAAATCAAATAATGTCTTACTCACTGTCCAACAGATCTTCTTCCCCTTATCCTAATCCGGCATCTTGGTTCTGGATTTCTTTTAAGTTAATACTTACATTTTTGTATTGCAGTTGTTACAGCGTGGTAATGGCTGTGGTAATGGCTGTGGCTGCTTCAGGGGGATTAGTAGGAACGGCAGAGTTGAGTATTGTATTGCAAAAATAACCGGGCCGCTGTTTTTCAGATTTGGAGTAGGTGAAAAATCAGGGCTTCATGTCTCTCTCCGTGCCCACCTCCGGCAGTCCTCCCCCCGTCTGCGCCCGTCACCTCCCCGACTCCTTCCTGCACTTCCAGCACGCAGGTCGGAGCGCACACCGCACCGCGCCCCGGGAACAACACCACGGCGAGTCACCGGGAGCCCCACGAGGGACGCCGCCGACACAGGGACGCCGCGAACGGGCAGGCGCCAGCAGCCCCCAGCAGAGCCGACCACGATCCCGCAGGGGGGATCCGCCGACCCGCCCACGGAGGCACCCGGAGCCAGGCAAACAGGAAACCAGCAGCGAGACCAAGACGAGAGCCGAACCGCACGGTAAGTGTGTTGTGCTATTGCGAGCCGGCTTCTGGGGGAGTTTGAGAGGACTTGAGAAAAGCCCGAGGGAGAGCGGGCGGAGGGCACAAACAAGCGAGGCACATTAGGATCGGCAGACAGGCAGGCAGACAGGCAGCTAGGTGGACGGCTTGCTATTCAGCCATCTCATCGTTGCGGGACCTTCTCGGGAGCTCTCTCCCTAACCGCCCTGGAGTGAGGCTCGCGACATCCTAGACTCCTCCCTCCTCCCCATCTCTGTCCATACCTCTCTTAATACAAGAGAGGACTTTGCTCGCTTTAGAAACTGCAGCTTGGCATTGCATGCCATTATTGAGCTTATGATCAACTAAAACCCCCAGATCCTTCTCCACTACAGATCCCCCCAGTTGTACTCCCCATAGCATGTATGATGCATGCATATTCTTAGCCCCTAAGTGCATAACTTTACATTTATCAACATTAAACCTCATCTGCCATTGCCATAGACAGAGCATTGAGGTCGTCTTGTAAATTGGAGACATCCTGCAAGGACGTTATTCCACTGCATAGCTTGGTGTCATCTGCAAAAACAGAAATGTTACTTTTGATCTCAGACCCAATATCATTTATAAATATATTGAAAAGTAAGGGACCCAGCACCGAACCTTGGGGTACACCGCTGATAACCTTGGACCATTCAGAGTAAGAATCATTAACCACAACTCTCTGAATCCTGTCTTTCAGCCAGTTTTCTATCCATTTACAAACCGATATATCCAATCCTGTAGACCTTACCTTACACATGAGCCGTGTGTGGGGAACTGTATTAAACGCTTTTGCAAAATCCAAGTATACCACGTCCACTGCCACGCCTCTGTCCAGGGTTTTACTTACCTCTTCATAAAAGGAAAGCAGGTTTGTCTGACAACTTCTGTCTTTCATGAATCCATGCTGTCTACTGCTTAAATAATTTGTTTCCAGCAAGAACTCATCCATGTGGTCTTTTATTAAACGTTCCAGTATCTTCCCAACTATAGAAGTTAAACTAACAGGTCTATAGTTACTTGGTAAAGACTTTGTTCCCTTTTAAATATAGGCACCACATTGGCTCTACGCCAATCCAGTGGTACTATTCCTGTCATTAATGAGTCCCTAAATATTAGATACAGTGGCTTTGAAATTTCAGAGCTCAATTCTTTTAGGATCCGTGGGTGGATGCCATCTGGTCCAGGTGCTGTATCTACCTTTGTTCTGTCTAAATATTTCTGGACCATATCACTTTTGAGCCATTGTGGATTTGGGGCTGTGTCACTCCCACCCCCATTATGGACATGAGCTCCCCCATGCTCCATTGTATACACAGAGCTGAAGAAAGCATTTAATAAATTTGACTTCTCTTTGTCCTCAGTCACCCACTCTAGATTATTTTGTAAAGGGCCTACATGCTCAGACTTGACCTTTTTACTATTAATATATTTAAATATTTTTTTGGGGTTTGTCCTACTATCTTTTGCAATCTGTCGTTCATTTTGAATTTTTGCATCCCTGATTTCCTTTTTACATATTCTATTATATTCTTTGTAACATTTAAACGACACTAGTGTTCCTTCATTTTTATATTTTTTAAAGGCTATTTTCTTATTGTTTATAGCTTTTTTAACTTTGACCGTGAGCCACATAGGTTTTATCTTTAGCCTTTTATACTTATTGCCCATGGGAATATACTTTTCAGTGAGGTCCCAAATAGTCTTTTTGAAGAATTCCCATTTCTGTTCTATGTTCATCGGTGCCAATATTCCCTCCCAGTCCAAGTCCAGGAGAGCAGTCCTCATCCTTTGAAAATTTGCTCTCTTGAAATTAAGTGTTTTTATCTTTCCTGTATGAATTTCTTGCTTATAGTTAACATCAAATGAAATCATGTTATGATCACTGCTACCCAGGTGTACCTTTATCTGAACATAACATAAACTGGACCATAAAATTGTCCTGCAATAGGTTTTTAAATTTTTGTCCTTTAACTGTCCCAGAAATTCCATTATTCCAGTCAATTTCTGGGTAGTTAAAATCCCCCATTATTATCACTGTCCCAGCCCTTGCAGCCCTTTCCATCTGTGCGAGGAGCCGAGTCTCCACCTCCTCATTAACATTGGGTGGTTTATAACAAACTCCAATGATTAACTTTGAACTACGCACATCTGTATGCAGTTCCACCCATAATGCTTCAACTTCATGACACTCTCCATCAACCATGTCCTCTTTCACGCTTGCTTTGGGGTCACTTCTCACATAGAGACAGACCCCTCCACCTTTCCTTTTTACCCTGTCTTTCCGAAAGAGAGCATAGCCAGGAATATTAATAGCCCAGTCATGTGAGGATTGAAGCCAAGTTTCAGCAATACCGATTTCATCATAGCTCTCCTCATGCACCAGAGCTTCCAACTCACCTGTTTTGCTTGGCAGGCTTCTGGCATTGGTGAACAAACACTTAAATGTATTGCTACATTTTTTGCTGGTGTTTTTCATATATTTCATATAATTTTTAGTAGTGCATATGGCACTATAATTTCTAATGGCTGTTTGCAACATGGGAACTTTCTTGTCACCTGCCATAACCCCACCTCCATCTATCCCCATTCCACTATCCATTAATGTTTGACCCCTAACTGACCTGTGTGCCCGATGTAATTCTAGTTCACCCTCCCCCTTAAGTCTAGTTTAAATACTCCTCCAGCATTCCCCTAAACCTCACCCCCAGCACAGCAGACCCCCTTCCATTCAAGTGCAAACCATCTTTAACATATAGGTTGCACCCCAATGAAAAGTCAGCCCAGTGCTCTAGAAACCCAAATCCCTCCTTCCTACACCAGGTCTTTAGTTATTCATTCAGCTCTCTAATCTCCCCCTGCCTTTCCTGTGTTGCGCATGGCACAGGCAATATTTCAGAGAATATCACCTTGGAGGTCCTTCCCTTCATCTTGCAGCCTAGTTCTTTAAATTGATTCTTAAGGAGCCTCCACCTTCCATGTATACTGTCATTGGTTCCAAGACAGCTGGGTCATGCCCAGCCCCTCCCAGTAATTTATCCACCCGGTCCACCACATGCCGAACCCTGGCACCAGGGAGACAGCAAACCATTCGGTTGAGGCGATCCTGGCGACAAATTATTCTATCAGAACTTCTGATTATAGAATCCCCTATTACCACCAACTGTCTAGGCCTACCTGCACTCCCCTCACCTCTTCTACTAGATTGGTTGCTCTCCCGGCTGTTAGGGGTAGCAGTAACATCTAGGGCTGCCACCTCTGTGTTTGCCACCTCCACATCTTCACCCAACTTGGCAAATTTGTTTTGATGCATAAATACAGGATTGGCCTTCCTTTTCTGCAAGCCCCTTCCACTCCCTCTAACTACATTAACCCATCTTCCTATCTGATAATCCTGACTTGCCCCTCCACCCTCCACATCAACCCTACTGACCACCTGCTCAGCGAGCAGAGGACCCCTTTCAAGGTTGTCCTTTCTGCCCAGTGTTGCAACTTGCTCCTCCAGATCTCTAATGCGAGCTTCCAGAAGGGCAACCTGCTCACATCTGTCACAGCGGTATCCATCCTGGAGCGGTTGCACCAATTTTGCATACATGTGTTCAACCCTGCTAGCACACATTTCCCAGTTACAATATAATTACTTGTAGGAAGTTTAAGATGTTACTTACAGTTTAGAAGACTCCTGTCTTAACTCCTGTATTCAACTCCTGTTTTTTAACTCTTCCACTTGTGTTTAAAAAATCCACTTCTGATTAGAAAATCCACATGTGAGCAACCACCATCTGCTGGGAGCCAACTCCTATGGGAGTTTGTACAGAGACTGTATACTCACCTGTTCACCTGTTCACAATTAAACACTCCCCTGTTCACCTGTTTACAATTAGACATCCCCCTTAATTAGCAGAGAAAAAAAAACCTGTTTAAAAAGTGTCAGAGAAAAGAGAGAGACAAGTTATACTTGCAAGTAGAAACAGTTAAAAGCAAACTCCTCGAGAAGGGGGCCTTGCGCTCCCAGACTTTAAGAAATATTTTCACGCCATAGTGCTAACTAGATTGTCTGACTGGAAATACCACAGAGAGTCTAAACTCTGGGTTAAACTGGAGATGGACTTGTACGGTGCTGATCCTTTTATCTCACTGTGGTTACCTCCTAAATTTTGCAGGAAGGCCCTGAATACATCTCCTCTTTCTAGATCCTCACTAGCTATCTGGGACTCGCTATGTAAGGCGCAAAAATGGCTCTATAACTCACCACTGATGCCTATCCTTGGGCATGATTATTTTCCACCTGGCAACATGGACTCAAGCTTTGTTGACCGGCCCTCTGCCTCGCCCTTATTGTTGCACCATTTGACCTCTGAAACGGGAGTTATACCAATGACTGAGCTGTTCACGTCAGTACCTATATCTTTTATGGATCAATGGAAATATCATCAGCTCTCTCAATTTGTGAGATCCCTTCCCCGCCCGTTGCGGTCTGCATCGGAACTGACCGAAGTGGAGGACCTACTCGCAGGGTCCCAACCTCCAGAGAGGCCCGTATCATGTTTTTATCAAGCCTTGTTGTCACTTCCTCCTGTCGCAAACCATTCGTGTCTTGTTAAATGGGAACGGGATCTCCAAAGCCAGCTACCTGAGGCTCAACGTGCATCAGTATTCCAACTAGCACACATCTCAGCCATATCTCCAAAGACCGCAGAGGTCAATTATAAGTTACTAATGCGCTGGCACTAAACCCCGGAAGTTTTACATAGGACTTTCCCATCCATATCGGATCTCTGCTGGAGGGGATGTGGAGAGGGGGGGTCTCATGCGCACATTTGGTGGTTTTGCCCGTTGATCAAACCTTTCTGGGCATCAGTTTTGCAATGGATTGAGAAGATCCAGGGGTCTGGTGTGGTGATGGATCCATGGGTGGTACTATTTGACTGTACGAGCGAGCCAGCAGGAGCATACTCTAAATCGATTACTCCCCACCTCCTTAACGCGGCCAAAGCTCTCATACCTAGGTTCTGGAAGCAACCTACTGTTCCAACCATTCGCCAATGGATGGTGGATGTAGATCACATTTACCACATGGAAAGTAGCACGCTGACTCTACGTAATAAATCTGACCTGGCCCATGAGATCTGGTCCTGCTGGATCGCTTTAAAATTTTCTTCTGTATATGCAGACGCTATGGCAACAAGTTCTTAATGTCTATATGTTGGAAATACACTGTTACAGTTTAGACTGTTCCCGTGGTGGCTGGTTTACACCCCTCCCCCCTCCTCCCCTACCCTGCCCCTTCCCCCCCTTTACCCTACCCCGCTATAACTCTTTTTCTGTTCTCTTTTTTCTTTTTCACTTTTCTTTCCTTTTGATTTTTTCTTTTACTTTTACTTTTCTGTTATTTGCACAGATCTTGATAATTGATGTTTCAGCATGGAGACACGAATCATTTGAGAGGTTCGGTACATAGATTTGGACTTCATTGTATACTAGTCTTGAATATAACCGTTTAATACATAATGCCTGTGCAGATTGCAACCTGCTAGCGTTCTAATGTACATCCTCATGCTGCATGTATATGATTTGTTACTGTGTTGCTTTCCTTTTAATTTCAAACAACACTTATTGAACAAAAAAAAAGCAAACTCCTGTTTTTTAACTCTTCCACTTGTGTTTAAAAAATCCACTTCTGATTAGAAAATCCACATGTGAGCCACCACCATCACTGTAACAGCTCTAGAGAAGAAAATAAGCTGTATCTACTAGTTCACTTGGCAAAAACAAACCCTTTCCATAATACTTGGATGTGTACTGAGGAGTGCTTTGGACAGACATTTATATCACAAACGGGTATTTTTGAAACATTCATTGGTTAAGAACATTCATGGGAAGGGTCTTCTCCTTCTTCGCGATTACATGCAAAAAATAAAAAGTGAAATATACCATGAATATTTCATACAAATAATGTAGTGACATATGTCCATAAAAGTTATATACAGTAACAATATAGTATATACTATCCATAAATATCAATGTCAATAAAATCGTGGCAAGACCAATATGGCAATAAGACCAAGATCATCCAAAAACAAAAACAAAAAGACCATGTTACTACTTCTCAGGAACATTACTATAGTCTTTGGGCCAGATTCAGGATGGAGAGCAGATCTTGGTGGCGGTGTAGCGTAAATGGCCCGTCGTAATTCAAATTCGGCGGGTAGGGGGCGTCTGCTATTTAAATTAAGCGCGATCCCGCGCCGAACGTACTGCGCATGTGTCATACATTAAGGTATCCCAGTGCGCATGCTCCAAATTATAACTGTGTTTTCGACGTGAACGTAATTGACGTAAATCCCCATTCACGGACAGGTTACGCAAAGGACGTAAACATTTTCAAATTCAACGCGGTCACAACGTCCATACTTAACATAGGATGCACCTGCTTTTTGGTGCTTTATCTTTACGCCGGGAAACCCCTTACGGAAAATGGCATAAAGTCACTGCGTCGGGCGGGCGTATGTTCGTGTATTGGCGTATCTCGCTGATTTACATATTCTCTGCGTAAATCAGCGGGAACACCCCTAGCGGCCATTTCAAAATTGCAGTTAAGATACGATGGCGTAATACATTTACGCCGCTCGTATCTTAACTCAATCCTGGCGTATCTTGTTTTCTGAAAACAGAAAACAGATACGCCGGCGTAGGTTAGAAGTTACGCGGCTTGTCTAGAGATAAGCCGCGTAACTTCTTACTGAATCTGGCCCTTTGTCTTTAACTTGGGTTGAATTAGGGTGTGCAAGCCCAGGATGAAGAAATGAGACAAGAAACTAAATATTTATTATTATTGTGATAATCATAAATGTAATATATACAATACATGTTCATGCAATATTAAACTATAAAATATAATTTTTTGATGACATAAGTATCTTGTATTCTTCTATTAAAAAAAAAAAACACATATTTGTCTTTCCTTTACGGCAGCCAATCAAAAGTTTGAGTCTCCCTTCACTCCGCCAAAAATATACATATTAATTCTATTGTGCTACACACAATTTTTACCAGCATGAAAACCAGGAATCAGATGGCAGACATCTGTTGTACAAAACATAAAATGTCTTATTTTTGCTGTGTGTTAAAAGCAGATTTCCAAGAAGTCTGGTCTAAATAATGCAGTCTTTAGTGTATTGTGGAGTAAGTTCACAAGGTCTAATAAAAGGAAGGCTTGCTTGTCATCTTCAGAATGATAGATCCCACATCGGACCTGTTGGTGTGTGATGTGAGCATCTCTTTACAATACACAGCTAAGAAATAAAGACATGAGGATCATTGCTACAATACAATGCTTGGGGATGCTAACGGTGCTTGAAAAAGATGCAAGAACAGATTGAATAGGGCTAACCCTTAAGAGGGTTTTTTTTATTTGTTATTCTGTAGGAGAATTATAGCTCAGCATATGAGCAATGTGTATCTAGCTGGATGTGCATTTAGGGGCTGTAAATAAAACAGATATCCAATTAACGGAAAAAAAATTACATAAACCTGGGAAATTCAGCATATGATGAGAAAATGGAAAAGCATGAGTTACATTCAGTGAAAATTGTATGTCAAGATGATAAGTATATCTAAAGATATAAGCAGCTGAAGTCACATTCAAATCCAAACTCGATGTCAACTAAAACCAAGCCTGTTTCTGCCCTCTCCTGTTTTCTCAAGACCACTAGTATCTGGGTTATTGCAAATGTGCTGCAACAGAGGTTCCAATGAGAAAATGAATAGGAGTGGAGAGAGTGTACAGTCTGTCGCGTTTCATTTCCAATCTCAAAGGTTTTGGAGGCTACTCCGTTCACTCTGACCATGGCTGTGGGCAGGGCCAGATTAAGAACATCATGGGCCTGGTGCTGAGGATTTTGGTGGGGCCTTTTATAAAAAATAAATAAATGCGTGGGAATAACAGCGCAGCAATGGAGGGCCCAGTCTGAAAATGTAAGTGTACCCTAATGTGCTAATATGCTGTGCATATTTGTACATTGTGGCATAACCTACCCCAGGGCCTCTAAAAAGTAGTAATGTCAGGAAAGTAGCTGAGATCCCCGATGTTCCTCTGTACATCACCGTAGTAATCACAACATTAAATAAGTTCTAATAATGGGACAGAACAAATATGAGAACTGAGATTTCCTTTAGTTGAACAAGTGTGTCCATTCTAGAGCTGGTAACATTGAGGGTATTCAGTATCATTTTAAAGAACTGTTTTTGTGGGTAAGCGACATAGGGGAGGAGTACGGACGGTATATAAGTGGGAAGTATGTGCAGGTGAGTGAGAGGAATGTGGAGGGTCTAACATTGGGCACTATGTACAGGAGAAGAGTGCAAAGGGTACGGCAAAAGGCACAATGTACAGGAGAGAAGTGTGGAGGGTATGACAGTGGGCATCATGTACAGGAGAGAAGTGTATGACAGCAGGCACCATGTACAGGAGAGGAGTGTGGAGGGTATGACAGTGGGCACTATGTATGGGAGAGGAGTGTGGATGGTATGATAGTGGGCACTATGTATAGGAGAGGAGTGTGGAGGGTATGACAGTGGGCAGTATGTACAGGAGAGTAGTGTGGACGGTATGATAGTGGGCACTATGTATAGGAGAGGAGTGTGGAGGGTATAACAGTGGGCAGTATGTACAGGAGAGGAATGTGGAGGGTATGACAGTGGGCAGTATGTACAGGAGAGAAGTGTATGACAGCAGGTACTATGTACAGGAGAGGAGTGTGAAGGGTATGACAGTGGGCAGTTTGTACAGGAGAGGAGTGTGAAGAGTATGACAGTGGGAAGTATGTACAGGAGGAGTGTGGGGGTATGACAGAGGGTAGTACGATATCACGGACCACCTGGGCTTTGAGGAAGGGGGCACGCCCCAGAAACGCGTCAGCCACATTGATATCAAGGGTTTGACTGGCAGGTGCCGCGAGGTTTCAGTCCTAGCTGTTTTAAAAAGCGCTTACTTCAGATTGTTTGTGAGTAGGACCATTGCTTTTTTATCTTGTTTATTAAACTTTTAAGTGGTAATGCACAAGGTCGGTGCGCCCTCCTTTCTTTTCTCTTTTTAATTTCAGCTTATGAACACCCTTTTGTTCTGTGGAGGGCTGCAAGACTCCAGACTTTTGCCACTAGACCACACTGGCATACCCAGATTTGCGATACACCAGAGCGCAGGAGATTTGTTTGCTTGTGTTATAGAGGGTAGTATGTACCAGAGAGAAGTGTGGAGGGTATGATGGGGCAGTATGTACAGGAGAGAAGTGTGGAGGGTATGACAGTGGGCAGTATGTACAAGAGAGGAATGGGGATGATATGATAGTGGGCACTATGTATAGGAGAGAAGTGTGGAGGGTGCGACAGTGGGAAGTATGTACAGAAGAGGAGTCTATGACAGCAGGCAGTATGTACAGGAGAGGAGTGTGGAGGGTATGATAGTGGGCACTATGTACAGGAGAGGAGTGTGGAGAGTATGACAGTGGTCACTATGTACAGGAGAGGAGTGTGGAGAGTATGACAGTGGGCACTATATATAGGAGAGGAATGTGGAGGGTATGACAGTGGGCACTATGTACAGGAGAGGAGTGTGGAGGGTATGACAGTGGGCACAATGTATAGGAGTGGAAGGATGTTTAGGGACTGCGTAGTGGTTAAGCGGGTCATACATGAATTGAAATTACACCAATTATGCCGAGACAAGCCATAGTCGATCTATGTATGGGCTAGCTGGTTTTACACAAGTCAATCTATTAATCGACTTGAGTACAACCAGCCTGTTTTTCCAAAAACAATCAGTGCTGCCAGCTATAGATAGCAACACTGATCATTGTACTCACTGGCAGGACACAATAACACTACAGGAGTGATTCCCCCATCTACAGGTCAGCAGGTGAGAGGGTGTGTGGGGACAGGCTGGGGAGAGATACCAGCCAGTAGCTGGGTAGGCACTGGCCAGTATCAGAGTCAGATACACACAGGTTACATACGTCGCGATCATTCGAGCGAGAGCAATAATTCTAGCACTAGACTTCCTCTGTAACTCTAAACATCTAACCTAAAAAATGTTTAAAGCATTGCTTAGGATACCAAAAAAAAAAAAAATCGTGCTAACGTTAGTGTTTTTTTTAATGTATGAAACAGTTTATTTCCAAAAAAAACATGTTTGAAAAATTGCTGCGCAAATACAGTACCGTGCTAGAGCTGCACAATTAATCGTTAAAATTGTGATCTTGATTCAACCCCCCAATATCTCCAATGCAGAGTTTGCTGATTCTTTCATATAACAAATGGAGAGACTTTCAGCTGTCAAAAGAAAATATCTGGACAGTCTGCCAAGTTCTTAGCAGGAAACATTGTAACTAACGCATTCTTCTTATATCAAAGGGATAAACTTCTGTGTGTAAAGAAAATATCCGGGCAGTCTGCCAAGTTTGTAAACAACATGAAACATTGTAACCAACTTCCTTTTTAGATCAAACTTCTGTGTGTAAATGCAAGAAATGTAACCACTTAAAGTCCAACACTTGTTTAAGTTAAAAAGCAATATTTTTTGCTAGAAAATTACTTGGATCCGCCAAACATTATATATATTTTAGCAGAGACAAAAATGGCAATTGCTGCAATATTTTATGTCACACTGCATTTGCCTACTTCAATGAATAATAAAAACCATAAAAACAAAACAGTAAAGTTAGCCCATTTTTTTTTTTCATTTTAATGTGAAAGGCGATGTTATGCCGTACGAATTGTGAGAGAATCGTGATCTATCTTCTAAGCAAAAAAATTGCAGTTGTCGTTTTAGCCAGAATCGTGCAGCTCTATACCGTGAAACATAAAAAGTTGCAAAGACCACCATAGAGTAATTTTCTAGCAAAAAACAAATGATGATTTTTTTTCTCAGTCTGCTGCAGTGTGTCAGCTTGTATTTATAATGGCTTCTTTGTATGTAGCTTCTGACAGGCTGTGCAAGCAGGCCCGTATCTCCGGAACCATAAATGATAGCCATCCCATATTTTGACCGGTTGTGGGGTAGGTCTTCAACTGACTATCCCCAAATGTGGGGTTTCTGTGACCTCTGGTCATCGAGCTACAACCCCTGAAGTCGATCTAAAAAAAAAAAAACTTTTTTTTTTGGGGCAAATGGGCCTATCTTGAGAAAGGGGCCTGGAGCTGCAGCTCCATCAGCCCCTCTGTTAATCCGGCCCTGGCTGTGGGCATTGAGTACAGGGTAGAAATTCAAGATTGAACAGAGCTCAGCATCCCAAGGTGGCCTAGAGGAAGGTCCAGTTCACCCTGTCAAATGCTTTTTCAGCATCCGTTGAAAGCAGAATGAACATTGGTGTGTTAAGATAATTGCCTCTCATCATAACATTAATGGTTCTAATCGTGTTGTCTCGTGCCTCTCTGTTGCGGTTAAAACTGACCTGATCAGCGGGAATGATACGCTGGAAAATTGAACTCATTCTCCCCGCCAGTATTTTTGTGAACAATTTTAGGTCACAATTAAGAAAGGAGATGGGCCTGTAGCTGGCACAGAGGAGTGGGTCCTTGCCTGGTTTTGGGATAACCGAGATGCTTGCCCTTAGGTGGTCTGGAGGCATGGTGTGGCCATCTAAGATGCGTTAAAAGCCTTGGAAAAAATGGGATGGCAATTGTTCACAGAAGGCTTTGTAGTATGAAGTTTGCCTTTTCTTTTTTTTGTATGGAAGTCTGTTCTAAATATTCACTATATTTTGGATAAAATAATACTTTCTAAGTTAGGTTTGACATTTCCTCCTCATAGTTTTGGGTAATTGCCCTGTGTTCTTGATCTCAGCTCCATAGTGTGCATCAACACTCAAAAGCTAAACAGAAATCTTTAACTGCTTCCCATCCATCCTATAGACAAATCATGGCCGGGCCAAAGCTCTCTTGTTTTGGGTGGACATCATATGACTTCATCCCCAGAACGCTAGACACAGCCAATGAGAGATTAGTGCCCTGCACTGACCAAGTGATCATTGTAACCATTGAGAGCAGATAACATAACAATTGGGCAAAATGGATGGCTTCCATTTATGGCGTTCATTGTTTACATTTGTGTTGTTTGCTGTGATGGGTACAGTGATCACATGGTACAGGAAAGGCCAATCACAACCCAACTGTACTATGTGATTAGCTGTAGCCAATCACAGCTAATCACAATAGTAAAAACTGAATAAATGCATTTCATTCAGAAAAAAATGTTTGCTTATAACAGTGAAATTCATAATAATAATATTGTTTTAAAAAAAGCCTGATTACTTACCCAGAGTGGTGCAATGATACTATCGTAGCACTGTATTTCTCTGGTAACAGTATGTAAAATCAAAATAATAAAAAAATTGTCAAAAAAAATTGTACATTTTTTTTGGTTACAAACTGTCACCAGTCAGTGTCCATAATCACCACACCAGTTAACCACTTGCCGACCAGCCGTCGCAGCTACTGCGGCAGGTTGGCATGTCTATGCAATTTATTGTAGCTGTACGTCGCTTCTTTAAGACATGACAGCAGGCCCGCACGTGTGCTCAGAAAATCCCGATAACCGCCAGACACCTAGGTAACACAGTTAACGCCTTGATCGCCCCTAGTATTAACCCTTTCCCTGCCAGTGACATTTATACAGTAATCAATGGATTATTTTTAGCTCTGATCGCTGTATAAATGTCAATGGTCTCAAAATAGTGTCAAAAGTGTCCGATGTGTCCGCCGAAATGTTGCAGTCCTGATAAAATTCACAGATCGCCGCCTTTACTAGTAAAAAAATAAATAATAAAACGATATAAATCTATCCCCTCTTTTGTAGACGCTATAACTTTTGCGCAAATCAATTAATATATGCTTATTTTACCAAAAATATGTAGAATAATACATATCTGCCTAAACCGAGGAATTTTTTTTATTTTTGTTTTATTGGATATTTATTATAGCAAAATCTACAAAATATTGTGTTTTTTCCCAAATTGACCCTATTGTCTTGTTTATAGCGCAGAAAAATAAAAACCACAGAGGTGATCAAATACCACCAAAAAAAAGCTCTGTTTGTGAAGAAAAAAGGACGTCAACTTTGCTTGGGTATAACGTCACATGACCGCGCAATTGTCAGTTAAAGCGACGCAGTGCCATATCGCTAAAAATGGCCTGGTCAGGAAGGGGACAAATCCTTTTGGGGCTGAAGTGGTTAAGAGATCCATGATTTCAGCAACTATACATAAACCTCACCCTGGTATCTAAGGTTTTCAGGAAACCACACCTATTATATGATGATGTACTGCACTGGTGACAGTATGTAAAAAAAATAATAAATTGTGAAAAAAAAAATTAAATTTCTTAATTTTTCCCAAAAATTGTGACAAAATTCAAACTATGACAGAGCTGAAAGCTGAAAATTGGCCTGGGCAGGAAGGGAGTGAAAGTGCCTGGGAATAAAGTGTTAAAATATAGCTAAAGTTAAAACATTTTTTGGATTTCTGGAATGGTTAACACCCTTATCAGTTTTGTTTTTTGCCGTGTGTGTCCCATTGCAGACATAACCGGAAATATCTCCGAAAAGAGACCTGTCACTAAAACTCATGTCCTTATTGAGGGACTTTCCCTCTTTTCCTTTTGTGGCGGCACCTCTAAATGTTGGATGTCGCCTAATATTTTGTTTTGGGTCACCAGGACAAAATAGTAGACTAAATATATCTAACGTGGACATGGGCAGCAAAAGAAAGGTCCAACAGTTTTTTGGCTTTAGATACACTTTAAGCAGGGTAGAGGGAACCAAATAGTGAAAAGCTATTTATTATGGGTTACTATGGGTTATTTTACAGGATTATAAGTTTTTAAATCAACATTTCTTATATTTTACAATTTGGTAACAAGAACATGGGCTGAAAGAAAAATAACAGTTTGTAACCACTATTAAAGCTTCTATTGCTACACCTGGGCAATGTTGCATTGCTCCATGATGATAGATCCTAGACTTTATCTAGTGTGCTGAAGATTTCACATCAATAGCGGCTGATACTCCAAATTTTTGGGGCGCAGAACAAACGAACACCCCCGCCCTGCACGTGTAAGATGGATGACAGTGATCATGACCCCCCGCGGGAGAGAAACCGCGGCAATCACCCTGCAGGAGATGGACGACAGCGATTTACTGTGAATGTGCCATGAGAATGATTCCTTACCTTATGGAGGCAGGGGTAAGGGAGAGCCGGGGGCCGGTCTGACCGATTTCTCTGGCGAGCACACAATGAGACATTCTCCTCCTGGCCACACAGGAACAGGAATTGTGTCCTGAGACACAATTGACAAAGGAGTACAAAGGCTCCCTGGCCAAAAGGGGCTTCCAGATTGGCCAGGGGGAGAATGAGGAAGACAATAGCGAATATTCAGTCACTATTGTCACATAAGTTGGTGTGCTGGGGCCGCAATGCTCCATAAAAATCCGATCGTGTCCAACGCGGTGATGTAAAACACTACGACGTGCTGAGAAAAATTAAGTTCAATGCTTCGGGGCATGCGTCGACTTGATTCTGAGAATGCATGGATTTTTGACCGATGGATTTCCGCACAGACGATCATTTTTTTACCAATACGAAAATTTTAAAACAGGTTCTATTTTTTTTCACTGATGGGAAAAAACTGATGGGGCCCACACACGATCGGTTTGTACGATGAAAACTTTCCATCGGTCCATTTTCATCAGACGAACCGATCATGTGTACAGGGCATAACAGTCCAACACAATTCAGAAAATAAAATCCTTAACAAAATAGACAAATGCGAATATCGCCTATAAAGCACATCAGCCTGTTCTAAAAAGGTTTCCTAAAATGCTGCATGAACCCGCTCTAATAGCATAAATTCAAACACCACCTTTATGATATATATTGATATATATATATAAATAGGTACAAAAACAATGGGTACTGCACTCCACTGATCAAAACATATGTATATTTTTCTCAATATTAAGGATATAATGTAAAAAATATAGTAGGTCAGGAATTTTACAAACGGAGATTATACATTTTATATATACAATTATATCTATCTATCTATATATATATACTGTATAGATAGATAGATAGATATACATATATATCTCCCTATTGCCATTCACATTTATATGGTTAAATCTTCTCCAAGACACCATTCACATATGTAGATAAACCCATTAAATATGGAGAATACTGAATGTCATACAATCATTCTTTGCCTATATTCCAATGACACAATTTGTTAATCCTATTAGAAGAAACATGGTGGTCAGTGGAGAAGAGTGCCCTTACATTGGTAGTCAGAGAGAGGAATGATCATTACATTGGTGCTCTTTGGAAAGAATGTCCCATTACGGGTGGCTAAATTGTCAGTGCTACTTGAGTGAGAGGTACTGGTAGGAATTGCTAATGTTTCTTAAAAAAAAAAAACCTTAGCAACCACTGGAGGTATCCTAGGCTGCAAGAAATGGATAGAATTGAGATCTATTTAAGCTAGAACCTGCACATAAATTGTATAATGGCACAAATTAATTGCAAAGATTCACAGGGAGCCATTAGTCTGTGTGTAGAATAATGCACAATTATATTGTTCTCATTTGCTGGTCTGCACTACATAATCCACATACATGTAGCTGCAATAAGTGTAGACAAGAAATGTAATCCACAAAACGTTATAAAGCATGCAATGATATGCAGAGCTTTGTATAAATTTGTATAAAAAGCATCAGTCAAATTGATAGAATAATTTTTGTTAATATTTTCTTTGCAAGACATCAATATAAACTTGCATATATTTGTATTACTGTCTGTGTCCCCCACTATCGAGAATAATCCTCACTATTTGCCCTTGCAACAATTGACTCTAGAACTGAAAATCCTCATTCTCAAATGGTGACACTTGTGTAATGCCGCGTACACACGATTGGAAATTCCGACAAGAAAAGTCTGATGTGAGCTTTTGGTCGGAATTTCCAATCATGTGTAGGCTCCAACTGAATTTTTCTGTCGGAATTTCAATTTCCAACGGGAAAAGTTCTTGTCGGAAATTCCTATGCATGCTCAGGATCAAGTCGACGCTTGCTTGGAAGCATTGAACTTAATTTTTCTCAGCTCGTCGTAGTGTTGTACGTCAGCGCGTTCTTGACGGTCGGAATTTGGTGTGACCGTGTGTATGCAACACAAGTTTGAGCAAAAATTATCCTAAATGGTGAGAGAAATATCTTAGGCCGCGTACACACGATCAAATCTGTCTGCTGAAACCCGTCTGATGGGCCGTTTCAGCAGACAGATTCGATCGTGTGTACGGGCAAACCGACGGATTTGGCCACCCGACAGATTTCAAAGCATGCTTTGAAATCTGTCGGCTGCAAACCCGTCCGCCCGTCATGTCTGCTGGTTAGTACGCTAACCAGCAGACATATCTTCTCGCACATGCGTCAAATGGATTTGACGCATGCGCGGAAGTGTTTTACTTCCGGGTGCGAGACGTGGCGGCGTCAACGTCACCGCCACATCACCGACACATCAGCGACACGTCAGCGCTGTCTGCCGGCGGGGATTTTGGTTTGATCGTGTGTACACGATCATACCAATACATCCCAGCAGACAGATTTGTTCAAATCTGTCTGTCCGACGGATTTGAACAAATCTATTTGCTCGTGTGTACGAGGCCTTAAATGGTGCATAATTAGTAAAAAAAAAAATTGACAGGGGATTTAAAAATGTTCTAATTTATTCAACATGGCAAAAAAACATTTTCGCCTGAGATACTTTGTAACAAATTGCCCTGGTAGGCAATCTGTTAATTTTCCACACAAATGTTTGATGGCTGTTGCAATTTTTTATGACACCTGATATTTACACGGGCGTTTATCAAAATCAATATTTCAGGAAAAAAATACACTTAAATTCAATTTAGTGCACACAAACACAATATAATACCCTTTTTTTTGTAAAATATAGACAATAATGTGTCAAGTAAGTAGATTTTAAACATGTCAAGATTTAACATTGCGCATGCCTGTGAAATGGTGACAGACTTGGTACCTAAAATTGTCCATAGGCGACACTTTAAAAGCCATTAGGTCATCAGTTCATGGCGATACTTCGCATGTGTGGTGGAATCACCATTTACATATGCATGCCAGTTCTATGTGAGCATTTGCATGTATCTGCAGGAGGATGGGGGTGCTTTTAAATTTTTTATGAATTCTATTAATTTTATTTAATATTTTTTAACACTTTTTTTCATTTAATGTTTTTACTTTAACAAATGGGTAAACAAGCCCCCTTGTGGGCTTTGGACAGTAACAGATACTCCGTATGGAGACATCAGGGGTCTTTTAGACCCCTAATGTTTTCTATCCCCTTCAAAGCAGCTGATAAAGCTGATCAAGCATAGACTTATGCGAGAAAGTAAAACACTGCACCCCTAGTCGCGCCCTCCGGTCAACTAACCAAAACCTTCTCCACATCCCCAAGACCCGCTACAAATCTAAAGGAGAAGGAAGATTTGCAGTCCATGGACCACGGCTATGGAACGCTTTACCATAGACATCCACATGGTAGAAAAACATTGGGGCTTCAGAAAAAACGTAAGACCCACCTCTTCTAAAGACACAGGATAACACTGGATGCAAAAAGCGCCTTGAGGCGATTTAGCTCGCATTAGTAGCGCTATACAAGTTACTTACTCACTCACTAAATGTGGTCAGGTGGCTGTAAGGCTGCCTGGACCATTTTAATAAGAAAGTCAATCACTGATGTTAAAAAAACGGTACAAGCTAAAGTGATGATCCTGATATAACTTCTTGCCAACCAGGACGCTTATATATACTGTAAATGCTGGGCGGCAAGCAGTTAAGAAATGTTTTTTGTTTTTGTCACTAAAAAGTGAGCAACAAAATCAGAATATGACAGTGACTACCAATAAAAAACAGGTTTATGCTTCTAATCTTTAAAAAAAAATTAAAAAAAATCATTTAACTATTTGTATGCCATGTATTTATATATTTATTGCATCTCATTTACATTCGCCAAATGTTATATTACATTTATATGCATGTCTCCCCAGCCAATAGGCATAGTCACTCATATGTAGATCAGCAATCATATATTGTGTATCCGGGAAGACGTAAACATGACAACCTCAAAATGTCACCCAGGAGAGATCCAGGGCTAGATCTTTCCTTATTCATAACAGCGCATGAGGCTTCTGAGAGTTTAATGCATTTCTTTCCCATTCTCAGCAGGGACCAGGTCAAGATGAGGTTAAAAAATCCAAAACATATCAGCCACCTGTCTTGCTCCTCTGACACATGTACCATGTGCTAAGGAAGGATGTCACAGAGAGGCAAACAAATCAGCACATCGTCACCTAACAACCTCATTTACTTAACCCTTCCACCTCTACACATTACACACTCTGTCAGGACCAGACATTTTTCCTAAAGCTCTGTGTCTCCTTAGGGTTCAATGCACATGATAGATGCTTAGACCATGACTCCACCAGCAGAAATGTCTTTATGTGTCGGGACAATGGGCAAGTCCCAGAGACTTTATCATTCTCAAAGCTACTCTCTGCAATTATGTTTTTTTTTTTTTCTTGAACGTGAACATGGCCATGTATAGAACTAGGGCCCATCTAGACTTGTGTGTTGTGGTAACGCACATTAAATATGTTGCTGTGTTGTTACGCAGTCACATAGTTAGGTTGAAAAAAGACACAAGTCAATCTAGTTCAACTAATAGAAAAAAATAAACAAATAGAAAACCTCTTTATACACAACCCTATACCTACACTTGATCCAGAGGCAAGCGAAAAATACCCAATAAAGCATTGTGTGGTGTCATTCATTTTAAACTCATTTATTTTGAATGGCTCCTCAATGCAAGGCAACACACATGTGTTTCAGTAATACACCTTAGCATTCTGATTGCTATCAGTTTGGGCAAGCAGTTCCTGTGCTGCCTTTCTATTTTATTATTGGGAACGTTTTTTTATTTTGTAACATGCTTTCCCATCCATAGAAACCACAGATATTCCCTTTTGGAAAAAAAAAAAAAAAACTTTTTTTTAGAGGGACAGTTTTTTTAAATATTTATAAAAATAAATATAATTGCGCTAAACCTCAATATACATAAATAAATTGACAGTGAATAAACCTGACAGATAACACTGCCAGAACCCAAAAAATTTAATTCTTTGCATGTTCATGTGAAATGTGCTGACCGATGAGACGGTGAACACAAGGGCTGGTATTCTACTATTGGGATTTACTACATGTGGTACTGTAGGTCCTCCGTCATAGGGGACCAAGTCGTTCTGGTAAGCAGATCTACTTATCATATGGTGGTGGATTGCACTTCGGCCATTATATCACTCAGCAGGGAAGCTGACTAATACTTGGATATCTTCACGGGTGTGGACTTAATGGGCCAGATCCACATAGAAATAGATGGGCGCAGCGTATGTGAGATACGCTACGCCGCTGTAACTTACTTTTTAAATCTGTCAATCCTCAAATAAGCGTAGTGTATCTCTCGGCGCGTAATTCAAATCAGCGAGTAGGGGGCGTGTTTAATTTAAATGAAGCGCGTCCCCGCGCCGATCAAACTGCGCATGCTCCTTTCTGAAATTTCCCACCGCTAAATGACATGAGTATTGCAAAGTACGCCTGTCGGATCGAACCCAGATGCCGTCATATCTTGGTTTGAGGATTCAAACTAAAGATACGACGTGGGTAATTTGAAAGTAGATCAGTAGATACGCCGACGTACTCTCTCTATGGATCTGGCCCCATGTTGCTACATATGCACCAATTTTGCAATTATGCAGTTTATGAACTTATGAATGTATTATATGTGGTCACTTTATTGATGGAACACCATCTATGCACTTTATGATTAACCCATTTAATGCATTTTTGACTTGACTCTTAGGAGATTAATATACACTGTTTATATATAATTTATTATTATCACTGTTGATTGAGTTGCACCAGAATTAAATTGTTTTGGTTCTGGCAGTGTTATCTGTCAGGTTTATTCATTGTCAATTTATTTATGTACCGTATTTATCGCGGTATAACGCGCTCCCGCGTATACCGCGCACCCCCAAAGTGCCCCCCAATCCTGTGGAAAAAAAGTTATTTTGTACTTACAGTTTTGGTGTCTTGCGCGGCGTCCATCGGCGGCCTTGTCGGGTTCGGCGTCCTTCTGCCGCTTCGGGTGTCCTTCTGCGGCGGGTCCGGTGTCCTCTTCGGCGGGTCCGGTGTCCTCTTCGGCGGGTCCGGTGTCCTCTTCGGCAGGTCCGGTGTCCTCTTCGGCGGGTCCGGTGTCCTCTTCGGCTGGTCCGGTGTCCTCTTCGGCTGGTCCGGTGTCCTCTTCGGCTGGTCCGGTATATTGAGGTTGCCTGTCACACTGATACTAAATACAGTAATCTTACATGTATGATTACTGCATTCAGTGACACTGTGACAGGGGGGGGGCAATCGGAGGGGGGGTTAATGTGACTATGTGTAGTGTGTGTCAGTGTAGTGTTAGTGCAGACTTACTGTGAGATGTGATCTCTCCTCAGAGGTGTTTGAAAAAAACGCTGAAGGAGAGATCACATCGCTTCCTCCTTCCTGTGTTTACACAGGAGGAGGAAGTGACAGGGCGGGGGGCGCGCGGATTGCCTGAGAGCGATCCGGAGGGGCGGACAAAAACGAATAGCCGCCCCCTCATCCCGGATCGTGCGGCCCATTTTTGTTACCCACATTTGGTGTGAAGGAGGGTCGGGTGATTTCCAAAGCAAAATAGAGGATTGGAATACCCTATTAAGGGTACCCAAGACAGCCTCCAATAATTGTGTAGTACAGGGCATCTCCAGAGAAGGTGAATGAGGTCACCGTATCTCATTTACATCTATAACACAAGGGGTCAGCAAGTATGGCCATTTTATGCAATTTAGCAGATGTGAGATGAGCTCTCAGAACTGTGTATAACTGGGATACATTTGGATGCAGCGCATCTCCCACTGTTCACCAGGCAGTGATCCCACGTCCTCCTCCCATCTCTCTAAAACCTTGGTGCGGTAGCTATCCAAATAATCACTCAATAACACAGTGTATAACTGAGAGATAAGACCCTTAGCATGCTCTACTAAGGAAATCAGTGTGAAAATAGGGGTTGGCCATAATGTCCAAGCAGTCTCGTTATCCTGAGCCCTAACCGCGTGACACACTGTTCGACCATGTTTCCCTGACACACTCCCATCACTAAACAACCAGTGCTGTGGTCAGGGACATCATTGTCCTGGGTGACATCAATGATCATACAGTATTTTGTGGTGACCTTTTTTTACCCTGGTGCCATATCCCCCTTGGCAGTGTCCAGCTCCACATTCCTTTTTTCATTGTTTGTTTCAGCCCTGGATGGGAAAAGAACGGGGTGATTGAGTGCAGAATATTAACATATTGTATTTAGTCAGGTTTAAACATAGAAATAAGTACACTGAGTAAAAAAATATATATATATTTTAAAAAAATGAATCGAAAGCTTGCATACACAGAACCCTAAACACACAATCTGGGTACTGTTTTTTTGTACATGGCTAGACATATATATGACCAAATATATCAGTAAAGTCAACATAAATTAAAACAAGCATGCCTATATTCTAGAACAGCCATTCTCAACCAGGGTTCCGTGGAACCCTAGGGTTCCTCCAGAGGTGGCTAGGTGTTCCTTGAGCTGTGGCTGATTTACCTCCTGTTTGATGGTGCTTACATAGTTCAGAGCCAATTCCACTTGGAGGAGCCAGTGGTATTACACAAATGATATTCATAGTTCTCTGTAAGGGGGCCATTCTTACCACTACTGTAAAAAAAAAGGGCATTCTTCTCACTGACCACCAAAGTAAGGGGCATTATTCCCACTGACCCCCAATGAATGGGTTTTATCAGGGGTTCCTCCAGACCTGAACATTTTTTTTAGGGTTCCCCAGCGATAAAAAGGTTGAGAAAGGCTGTTCTAGAATAACGTTTATGTTTTGTATTTTAAACTTGAAAAGTTCTGTTCCTTAAAGTTTGCCCATAAGTTGTCCAGATGTTGGAATACCCTTTGTTTGGGCAGAATATACAGTATGTATTTATATATATATATATATATATATATAAACTGTTGTTTGCTGCTATAGATTAAGGACTATAGCTATAGAAGCAATGCAGAATATACCATGTTCCTACTATATATGTGCATATAGAGTTACCATATAAAATAAAACAGGTCATGATTATTTTCCTCCGGGTAACATGGATCCTACATACAGCAATTGGCTTTCGATTTCTTCTCTTTTACTCCACCAAGTGACTACACTTATTGGGGTTCGGCCCCTCTCTGAATTGATCACAACCTCGCCCTTATCTTTCATGGACCGGTGAAGCATCACCAATTGTTGCTGTTTATTAAATCACTACCTCAGCCTCTTAGGTCTGATTTGGATCTGACCCCAGTGGAAAGTCTACTTGCTGGTTCTCAGCCTCCTGATAAACCTGTGTCAGGCTTCTACAGTGCTCTGTTGTCCCTGCCTCCTATTGCCAAGCGGACGTTTCTTTCTAAGTGGGAAAAGGACCTCCAAACTTCCTTATCTGACGACCAGCGCTCCACCATTATTCAGTTGGCACATGTTTCAGCTATCTCCCCAACAGCAGCGGAGGTCAATTACAAGCTGTTGACCCGGTGGCATTACACACCCATGGTCCTCCATAAATCTTTTCTTGATGTTTCTAATTTGTGCTGAAGGGAGTGTGGTCAACCTGGATCACATGCCCACGTGTGGTGGTCTTCCCCTCTTATCAAGCCTTAATGGGATGGAGTTTTATATTGGATCAAAGAGATCCAGGGGGTCGCAGTTCCTTCTGACCCGTGGGTAGTATTGCTACATTGTACGAGTGAAACAATAGGATCGTATAAGAAAAGTATAACACCCCACCTTTTAAATGCAGCTAAGTCCCTCATCCCGAAACTGTGGAAGGGCCAAGCTGTTCCTGGAATTAGGGACTGGTTGGTCCGGGTAGACCTCTTCTACTACATGGAAACCAGTACTCTTAAGCTGCGAAATAAGTCAGATTTGGCTGATAAGATATGGTCCTGTTGGTTCGCTTTTAAGTATACATCTACATATGCTGAAATTATGGCCCAAAGTGGTCAATGAGTCTGGAAGGTTTTGCCTGCTTTATTGTATTGTATCACTATGCCTGCTTGGCCGGGTCGGCCGGTTCCCCCCCCCCCCCTTTCCTCTCCACATTTTTTCCCTACCTCTTCTCCCCTCCTTCTCCCTTCTTCCTTTTTCTATCTACTCCTTTCTGCTTCTCTGTATTTTTTTTCTTGAAGGTACGCTGGATTGGTTTTCTTTTTAGCTATGTGTTCATCAGATGAGCCCAGTGTCTGTGGCGGGCTCGCCCGGGCACTACCAAAGGTGTAAGATGGGTGAGGAAAATGATGCCATGGTTTTCCTGCAATCCTTGCGGAGGTCAAACGATGTTTGTAATTGTTCAGCTGTGTTAGTATTTCAGGATTTGGACCTCTGCTTTGCTAAAGTCTACAGAGGTTCCGTTTTGCGGTTATTGCCTAAACTGATGACTGTTATGTCTTACTATGTCCCTTGATGGGTCTTGTCAGTGATACGTTATTGTTTGTACCTTCTGTAGCTTGTCTTTTCTTTTTACAATAAAAATGTATTGAATAAAAAAAAAAATTATAAAATTAAACCCTGCTTTCCAGTGCAATTTTATTCTCACAGACGGTCCGTCGGCTTAAAGATTATGCAATGTCTATTTCCACTGCCTAGTCATTGTGATGCTGTACAATATACAACTTGAAAGCTGGAACCGTTTAAGTCATTTATAACCAATGGGCCTATGCAGACAGTTCTGCTGTGTTGTAGTGCGAAACCCCATATGTTAACATGTGTTGCAGTAAGGCAGTCCATTCATTTTGAACAAGCTGCCAAAGCACCACAATGCAGGTTTTTAATGGATCCGCAGCCCTTTTTTTAATGCAGAGTACCAGAACACGCAGATGGATTACATCTGAGCATTAGGGTGCTTTGTGGTCCAATGGCAAGGTGTGTTGGGATGCCTTTAAAATGAATAACTGGCAGCTCCAAAAGTGCTTAAAAAAAATGTTGCCTAAAATTAATGTCTGCAGGGTAGACAGACAGAATAGTGTAATGATTCCGTTAAAAAACGAGTAAATACCTATTAAATTCCTTCATCTATATCACCTCTGGCGTTCTAGTTTCTGTTCTCTAATTCACTTCCTGGTTTGCGCTCGTTCATGTAAGAACTACATTTCCCAGTATGCATTGCGGCACGCCCAGTAAATTACACCACCTTGAAGTCTAGAGAGCAGGTAGAGAGCATCCTGCTGCACAGATGTAGTTCCCAGGAGGGGGCGAGCACGTCACTGACCACCGCAGTAAAGTCTCCCTTCACAGTGGTGAGTAACAATCAGACAAGCAGGAAGTGAACAGAACAGAGAAGAAATAGAGCAACTTCTGAGCAAAAACGAACAATGAGGAAGTGAAAAGAGGAATGTCTGCAGGTAAAGGATGGTAAAGGATGCTTAAAGGATGCTTATCATGAAAAAAAAAATTCCTTTACAACCCCTTTAATCATGTGTTGCATCAAGGCTCACTAAAACAATCTGGTGTCCGTTTATGAAGCAGTGAATTCTATTCAATGCTTCGTTCTCCGGCTATCACAGTGAAGATTTTTCTCCTCTTTGTGCCGGTTTATGAAGCGGAGAAGATCGCTTCACCCTTGGAGGAGTGAAGTGATCTTCCAACGCTTCTAACACTGGAAAACGCCCCTTAATACCGGAATCTCGTGAGACTTTACGATATTACAGTACCAGAAATTCACAGAAATACGGAGATGTCAGTTTATTGAGCAGTGATAAATTATCACCTCTCATTACACTGACAGATCGCGTGGTTAATGTAATTAAAATAACGAGTCCCCCTGCAAAATATATATATGTATACACACACATACAATATATATACATGTATATACACACACACATTATATATATATACATGTACACATTATATATATGTATGTATATATATATATATATATATATATATATATATATACACATAAATATTACAGGGGGACATGGTTACAGTGTTGGGGGGTCTGACAGAGGTAGAACCCCCGGGATTCTGTCTTCACTCCCCGCTTCACCACCTCTGAGATGGTGAATCGGGGAGTGTGAATTCTGACACAGATCACCAGTGAAGTGCTGAGATCACTGCTTCATAAACTGGCCGTTTCTGTGTCAGTCTATGAGACTTCACTGTGTGTAGAGATAATCGGCGGGAGAACAAATTCAAACACTTCTTCCCCGATTATCTCTGTTTCATAAACTGTTTATGGGCTATGATCAGTGGTGATCCCTGGGATCACCGCTGTTCACTGCTTCATAAACGGACACCACTGTGGGTTACCAAAATGCATAGGTCTAAATAACGACTAACAGGATAAGGCAGTTTGTAGTTTGGGGGAAATTTTTAGCAACGAACGGCAAAAATTACCCACCACATTAAGCAGATTCCCAACCAAAATAAAACATTTAAATACAGTAAATAGCTCATTATAATAGGTAATCTTCTTTTGCTGCAGTATTTACCTTCAGTCCAGAGATTCTCCCATAGTACATTTTTCTCCCAATCGATGTCCTTAATCTGCTGGCCAGCATCATTCAACCTACTTCTTCTGAGCCCAGGTTGTCTGGGACCCATCCCAGTCTGTGACTGCATAGTAAAAAGAGAAGCAGCACAGTAGGGAGCTTATCTTTCTGTCACTCTGCCCTTTCTTCCTACTAAATGATTGTTACATCTCTCAACTCAAGTGGCTTTATACAGACTTGTAGTGCTGAGTAAGGATGAGCTTTGGGATTAAACCTCTTCGCTGCATTCCTTTACCAGGTACCCTCCCAACCAGTGGCGGCTGGTGCTCAAAATTTTTGGGGGGCGCAAACGAAAAAAAAAAAAAAAAGAAAAAATTGCAGCCTCACTGTGCCCATCGTCAACACTGTGCCATGCCATCAAACACAGCCACTGTGCCATCAATTGTCACCACTGTGCCATGCCATCAAATGCAGTCACTGTGCCATGCCATCAAACGCAGCCACTGTGGCATCAATTGTCACCACTGTGCCATGTCATAAAAGCAGCAACTATGCCATCAATTATCACCGCTGTGCCATGCCATCAAATGCAGTCACTATGGCATCAATTCGCACCACTGTGCCATGCCATCAAATGCAGCCACTGTGCCATCAATTATCACCACTGTGACATGCCATCAAATGCAGTCACTATGCCATCAATTCGCACCACTGTGCCATGCCATCAAACGCAGTCACTGTGCCATGCCATCAAATGCAGTCACTCTGCCATGCCATCAAACGCAGTCGCTGTGCCATGCCATCAAACGCATCATTGTGCCATGCCATCAAACGCAGTTACTGTGCCATGCCATCAAACACAGTCACTGTGCCATGCCATCAAAAACAGCCATTGTGCCATCAATTGTCACCACTGTGCAAATTGTCACTACTGGTCCACTTTAATTGTCGCCACTGTGCCAATTGTCAGCACTGTGCCCTTTAATTGTCGCCACTGTGCCCTTTAATTGTCGCCACTGTGCCTATTGTGGCCACTGTGCATGTCACTGTGCCCTTTAATTGTTGCCACTGTACCATTGTCACCACTGTGCCCATTAATGCCACTGTGCCCTTTGTCGCCACTGTGCCCATTGATGCCACTGTGCCCATTGTCACCTCTGTGCCCATTGTCGCCGCTGTGCCCTGTAAAATGCACTTACCTTAATCCTTCCACGTCCCTCAATGTCTTCTCCTGCGTGGTGACGCCTCAGCCAATCAGGTTACCGATAACCAGAAGCGGCGAACCTGATTGGCTGAGACGGCCGTCAGTCTTATCCAAAGAACGCACCCCGTACGTTCCCTGGATAAAGCATCCGGGAGACGAGAGCCATACTCGGAAAGCCTTTCAGAGCCGCTGGCTCTGATAGGCTCTTCCGCACAGCCAACCAGCTGCCGTTATTCAGGCTGTCGGCGCTCAATGTCCGGCCACCTGAATAGACCAGCGGCAGCTGGCAACAATAACATACATTCATGCAATGCATGAAAGTATGTTATTTTCAGTGGCGGTGCGGAGCCAGAGGGACGGACCGCCGCTGCTCCCAACGTTGAAGGCATGTGGCCTGGTATGATTTATGGGAGATTCCCTCGCCATATAGGCTGCATGCTGGTGGAAAAGGTCTTTTATGATTTATTAAAGGGACTCCATTGTTTTTTTTTTCTCTTAAAGGGAGAGCACACCATTTAAAATTGGCGTGGTGTCCCTATAACATTTGATAATGAACCCATATCCAGGCATGCAGCCTGGCTGACCTAGGGAAGGTGGGGGCAGTAAGCGTGATACTTTCCTGAATAATACTAGGCCACCCTCTACCCCTTTACAAGGTTAATTTTCCCCATGTTGAGAGGACAAGGACCTCATTCCCACATCTGCCCCCAAAAGTTATGTGGATTTATTAAAATCTGGTAGCCTCATTTAGAACATATGGGCCCTCAGATATCTACTTCCCCCAAGGTAATAAGTACAGAGCACGTAGTATGTCTTGTTACTTCTTCCAAAAAAAATAAAAAATAAAAAAGCAAAAAGAATAACCAAAGAAAGAAAATAGTCCTTTAATGCATTGATTTTTATACGTACAGTTGATATTATTATTTATTAATCAATCAATATATTTACCCATCAATTTTGCTAGTACGCGTTACTTTATATTAACCAGAAAGTTTCAGTTGATGCTTTTTACTAGCACAAGGCATAGTTGATGTATTTTTTTTGCCAGCACAAGTCACTTTATATTAATTTCATGTTTACATTTGAAGCTTTTCTATGCACATAATTTTGTTAGCACATCTCACTTTATATGCCAACAGAGTTTACTAAGATTTTTGGGGTTTTAATTAACACATTATCAAATCATTATATATAAGCAAGGCTTGATACACATATTTTCTCAGAAGAACTGTGCCACTCCCCCTTTTTTCCTGTTTTAACTTATCAGATTTCACCTAGGTGAAATCTTTCTATAGTGAGGCAGCAGTTCACATTATCCCAAGCGCGGAATTTTTTAGTCAGTAATCAGCAGGAGCCTAGCCTTGACAAGTTCTGAGAGGGAACAATAAAACACAACCTGTCACAAAGGCTGCGATCCCTGAACGGTATTTTGTTTACTGGGCACATGTGCTTGGCACATCGTGGATCAGATGGACAGATTATTGGGTGGGGCTGGGAAGGACCCAGCTGTCATGGTACACAACTCAGGATCTACAGCTACAACTAGCAAACACAGGATTATCACATTTAGCATAAATCATAGGAAAAGGAGGCACAAGGGTAGTAAAAGAACCCTACATTTCAGGCAAGCCAATTTTTGAAAACTGCCCTCAATAGATATTAAATGGGACCAAATCTTAGATACATTAAACACAGAAGAAAAATAGAAGTGCATTAGGAACATAATAATTAAAGGCATGGCTGAGTGCATTCCAATTTGCAATAAATATAGAAGAACAAAGGTTAAACCTGGGTGGCTGAACTATAGCGTAAAAAGTCATATTAAAGACAAACGAATGCCCTTTAAAAAATATGAAGTGGATGGGTCATTGTCAGCATTCCAACACTACAAGGAATGCAAGAAACGTAAGAACACAATCAGGGTGGTTAAGATAGAGCACAAGAGACACATAGCATAGGAGAGTAAAAAAAAATCCTAAGAAATTCTTTATAAATATAATTAGTAAAAAAGCGAGATCAGAGCACATTGGCCCCATAAAGGGGGATGAGGGGAACTTACTTACAGATGACAAAGAGAAGGCAACTGTACTAAATCTTTCTTCTCCTCAGTTTTTTCACAGGAAAAGTAGGGGGAATAATAACCATGACTGTATTGTTAGTAACACGTTCCATCACGTATCCTTGTGTCTTACAAAAGACGGTGTCCAGAAAATACTAGAAAAACTAATCTTCAAGGAACTCAGTCATGTTATAGCCAGATCGCTATTCCTAATTTTTATGGACAGCATACTGACAGGAATGATACCAGCTGATTGGCAAAAAGCCCATGTGGTACCATAATTTAAAAAAGGGCAGATACATATTCATGGAAACTAAAATATGGATAAATGGAAAGAACCAGCACTCTGGAATTCGTCCAAATTCTTTATTCAATAATTCACAGAGTACAAAGTAACTGCTAACATGTTTTTAGTCAAAGAGCTTTGTTCACAGAAACGAAAGACCTGCCAGCCTAACATCAATAGTATGTAAACTATTTGAGGGGATAATAAAGAACTACAGTGGAACCTCAGATTGCAAGTAACGCTGTTAACGAGCATTTCGCAGTATGAGTGCTGTATTTTCTAAAATTATAACTCGGTTTCCGAGTGTTGTCTCGCAACACGAGCAGTATTCATGCCAACGCGGTGTGCCGTTGAGGTGGGGGGGCCGTTCAGAAAGACTTGGAAATACTACGTTCCCGAGCTTTTTCAGCCATTTGCCGAGGTCAGCCGAACTGTCCTTGGTCTTTCCGGCTGTTTCTGAGGCTCTCCGGGTAAATTGTTTTCGTTTCCATTGACTACTTTGGATTACGAGCATTCTCCTGGAACGGTTCCATTGTATTTCCAAGAATTTGCAGATGAAAACAGTATCATTAGTAGTAATCAGCATGAGTTTACAACAGGTCATTCTTGCCAAACCAACCTGTTAACCTTATACGAGGAAGTGAGCTGCCACCTGAACAAAAGTAGGCCTGTGGATGTGGTGTATCTGGATTTTGCAAATGCATTTGAGGTCTGTAGAGGTCTGTTCTTGGATAGAAAACAGGCTACAGGGGCATGTCTAAAGAGTGGTGTTAAATAAACTAAAGCCAGCAGAATATTAGCAGTTATGATCACCAATCCTTTAGAAAGGATGGGCTGGAACTAAAGGGAGTTTAGAAAAGGGCAACACAATTAATAAAAGGGCTCAAGGACCTTAAATATGAGGAACGACTACAAGCGCTTCTTTCTGGAGAAGAGACGCTTAAGAGGAGATATGATAGCAGTATGCAAATACCTCAGTTGTGATCTCAGCGTAGGTAGGGAACTATTCAGTCTCAGGGAGTGTAAAAGGACAAGGAGACACACAAAGAGTTTGGAAGAGAAGCAGTTTAACCTTAAGCTGTGTAGCGGGTGTTTCACTGTCAGGGAGGTAAGGATGTGGAACTCTTTTCCGCAATCAATGGTGTCAACAGGAAGTATTGATAGTTTTAAAAGACATGCATCCTGTACAGGGATACGGGAATAAATGAATGAATTAATGAATGACTTGTATAGCGCAACACATGCGAACTGAATCGCCTCTGGGCGCCACGTAGAGACAGGCAGAACATGCAAACTCCAGGCAGATGGTGTCGTGGTCGGGATTCGAACCAGCCACCCGTTTGCTGCTAGGCGAAAGTGCTACTCACTGCACCACTGTGCTGCCTAAAATTAAATGATTATCTACAGTACATGAACACACAGATTGAACTGGATTAACTATTGTCTTTATTCAACCTTACCGAATACAGTATGTAACTATGTACAGTAACTAGCATGGGCATCCGCAAGGGGGGTCTGGTGTGGATTCAGGAGGCAAGGATTCACCATGTCATGTACTGTAACTGTGCCCACCATGTCATATACTGTGTCAACATGTGGTGTGGTGTGCCCACCGTATAATGTGCTGTAATGTACAGTGCCTCTGTGTAATGTGCAGTGCCCACCATGTAATGCAAAGGCGGTGCTTCAATGTAATATGCTGTGCCAACCATTTAATGTTCTGTGCCCACCATGTCATCTGAGTTTGCCCCCAGTTTAATGTGCTGTGCCCACCATGTCATTCACTGTGCTGTACAGTGTCCACCAAGTAATGCGGAGTAGTGTTCCCTCAGTGTTATGTGCTATGCCCACCATATCATGTGCTGTGCTCACCATGTCATCTGCAGTAGTGTACAGTGCCCACCATGTAATGCAGCATAGTGTGCCCTCTGTGTATTGTGATGTGCCCACCATGTGATCTGCTGTGCTGTAAAGTGCCCACCATGTAATGCAGAGTTGTGTGCTCTCTGTGTAATATGCTGTGCCCACCATGTCATGTGGTGTGTTGTACCCATATGTAATGTGGTGTGCCCATATTTGGTGTAGTGTGCCCACTGTGTAATGTACAGTGCCCACCTAGTAATGTGCTGTGCCCAACATGTAATGTGGAGTTGTGAAAAAAAGGTAAGAGTAAGAAGACTAAGCAAAGTGGGATCTACTCTAAGCCCTGGCCTGTTATAAAGGGGGATCTATATGGGGGACCTTGGTCTGGCCTGCGCTTTATGTGATAATGACTAAGCCTCTCCCATTCATGACATTGTCAAAAAGGGGCAGAGAATGGGTAAACCTTAACCCCTAAAAAAAGTTCTGCGGACACTCATGGTAACTTGTAACCATTGTATAACAATAGGGATGAGCTTTATGTTTGAGTCGAACATGAGTTCGACTTGAACATTGGCTGTTCGCCCGTTCACCGAATAGCGAACACTTTGGGATGTTTGCGGAAAATTCGAAAGCCGCGGAACACCCTTTAAAAGTCTATGGGAGAAATCAAAAGTGCTAATTTTAAAGGTTAATATGCAAGTTATTGTCATAAAAAGTGTTTGGGGACCTGGGTCCTGCTCCAGGGGACATGTATCCATGCAAAAAAAGTTTTAAAAACGGCCGTTTTTTTTGGGAGCAGTGATTTTAAGAATGTTTAAAGTGAAACAATAAAAGTGAAATATTGCTTTACATTTAATACCTGGGGGGAGTCTATAGTATGCCTGTAATGTATCTCATGTTTCCCGTGTATATATATATAAATGACATTTCTAAAGGAAAAAAAGTCATTTAAAACTACTCGCGGCTATAATGAATTGTTGGGTCCCGGCAGATAAAAGTAATTGAAAGAAAATGGCACGGGTTCCCCCCTTATGCCGCGTACACACGATCACGTTTTGTGATGAAAAAAAACGAAGTTTTATGTGACGAAACAAAACAACGTTTTTCATACTCCAAAACGACGTTGCATACACACCATCGTTTTTCCAAAATGCTCTAGCAAAGCGTGGTGACGTACACCATGTTCGACGGCACTCTGTTCCATTGAAGCTCCGTCTCATAACTTCCTTCTGAGCATGCGCGGGTTTAAAAACGTTGTTTTCAACATCGTTTTGCCCACACACGATCACTTTTTATGACACAAAAAATTACATTTTGAAAAACGACACAAAAAATTCAAGCATGTTCGAATTTTTTTTTGGTCGTTTTTTTGAAGACATAAAACGACGTTTTGCCCACACACGATCATTTTTGAAAATATTGTTTTTTTTCATCACAAAAAGTGATCGTGTGTATGTGGCATTAGTCCATTACCAGACCCGAACCAAAATTAAAAAAAAAATGTGTGGGTGTCCCCCCAAATTCAGGTCTGGTATGGATTTTAAGGGGAACCCTGTTTAAAAAAAAAATGGCGTGGGGTTCCCCCCAAAATCCATATCAGAAACTTGTCCCAAGCTGTGTGTGTGTTGTTTTTCCTTTTTTCTCACTTTTTTTGTGAAATGGTAGGGGTACAATGTACTCCTTACCAATTCACATAGGGGGGCCGGGATCTGGAGGCCCCCTTTGTTAAAGGGGCTTCCAGGTTCTGATAAGCCCTCTGTCCACAGACCCTTACAACCACCGGGCAAGGGTTGTGCGGATGAGGCCCTTGTCCCCATCGACATCCTCCGCATGTTGAGGGCATGTGGCCTGGTACGGTTCAGAAGGGGGGGCACTCTCTCATCCCCCCTCTTTACCTGCGCCCTGCCAGGTTGCATGCTCAGATAAGGGTCTGGTATGGATTTTTGGGGGGAACCCCACACCATTTTTGTTTTAAATTTGGCAGGGTTCTCCTTAATATCCAAAAAAGAAAGAATAGAGCTGCGCAACACAAAACATGATAAAGTGAATTACAAAAGTTGACAAATCAATAACCAATGTGATGTGAAAGATAAAAAACATATAACATATAATATATATATATATATATATATTAATAAAAGTGCATATATACTGATGAATGGATATGATAGTCCTATATTAAGATAACCAGTGCAGCATCCAGTGAACAAATATAAATCCTGTGCAGGGAAACAGCAGAACCACAATGTGTCACCAATCACACCTGTGCACCACCACCTTTAAAGTTGTATGCTTACCAGAGGTAAGCTGTAATGGGCCAAAAGTATTGGACTTGTTCCCAGTAGATAGCGTCCTCCAACACAAGTGATCAGATGGAATGAACTCAATAGGCACAAAGGCCGCGAAGCTCAGCGTGGATACCCAAAATGAAGAGAGACTCACATAGTGTGTATCGTATGGTGAATCAAATTTAATAACCAAAATGGCAATTTACAGTTTAAAAGAGCAACAAACATCCGTATAGGACAATGGAGAGCTGGCCGGCATGCGATCTCCCGTTCAAAGCGATGACGTCAGCACGTCTACCTCCCGATGTACGTTTCGATATCGTCCCCTTAATATCCATACCCGACCTGAAGGGCCCGGTAATGGAATTTGGGGGACCCCCACGCATTTTTTTTTTGGTTTGGGGGTTTCCCTTAATATTCATACCAGACTCAAAGGGTCTGGTAATGGACTGGGGGGGGGGGGACCCATTGAGTTTTTTTCAATTACTTTTATCTGTATTGCCGTAACCCGACAATTCATATTTATAGCCGCGAGTAGTTTTAAATTTCTTTTTTCCTTTAGAAATGTCATTTTGTGCAGGGACTTTTCTAAGCACGTGAAACATGCAATACTTTACAGGCATACTATAGACACTCCCAGGTACGAAATTTAAAGGAATATTTCATTTTTCATTGTTTCACTTTAAGCATTATTAAAATCACTGCTCCTGAAAAAAACTGCAGTTTTTAAAACTTTTTTTTGCATTGATACATTTCCCCTGGGGTGGGACCCAGGTCTCAAAACACTTTTTATGACAATAACTTGCATATTAGCCTTTAAAATAAGCACTTTTGATTTTTCATGTTTGTGTCCAATAGACTATAACGGTGTTTGCGTGTTCAAATTTTTTGCCTGTTCGCATGTTCCGCTGCGAACCAAACCGGGTGGTGTTCGGCGCATCCCTATATAACAATATAAAACAGCAAAGCAGATGGGGACAGTGTTAAATATATAACCTAAAGCCCAAGGGGCAGATTCACAAAACAATTACGCCTGTCTAACTGGGGTTAGACAGGAGTAATTTCAAATTTCGCGCGGCGTATCACTAGTTTGAATCCTCAAACCATGATACGCCGGCTTCGGGCTTCGATCCGAGAGGCTTACGTCTTCGTAAGCCTTCGGATCTACGCTGCCATCTATTTGCGGCCGCTGGGAGGAGTTCGCGTCGTTTTGGTGCGTCGGGATATGCAAATGTGTTTTTACGGGGATTCACGAACATACGAGCGGGCGTCGCAATCGTTTTCGTCTATTTTTTTATACGTAATGTTAGAGCAGCTTTTTGCTGCTCTAACTTTACGTAGCCCATGTTAAGTATGGCCGTCGTTCCCGCTTCGAATTTATTTAAAATTTTATTTTGTTTACGTAACTCGTCGGGACGTGGATCGGCCGTAAAGTACGCTACATAAACAACGAATGACGTCACGACGTGATTTCGCGCATTGCACGGCGGGAAATTTGCGAACGGAGCATGCGCAGATCGATCGCCGCGGGAACGTGCCTAATTTAAATGTTTCACGCCCCCTATTCGCGCAGATGGATTGCGACGGGAGAAATACACTACGCCGCCGTCGTTTACCGTAGAAAATCTACCTGAATTCCACGTAGAGCAAGGTAAAAAACGGCGGCGTAGTGTATTTCTGATACGCTACGATAATCCATTTCTCTGTGAATCTGCCCCCAAGTTTTTAGGCTGCTTTCTTAGTTGAAATCTGGCCCACAGCCATAATATTTCAGTGCTGCGGGAGTTAATTCTCCTCCTCCATGTATACAAGCTATACTATAGCCTCAGCTATAAAAATCACTCTGAATGGATGAAAAGATAATAAATGAATGGTCCGCCTCCACCATTCATAGAGCATGTTTTATTGCTGGAAGATATAGTATAGCCAAAGGTGTGCACAGCCAATTGCATTAGGGGGTTTCCCCCTAAATTGAATGTATTAAAAAATAGACGTTGTTAGTAGGGCAGTGGATGTGGCAGTGGACTTGTCAGTTGGGCAAAGGTTGATGTCAGTAGGACAGTGGACGGTGTCAGTAGTTTTGTATTTTTGTTATTAATTTTTTGGGGGTAAGTAGGCACCTTGCTGGTGGAGTTTTTGCTTAATTAATATTAGGGGGTAGGGATTGGAAAACAGGAAACTTTATTTGAGGGTTATGGTGTTATTTTGAGGTGAAGCACTAGACTTAGCCTTAAAGGGCCAGATTCAGGTAGAGTTGCGCTGGAGTATTTCGATATGCGCCGCGTAACTGAATATGTGCCGTCGTTTCTATGTGGCCGTACCCACCAAACTAGATGCGACAAAAAACGGGCCAGACGCCAGAGTCTCGTCAGCGCATAATTTCGCTTGGCGCATCAGTCGCGCCTATTGATTTCCCCTGCAAATATGCAAATGAGGGAGATTTCCCGATTCGCGAACGGATTAGCACCATACGCTGGCTACATGCGCCGCGCGTATCTCGTCCGTCCGGCGCAAAGTTATTTCTACAAATAGCTGCTTTATCTTTACTCCAGACGGCCACAGGTCAGCAGGAGAGCAGCTACAGCAGCGTTACCGACGATAAGAGCTAGCTGAGCACCCCCACTTGCAGGACAACACCTCTGTCCATGCTTGTCTGTCAACTTTTACAGCCATGGAGGAAGACATCATAGGTCTCCATAGCCGAGATGACGGCTGACAGCTCCTGGCCTTTAGAGTTCAGCTTTCTCTTGTGTGTTTGCGGGGAACGGGAGCAGCCATCTCAGAACAAAAGTAACTTCACTGCGGGGAGGGGGAACAGGATATACTTTAGTGCCGGAATGGCGCATCTACGAGCGCATTTAAATGCCCAACGGAACGCATTGCGCTGACGTTTCCCGTGAAGGGGTGCCGACGGAAGTTGTGAGCATGCGCACAAGGGGGCGAGTGAAGCCTCACTTACTGCGCATGCTCCGTGGATGATGCGCTGAACGTAAGCCTTTGCGCTGGGCTCCGCCCATCATTTACATATGATCACACCCACTTCCACTTGCGTCGGGTTACGCCAGCACATTTTCGTTACTCCGGCGCAAGTTTAGGAGCAAGTGCTATGTGAATTACAGTACTTGCGCCGAAAGTGTCGGCGGAGTAACGTAAATGATACTCCAAACGTTACTCCAAAGTAAAGAAGCGCCCATCTACCTGAATCTGGCCCAAAGTGTTTTTTTTTTCTGACAGAAGAGATGTGGAGATTCAGCCTCCCTATTTGCCCTGTTGACCATACTGATCTAAAATGTTACAGTTGTAACCAGAACCAGAGGTTCCCGACCACCGATATACATCGGCAGAATGGCACGGGCAAGAAAATGGGCGTACCTGTATATCCCTTTAAATTTGCCACCCAGTGGGCACGCAGGCGCGAGCCGCGTGCCTCGTGAGTGCGCACGTGGGTCCTGGGAACTCGATGTTCCCGAGCGGCCTGCAATTGCGGTCAGGAGAGGAAGAACGGGGATATGCCGATGTAAACACTGCATCTCCATCTTCCTAGTGACAGGACAGTGATCTCTGCTTCCTGTGATCAAGAGCAGAGATTACTTATGTGGCACTCGTAGCCACGCCCCCTAACACTTAGAATCACTTACAGTTAGGACACACTTAACCCCTTCATCGCCCCCTAGTGGTTAACCCCATTTTTTCATAGCACTGATCACTATATAAATGACAATGGTCGCAAAAAAGGGTCAAAAGTGTCCGATGTGTCCGGCATAAAGTTGCAGTCATGATAAAAATCGCAGACCACCGCCATTACTATTAAAAAAATAAATAATAATAATGCCTACTGTACTATAAAAATCTACCCCCTATTTTGTAGATGCTATATCTTTGGCGCAAACCAATCAATATACGCTTATTGCGTTTTTTTTTACCAAAAATATGTAGAAGAATATGTATTGGCCTAAATTTGTTTAAAAAAAAATTACATTTATTATAGTAAAAAGATATTAATTTTTTTTTTCCAAAATTGATGCTCTTCTTTTGTTTATAGCGTAAAAAATAAAAATCGCAGAGATGATCAAATACCACCGTAAGAAAACTCAATTTGTGGGAAAAAAGAAATCGTCAATTTTATTTGGTAGCCCCGTCGCATGACCGCGCATATGTCAGTTAAAGCGATGCAGTGCCGAATCGCAAAAAGTGGCCCGGGTCATTTGGCAGCCAAATGGTCCGGGGCTAAAGTGGTTAAAACTTTTTGCATTAACCACTTAAGGACCCCCGCACGCACATATACGGCCACAGAATGGCTCGTACAGGCACAAGGGCGTAAATTTACGTCCCCGCCTTCGTGCGGTTCGGGGGTCCCATCGGGACCCCCTCCGCGGCGTGCGGGGGTCCCCCTGGCTCAGGGAGCGATCCGGGACGAGCGGGCGGATGTCGGCGTTTACCCGCCCCCCCGCGATCGCTCCCAGCCAATGCGCTCGCTCCCAGTCTCCTGTCACTTCCTCCTCCTGTGTGAACACAGGAAGGGGGAAGTGATGTAATCTCCCATCGCAGCGGTATTTCCAACCGCTGCGATGGGAGAAACACCTAACAGTAAGTGTGCACCAACATTACACTGACACACACTCACATAGGCATACTTAACCCCTTGCGATCTGCCCCCCCACCCCCCCCTGTCACAGTGTCACTGAATGCAGTGATCTAATCACTGCATTTAGTGTCAGTGTGACAGGCAGTGTAAAATCAGTTAGTGTTAGGTTCAGGATAGCCCCCCCACCCCCCCTAATAAAGTTTTAACCCCCTGATCACCACCCTAGTTAACCCTTTCACTCCCTATTGCCAGCGTCACGAAGCGATCATTTTTCTGATCGCTGTATTAGTGTCGCTGTTCCCGCTAGGTAGCTATTTTTTTTATCGCAATTTTTTTTTTTTACTAAAGACATGTGGCTAAATAAATTTTGGCCTAAATGTTTGACTAAAATTTAGTTTATTTGATTTTTTTTTTAACAAAAAGTAAAAAATAGTGTTTTTTATTAAGAATAACAAACATGTTATACTTTGCACAAAGTAGCCCAAATCCTCCTCTTCTCCGGTCCCTATTCAGTGCTCCTGGCCCCTCCCTCCTGTTAAGTGCTATGGGGGCACCCGAGCCGAGCCACAGCTCCCTGTGTCTATTCTGACACAAAGCCGCTGCCCATTGATTCACTGAAGAGGAGCCGATGGGGAAGGCTGCTACACACAGAAGTTGTTTTTATCTTAATGCATAGAATGCAAAAAGATAAAAAAAAAACGTTTGCCTTTACCATCACTTTAATTTGTTTAATGATATATTAAACCTTTCTTGGTTGCTTTAGAGAGTGAGTGAGTGAGTGAATAACTTGTATAGCGCAAACAAATGCGAGCAAAACTTGCTTTAGCACAGGGATATACAATTAGCGGACCTCCAGCTGTTGCAAAACTACAAGTCCCATCATGCCTCTGCCTCTGGGTGTCATGTTTGTGGCTGTCAAAGTCTTGCTATGTCTCATGGGACTTGTAGTTCTGCAACAGCTGGAGATACAACCATTGCATATCCCTGCTTTAGCAGCTGAGAGTTTGTTTTAATTTTCAGAGAAAGATGACAGCTTACTTGTGGAAGTGATTTCACTCAATCACTTGCATATGTATTATAATGTGCCACAGCTGAAAAGACCTATGAGTGATTTTGAGTAACCTAGTATTCACAGGAGCATTTAGTTATTAGGCTTTAGGCTCCTTACACACGGAGCGGTCCGTTTTTCGGTCCGCTCCGTGTGTCCGTCAGCTCAGCGGGGGGTCTCCGCTGAGCTGTCGGGCGGACAGGGCGGTCCCCGCACACTGTGCAGGGACCGCCCCGTCTCTCCTCCGCTCTCCCCTATGGGGAGTCGGATGGAAACGGACCGTCTGTCCGTTTACATCCGATCCGTTTGGCCGGACGGAAGAAAAATAGGACATTCTTCCGTCCGCAAAAACGGATGCGGATCGAGCGGACGTTAGCGGATGCATCATCCGCTAATGGATCCGCTCCCATAGGGAAGCATTACAAGTCCGTTAACGGACTTGTAATTAGCTGACCGTTCGTCCGCTAGTGTGAAAGGGCCCTTACACTTTTGGTATCCATTTACTCGACCCAACCTCGTCTTTGATATTTTACCAAAATATTGGGTATTATATTATGTTTCTGTGCACTAAAATTAATCAGAATATTTTTTTTTACTAAAAATACGGTTTGATAAATGTTTGCGCTAATATTGTGTAGGATTCCCTACTAGCCAACCCTTTCAAGGTTGTCAGTTCTGGTGGAATGGGTAAGTCAAGATTATCAGCTAGGAAGATGTGTTAATGTAGTTAGAGGGAGTGGTAGGGGCGGTCACAGAAAAGGAAGGCCAGCCCTTGGTTTGAGCACCCTAACAGATTCGCCAAGTTGGGTGAAGATGTGGGGGTATCAAGCATAGAGGTGGCAGCCCTAGATGTCACTGCTCCCCCTAACAGCTGGGAGAGCAGCCCATCTAGTAGGGGTGGTGAAGGGAGTGCAGGTAGGCCTAGACAACTGGTGGTAGTGGTGCCAGGGTTCAGCATGTGATGGACCGTGTTGATAAAATGACTGGGAGTGGCTGGGCATGACCCAGATGGCTTGGTCCAAGTTGGAACCAATTATAGAATATATGGAAGATGTAGGCTCCTTAAGAACCAATTTGAAGAACTAGGCTACAAGTTGAAGGACTTCCATGGTGACATTCTCTGAAATTTTGCCTTTGCCATATGCAAAACAGGAAAGGCAGGGGGAGATTAGAAAGCTGAATGCATGGCTAAAGTAAGTAAAGTTCTGGTGTAAGAAAAAGGGATTTGGGTTTTTAGAGCACTGGACTGACTTTTCTTTGGGATATAACCTATATGCTGAAGATTGTTTGCACCTAAAAGAAAGGGGGTCTACTGTGCTGGGGGGAGGGTTATGGGAAGGCTGGAGGAGTATTTAAACTAGGATTGTGGGTAAAGGGTAAATTTTATTATAATGGAGCAGACATGTAAGACAGGGCTCAGCTCCTATTGGTGGGTAGAATAGGAAAAGATAGGGGAGGGCTATGGCAGATGATATAAAGGCTCCTATGTTACAAACATCCATTGAAAATGGTACTATTTATACTAAAATAGAAAATATGCAATTTACAGGAAAGATAAAAACACTTAACGTTAAAAGAGCACATTTTCAAAAGATGAGGGCTGCTCCAGTACTTAGAAATTTAAAAAGAGACTGTATGCAAACTCACTGAAAGAGTATATTTCTATTGGCAATACGTTTAAAGGTCTAAAAAATAAAACCTATGTGGCTCACTGGCTTTAAAAATGGCTATAAATAATAAGAAAGGAATTTAAAAAAATATAAAACTTAAGGAACACTATCATGCTACAAAGAATATAACATAATATGTAAAAAGGAAATCAAGGATGCAAAAATTCAAAACGATTGACAGATTGCAAAAGATAGTAGGACAAACCCTAAAAAAATCTTCAAATATATTAATAGTAAATAGGTCAGGTCTGAGCATGTAGGCCCTTTACAAAATAATCTAGAGTGGGTGACTGGGGACAAAGAGAAGGAAAATGTATGAAATACTTTCTTCAGCTCTGTGTATACAAAGTAGCATAGGGGAGCTCATGTCCAGAAGTTGTCAAACACAGCAGATTTATTTTTATGAGTAGGTAAGTAAAACCGAATTCAGAGAGTAGTGTTTGATTATCTTACTCTGAATGGTTGAACTAGACGTTAAAATAACGTTATAAAAACGCCAGTAGCTTTGCAGTGATTTTATTCAACTTTTTCAGCTTTTTTCAAGGTTTTTGCAGTAGCGTTTTTTAGCATTTTTCCACATTTCAAGGGACCAAAAAACATAAAAAAACGGTGGTGAGTTTTTGAGCATTTATCGATGTTTATCAGTGTTTATCAGCTTTAAAGCGTTTTTACAGCTGAAAAACGTTTCTCAGATTCCACTAGTGTTTTTTTGTTTTTAGTGCTCAAAAAACGCTACTGCCCCAAAACTGCTGATAACAGCCTATGTGTGCATGGACACATAGGATAACATGATGGAGAGTTTAATAATTGTAGAAAAAAATAGGATAACATGCTGGAGAGTTTAATAACTGTAGAAAAAAATGTCTACTGCCAAAAACAGCTGCTGTAAATATGTTCAAAAACGTCCAGTGTGCATGAGGCCTTATAGGTAAAGTTGATCCATAGAAAATCCAATTGCCTCTCGGGGGATCAAGGAGGAATTTTTTCCCCTGCTGTAGAAGATTGCTTTGCTGGGGTTTTTCCGACTTCCTCTGGATCAACTGTGGGTGAAGGATTGTATGATTTTTTTTTTTTTGGTTGAACTTGATGGAATGGTGTTTTTTTTCAACCTAACTATGTACTGTAACTATGTACATTCCATAGGCATTTCCCACACCACCTTCAAACTGCACTGCTGTTGCGATCCACAGCGGGTGTTAACATTAGGTTAACCTCTTGGCACCGAAACCTACCAGTTTATGATACTTGGAGGCGGGGGGTAGCCTAAGAACACGTGACGGCCGTGATTGACTGTCACAGTGATCACATGGTCCTAAAACTCCCGATCACAAGGTGTGATCTGGAGCTTATAATAAGGCAACAGTGACTGTGCAGGGAATAACTGTCCCGGCATCCCTGCTCTCAACACAGGTGTATTGGGGGCAATTAACACAAATATACGGCCCCTCAGCGCTAAGGACCAGGCACCAAGTGGCTGCATATTTGCGCACTGCCGGAGCCAAGTGGTTAATGACAACCCAAACGCAGATTGCAAATGCAGTACATTTGCCAACACCAGACCACGTGATCTGGTTGTAGTGAGTTTCCAAGAGCAGTGCATGCACTACTTTTGGTGATATGTGATTTCAGCCCATTCAAAATAAATAGTCTGAAATTGCTTGTAAATCACACAGGAAGGCACAGCATGTTCCTGTGCAATTCCTGGCATGGTCTTCAATCCTCAAGTCTAAAACTCTAGGTTTTAACGTGTGCAAAAAATTAAGGGAAAAAAAAAGCCCTGGCAGTGAAAGGATTAATAAATACAAAGCTGCATTAATTTGTGTAATTTATATTTGCCTTGAGTTCAAGCTTGAATATCTTAAAGGAGTTGTAAAGACAGAAGGTTCTATGCATTAAGATGAAAAAAAAACTTTTCCTGACACAGCATGACAGCATATACGTATGGCAAGGGCTCCGCCTCTCTGCCCAATCAGGACCGGTTGTACTATAAAAGTAGGTCTCCTTCCTTCCTGCAGTATTCTCTTTTTTTTCCTCACTGCTACAGGCGGTTATGCTACTGCTAGAAAGCAGGAATTGTTCTTTTCCCTCACCTTGCAGGACACTTCTGGCCAAGCTGCACAGGTTTAAGCCTCTCCTGTGACGAAGCTCCCCACTGTACAGGCAGACCTGAACTCCTATATAGGGGAGACCTCACCCCAGCAGGATCCAGGATGATATGGGGGTGAGGGCATCTGGTCTCTAGGTATTGCTCATTTATCATGACGCCATGGATAGACATTCATTGGACATGAAGCATGCAGGTGGTAAGGCACCACATGGTGCACAATTCTATTCAGTTACTGCTGCAAGTATGTGGTTAAACTTGCATTTCTGAAGGGCTGTTGTTTGTGTCTGCAATACTGCTAATGATGATAGCAGGTGTGCTGTGCTGGGCTGAAGCCTTCCTTTTACCTGAACAAGCCTGGCTTTACAGTCTTGACTTATTTACTGCAGGTATGTTGTTAGTTTGCATTTCTGAAAAGCATATATCACACATGTGAATGTAACTGGATGTCCATAGTGCCATTCTATTTACTAATATTGAACAGACTGAAGGATGTGTTTGCAGTATTGCTAAAGCTTGAACTGATAACAGGTGATACTGAGAGCCCTTGCATTTTAATGCAGGGCTTGGCCCTGCAGGATGGGCTCACTGTGTATTGAATATTGGTCTCCTTGGTGGTACAATCGTCTAGGTAAGTTTAACCTGCTAGTGCTGATTGTCAGATGACTATTAACTTGCGCTGCTTGCCTGTGATTACCTTAACTCCACAGTAGGTAAGGCTGTGATCTGTTTATTTCTATGCATTTACATGCTGACCTTGGTGCTAAAATAAAAGTCAGGATCTGTTTAGTCACATTCCTTAGTACTTACCTGTTAGCAATAGATAATTGCTTTTGTTATTTGGGGTACCCCCCAGAGAGATATGGGGTTTGTAGTGGTTACTATTTATGGAAAATAACCCCAGGCATGGCTCCAGGCTTTCAGCTCATCTGAAAACCAGTAGAAATCAGCCTTCCTAGAGATCAGCAACTTTAATGAAGGTGAGGGCAGGTAGGTATATGCTATATCCTAAAAATGTGCACATTATGGGCATAATGAGTGTAAATCTCCAGCCCTCAACACCAACACCAGTCTACCTGCTTCTGCAACAAGGGACAGATCCTCTTCAGCCCTGAAAAAACACTATGGGCCAGATTCAGTAAGACTTGCGCTGGAGTATATCGATATGTGCCGCATAACTGTCAAGATGCGCCGTAGTATCTATGCGGCCGTACCCACCAAACTAGATGCGACAGAAAACGGGCTTACTCCGATCGGCTTAACTTTCCCTCGCCAGAGTATCGTAAGCGCATATTTTCGCTTGTCGCATTCGTTGCACCCATTGATTTCCCATTCAAATATGCAAATGAGGGAGATTTCCCGATTCACGAACGGATTAGCACCAGACGCTGGCTACATGCGCCGCGCGTATGTCGTCCGTCTGTCGCAAAGTTATTCCTATAAATAGCTGCTTTATCTTTACTCCTGACGGCCACAGGTCAGCAGGAGAGCAGCTACAGCAGCCGTGGTTCTAGCACTACTAATGGGTCCCCCGTCACGGAGGAGGCGAGCACGTGAGAGGATATACCGCACGCGCATGAGCCTCTTTGGCATGGGGGATGAGGAGGTGTATCGCCTCTTCAGATTCAGCCCAGATGCAATCCTTGAACTAACCACAAGGAGGAGGTTGAGGAGGAGGAGTTTGAGGAGTAGGAGGATGTCATGTCAGCCAGTGGATTGCTGTTTTTGGAGGAGTCTTCCTCTCTGGCTGGCAGCAGCCAGCCCTCCATAAGGGCAAGCCCCTCCCACTCCTCCCCCAACAGGGCTCCTCTCCCAAGGGCCTCCCCTTCTCCCTGGCCACAAGCCTCAGCTGGAGGCAGGAAGTCGTCCCAGAAGACCAGGGGGTGGCCGAGCTTCTGCCCGCCAATCTGAGAAGGGACCAGGCCCTTCAGACCCGCCATCTGGGACAGGTCAGCCAGACCTTGGGGCGGATGGAGGAGAGCCTGTCCTCCATAAAGGATACGCTTGGGGACCTGGACTGCCACTCCCGGGCTCTTACAAACTGCCTAAACGTACTGCAGACTACAACAGCAGACGTTGGGCAGGATGTGAGGGCCTCACCTAGGCTATCCAGGCCAACACGGCAACACTAGGTGCTGGCCTGAACAGAATTGCCGTGGCCTTGGAGGGCAGGCCGCCAGGTGGGCAGAGACCAGGGGCTGCTCCTCCTTCCCCGGATTCCCCCCCCCTCCGAATGAGTCTCCCCTGAGGAGCCGGGGCCGTGGCCGTGGGCGCCCCAGGCGTGGCTCACGCCAACGGCATTAATTTGTTTTTCCACTTTTTTTTCTTTTCTTTTTTTTTGCTGGACATTTTTTTTTTTGTGATGTGAATGTTTTTGGAATGTGGGGGTGATATTCCTGCCGGCAAAGGGGTGTCACACTCAGTTTTGGTGGAGAAGGGTTCCCCAGGACCAGGGGGAAGTGATTCCCAGGTCCGTGTGAATAGTGTATGAATGTACAGTGACATAATTGGAGCCGTGGCGTGGCATTGCTGCTCACAAGCCCAGCATGGTGGGCTTGTGCTAATCCAATTAGGTGAGGATGTGATGTGTCTGTGCTAGGGACCACAGTGGTGTGCATGCATGCATTCTCATTGTGCCCTGATTAATGTGTGTGTTTAACGTGCAAAGATACCTAATGTGAGCTGTCTCCTGGCTGCTCTTCCCTCAGAAGACGGGGTAACCTCGGTTAGGGGGGGATTGTCTGGTTTAGGGGTCAGGTCATCACGTAGGTCAATCTGCAGGCCCTTTCTCACTGCGAAGTTGTGCAGAATGCAACATGCACCAATGATCTGGCACACAAAGTTGGGGGAATACAACAGGGTCCCCCCAGACTTATCCAGGCATCGGAAACGTGACTTCAGGAGGCCAAAGGTGCGCTCCACCACTGCACGTGTTTGGGCATGGGCTTCATTGTATCTTTCCTCTCCTGGGGTTTGGGGGTTCCGGATAGGAGTCATGAGATGGGGTCCCAGTGCATATGCAGAGTCACCTGTAAGGGAAAAGACAGGAGGATGTTAGTCGTGCATGTGCCCCTTGTGATGTGTGCATCATGGGGGGGGTCAGTCATGCCGGCCACCCATGTCACTCACCAACCAGCCAGCTGTCCCCATACACGTTCTGTTCGAATTCCATTCGGATGGGGCTCTGATTGTATATGTAGCTGTCATGGCTGGATCCGGGGTGTTTGGCACGGACGTGCCATATGAGGCCTTGGGCATCGACTATCACCTGAACGTTGATGGAGTGCCAATGCTTCCGATTGCGGTATATGTGCTCTGTCTCATGGGGGGGCTGGAGTGCCACATGTGTGCAATCAATGGCCCCCACGGTCGGTACGTGGGAATCTGTCAATTCTGTAGAAATCTGTCATTGCCTTCAGCCGCAGGACCTCAGTGGTTGGTTTGATGATTTGGTTGGCAATGCGTCTGAGGATTGCAGGGACAACCTGGTGCACACATCTGCTCATGGAGGATTGTGACATCCCAGCCACCACTCCACTTGTTCTTTGAAAAGAGCCACTGGCAAGGAAATGGAGTGTTGCCATGACCTTGACCAGTGGCTGCACTGCATGTGAGTGGTGTGTTAGGCTGGTGATGTCCTCCTGCAAGGTTATGGTTAATTCCAGGATGGCATGAGGGGTGAATCTGAAGATGCGAGACACCTCAGAATCACTCATGCCAAAGAGGTCTATGCGGGTGCGGTATATCCTCTCCCGTGCCCTCCTCTGTGCCCTCCTCCTTCTTTGCTCGTCTAAAGTCAGTAGTATAGCTATGAGCGAGGATGTCCCTGGCATGTTGGCATACAGATTGTTGGGCAACACGTGTGACTGCTCTGCTCCTCACTAACAGTGTTGCTTTATCTGGCATGTAGACAAATTGTCTAATTGTAGACCACCTTTTATATGGTCTAATTTTAGACAGGCCGTGCAGCTGTTGCGCACAGCGCGTAGCATGCGCTGCACCAACGTTCTTTTGTGGATCCCCGTAACTCCCTCATTAGCATATTTGAATAGCAAATCAATGGTGTGTCTAGCGCAGTTTTGCGCTGACGGATGCGCCTGTCTAACGAAATTACGCTAGACAAAAAAAAGTAGATTTCTTGCGTATCTCGTTTTGGGGATGCGGAGTATCGAAACGCATGCGCAAAATTAGACTTATGCCGCGCATTTCCTGTTACGCCAGCGTAATCGCTCTGTGAATCTGGCCCGGAGACTTTAACCCCGTCCAAACTGACTGTGTGGAACTCAGGTACTAAGTTATTCAAGCAAAGTCATCTAAAGGGTACCTCTGCCTCAAAAGCAGCCGGCCAAACAAGCTTCAGCAGATTAACCAAGGGTGCCATTCTTCCAACAGAAGAAAAAATATCCTTGCAAAGACCCTGGGACAGCAAATAGATCTGGAGATAAACAAGGTTCATACTACTGTTAAGTAGTGTTGTTGTGACCTGCGACTGAGCAGGATGAAAGCAGAGCTCTGGTCAGTGATAAGCTCTCTATGATGGCAGATCCTAGATTGAAAATGGAATAGCCAATGATGCAGTTCAGTCACTGCGGATACAAGACCGTATGCTGTTTCTCCAGAAAACATTGTGGCCAGTGAACCCTTATGGCCCATCCCACAAGTAAACACATGCCGATTTAAGTCAGAGTGGTGACTGTTCAAGTTGGATCTGGCGATATCTAGAAGAAAGATGAATTCCTTATGTTAATCACCAATCACCAAGAGAATAGCCAAAAGACTGACAAGTTAAACTTGGGAGAACTATAGCGGAGAATAAAGAATCAATAATCATCTTTATTTTGCCTAAACCCAAGCCACCCAATAGGGTCAACGGACAGTTATATGTAAATTTGAGCTTAGGATCCATGAGTTCTGTGCATTAAGGAAGCCAATGGATTTTTTTCATTCCTCTACCAATTCATTGCATTCCCTCTATGATGCATCAGAGCACAAGGGTTGTGATTACATGGGCGTTAGTCAAAAGCAAAACTTGAATAACAAGAGGAAGGATGAGGATCCAAAAGAATTGCATTGGCCATCGTTGCAATTAATCTCTCCAGCTGTCAGTAAGGCTTGACCCCCACAAATCCTACACTAGTATTGTTCATCAACTGGGGGCCATGGACATCAAGAATACACAGGCATTGATTCAAGACGCATTGAAATCACAGTAAAATCACACAATTTTATGTCGCAATACTGGAAACCTAGGCTAAGACTGTAGATGGTCTTTAGATGTAGCTAGTTGCATGATCGCATGATTGCATAGTGGGTAAGGTTGAGAATAGACACAAGTCCATCAAGTCCAATCTAGGTGTGTGATGATAGGTCGGTATTTACCTTGTATACCCTGTATGTTTGGTCGTTCACAAGGGTGTGTGTGTATAATGTATACACCAGGGGTGGACTGACCATTGAGGCACTCGGGTACTGTCCGAGGGCCCCATGCCACTAGGGGGCCCCATCAGGGTTGCCAGGCTCAGTAAAACCAGGGACAATATGTAAAAATCCGTTTTTTTTTTTACATCTGTCCCTGATATGTCCAAAACCGACATTGTTTTGATGTGAAAATCCTGAGATTTTAGCTGCCCCGCCTCTGTACTGCCTCCTGGCTTGGTGGCCATCTGTAAGCCCGGGGGCCCCATAATCTCTATTGCCCGGGGGCCCCATGAGTTGTCAGTCCACCCCTGGTATACACACTTTGAAATACCCATGTTTCAGCAAGTAGCTTCACTTGTCCATCAGAGTGCACTACGAGTTAAACTTGCAGACAGTGACCTTTCCACAATCTCCAGGCATTTCCTGGGATATTGGGTCCAGTAAGGCCGACTTGCGGGCACAAGGACTTCTGCTGAGTCTTGTTTGGACAACAGAATGGCAAAATGGCTTCCAGGTTCTGGGAAAAGTCCCAGTACAGACTCTAATCAAGTCGGGAGGAGCCATCATTGAGAGACCAACTAGTCTCATCACAATAATCACCTACTGGGAGGTAATTCTGAATCTCTGGATAAAATAAATAAAAATAAGAAATAAAGTTACACTCAGAGAGAGCAACAGTATCTCATTTGAACAAATGGCTTTTTCCCATTGGTTGCATCCCACGGTCGCAAGAGCGATAAAGTAGCCTGTAATAACCCATGTGGTCCGAGGGGGCCCAACAAGGTTGACAACTGTATTAACTGGTTTTGTAGTAAAGAAAGACTTACTTCCCCCACTAGAAACGGTGACTCCAAAGTCCCCTCTTGGGGAGGTAGCTAAGCTAACTAATTTTTCAGCGTATCAGCTATTCAGCATACCAGTCATCACAAGTTGTTACTCGTCGGGTATTCATGCCAGTGAAGGACAAGGTGTCCAAAAGCCAGAGTTATTGCGGCCGCAGACTGAAGTCTTTCCGAACGCAATAAAGGGAGCCTCAACTATGCTGAAAAGACTCAAAAATATGGGGAAGGCCTATCTTCGCTGTCAAGAAGAATGCAAAACTAGTCAACTTCTGTCAGAGGTATCTCCCAGCATGTTAGGTTAGGGTTTTTTAGAACTTACGGCCAGATGGCATAAGATACAAAAGCCGTTGGATGACAAGGGGCAGTCTTAAACAAAAGCCGGTCAAGGGATCGGCAACGAGTGAGGCGGCGTACACACGAGGGGATATGTCCGCTGAAAACGGTCCGATGGACCGTTTCAGCAGACATCTCCGCTCGTGTGTATGGGCTAGCGGACAGATTTCTCCACCCGACAGATTTCAAAGCAAGCTTTGAAATCTATCCGGTGGGAATCTGTCCGCCCGACATGTCTGCTGGTTAGTACACTTACCAGCAGACATGTCGGCCCCCACCGCCGCCGCGCCGCTGCCGAATGGATTCGGCGCATGCGCGGAAGTGTTTTACTTCCTGGTGCGGTGACGTGGCGGTGACGCGGCGGCGTCAACGTCACCGCCACGTCACCGCGCCGTCCGGCGGCGGGGAATTTGATCCGATGGTGTGTACACGCCATCGGATCAAACTCCCGATCGGACATATCCGATGGAAATGGTCCGCGGACCGTTTTCATCGGATATGTCCGATCGTGTGTACGCCGCCTTAGGCTATCAAGATATTGGTCTGACAGTAACCTGGGTGGCTTTCCAGAGGTGGAAGCAGAGAAACTAAGGACAGCCAACTGGGTCGGCAGATTAGCCAATACGTATATATTCAACAAATCCGGATTTGCAGCCGTTCGGTGGTGATAACAATAATTGCCCTGAGGCTTGCAGGCAATGATACCCACGGGTACAGTCTAAGATCCGAGAACTTCCTATTCTCCTTCCTAAAATTCAACACCTCATACAACGTGGCCAATGGTATCTTCCAAATTCATAGAAGTTATATCTAGATACAGGAGACCAAGAAGTGGAGGTCTCACCGTTAGTGTTTGAAATCCAATGGAGGTCAGAGCGCCTACTCCAGACTTCAAGTACATTAGCTACGAGAAGAACCTACAGAATTTAAAGGATGGAATTCTCTGTTCCTTACTGAAAGGAATTAATTGTATACAAGCAAGCCTAGAGACGGCATTAAAGGATACTTGAAACTCAGTAGTGTCTTCACTCTCTGAGATCCAGTAACGGTTGCATATCTCAGCAACCAATTCCGAAAGACCTAGGCAGGTTATTCTTTCCCTCATGGGGTCTTCCAAATAGTGTGAGACACATTATCTCACTCTCCATTTAGAGGGACAAGACATCCTAAATATGGCCAGTAACATGGAATAAGTATTCCTTTTGACAACTACAGTATGTAGAGTAGGTCTAGAAGAATCTCAAACATCCAAGTATCAAACCAAAAACTACCTTATTGCTAAAATGATCTGGCAAAATGGCTCTAGTCCCTTTCTCAACACTATACAAAGGTTGGTATCTTTGCAACCTGAGTTAGAACGTCATCATCATCATCCTTCTGTGAGATCCAAACTAAAGTGTTTGAAATTCCACAGACATTGAAAAGAGATTCAAGGTTGAAGAGAGACCTAAAATTAGCCCTTCTTCTAGGAGAAAAATGATAGACTCATCAGGCCTAAAGGCATCGGAAAAGGACAATCTCGCTGTTCAACGAAGACAATCGCAGCTGTGTGGATAAAGTTAGTCAAAGCTTAGATGGATAGGACAAATCCATCAGATGAGGGCAGAGACAGCTCTTCCAAACTGGTTGCGCATCCATTGACGGAACTCCAAAATAGTTCCTTCAGAGTTAATATGTAAACTACGACCTGGTCTACATTCAACACGTTGGGGGTCCATTCTGGTGGACCCAGCAGTCGTAACTACAATACATCTCAGTCGTTAGAGGGGATAGATCTAATCCTCTTGAACACTTGAGCAGTACCCACCCTTGTTGTCTGGTGAGTTGGTACATCCCATACGTATATGCTGTCATGCTGTGTCAGGAAAAGGGAAAATGTTATACTTACCTAACGGTAATATACCTTTCCTGATGCAAGCATGACAGCATATAGGTCCCCTCCTGAAAAAAAAAAAAAAACACGAAAATGTAATAAAGGCCTTCGCAGCGATACTAAATTACAAGAATACTGCAGGAAGGGAGGAGACCTACTTTTATAGTATAACCGGGCCTGATTGGGCAGGGAGGCAGAGCCCTTCCCATACGTATATGCTGTCATGCTTGCATCAGGAAAGGAAAATTACTGTTAGGTAAGTATAAAATTTTCCCTTTTGTGTGTAGTAGCCACCCCAGCCCCCGTAATTACTTACCTGAGCCCCATCGCTCTGTAACAATGGCCACGAATGTCTAATGCCACGTACACACGATCGGTTCATCCGATGAAAACGGACCGATGGATTTTTCCATCAGATATCCGATGAAGCTGACTTTCATCGGTCTTGCCTACACACCATCAGTTAAAAATCTGATCGTGTCCAACGCGGTGACGTAAAACACAACGACATGCAGAGAAAAATTAAGTTCAATGCTTCCGAGCATGCGTCGACTTGATTCTGAGCATGCATGGATTTTTGACCGATTGAATTTACCCACAGACGATCGTTTTTTTCTATCGTTTTTTTTAACCATCAGAATTTTTTAACACTGGTTCTATTTTTTTCACCGATGGGAAAAAAACGATGGGGCCCACACACGATCGGTTCGTCCGATGAAAACGGTACAGGGCATAAGCCTTCCAGGGCACTCCTCCTGAATGTCTGAGACACAGCAGCAGCACCATTGGCTCCCATGGCTGTCAATCAAAGTCAGTCAGCCAATCAGAGGAGAGAGGGGGCGGGGCCAGGCTCTGTGTCTAAATGGACACACAGAGATGTGACTCGGCTAAAGTACCCCCATACGAAACTACTGACTGTGGGGGTACTCGATAGGAGGGAGGGGCCAGGAGCAGCAAAGAGGGAACCAAGAAGAGGAAGATTGGGGCTGCTCTGTGCAAAACCAACTGCACAAAGGAGGTAAATATAACAATGTTATTTTTTTTTATTTTTTTTAACAAGACTTTACAATCTCTTTAAAGCTTATATGAGATTTTAGTGATTGGATTTGGATCTACGGTAAATAGAGAAGTAATGGAAGTAACTGAAACTACAATCTCAGTGTAATTGTAAATAAAATACAGAGCATGTGTAGAAAATACAAATGTTAAACCTCTGCTGTTTTTAGAAAGGGAGGATGCACAGAATTACAAAGACATTGTAACCACCCCCTGAAACACTGTTAAAAGCCTGCTGAATTTAATACAAGGGATTCGACTTGGATAAAACTTTGGCTAAAGGTAGAATGAATCGACTTTCTGTTGTAGGGAGTTACAATATAAAAGTATCGACAGCTGACTGTCTTCCGTTATGCCAGGAGTTGTTTTTAATATGGAGAATATATAGGAACAGACTAAACTATGTTCCAAGGCATATTTTTTCTCACAGAGCCTACACTGTTAAGAATCGCGTATTCAGCAGTGTCACTCAAAGTGTTTATTTAGCATATATTTTCTCTTGATATATTGCAGTGTAAATGCAAGTCTCAGCATCATGTCCACCTGCCTGTCATAAGAAATACTAGAATCCAATGTATGCATAGGTTTGGGATTCACCCCCATGTAAGTAGTCTGTAACTAACCTTGGCACCTGTCACAATCTTGCTTCACAGTGTCTCTGTTTACATAATGGTGTCCCACATTCAATATGAGCCAACAGTTGCCAAGGACTGAGTTCTCTGAATTCCAAAACAACAATCCAGGATAACATGAGAAAGGGGAAGAAATGTTCTAAAAATAACATTTCCACAGTCGCCATTTGACTTGGATGATTAAATGTCCAATTGAAAAAAAAATGAATAGTATTAAAGAGCTATCGTAATTATTATCAATTTATTTATAAAACTTTAATGATCATGATAATGTACTATGATTTCTAGCAGGGGTTTTACCCTAAAGATTACAGGTATATCATGTGTTCCTCCCGAGTAAAAATATTGTGAAAGACTAGTCTTTTTCTTTTATAACATGAAGGAACCCATAACAATAAAAAAATCAGATTGTTACATAGTCAGGTTGAAAAGAAAGAATCAATGATAGATAACCTATAGATGTTAACCACTTGACTACTGGGCACTTTTACCCCCTTCCTCCCCAGGTAAATTTTTCTGCTTTCAGCGCTGTCACACTTTAAATGATAATTGTGCGGTTATGCAACACTATAAAATGTACACTCACATTTGAATGTGCCTTCTCTGACCGGCACCAGTCTGTCCAGCGTTACTACTTTTTCCCCCGTCGGCATGCGTTCCATGCCTCGGTGTTATGCTGTTCAGCGTGCAGAAGTGCCGTGGAGGTGACGCGTGCTTGCATGCATCATCAGGAAGCTCAGCCATGCTGCTGTCCTTACTCCCTTTGCCGGAACACCGTTCCAAAAAACAACTACTACTTTGCTGCTAAAACTTCCTACAACAACTACATTGCTGGGAACTACCTTGATGCCATGAACAACTTGCACTATGGACATTCCATCTCCTACAAACGGATAAGTAGACATTCCTTCACTTCTAGTTCTATTGGAACACCTAATGCTAATGATTCAACTATTACCATTGTACTATTACAACAACCGTGTGGATATTACTATATCATCTGGGAGATGATAATAATAATAATGTACTAATAATGTACTAAAGCAGTGGTTCTCAACCTGGGGGTCGGGCCCCCCGCGGGGGTCAAATGATGATTTGCCAGGGGTCACCGAATTCTGGGCTGTTTCTGAAGCCTGCATCACTCTCCCAGCCTTTTTGTAGCCACCCAACAGGGCTGTTCCTGGAGCACGTGGCCGCCCACTTAGCCTTTTTGCAGGTGCCCTTTTAGTTCATGGCATGGCTGGGGGGCAAAGACTAGAGGTCAGCTGACTGGTGAGACATGTTAAGTGGGAGGGGATAGAGGAGACCCTATCTCCTGATTTTGGCATAGGTGTCACTGCTACGAGACACCACAAAGTTGGAAACACAGTGAAGCCGGAGACACAGTGAGTGACACTACCTGCGATTATAGTTGCCATTAAATAGACCCAGGGAGCGCTAAATGTCCATGGGTTAGGGGTACAAATTACTTGTCTTGCCTTGGTTGGGTGCTGACATCCCATGCTACGAAAATAATTTTACTGTTAGGGGTCGCCACAACTTGGGAAATTTTATCAAGGGGTCACGGCACTAGAAGGTTGAGAACCACTGTACTAAAGCTTATTACAAAGAGTACCTTAAAGGGACAGCTACCTCTAAATCATTATAGCAATAATTACCTGAGCTATACCGCCTCTCATATGTGTGCATTGCTACATCTATATCTATAGCTAATGTCTACAATTATATTTACCTGACCTATACTGCCTCTCATATTATTCTACAAATACATACTTTAAGTATGCTGCTGTATTCACCCGAGCTATACTGCTTCTCATAAGCAATAGTATTACATTTACCAATTTACCTCAAGTATGCTACTATAACTACTTGAGCTATATTGCCTCTTATATACAAGTACTACTACTCAACTAAAGTACTTGTTATATGCAAGCTACAGTTGTTACTACAACTTCTCTTACTACCTGCCTGACACGAGTACAAATCCTCCTAGGCCTTGTCCTAATTGTTGAACTTGTTCGCTCAAACTTTTCTATGCTAGGGGCTGATGTTATTCCATAGCATCTCTCCTAGTGGCCTTAATACATCTCTACAAGGTGATATGCTGTACAAAACCCCTAACTCCTGTTACGAGGAGAGACGCCTGGGGTCCTTACTGATAATCACCTACATGTAGTGGTGTATTGGGATATTGTCCTTGAACTAATTTTAAACGCTAATCTCTGGTCGCATGCTGTAATGCGTCCATGCTTAGTAGATCAACGCCTTTCTTTATGTGACAGAGATGTATAGATCCCCCAAACTCCTGTTGCGAGGAGTGACGCCTGGGGCCTAGTACTGAGTTGTCGTATAGAGAATCTCATTGAAGTCCTTGCTAACCGCAGATGTGGTTCAGTCGTTTCACCAGTGCTGTTACATGTTGACATCCATGATCAGCTGTCATTGGAAACAGCTGATCACATGGTAAAGGGCCGCTGTGATTGGCCCTTTACCCCGATCTGTGATCAGCTGAGTCCTTCAGACTCGGTGATCACATAGAGCATCGTCCGCTCACCACAGGGAGCACGCAGGAAGTGCGATCACGATAGGACGTCAATAGACACCCTCCTGGCAAAGTAAGCCCACGCTGTAGCCGGCATTCGGCTATAGGGTGGGTGGCAACAGGTAAATATCCAATTATCTTTTGTGTATTCAGCTCTTTTTTTAAAACAATCAACTGAGCTGGCCAGATGTATGGGAACCCCTGCTAAAAAAAAATGGTACATTGGAATGATTGGTAGAACAAGCGCATCCTAGAATAAATCCTAATAAATAAAGAATAAACAGACACTGTCCAGATCACTAAGTCTACAAATTTTAAATAAAATTCTTAGCTTTTCAGTGGAGATTTTTAAATGACACTTGCCTATAAATATTCGCAATTAAAATAATAAATGCTTGTTTCAATTAATACAAAATTGTGAACTTAACTTACATGAATTTAATTCTGTATGGTAAGGGGATTCTCTGGGTGCCGAAGCTAATTAAGGCAATTTCTAAAAAAAAAAAAAAAAAAAAAATTGATTCGATGCTGATATAAAACATAACCTTCCAACCAAATTCTCATTAAAGGTCATCGTAAAGAAATCTTTGGCATAAGAATGTGGTACTAAATTGGATGCTTTTGAATGCATTTTAATTGCTTCTACTCTGCTAATATCTGCAAAATACATTTGCTTCACGCTAAGCTGACCTTCTAAAGTCTCTGAACTCTCTTTTTTATCTAGCAGATCAGTTTAAAGGTGAAATTGTGTTTTCTAGACCCCATAATCTGTCCTTTTATTCCTATGCATGCACTGAACATTAACTCCTAAATAAGTTTTACAAAACTGACAATGTAAGATGCACTAGAGTTTTGTGCACATGGGAGAATGCCCACCAGTGCTCGCTGAGGGTTAAATATTTTGATAGCTTTTAGTGGGACTTACTGAAACTTTGAGTAGTGATATGTTTAAAGTGAATCTGTCTCTAAATTCAAATTGCTAATCAAAGGGTAACTGCTTACTTCTCCTGGCACTTTGAGCATTTTGATCTCCTCGTGTCTCAATGCACTGAAATTAAGGCAAGTTAATTACAGTGCCCCTTTACAGTGAAGTCCCCTTTATATTTCAGTATCCCAGTCCTATTGTAGCCATACTGTCTGTCTCATATTGTGCCCACACTACTCAGTGACACTTTTTCTCTGTGGTGCTGGACAGCATGGTGCTCTCTCTCTCTGATGGTGCTGGACAGCATGGCGCTCCCTCTCTGGTGGTGCTGGACAGTGTGGTGCTCTCTTTCTGGTGGTGTGGTACACAGAGATGTATCTTGGCCTAGGCCAGTGTTTCTCAACTCCAGTCCTCAAGCCCCCCCAACAGGTCATGTTTTCAGGATTTCCCTCAGATGAAAAGGCTGTGGGAATTACTAAGGCAGTGAAACTGATCAAATCACCTGTGCAAAATAATGGAAATCCTGAAAACCTGACCTGTTGGGGGGCCTTGAGGACTGGAGTTGAGAAACACTGGCCTAGGCCGACAAGGCCTAGGTCTAGGGCGGCACTTTGCGTGTGGTGGCCCGTTTCGTGGGCCCCCCGCACAAAAAAAATCCCAAACGTCTTCCCAAATACAGAGATTGCTTCCCGCGGCTGGCTGCCGTTCTGTATGTTTCACTGTTACCGCATACTGTGGGAGTGTGGGGAGCGACTGCCAGTGCCGCCCCCCATAGATCTGATGCACGGCGTGCACGTTGTTTAGTCGGTGGATGCTCCGCCTCCCAGCCTCCGCACGGCATCATAGCATCTGGTCGGGACGGGAGGAGGAGTGAGACTAGGGTTGCCACCTTTTCCTCAAGCCAAACCCGAACACGCCACTACATATGGTGGGTGTGGCCATATTGAGGGAGGGGCCTCACGAGGCATGATTAAATTAAACAAAATCATTATTTTACCTATAAAATATGCTTACTTTGCTGTGCCACAAGTAAGAGTCTCACTGACATGAATAAACCTCAGCACAATCATTTAAAAAAAATAAAACTCTTCCATTACTACAGAGGTAAGTGCAGTGGAGATCAGGGGCATTAGTTCACCTTTTAATTTTCATTAAGTACAGAGGGTATTACAGTATGTGCAGGGAGGGAGTGCAGAATTTACAACAGTATATACAAGAGTGTGGCGCGTATGTTGGTATGTGTAGGAAAGGAGTGCAAAGTGTAAGACATTATGTACAGGAAATGAGTGCAGAGGGTAGGTATTACTTGCAGGAAAGGAGTGAAGAGTGTGTAACAGTGACCAGTATATGCAGTAGAGGAGTGTGGAGGGTATGATGGGAGCACTATGTACAGGAGAGGAGTGCGAGGGTATGATGGGGGCAGTATGAACAGGAGAGGAGTGTGGAGGGTATGACAGTGGGCAGTATGTACAGGAGAGGAGTGTGGAGGGTATGACAGTGGGCAGTATGTACAGGAGAGGAGTGTGGAGGGTATGACAGTGGGCAGTATGTACAGGAGAGGAGTGTGGAGGGTATGACAGTGGGCAGTATGTACAGGAGAGGAGTGTGGAGGGTATGACATTGGGCAGTATGTACAGGAGAGGAGTGTGGAGGGTATGATGGGGGCAGTATGAACAGGAGAGGAGTGTGGAGGGTATGACAGTGGGCACTATGTACAGGAGAGGAGTGTGGAGGGTATGATAGTGGGCACTATGTACAGGAGAGGAGTGTGGAGGGTATGATAGTGGGCAGTATGTACAGGAGAGGAGTGTGGAGGGTATGACAGTGGGCAGTATGTACAGGAGAGGAGTGTGGAGGGTATGATGGGGGCAGTATGAACAGGAGAGGAGTGTGGAGGGTATGACAGTGGGCACTATGTACAGGAGAGGAGTGTGGAGGGTATGATAGTGGGCACTATGTACAGGAGAGGAGTGTGGAGGGTATGATAGTGGGCAGTATGTACAGGAGAGGAGTGTGGAGGGTATGATAGTGGGCACTATGTACAGGAGAGGAGTGTGGAGGGTATGATAGTGGGCAGTATGTACAGGAGAGGAGTGTGGAGGGTATGATAGTGGGCAGTATGTACAGGAGAGGAGTGTGGAGGGTATGACAGTGGGCAGTATGTACAGGAGAGGAGTGTGGAGGGTATGACAGTGGGCAGTATGTACAGGAGAGGAGTGTGGAGGGTATGATGGGGGCAGTATGAACAGGAGAGGAGTGTGGAGGGTATGACAGTGGGCACTATGTACAGGAGAGGAGTGTGGAGGGTATGACAGTGGGCACAATGTATAGGAGTGGAAGGATGTTTAGGGACTGCATAGTGGTTAAGCGGGTCATACATGAATTGAAATTACACCAATTATGCCGAGACAAGCCATAGTCGATCTATGTATGGGCTAGCTGGTTTTACACAAGTCAATCTATTAATTGACTTGAGTACAACCAGCCTGTTTTTCCAAAAACAATCAGTGCTGCCAGCTATAGATAGCAACACTGATCATTGTACTCACTGGCAGAACACAACAACACTACAGGAGTGATTCCCCCATCTACAGGTCAGCAGGTGAGAGGGTGTGTGGGGACAGGCTAGGGAGAGATACCAGTCAGTGGCTGGGTAGGCACTGGCTAGTATCAGAGCCAGATACACACAGGTTACATACGTCACGATCGTTAGAGCGAGAGCAATAATTCTAGCACTAGATCTCCTCTGTAGCTCTAAACATGTAACCTAAAAAAATTTAAAGCATCGCTTAGGATACCAAAAAAAATCGTGCTAACTTTAGTGTTTTTTTTAATGAATGAAACAGTTTATTTCCAAAAAAAAAAAACACGTTTGAAAAATTGCTGCGCAAATACAGTACCGTGCTAGAGCTGCACAATTAATCGTTAAAAAATTGTGATGTCGATTCAACCCCCCTGACATCTCCAATGCAGAGTTTGCTGATTCTTTCATATAACAAGTGGAGAGACTTTCAGCTGTCAAAAGAAAATATCTGGACAGTCTGCCAAGTTCTTAGCAGGAAACATTGTAACTAACGCATTCTTCTTATATCAAAGGGATACACTTCTGTGTGTAAAGAAAATATCCGGGCAATCTGCCAAGTTTGTAAACAACATGAAACACTGTAACCAACTTCCTTTTTAGATCAAACTTCTGTGTGTAAATGCAAGAAATGTAACCACTTAAAGTCCAACACTTGTTAAAAAGCAATATTTTTTGCTAGAAAATTACTTGGAACCACCAAACATTATATATATATTAGCAGAGACAAAAATGGGAATTGCTGCAATATTTTATGTCACGCTGCATTTGCCCACTTCATTGAATAATAAAAACCATAAAAACAAAACAGTAAAGTTAGTCCATTTTTATTTTTTTCATTTTAATGTGAAAGATGATGTTATGCCGCACGAATCGTGAGAGAATTGTCATCTATCTTCTAAGCAAAAAAATTGCAGTTGTCGTTTTAGCCAGAATCGTGCAGCTCTATGCCGTGCAACATAAAAAGTTGCAAAGACCACCATAGAGTAATTTTCTAGCAAAAAATTAATGATGATTTTTTTTTCTCAGTCTGCTGCAGTGTGTCAGCTTGTATTTATAATGGCCGCTCTGTATGTAGCTTCTGACAGGCTGTGCAAGCAGGCCCGTATCTCCAGAACCATAAATGATAGCCATCCCATATTTTGACCAGTTGTGGGGTAGGTCTTCAACTGACTACCCCCCAAATGTGGGGTTTCTGTGACCTCTGGTCATCGAGCTACAACCCCCGCTCCATCAGCCCCTCTGTTAATCCGGCCCTGTATGGAGGGGGGGCAGGACTGTATGTATGGCTGTGGATGGTATGGAGGGGGGGCACAACTGTATATACGGCTGTGGATGGTAATGGTATATGCAGGGGGGGGCAGAACTGTATGTTTAGTGTATGGTGGGGGTAGTGTATGGTCCGCCCATCCACCCACCTCCATGTGTATTCTGTAGCCAGTCAGAGAAGAGCTGAGCACTCTGTGTCCCATGTGTCCTCTTCCACTCTGCAGCACACAATGCAGACGGAGGCGCGCCGGAGGGAGGGAGGGGGAGGGGCTAGCACAGTGAGAAGTTGCACACATGTTTACAGCCCGGTCGGGGGGCTAACAGAGAGCACTGCTGCGGGCGGCACACCTTCTACTAACACTCAGGCAAGCTGGTGGAGACGGGGATGTGCAGCTCTGTTGCGGCCGGGCCAGGATGGACAGCTAAAAAAAAAAAAAAATAAGAAAAAAATTTTTTTTTTTTTTTTTTTTTTTTTTTTAAATGTGCCCGGGTTTCAGGAGGCTTCAAAACCGGGCACATGTGTCCAAACCCGGACTGTCCGGGTCAAAACCGGACAGGTGGCAACCCTAAGTGAGACTGAGAGAACTTCATCTAATAGCAGGTACAAAATTCAATGAGAGCTCAGAGCTGTCTGATGTCTAACCCCCCCCCCTTGCCTCACAGTGTAAAGGAGAGAGCTCCATGCTAGCACACCACTAGCACTAGTGTGAGAGGAGGGCAGGGCTCTTACTTCACACCACAGGTCAGCCTCAGCTTCTCCCAGCTACCACAGTAAAGGGTTAAAGGTGGGTGAGTGCTCGGCTCTGCCCGGGTATGGAGGGGTAGTGTCACATATATGGATGGACTGTCCTGTGCAAGTGCTGTATATAGATGCATGCTTTGCTGTCACCCCCCCTCCCCCGCTTATTAACTTTTCTTTATTTTACATGTGAATACATACAGCTTGATGTCTAACCCCCAAACCCCCCCCCCCACATTATTAACTTTTTTTTACATGTAAATACATACAGGCTAGTGCACTGTGTGGGGGCTGAGATATGGCAGCTCCGTTTTTGCTGGGACTTGTAGTGCACTGTGGGGGCTGAGATATGGCAGCCTCCTATGCTGGGACTTGTAGTGCACTGTGGGGGCTGAGATATGGTAGCCTCCTATGCTGGGACTTGTAGTGCCCTAGACTGTGGGGGGACTGAGGAAACCTCATTCTGCCACTGAGGGCACTACAAGTCCCAGCATAGGAGGCGGCCATATCTCAGCCCCCCCAGAATGCACTACAAGTCCCAGCATAGGCGGCTGCCATATGTCAGCCCCCCCAGAATGCACTACAAGTCCCAGCATAGGCGGCTGCCATATGTCAGCCCCCCCCCCCAGAATGCACTACAAGTCCCAGCATAGGCAGCTGCCATATGTCAGCCCCCCCAGAATACACTACAAGTCCCAGCATAGGAGGCTGCCATATGTCAGCCCCCCCCAGAATGCACTACAAGTCCCAGCATAGGAGGCTGCCATATGTCAGCCCCCCAGAATGCACTACAAGTCCCAGCATAGGAGGCTGCCATATGTCAGCCCCCCCAGAATGCACTACAAGTCCCAGCATATGAGGCTGCCATATGTCAGCCCCCCAGAATGCACTACAAGTCCCAGCATAGGAGGCTGCCATATATCAGCCCCCCCAGAGTGCAATACAAGTCCCAGCATGGGCGGCTGCCATATCTCAGCCCCCCCCAGAGTGCACTACAAGTCCCAGCATAGGAGGCTGCCATATGTCAGCCCCCCTGGAGGGCGCTACAACTCCCAGCATAGCAGGCTGCTCTTACAGAACAGGAGAAGGAGCTGGGGGGGTTGTACTGGGAGGGGAGAGAAGGAGGCACAGGTTTGAGATGAGGGGGGATTTTTTTTCTGAACGTGAGGATTTATGCTGGAAGGGGGAGATGGGGAGGATTTGTGCCGAGAGATGTAATTTGTGCTGGGAAGGATGATATTCACTGGAAGGGGTTATATGAGGGTGAGGATTTGTGCTGAAAGTGGGTATTTTTAAAGATGATAGGGCGGGTCTTAAATTGGAAGGGTGTGGCTTTGACAGGAAGTGTGGGTCGTATTTAAATTAGGGGGTGCATGAATTTAGTCAGGCCTAGGGCAGCACAAAACCTAAATACACCTCTGGTGGTACAGCATGTCTCTCTCTCTCTCTCTGGTGGTGTGGGTACAGCGCAGCTTTCTCTGGTGGTGTGGGTACAGTGTGGCTCTCACTCTCTGGTGGTGTGGGTACAGCGTGGCTCTTGCTCTCTGGTGGTGCGGGTACAGCGTGGCTCTCACTCTCTGGTGGTGCGGGTACAGCATGGCTCTCACTCTCTGGTGGTGTGGGTATAGCGTTGCTCTCACTCTCTGGTGGTGTGGGTACAACGTGGCTCTCCCTCTCTGGTGGTGTGGTTACAGCGTGGCTCTCTCTGGTGGTGCGGTTACAGCATGACTCTCGTGGCTCTCTCTGGGGGTGTGGGTACAGCATGGCTCTTTCTGGTGGTGCGAGTACAGCGTGGCTCTCATGGCTCTCTGGTGGTGTGGTTACAGCGTGGCTCTCGTGGTTCTCTCTCTGGTGGTGCGAGTACAGCGTGTCTCTCTCTGGTGGTGCGGTACAGTGTGGCTGTCAGGGGTCAGCATCTAAGGTGACCAGACATGTATTACACAAGGGAACTGAGACAAAACAAAGTACCATATTTTTCGGACCATAAGACGCACTTTTTTACCCCAAATATGTGGGGGGAAAAGTCCCTGCGTCTTATAGTCCGAATATTGAATGGACAGCCCGCCCCCTCACTGCCATTTAACAGACCGCGGATATTAGACATGCAGGCATCCAGCCGGCACCATCAGCGGGCTCACAGCAGCATAGTCGGGTTGTTTAACGGCGGCATAGCCAGGTTGTTTAACGGCGGCATGTCGGCATGGGAAGCGGGCTATGGATAAGAAGCCCCAGGCAGCATCGCGCCATGTCCAGTGCACGGAGCTACGCCCACACGGCATCACTACGTATTGCTCCGTGCACTCAGTGCTCTCCTGAGTCAGCTGACCATAATAGTGTAACATCATTGGTTGCTCCCTCACCACCATCTGGACAGCATGTAACATACGGAATACAGTATACAGCATACCATACAGTACAACAGTAGTGCCGTTTAAAATTTTTTTTTTTACAGTAACTGAATACTGGTAACACTGACCAGGTGCCAGCTCAGCCACCCAGTTTAGGGACCAGGTGCCAGCCCAGCCACCCAGTTTAGGGACTAGGTGCCAGCCCAGCCACCCAGTTTAGGGACCAGGTGCCAGCCCAGCCACCCAGTTTAGGGACCAGTTGTCAGCTCAGGCACCCAGTTTAGGGACCAGGTGCCAGCCCTGCCACCCAGTTTAGGGACCAGGTGCCAGCCCAGCCACCCAGTTTAGGGACTAGGTGCCAGCGAAGCCACCCAGTTTAGGGACCAGGTGCCAGTCCAGCCATCCAGTCTATTTTAATAAATATTTCAGTACACCATTTGGGTCAGAATCTTTTTTTTCAAATTTTTCTCCTCTAAAATCTAGGTGCGTCTTATGGTCAGGTGCGTCTTATGGTCCGAAAAATACGGTATTTATCATTAAAGTGATATTTATTTAAAGTGAACACACACCAATAAACATGCACAGCAACCAGTGAAAACAATCCACTCCGGCAAACAAGAACAAGAACAACTAATGAACCTAACTGCTATCTATATACAATATCTACAACATAAGGGACAAGGTAACAGGAATGCAAGGTGGGGAAATGCGACTGGGAGCAAGAGCATGGAACAAGGCAGAAGGGTGCAGGATGGATCAGGACAAGGGAAGGTTCAGGAAAGTTATCAGATACAATCTGGTAACAAGGAGGCGATCAGACAGGATAGTGATGCCCTGGGGGAAGGGAGGAGCAGCCTTAAATATCCACCTGGCTGCTGAAGCCAGGTGGGGCTGATCAAAACCTGCTGGCTTCTGGGAGACACCTGCTGGTGGACACTGGAACTGCAGCCATTTGCAAAGTGAACCCCAGTGCCACTAGCAGGTGAACTCAACCCTGACAGTGGCTCTCTCTGGTAGTGAGGGTACAGCATGGCTCTATCTGGTGGTGCTGGGGCTATTAGTCCTCCCCTTCATAGTCCTCTCTTTCTTTTTCCATGTCTCCTGTAGTAGCTGCTACAGTGTAGCATTCCTTAGCTTGTTTCCAGGTTTTCTATTTTCCCACCAGCAGAGTGCATGCTGGGGACTGTAGCCTGCTTCTTTCTTTGAGACCACCAATCTCTGGGACTACCTTTCCCATGATGCCCCTCTAGTTTCTTCTGATTGGCCCTCTGCTATGGCCAATCGGGAGGGAAGAAGAACAGGCAGGAAGCTTTCTCTTCTCCCATGCTGCCGACATGAGAAAGGGGGGGTGGGCAGGAGAAACACCCTGACAGCGGCCCGCTGCTCTCCCCCTTACCCCAACGTGCGGACGCCCATGGCTGGAGGAGGAGGTGGAGCAGTCAATGGGAGTAGAGAGCGGAACTGTCAGCGTCGGCTCTGAGGCTGAGCTGTGTGTGAGAGAGACACCCAGCTCAGCCCATGCAGCCACTAGTTCTGCCGGAGATGAAAAAGGCCTGTGTTAACCCTGTCCAGGCTCTGGTCGCCGCTTATCTCCCGCTGTGTGGCCTGATCACCAACATGCCATGGAGCAGGCAGCCCCGGCCCACCTCCGGGCCTGGTGGTGGGAGACGCAGGTTTCCGACACGCTTCTAATGTTTAAATTATTTTGGTGTCTTTGCATAGCAATTTAGTAGGGCTGTGAAAATTAACTATTAATTCATCGACTAATCTTTATTTATTTTTGATCAATCAAATTCTTTTGATTGGTACTTTGGTACTCACCTCTCCGCCGAGTTCCGGGTCTTCAGGGAGTTCCGTCGGAGATCCGGTGACGTCACGGACACCGACGGAGCTTGGCCATGTCCATATGAAGGGCTCCTTTGCTGTGCTTTCATATCTGCATGCCTGCGGGACCTTACTATTTGCCACACATAAGGGCTGATACATTTCCCTCTATCAACCTGGGATTCTACAGCCATCCACTGGGAGTTGTGATAGTTCCCTTCACGGGACATCTACATGCCGACTGACTGATGTTAACCCCTCCTCATCTGGATTCAGCAGTGGCATCGTTGTACACATTTTTATACCAGTATCATACTTAGCTACATGTTATTATGACTGCTTTTTCTACCGTTTGGTATTACTCGCACCATTTTTACAGTTTATGTAGCTACATCGATTTTATCTCCAGTGCAATATTTATTTGGTTACCTACTTGAAGGCGCCGTACACACGGCCGAGGTTCTCGCTGAAAATCAGCGAGAACCTCGCTGGAATGCACATTCCAGCGAGGACCTCGGCCGTGTGTACGGTCTCGGCGAGCTTCCCGTCGGGAAGCCCGTCGAGCCGAAATAGAGAGCACGCTCTCTATTTCCTCGACGGCCCGCCTGGAAGAATGGCTGGTTGCCATTCCCGACGGGCGGGTCGCCGAATTCGACGGCCGGGAGAGAACCTCGACGGGCGGAACGATGTGTTCTGCCCGTCGAGGTTCTCTGCCGTGTGTACGGCACCGAAGACTATAACAGTTTTAATGCTATTCCCATCAAGTGCTGTCTTTGTGTGTTTTTTGTATCTTGCCATCCATTTTTACAGTGGTTGGTAGCTGCACTGGGAATCAGCCTGCAAGGAGATCAGCTAAAAGTAGTTTGATCGTATGTGCGTTGTAATTATTCGAAATTAGTCGATTAATTGATTTAAAAAAAAAAAACGATTAATCCAACACAAACATTTTAATCAGTAACAGCCCCACAATTTAGAAACAATTTTATGAATAGGTGTCATAACATGTAGGTATAAAGTGTCTACAAGAGCATTTTGTTTCATATTTTCTTTTCAGAGACAGGGTGGCTTTAGGAAGAACAAAGTTATGCCTTCCCTGTTTAAGGGGTTGAAGGGCCTCAAAACTTCCTTAACCTCCTCTCTACCCGCTCATAGTCAAATGACATCTGCAGGAAGGATCTCCCATCCTGGGTGGGCGTCCTATGATGTCCTGGGCTTCTCGGCCGTCTAGGGGGCACGCACTGCGTCTCTTAGAAGCCGATGCGCTTGTTTGGCAGCCGCGATGTCCACTGATACCGCGATTGTCTGTCACAGAGCAGGGATGTGGATCTGTGAGTGTAAACACACAGATCCACGTCCTGTCAGAGGAGAGGAGACAGATAATGTGTTCCTTGTACAGAGGATCACCGATCGGTCGACTCCCCCAGTCATTCCCTTCCAACCACAGTTATGCCGCGTACACACGATAATTTTTCAGCATAAAAAAAACAACGTTTTTCCAAATTCATCATTAAAAACGACGTTGCCCACACATCATCATTTTAAAAAAATGCTCTAGCAAAGCGCAGTGACGTACAGCACGTACAACAGCACTATAAAGGGGCATTTCCATGTGGATGACGCCACCCTTGGGGCTGCTTTTGCTGATTTTGTGTTACCGCATGTTAGTAAAAGTTTGGTGAGAGACAATTTGCACTTTTCAGTCTTCGTGCTTCAAACCAAAACCACAGCAACCCAAAAAGCCCTTTTTAGGGCTATTAAATCAGTCTGATTTTTTTTCCTCTGTAATCTAATTGCAGTTGCCTGCCAGCGTATGTGTCAGGCTCACAGCGTATACTGTGCCCACTTGCCCAGTGCCACCACTCATATCTGGTGTCACAGTAGATTACATTTAAAAAAAAAACGATTTTGACTGTAATAGAATAGCAGTCAGTTGCCTGCCAGCGTGTGTGTCAGGCTCTGAGCATATACTGTGCCCACTTGCCCAGTGCCACCACGCATATCTAGTGTCACAGTAGATTACATTTAAAAAAAACAACAACAATTTTGACTGTAATAGAATAGCAGTCAGTTGCCTGCCAGCGTGTGTGTCAGGCTCACAGCGTATACTGTGCCCACTTCTGCTAGTGCACAGTGCCACTCATATCTGGTGTCACACTAGCTTGCACGCATAGTACAACTAAACTAATCTAAAAAAGAGGCCCACACTGCAGAATCATTGTTTTCTGGGTCACTTAACTGTCACTAAACTACCTCAGCACAACCATAGGCTTTGAAAAACCCCCATCACCTGCAATATCCCAAACGTGTGCACGAGCACAGTCATCACTACACCAAGATTGATGCATAGAGGAATAAAATTTATGTCATGAGTGTGTCAACTATTGACAACTCTTTGCGGTTGTCTAAAATCTATTCCATACATGTCCCCTGATAGGGGACGTAACAGGGATTAAACTGATAAGAATAGTACTACTTAACACACCACTCATATCTGGTGGCACAGTACATTGCACGGCGCACGCAAATTGCCCCAAATTGGAAGTAGGAGGACCAACCAAGCATCTTTTTTCATCTCCCGGTTCCTAAAATCTATTACATAGACCGGCCGCTGATAGGGGACGTAACAGGGATTAAAATGATAGGCATAGTACTACTTAAACACACCACTCATATCTGGTGGCACAATACATTGCAAGCCGTACGCGCAGTGCCCCAAATTGAAAGTAAGAGGACCGACCAAGCATCTTTATCGATCTCCCGGTTCCTAAAATCTATTCCATACACCGGCCCCTGATAGGGGACAAAATAGAGATTAAACTGTTAAGAACAGATTTTTTTTAATTAAAAAAAAAAGAGGACAGCCTCTGCGGAGCTGGGTATTTTTTGTCCGCATTACTGAACACTCATGCACAATGGCTGTAGGCTCATGCGTCCTTTTGCGGAGGTGACAAACCTGGTCAGTCAAACCCAAGGCAACATCATCGACCTCATCCCATATGCATTTTTTCTGGAGCGTCCCCTGCGAAGAGTGCTGGATCAGGCCGTAGATATGCATGAAGAGGAAGAGTTGTGGTCACCATCACCACCAGAAGCAGCCTTGTCGTCGTCGATTGCTGGACCTGCGGCAACGCAGAGAGAGGAGTCTGAAGAAGAGGAGTCGGAGGAGGAAGGTGGCTTTGAGGAGGTGGAAGACCAACCACAGCAGGCGTCCCAGGGGGCTTGTTGTCACCTTGAAAGGGACCCTTGGTGTTGTACGTGGCTGGGTGGAGGAAGAGACCTTCAATGACTGTCAGGTCACCTGTGGCCAGGTGACAAGTGCACCCCGGAGTCTAAGACCCAGCTTTGTGTTTACCAGAGCCTCTAGTGGTGAGGATGGCCTTCGCCGCAGCTGGATCCAGGTCGCGACCCCTGGGATCCCGTAGGTCACACTCCGCAGGGAGAGAGGGGAAGCAGCAAGCAGGACAAACGGTAGTGATGGGTAAGCTGAGGTCAGGGCAACAGGCAGACAGGGGTAACCAAAGGACAGGCAAAAGGTCAGGGGCACAGGCAAACAGGAGAAGTCAGGGATGAGCCAAAAACAGTACACAGGAAGATAATCGTAGCACACTGCAGACGGGAACTTAAGCAAACAACACTGTTGAACAGCACTGCAGGCTTAATAGAGTTAATATAGACTTCCTGGGATGGCCTGGGTGGGGCCATACAGGAAGGAGAGGAAATAAGAAGGTAACTAGAACAGGGTCAAGCCTCTTAATGGACAGATGGAGACAGGTAAGCTGCCAGACTATTGCATATCCGTGACAATGACGTCAGTGAGGACAAGGAACAGGACATGGCTAGCTTGGTATCCAACCTTGTGCAAATGGAGAGTTTATGGTTGTGCAAATGGACTGTTTGCGGTTGTTTGCGGTGCGTTAAACCCTTACACTACCTGATCGATACAACATCATACCTGATGTTTTAAAGCACGTTATTCCAAACAACTTAGGAATGTTAGGTGATTTATGCCCTTTATGGATGAAAACCCGACTCTGCGTCAACTATGTAATTTTCCATGGGAGTTTTGCCATGGATCTCCCTCCGGCATGCCACAGTTCAGGTGTTAGTCCCCTAAAACAACTTTTCCATCACTATTGTGGCCAGAAAGAGTCCCTGTGTGTTTTAAAATTTGCCTGCCTATTGAAGTCTATGGCGGTTCGCCCGGTTTAGCCTGTTCGCGAACATTTGCGGAAATTTGCGCTCGCCGTTCACGAACGGAACATTTTATGTTCACGACATCTCTACACAGGAATGGCAGACTGTGGCAGCGGACTTTCCAAACTGTAGAGGAGCCATTGATGGCAAGCATGTCAACATCGTGCCACCACCCCGTTTGGAATCCCATTTCTTTAATTATAAGGGGTTCCACAGTGTAGTGCTGATGGCGGTGGTGTCGGCCAATTATGAATTTTTATTTCTTGACGGTGGGAAAAAATGGGCAGATGTCGAATGTCGGGGTATTTGCTCAGACCGAGTTCGCCCAACGGCTTCAGTCGGAGGACCTTGGATTGCCACCTGCGGAGGAGAACAAAGATGGGCTGCCGTTCGTCTTCATCGCTGATGAGACGTTTGCCTTGGGTCCCCACCTCATGAAGCCTTTTTCCCAACGTACCCTCACCCCTGAGAGGAGGGTTTTTGCGTAAGCGTTAGTCCGGCGTAAAGTTACTCCTGCTATATAAGGGGGGGCCAATGTTAAGTATGGACGTCGGGACAGCATCGAATTGTACGTCGTTTACGTCGTTTGCGTAAATCGTTCAGGAATGGGGCTGGGCTTAAGTAACGTTCACGTCGTTTTCATTGACTACTTGCGAGATGATTTCGCGCATGCGCACTGGGATACGCCCCCTACCTGCCTATTTTGAATTAGGCGCCCTTAAACCGGCCAATTTACGCTACGCCGCCACAACTTACGGAGCAAGTGCTTTTTGAATAAGGCACTTGCCTGTAAAAGTTGCGGAGGCGTAGCGTAAATAGCATACGCTACGCCGCCGGAAAGATACACGGATGTATCGGAATCCGGCCCCACAAATCTGGATTTGTTCTTTTAGGCAGCATTGATATAATAATAAAAATGTAGGTGATGGGGGTGGTGGCGCTGCCACTAATATGTTGTTTGACTAACCCAATGGGGTAAAGAGTAAGGTTTAATGGGACAACATTCCCTGAAGTGTTGAATAACACAGATAAGGTAGAAAGAGTAATCTGTATTAAATGACAGTAGTAGTGCTATCAAGTGCTACCAGTGGTGTGTCACCAGTAAATATATATATATACACAGTAGGCAAAAAATATATAAGATATAATACTAAGTGTGTACTGGCCTGGAAGGCCATTTCGCCGGGGAGCTTTGATGCGCAGTCACCCTAAAGGTGGGTGCCGTACTCCGAAAAAGAACCCAGTCTAATGGCGTCTGCCCCATAAATACCCTCCCCCAGCATGCACAGAGAGGCTCAACCCTCCTGATTGGCTGCTGGGGAAGAGCACCCAAACCTTGACTCCACTGCTGCCACCTACTGTCTTGGGGTAGGAACTACACACCCAGTATCAATAGACAGCCCACAGCACAGCCAAGCTGAGACAGAGACCAGTTTAGAACATAATAATTGGATCAGAGTCAGTTAACACTCTGATCCTCCTTTAAATTTGGCTGGCACCTTTTAAATAACCAGGCGCTGCACGTGTCAGAAAGGACAGTCGTTAGTTTCTCGTTAACATTACATCCTTTAGGCGGTTTCTGACTGCCTGAAAGCTAAGTGTGGGGGTTTTCCATGCTCTCGTAATTGGCAAACTAGTTGCTGTAAAGAGATGCAGGGCTAATTGCCTTTCTGGACAAAATAATTAAACAATGTGCTTACCAAGGAGAGCTACATAAGGGTCCCTTTTGATGATAATCTGAAATAGATTGCGGAGGAGAGTGTATACCCTGATCCACAGTCTGCATGCCCGTGAGCATGACCACCAAATATGGGCCATGGAGCCCTCCTGAGGACATCCTCTAAACCAAAGCGGAGAATAATCTGGAATAAAGCAAGCCAATCTCGCCGGAGTGTAGTACACAGCCTAATATATCAGCGATATCAGGCCCGGTGAATGGGGTCTGGCTCTACAAAGACCCTCAAGGGGGTCAAAGTATAAGGGGTAGATTAAGACTCTGGCGAAAGTGGCAAAGTTGTAAATAGCGATAATGCTCTCGCAAGGGAATACCATAAGAGTAAAACATTAAATGCCAAGATCCTGGTAGGCCTTAACAGAGAGTGGACATCTGTGAACCCATTCGCGGTCCACCATGAAAATTGGGAAGGATTATCACAACCTGGTGAGCAGTGTAAGAGTGTAAGATGAGGAGATATCAACCCTGCAGAGTACTTTACCAAATCCCATATTCGCAAGGAGTGGACCAAGCAGGGCCCGGAGCCAGAGCAATGAAGAGATAGGAGTAGGGTCAGTGTCAACCAGATCAAGCATAGCCCAGAGCGAAAGCTGATAAGTCTCGTGAAGGCAAGAAAGTGGGGCTATGATAGCGGCTATATAATTAGCCCGTAAATTAGGGACCAAAAGCCCATCATCAATACGCTTAGCATACAAAACCTGCCTGCCGATTCGAGGGTGAGACAAACCCCATATAAATTGCATAATTCTTTGATGATGTATACAGAGGACATGAGAGGGAACCTGGACAGGTAAGACACAAAAGAAATATAGGAATTTCGGGAGATAGGACATACGAAGGGCTGTTATTCTGCCGAACCAAGACAAAGGCAAATGAGACCAATACAACAGCATATCTGTCTTTTGAACAAGGGTGGGAAGTTAGCCTGGTACAATCCGGAGTACGTAGGGGTAAGGTGGATTCCCAGATAGGGCAGCGAGGAGACCTACTGGAAGGAGAACGCCGACTGTAATTCCCTCAGCAAGCCAGGAGAAAGATTAACCGATAGTGCTTTCGACTTGGAGGGGTTAACCCGGAGCCACGAAAGGAAAGCAAAGGTGTCCAACAGGGATTGTAAATTTGTTAAGGAAGTTTTGGGGGAGGTCAAGGTAAGGAGGATATCATCGGCAAACAGGCAAATAGGTAAATTCTGTGGGGACAACCCGCTATCTCGATGCCTCGTATATCTGAATGCCAGGCATTCCAGAGCTATTACAAAAAGAAGAGGCGATAGGGGGCACCCCAGACGGGTGCCCCGCTTGATAATAAAGAGAGAAGATTCAAATCCATAGTACTTGATTTTTGCCCGAGGGGAGTCATATAAGACTGACATCTAGTGTATTAATTATGACCCGAAACCATAATGCCGAAGAACAGACATGAGATAAGGCCACGATAGAGTGTCAAAGCCCTTGTTTACTTTGAGAGACAAGAGCATGGATTCCAGTGAGCCGGTGTTGGAGTTGCAATATACGCCGAATAGCATCACAATCTGCCTCTGAGGTAAAAAACCGACTTGATCCTTCCCGATCAACTGAGGGAGAAAAGAGTTCAGGTGATTTGCCAGAATTTTGGTCAAGATTTTCATAACAATATTGATCATTGATAGGCCTAAAATTGGCCCAGGAGGAAAGATCGCGATCTGGTTTAGGGATCATCACAATGTTTGCCGGTATAAAGGAGTGACCAATTTTAACTGAGTTATACATTGCCGTTAAATGCAGAGCTACCACAACCGCCATTTTTCTGTAGTAAAGCGCCGTAAAGCCATCTGGCCCCGGTCGCTTACCCACTCTAAGATCTTTAATACCCTGGTGGACCTCCAAAACTTGTATGTCCCGATCCATAAGGGAGACGTGCACCTCCGTCAGGGTCGGGAGCTGGGCGTTAAACTGCTCCGGGTCTGAATACAATTTAGTGAGTCGGAATCAAAACTCCTCCAATATGCGCATCGGATTACCCGTAAGGACATTGTGTCGATTGCGCAAAGTGATGGGAGTGAATTTAGGAGCGAAAGCCCGGAGTCTGTTAGCTAGCATTCGATTTGGTTTGTTCGCCCTATACCACCTCAAAAGCCACATAATTATTTCAAAGGACAGTTTAGATTAGTTGCTATTTTTTCCCCCAACCTTCTCATAGTTGTTTGTTCAGGAATGCCTGTTTTGTTTACATTCAGGTCTTGCCAAATCTCTGCCCCACAACCAGGCACACAACAGACTCATTAACTCTTTCTTCAAGGACCCGTCTAGGGGGTGTTGTTTTGGTGATTTTTATTTTTGAAAAACTTGGATAGGGTTGGGGGAAGTGGTGGGATACTCCAAAGATAAAAACGATATTCAACTTGAGGACTTAGTATTCCTTTTTGAGCTGTAATAAAGTCTGGGCTTGTAACAAACAGTAGATTTCAGCTTAAGAAGTAATTAGAGCCACAATAGCAGAATCCTTTAAGTAGGAGATTATCTAGACAAAGGAAACCATTAACCGACCCATAGGTGACTATAAGGCACAGAGGGGTTGCTAAAGCCCAAGGCCCCCAAGATCTCTCGGTGTCTGTACACACAAGGCCCAAGAACAGGTAGTGGCCTTCTTCCAATCTTCTAAGCGACACCTTCCAGTGATACAGACAGATCTTTGTAAGACAGCTCCCCACACTGAATATATACATTTACCTAGCATGCCATTAAAGCCTGCCTCTCTGAGATAGGCCTGGGCTATATCAAACTTCATGCTGCCATCTGCATAGCTTCTCACCTATTATGCAGAAACTTCTAAAGTTTCCTTGATACAGAGGAAGCTTTAGGCCAGACTAGAAGCAGCTGAACACACTGAGCAGATTACAGTTTTACTGAATACAGTGAGCAGAATATGTTTATGCCTACCAAATAAATGCAGCCACACTGACTACAATGTAGCACTACATTTACCTTTAAAAACAAATGAATTTTAACTTATCTAATCCCTACCTAGGAGGCTTCTACATCTAGAATAAGAAACATGTAGTATGTGCGAGAGTCTAATAAATACATTTCCTTTTGATTTAGATATGATTTTATACTTACCTCATGTCAATACTATTTTTATTAGGTTTTTAACTGTGTTTTCTCAGACAGAGTAAAATAACAAAGACCTATAAAAATACTTTACCTATATAAAGACTCTAAGCCATTCTTAGCTTTGTTTATGTTAACTGAGATTGTTAGGTTTGTCCTAAGCCCAAGAACAGGGAGAGTATGTGTTGGGTTATCAATACTTATTCTGAATGGGCTAGTCACTGAGAAGTTTATGCCAGTGAGGTGGGCCGAGGAAGAGGATCAATATTTGGAGATAGCTTCTAAACAGGTCTTTGCTTCCCAGACTCTTCCCGATGAAGATGTGAGTGCAGAGTCCAATCCTTGCTTTTCAGGTCTTGCCTGGAGAGGATGCACATGTAGCAGGGTCTTTGCCTTAGGCCTGAGCCTCAACCCAGACCTAAAGAATCCAAGCTGGCCTGTGTCAGGTCAGAATCAAGAAAATGGCTTATCCGAATCTTATTCAGAGGTGTCTGATATTCTGAAAATTTTCCAGGAGCTTAAGGAAAGCTGATGCTAGATGGACATTCCATGGAGATCTCATTACTCAGTTCTTTAAAGTATCTGTGACTGCTCTTATGAGGCCTGAAAACCAGTCCCTATTGGGATTCTGCTATTGCATTATCTAAAGCCACCAACAGAGGTACATCAAGAATCCATTTACAACTGAAAGGCTGCCAATGAAGAATTAAAGCTGTTGTAAGCATTGATATTACCAGGAGGCTGCTATTCGAGAATTTTAGAAAGTGCACCAAAACCGCAGGACCGAATAGAACTCTATGGAAAGGGGCAGCTCACATGCACCAAACCCACGGGTACACTGTGCTGCTCCTTCGGTGCGGTCTGCGTGCACTAATTTAATCTTATTGGTTCTCACAACAAACAGTATGCCGACTAAGGTGAAAACTAATAGGCTCTTATTAAATCATCTATTCAGCCTGAATCCACAAGTTGTTTCCCCTCCGGAGCAGGGAACACAGCACTGATAGCCTAGTTAAAATGGTGGCATTAACAGGGCAGAGCATGTACTCCCACATTAATGATTTGCCTGACACTTCACCCTCCTCAACCACTGAGAGATCAGCCTCATCGCTAATGATACCCGACAGCCCCTCATCCTCCCTTGATCCTTCATTATCAACAGGGGGCACCTGAGACCTACCAGCAACCTACACTTGGACACCAGAGAAATAAGACCTGTTAGACTTCATTAAGACACTAACCAGGACCTGCTTCTCTAGGAAATGTGTGATCGGCAGATGGAGAGCAGTTAGGAGAGGCCTCCAACCACCCAACTGGTTCTAAGTCGTTCCTCATCACTCCCATCTCTCTTCTTTTTTTTTTAAATGTCCTCATTCTTACTCCTTGCCCCTTCTTCCAACCTACTTTACCCTCCCCAACCCTAATCTGTCACCTTTGAAGAATACACATTCACAAGAACTAAACATCCACTTTATTTCTTGATTTAAATTAATCATGTCATATTATTTGCTATTGTCAAGAATCCATGTAGAATCCATGTAGACCACTGATTTCCTGGCAAATACCCATTTTCCTATTTTTCAAGAATAAAAAATAAAGATTCTACAAAAAAATTGCATTATTGAAATATGATATTTGGAGTTGCTATTGGGTGCTAGACTTTCAACTGCTGTCCCAATACAAAGAAAGGTAACAGTGAAATTGGTAGTATTTAATTGGATGATTATTACTAATGAAAATCTTCTATTTTAAAAATAAATTGATTTATTCAATAATTTGCAAAGAGCAATGAATGTGCAAATTGCAATAAACAGCTATAGACAAAATTAAAAACACATTTTTTTTTTAGAGATAGTTTTTTTTTATTGTTTTTTTAAAGTGGAAGTATGGGCAAAATCAAAAATTACATGAGATGAATTCTGTAACTAATATTAACACAGCGTTTTTTTTTTTTTTCTATAACATAGCTTTGTTATCTGTTGATTCTGCCTGTAGATCCATGACATTTTCACTGTCTGAGACAGGGTGGCAGAGCTGTTTGTTCTGCAGTGAAATGGCACCACATGGACAACATAGTTTTAAATGGACTTTGCATAAAAGACCAGCAAATTTAAAGTGTAACCTCAGCTAACAGAAGCAAATTAAAGTAGTTCTAAAGGCTGAAGTTTTTTTTACCTTTATGCAATCTATGCATAAGAGTAAAAAACCTTCTGTGTGCCCCCCTCAGCCCCCCAATCCTTACCTGAGCACCCTCCAATCCAGCAATGTTCAAGATAGCCTTGGCTGTATGGGGACTCACACCACCCATTGGCTGACACAGCAGTGGGAACCCATTGGCTCCCACTGCTGCCAATCACAGCCAGTGAGCCGATGAGGAGAGAGCAGGGGGTAGGACCGAACCATGGCTTAATGTGTCTTATGGATGCAAAGAGCAGCAGCTCGGGAGCGAGCATACAGTGGTGCCCCCAGGGCAAGCGGATTTCTCTGAGGGCACTGCTCGAGGGGGAGGAGTGCTGGTGGGAAACCCCAAATGAAGAGGACAAGAGCTGCTCTGTGCAAAACCACTGCACAGAGCAGGTAAGTATAACAGGTTTGGTATTACAAAAAAATAAATAAAGCTTTAATATCACTTTAACCACTTCACGTTTGAATGACAATTGCTCTGTCATGCAACACTTTACCCTTTTTGACCACTTTTTTTTTTGCTAAATTAATGAAAAAAGACCAAACATAAAAAATAAAAAAATCATAGTTTCTGTTTATTTTTATTTTTCACTGATGTGTGCCGATGAGTTTGCACTGATGGGTACTGATGGGGCTTGTCAGGTCTCTAGGACCCAGCATCTGTCAGGGCACCAACAAGAGGAGAAGGGCTCTAGGACCCAGCATTTCCAGCAGCACGACTCATGGGCCTCTATATGCACTTGGGAGGACATCCATGGAGTAGGGATGAGCTTCAAGTTCGAGTAGAACAGCGAACAATTTGTAAAAGTCTATGGGAGAATTCTAAAGTGCTAATTTTAAAGGCTAATATGCAAGTTATTGTCCTAAAAAGTGTTTGGGGAACTGGGTCCTGCCCCAGGGGACATGTATCAATGCAAAAAAAGTTTTAAAAACATCATTTTTTTTCGGGAGCAGTGATTTTAATAATGCTTAAAGTTAAATATTCCTTTAAATTTCATACTGGGGGGGGGGGGGGTATAGTATGCCTGTGAAGTAGCGCTTGTTTCCCATACTTAGAGTTGTCCCTGCACAAAGTGTAATTTCTGAAGGAAAAAAAGTCATTTAAAATCACTCACGGCTATAATAAAGCGTATGGCACAACTGAAAACCTACCAAGACATGGCCGTCCACCTAAACTGAAAGGCAGGGCAAGGAGAGCATTAATCAGAGAAGCAAAGAGGCCCATGGTAACTCTGGAGGAGCTGCAGAGATCCACAGCTCAGGTAGGAGAATCTGTCCACAGGACAACTATTAGTTGTGCACTACATAAATCTGGCCTTTATTGAAGAGTGGCAAGAAGAAAGTCATTGTTGAAAGAAAGCCTTAAGAAGTCCCGTTTGCAGTTTGCAAGAAGCCATGTGGGGGACACAGCAAACAAGTGGAAGAATGTGCTCTGGTCAAATGAGACCAAACTTGAAAATTTTGGCTTAAAAGCAAAACGCTATGTGGCGGAAAAATAACACTGCACATTACCCTGAACACACCATCTCCACCGTGAAACATGGTGGTGGCGGCATCATGTTTCTGGGATGCTTTTCTTCAACAGGGAAGCTAGTCAGAGTTGATGAGAAGATAGATGGAGCCAATTACAGGGTAAGCTTAGAAGAAAACCTGTTAGAGTCTGCAAAAGACTTGAGATTGGGGCAGAGGTTCACCTTCCAGCAGGACAACAACTCTAAACATACAGCCAGAGCTACAATGTAATGGTTTAGATCAAAGCATATTCATGTGTTAGAATGGCCCAGTTACAGTCTAGATCTAAATCCAATTGAGTATGTGTGACAAGACTTAAAAATTGTTGTTCACAGACGCTCTCCATCCAGTCTGACAGAGCTTGAGCTATTTTGCCAAGAAGAATGGACAAAAATGTCACTCTTTAGAGGTGCAAAATTGGTAGGGACATACCCAAAATTACTTGCAGCTGTAAATGCAGTGAAAGGTGGTTCTACAAAGTATTGACTCTGGGGCTGAATACAAATGCACGCCACACTTTTAGGAAAAACATTTAAAACCATTTATCATTTTCCTTTTACTTAACAATTATGTGCCACTTAATTGTTGGTCTATCAAATAAAATCCCAATAAAATACATTTACATTTTTGGTTGTAACATGACAAGGGGTATGAATACGTTTTCAAGGCACTGTAGCTAGAGGTGGGAAAGCTCTGAACATATGAGGAGGTGACAAGGGAGCTATTTAGCAGGAGGAATGGGAAGGACAGCATGGGTGATATTATGAGACAAGATGGTGATGTACAGTAACTGGGGTAAAATTGTGAATGACTTTGTATGTTGTTGTTAGTATATTTAATTGTATTTGTTGGGTGATCAAAAGCCAGTGAATGGATACGGATAGAAGGGAAACAGATACTGAGTTGTTGGTAAGGTGGATGAGTCTGGCAGCAACATTCATAGCCTGTGTAGAAGTAGATGTATGCTGCGTACACCCAGTCGGAATTTCTGATGGAAAAAGTCAGACGGAATTTTTTCATTTGATATTACGACCATGTGTATGCCCCATCTGACTTTTTTTGTTGGAAATTCAGACAGAATTAGAAAGAGAACATGTTCTCTTTTTTATGGCCGTAAAATAAATTCGGAAATTCAGTTTGTCTGTAAAAAAAACATGCATGCTTGGAAACAATTTGACGCATGCTCGGAAGCATTGAACTTTATTATTCTAGGCTCGTTGTAGTGTTGTACGTCACCTAGTTTCCGTGTCCATGTGTATGCAAGACAACTTGAGCGGATTTCTGTCGGAAAAACTCGTTGGAGTTTATTCTGACGGGAAATCCGATCGTGTGTACGGGGCATAACAGGGAGGAATTTGCAGTAGTCAAGGTGGAAGATACACTCTAAATAGCAATCAGATATGTTCTTAAATTTGAAATTACTACAGTTAACCAAAATTAAATTTCTTGCTAAAGGTTATGTACTTTGCCCATCATCATTGCTGTTTCCACAGCTTTCACTGAATAAGTTTGCAAATGCGGGCAACGCACAGTATAGGGCGAGCAGTAACATGCATGGCAATGCATCTGCTCTACATGTGGTGTGTCGTAGTGCCATTCATTGTAAATGGCACCCTGACATGCTGTACAGTAGAGCACAATGCATATACTGTGTGTTATGGTGTGCTAAATTTGGAAAAAAGGGCCATGCGTGTTCTTTCATCCATTGTTGTGCACTGGCAGCCCACTTATAATGAACATGCTGCCTTGACACAACTCACATCAATGCATGCCAAAATGCACATCAATGCACATGCAATAATGCCCATAGTGGACCAATTTAGTGTAAAAGGACTCTACAGTAAAATTATTTTGATCATGCCAGTGGATCCCTTAATTTTTCCACTTCCTGTAACAGACTAAGCAGTCCTGTGGGATAGGTAGCTTAACCACTTAAGGACCCCTTCACGTTGATATACGTAGTCAGAATGGCATGGCTGGGCACAATTACGTACCTGTACATGTCTCTTTAAGTCCAGCCGTGGGGTCGCGAGCGCGTTGCCGGTGGCGCACTCGTGACCCGGTCCTAAGCCCTGTGACGGTCCTAAGCTCCTGTTCCGATATAGGGAAAGATGATCAATTACATCAAATGTCCAGCCCCACCCCCCTACAGTTAGAAACGCATATGAGGTCACACTTAACCACTACAGTGCCCCCTAGTGGTTAACTCCTAAACTGTAATTGTCATTTTCACAGTAAACAGTGCATTTTTATAGCACTTTTTGCTGTGAAATTGCAATGGTCCCAAAAATGAGTCAAAATTGTCCGATGTGTCTGCCATAATGTTGCAGTCACGAAAAAAAAAATATTAATAAAAATGCAATAAAACCATCCCCTATTTTGTAAACGCTATAAATTTTGCGCAAACCAATCGATAAACGCTTATTGCGATTTTTTTACCAAAAATATGTAGAAGAATACGTATCGGCCTAAACTGAGGGAAAAATTATATTTTTATATATATTGGGGATATTTATTATAGCAAAAAGTAAAAAATATTGGATTTTTTTCAAAATTGGCGCTCTATTTTTGTTTATAGCGCAAAAAATAAAAAACGCAGAGGTGATCAAATACCACCAAAGGAAAGCTCTATTTGTGGGGGGGGGGGATGCCAATTTTGTTTGGGAGCCACGTCGCACGACCGCGCAATTGTCAGTTAAAGCGACGCAGTGCCCAATCGCAAAAAGGGGCAAGGTCCTTACCTGCATAATGGTCCGGGTCTTAAGTGGTTAAAACCTCAAGTGAATCTGCAATATGAGGTGATGCAGTGACAATACTACTGCCCCCTCATGTAGAACAGAAGTGCGAGGGAAGCTGCAAGCGAACAAGCGCAGTAAGGAACGGAATTCTTAATAAAAATCATTACATCTGGCGCTCCAAACTAACGCTTTACTATCTCATTGAATCTGAAAGAATGTAGCCATGACTTTAGATGTTCTTTAAAGTGAATATTTATCATTTATACTATATATAGTACAGTAGGTTTCTTCACTTTGTAGTATAATTTTAGCATTCTATTCTCATTCCTCTACCGATAGGTACTGATAACGTCAGTATCTCACACCAACCAACTGTGAGCAACATTACTTGTTACATTAACACTTGCTATCATATCAGTATATCAGCAAGCTTACAGTATTGGCCCTAACAAAGACTAGAACTTAAAAAAAAAAAAAAAACTGCAGTGCAAATATTTATAAAGGAATTATGTATCTGCAAATGTACACATCAATTTCCATAGAAAATGTGTTTCCAGTACCTTTACAATTACACCAGACCAGCTGATTAGGTGAGATAAACATCAATATTTCATGTGCAGTAACTAAGGTTGGAAATAATACCAGATTTATGATCTCTTTGGCAACAAGTCCTGGTTACTGCCCAGGTGGAATCCTTTACAGCAACCCATCAGCCCAACAATGACTAATCAGCTTTCATTTATTACTAGTCATTGTTGGGCTGATGGGTTGCTGTGACAACCACATCAACAAAAAAGCAGAAACTGCATGCAATACCAAAACATTTTGCATGCAACATTTTTGGACTCTGGTCAGTTGAATGAAGTCTTATCAAATAGTAATAGGAAGAGATTTAGTCAGTGGTCTTAACCAGTGGGAAACGTTAATAGCTGACACTATCAGTGAGTGATTTGTGAGGCCTCGTACACACGACCGTTTTCCTTGACAGAAACTTGGTGGCAGAGCTTTTTTGCAGAGGAAAACGGTCGTGTGTATGTTTTTCGTTGAGAAAACTGTCGTGGAACTCGACGAGAAAAAAAGAGAACAAGTTCCTCGTCGGGAGTCTCAATTTCCTTGTCGTGTTTCTCATCAGGCTGGTTTACAACGAGAAACACATTTGTGTGTATGCTTAGAAACCCGCGCATGCTCAGAATAAAGTATGAGACGGGAGCGCACCTTCGGTATAAGTAGCGTTTATAATTGAGATAGCACATTCGCCACTCTGTAACAGACTGAAAAGCGCAAATCGTCTCATACCAAACTTTTACTTAACGCGCAGTAACATAAGATTAGTAAAAGCAGCCTCAAGGGTTGTGCCAGTGGAATTGAACTTTCCCTTTTTAGTGCCGTTGTACGTGTTGAACGACACCGTGTTTGAGAATGACGAGATTTTGTCTTGACTGTGTGTACGCAAAGAAAGCTTGTCAAGATTCTCGACAAGCCTAATAAGGAACTCGTCGAGGAAAATGATGTTTAATTTACGACGAGTTCCTCGGTCGTGTGTACGAGAGTGTTTTATCAGAGAGGGCCCAGTTAACAGATCAGACCAAATGCAGAACATTTTAGAGTGGGAGGCCTTACAGACTCTAAAGCAAGGATCCTCAAACTACGGACCTCCAGCTGTTGTGGAACTACACATCCCATGAGGCATTGTAAAACTCTGAAATTCACAGACATAACTAGGCACGATGGAAATTGTAGTTCCTGAACAACTGGAGGGCCGTAGTTTGAAGACCCCTGCTCTAAAGGCTATGATACACATGACTCAAAGGGTGGTAATATGCCTTTTGGAACTATAGTTGCATGTTGTATGTACTGATCAACTAATAAACTAGTGCCATTCCACCCCATCCCCCCAACTCAAGACTTTTCTCTTTTGATATCAAAGGAGACAGGAACAACAAGCGCCCAGAGGCGATTTAGTTCGCATGTGCAGCGCTATGTAAGTTTTCATTCATTCATTCATTCATTCATTCAGAAGGGCGTTTGTATAGGAGGAATTATGGATTAGTGAGAATATCTAGAAATATCAAGGATAAACATAGAAATTTATTGAATGCCTCCTGCAGGGTAAACACAATGGGCCAGATTCAGGTAGATGCACGCATATTTTATCCGGCGTAGCGCAGTGCATATACGTTACGCTGACGAGAACTAGTGAGTCAAGTACAGTATTCACCAAGCACTTGATCGTTACTTTGCGACAGAGTAACGAAAATGCGATGGCGCAACCCGACGTAAGTGTAAGTGGGTGTGACCATATGTAAATGATGGGCGGAGCTCAGCGCAGAGACTTACGTTCAGCGCATCATCCACGGAGCATGCGCAGTGAGGGAGGGCTCCACTCGCTCCCCTGTGCGCATGCTCACAACTTCCGTCGGCACCACTTCATGGGAAACGGCAGTGCAATGTCTTACGTTACGCGTATAAAAGCGGCCGCAGATGCGCCTTTCTGGCGCAAAAGTGTATCCGGTTCCCCCCACCCCAGGGAAGTTACTTTTGCTCTGATATGGTTGCTTCCGTTTCTCGCAAAGAGAGGAGAAATCTTAACTTCAATGGCCAGGAGCTGTATGTCGTCATCTCGGCTATGGAGACCTACAATGAGTTCCTCCATGGCAGGAAAAGTCGCAACACAAGCCGGGACAGGAAGCAGGCCATCCTGGAGTCCATTGCTGCCAGGGTGAAAAGTTTGGGCTATTCCACACGGAGTGCTGCGGACATTGCCAAAAAAATTAATGATTTGAGGCGGAAAGTCCGGGGCAAGGTGGCCACCATCAGGAGGCATGAGAGGGGCACGGGGGGTGGACCCCCATGTGCGGTCAATCTGACCACGGAGGAGGAGGTGGTCGCCCGCTGCCTGGAGAGGGAGCAGTTGGAGGGGGTCCCGGGCTATGATTCCATGGAGGAAGGCTCCAGGACAGGTAAGTGTTTTTTATCCCCTATTTGGTGTGTTGCATGTGGGGGAGGGGGGTACATGTGCCAAGTGTGTGGGACCACCAACATGTGTCTGCTTTGTGTCATTCACAGATGACGGAGCTGGGCCTTCATCTGCCGGCGGCCATTCCACCCCATCCCCCCAACTGCATCCTGAGCCCGACCCCCTGGGCACTGAAGACACCGAGGTGGAGGGGAGTGCCCACACCTCACCTGCTGAGGTGGTTAAGGAGGAGCCTGTTGTCACCGAGCAGGAGTTTGTCCTATTTTTGGAGGAGTCCTCCCCTTCAGCAGGGCCCTCTCAAATCCCCTCCCCCATCATAGGAAGCCCCCCAAGGGCGACTCCATCCCCCCGGGGACTACCATCTCCTGGCCCCAGGAAGGCGACCCGGAAGACCAGGGGGGTGTCTGATGTGGTCCATGACCAGATAGCGAGGGACCAGGCCAGGCAGACCCAGCAGATGGGGGAGATAGCTGGGCACCTGGACCGGGTAGCTGACAGCCTGGGCTCCGTGGCCCAGATGACCAACGCAGTGCAGGATGTCAGCTGCAACTGCGCTGCAGTGGTGACCAGCCTGAGGGAGGTGCAAGCTGATCTTCGGCACCTCACTGCAGCCGTCCAGGCCAACGCAGCTGCCATCCGGGACCAGGGGAGGCAGAGGCAGCGGGCCCAACAGTATCAAGTGACCCGGCAGCTGAGGATGCAGGCCCAGACCAATTCATACCTTGGCCGGATAGCCATGGCCTTGGAGGGCATGCAGGCCACACCTGCCAGGAGTGGCCCACCCGGGGATCAGCCACCTCCAGATGCCCCCCCACCCACTCCCTCCAGGCAGCTGAGGAGCCAGAGAGGGCCCACCAGAAAGAGCCCCCGTCAGCCCAGATGATGGCTTTTTTGTGTTTTTTTTTCTGCTCAGGTTATGAGCTTTTTATTTTTTGCTATATGTTGCTCAGGTTATGAGCTTTTTTTTTTTTTTTGCTATATGTTGCTCAGGTTATGAGCTAGTACACACGATCGGTTTTCCCGATGGTTAAAAGACCGCTGGAAAAATCGAGAACCAGCTCGGTCCCTTTTCCCCTGTACACACGGTCGGTTTTCCCGACAGGAAAACTGCCAGGAGAGCGTTGGTCAGGAAAACCGGCCATGTGTATGCTCCCTCACAGTGTTTCCTATAGGAAAACTGCAAGGAAAAAATGCCGCAATTCGCGGCGGGGGAAAAAAGAGGACGTGTTCTCATTTTTTAAGCCACAGTTTTCCTGTTGGGTAAACTGCTAAGGAGCATACACACGGCCGGTTTTCCCGGCCAAAGGAAAACACCTCAGTTTTCCCGACGGGAAAAACAATTGTGTGTACTAGGCATTAAAGTGAAAGCTGGTCCAAGCTTGTTTTTGTTTTATTAGAAGTCACACGTTTTTGGTCCTGTTAACCTTTGTTACTGGAACAGAAAGTAAAGAGTAACCTAAAATATTACAATTGTCACCAATAAAGTAGGCAAAGATATACATTCTGTCATGTGTTCCAGAGAAAACTATAAAAAGTGGCATTTACTCTCTCTTTTGGAATATTTTAATTTACTTCCTAATTGCTAATTTTATTTCTATGGCTGACCAGTCAAGGAAGGTAAGAAGATATGATAGAATTTTATCCAGGCAGACCTAGTACAAAATGCAAATTAGACTTCTAAAGGTAAAGTCGATTTTTACTGTCAAGTTAGGCTCCTAATGGTAATGTTAATTTGTACACAGAGTTTTCAAAGCTGTCATCTAGGTATTGCAAGTGAAATCAAAAAGGAAGTTAAAACAACCTCTATGCACTGTAAGATGAGATAGCAAGAGGATATAATGTAGGGATCTGCATCCTGATTGGCACTATAAGAATTAACATTTTGAATTTGCATGAATGTACACCTCACTACTGCATTCTAGCGTTATGAAATGTATTGGATAACTGGCAATACATTTACAATTATTCATTACCAGGTAAATGTGCTTTTTTAGTTAAAAAATAATAAACATGATATACTTACCTGCTCTGTGCAGTGGATTTGCACAGAGCAGCCTGGATCCTCCTCTTCTCGGGTCCCTCTTTAATGCTCCTGGCCACTCCCTCCTATTAAGTGCCCCCACAGCAAGCAGCTTGCTATGGGTCACCCGAGCTGAGCCCCAGCTCCCTGTGTCCATTCAGACACAGCCCAGCCCCATCCCCTTTCTCTCCTCACTGGCTGACTGACTTTGATTGACAGCAGCAGGAGCCAATGGCACTGCTCTGCTATCTCAGCCAATGAGGAGGGTCCAGGCAAAAGACACTCCTACAACATCACTGGATCTAGATGGGGCTCAGGTAGGTTTTAGGTGGGCTGAGAGGGGCTGATGCACACAGAAGGCTTTTTATCTTAATGCATAGTGGCAGCACAGTGGTGTAGTGAATAGCACTTTCGCCTAGCAGAAAAAAGGTTCGCTGGTTCGAATCCCGACCACGACACCATCTGCCTGGAGTTTGCATGTTCTCCCTGTGTCTGCGTGGGTTTCCTCCGGTTCCTCCGGTTTCCTCCCACCCTCCAAAGACATGCTGGTAGGTAAATTGGATCTTGTCCAAATTGGCCCAGTATATATGTATCTATGTTGTGTATGACTGTATGTCCCTAGCATGTCATGATCCTACGGGGTAAAAATGACCACATCAGCCAAGCAGACACTGGCTGGAAAAAGCGCCCAGAGGCGATTCAGTTCGCATGCGTTGCGCTATACAAGTCATTCATTCATTCATTCATTCATTAAGATTAAAAAAAAATTCTGCCTTTACAATCACTTTAAATACCAAGCCAGTATTTTTCATTAAGCCTATCGGGTCTGTTTGGACTGATAAAAATGCACAACAGGGCCAGCTACAATGATAAACCTTATGGGTTGGTGCTGGCACACACAGTACTATGTGCATGCTACATTGTGGATTTACAATGGCACCCAAACACACAGTATCTGGCGAATAAGGAGGAACCCAGTCCTCCAGAAAACATACTCACTTTTCCTTCAAGTATACAGTATCTAACAAAAGTCAGTACACCCCTCACATTTTTATAAATATTTTATCTTTTCATGAGACAACATTAAAGAAATTACACTTTGCTACAATGTAAAGTAGTGAGTGTAGAGCTTGTATAACAGTGGCAATTTGCGTCCCCTCAAATAACTTAACACACAGCTATTAATGTCTAAACCGCTGGCAAAAAAGTGAGTGCACCCCTAAGTGAAAATGTTTAAATTGGACCCAATTAGATATTTTCCCTCCCTGGTGTCACGTGACTCATTAGTGTTACAAGGTCTCAGGTGTGAATGGGGAGCAGATGCTAAATTTGGTGTTATCGCTCTCACTCTCTTATACTGGCCACTTGAAGTTCAACATGGCACCTCATGGCAAAGAACTCTGAGAATCTGAAAAAAATAATTGTTGCTCTACATCAGTGGTTCTCAACTCCTGTCCTCGGGACCCACTAACAGGCCAGGTTTGCAAGATAACTTAAACGCATCACATGTTATATAATTTGCTGCTCAGTGATTGCAGTGTTCTAGATCTGCATTTCCCCAAGGTAACACTTAAATCCTGGCCTGTTGGTGGGTCCTGAGGAGAGGATTTGAGAACCACTGCTCTACATAAAGATGGCTTAGGCTATAAGAAGATTGCCAGGAACCTGAAACTGAGCTGCAGAACAATAGCCAAGACCATACAGCGGTTTATTAGGACAGGTTCCACATGGTTGACCAAAGAAGTTGAGTGTACATGCTCAGCATCATATTCAGAGGTTGTTTTTGGGAAATAGATGCATTAATGCTGCCAGCATTGCTGCAGAGGTTAAAGGGGTGGGGGGGGGGGGTCAGCCTGTGAGTGCTCTGACCATACACCGAACACTGCATCAAATTGGTCTGCATGGCTGTCATCTCAGAAGGAAGCCTCTTCTCAAGATGATGCACAAGAAAGCCTGCAAATTGTTTGCCGAAGACAAGCAGACTAAGGACATGGGTTACTGGAACCATGTCCTATGGTCTGATGAGACCAGGGCCGCCATCAGGAATTTTGGGGCCCCTTACACAGCTTCAGGCATGGGCCCCCTGGAGCAGAGAACCGGGGGGGGGGGGGGGGGTGCTGCCGCATGAAACATGAAATTGAGAAGCGGGGGGGCCTTTACAAAAAGAAAAAATAAAGAAGAATATATATAAAAAAGGGGGGTAGCCATCCGGGGCCCTGGGGTAAAAGGAATAATAAAAAGAAAAAAAGAGAGAATATATATATATATATTTTTTTAAAGGGTGGTTGCCAACTGGGGCTCCGGGGACCTTATTTTTTTTATAAAAGGAAATTACAAAAAAAGGGGGCTTTCCATTCGGGACCTCTGGGCCCTTTAATAAAAATAAACCTCTGGGCCCTTTAAAAAAAAAAGAAAAATATATATATATAAAAAAAAATAAACATTTATATATAAAAAAACAAAAAAAACAAGGGGGTTGCCTTCCAGGGCCCTGGGGACCTCTGAGCCCTTTAATAAAAATACATCTATATATTAAAAAAAAAGAAATAAAATAATATAAAAAAGTAAAAACAAATGATAAAAAAGGAGGATTGTCATCCGGGGGCCCTGGGGACCTCTGGGCCCTTTAATAATAATTATATATATATATATATATATATATATATATATATATATATATATATATATATATATATATATATATATATATATTATATAAAATAAAAATATAAAAATAAAAAAATATATAAAAATTATATATTTTTTTATAAAAAAAAAGGGGGGTTGTCATCTGGGGCCCTGGGGATCTCCAGGTCCCTGTGGACCTCTAAAAAAAATAAAAGAAAAAAAATGGGCCCTTTAATAAAAAATAAAAGAAAAATATATTAAAAAAAATATATTTTTTTATAAAAAAATATATTTTTTTATAAAAAAATAAATAAAAAAGAGGGGGTTGCCATGTGGGGCCCTGGTGGCCTACGGGCCCCTAGACCCCTAAAAAAATGTCCCTTTAATAAAAAAATAAAATAAAAATATATTAAAAAATATATTTTTTTTATAGAAAAAAAAATAAAAAAAATGGGGGTTGCCATCCGGTGCCCTGGGGGGCCTCCGGGCCCCTGTGGACCTCCGGACCTCTAAAAAAAAAAGAAAAAAAATTGGCCCTTTAATAAAAAATAAAACAAAAATATATTAAAAAAATATATTTTTTTATAAAAAAATATATTTTTTTTATAAAAAAGAAAAGAAAAAAAAGGGCTTGCCATCTGGGGCCCTGGTGGCCTCCGGGCCCCTGGGGACCTCCGGACCTCTAAAAAAAATAAAATAAAAAAAATTGTCCCTTTAATAAAAATAAAAAAAATATATTAAAAAAATATATTTTTTTTATGAAAAAATATATTTTTTATAAAAAAAATATATTTTTTATAAAAAAAATCTTTTTTTAATAAAAAAAAGGGCATGCCATCTGGGGCCCTTGGTGGCCTCCGGGCCCCTGGGGGCCTTCGGACCCCTAAAAAAAAAAAAAAATTTTTTTTTTTTTTTTTTTTTTTTAGGGTGGTTCCCATCCGGGCCCCTGGGGACCCCCGGGCCCCTTACAGGTGTAATGCCTGTACCCCCCTGATGGCGGCCCTGGATGAGACCAAGATAACCGTAATTAGTTCAGATGGTGTCAAGCGTGTGTGACGGCAACCAGGTGAGGAGTACAGAGACAAGTGTGCCTTGCCTACAGTAAAGCATGGTGGTGGGAGTGTCATGGTTTGGGGTTGCATGAACGCTGCTGTCACTGGGGAGCTACAGTTCATTGAGGGAACCATGAATGCCAACACATGCTGTGACATACTTAAAGCAGAATTTTTTTTTTTAAATCAGCAGCTACAAACACTGCAGCTGCTGACTTTTGAAATAAACTATTTATTTCTAATGACTTGTGCGTAACTGAACATCACACATGAATATTGTGAAATAATCATATAGGAATCATAACGAATAATTGTGAAAAACAAGTCCACAAGGTAAAAAATAAGTGTTGTAGTGGATCCAAATAAAGGGATGAAATCCTTATGGCATTGATACAAATGAAAAAATAGGTGAGTATAAAAGGTAACCGCCACCAGCTTTAACCACTTGCTTACTGGGCACATAAACCCCCTTCGTGCCCAGGCGAAATTTCAGCTTCCGGCACTGCGTCGCTTTAACTGACAATTGCGCGGTCGTGCGACGTGGCACCCAAACAAAATTGGCGTTCTTTTTTTCCCCACAAATAGAGCTTTCTTTTGGTGGTATTTGATCGCCCGTGCGGTTTTTATTTTTTGCGTTATAATGAAAAAAAGAGCGACAATTTAAAAATATATATATATTTTTTACTTGTTGCTATAATAAATATCCCATTTTTTTTTTTTTTTTATATATTTTTTTCTCAGTTAAGGCCGATACGTATTCTTCTACGTATTTTTGTAAAAAAAAAAAAAAAAAAATCACAATAAGTGACTGCTTTGCGCAAAAGTTATAGCACCTACAAAATAGGGGACATAATTATGATTTTTTTTTTTATATATTTTTTTACTAGTAATGGCGGCGATCTGCGATTTTTATTGAGACTGCGATATTGCGACGGACACATCGGACACTTTTGACACATTTTTGGCGCCATTCACATTTATACAGCGACCAGTGCTATAAAAATGCACTAATTACTGTATAAATGTGACTGGCATTGAAGGGGTTAACACTAGGGGGTGAGGAAGGGGTTAAATGTATTGCCTGGGTGTGTTCTAACTGTGTGGGGGGAGGGGGGTGACTGGGGGAGGTGATCGATGCTGTCTCCCTATGTACAAGAGAAACAGCATCTGTCACCTCACTGACAGGACGTGAAGCTCTGTGTTTACACTCAGAGCTCCACGTCCCTGCTCTCTCACCGACGATCGCGTGTACCTGACGGACATCGCGGCCGTCGGGTACACGCATCGGATCCTCGGTGATGCGTCGGGACTGTTTTTCCCCGCCGCGCGCGGGGAATTACAAGCAAATCACGTCCAAAGACGTGACCCCGGCGCCTCAGGTCCGCGCTGTTCACGTATTCTGTCAATAGCGCGGACCTGAAGTGGTTAAAGGGTCACTAAAGGAATTTTTTTTTTTTTAGCTAAATAGCTTCCTTAACCTTACTGCAGTCCTGGTTTCCTGTCCTCATTGTTCGTTTTTCCTCTGATGATGCTGTAATTCTGCTCTGTTCTGGACACTTCCTGGTTGTCTGTTTCCTGATGACCACAGTACTGGGAGATTCTAGTTTCGTTTTCCTAACCATCACTCTCTATGGCACTGTCCAGCACAGAGGCATTAAATTACATGCAAAAACTAAGCTAGATGCAAAAACGAAAGTGAAACTAGAGGCACATTATATGATTGATTTTTATCTGTTTTTAATCGTTTTTAAAAGGAATCGGTTAACTATTATGGGCCAGATTCAGAAATTCGCTTACACCGTCGTATCTTAAGTTGCATATTTACACTGGCCACTAGGTGGCGCTTCACGTAAATGATGCAAATTAGTTATTTACGCAGATTCACGAGCGTACTTGCAACGGCGCATCGTATTTTACCTTGTTTGCATAAGCGTGAGACCCAGCGTAAAGTTACCCCTGCTATAGCAGGCGCAGCCAATGTTAAGTATGGACGTCGGGACCGCGTCAAATTGTACGTCGGTTACGTCGTTTGCGTAAATCGTTTGGGAATGGGGCTCGACGTTAGTTACGTTCACGTCGTTTACATTGAGAAAAAGCGACATGATTTCGCGCATGCGCACTGGGAACGTCCATGGACAGCGCATGCGCCATCCAAAAAAAACGTCAATTCTAATTACTTCATTTACTCTGAAGCAATGGGATACCATGTTCTTTAACCTCCATAGATGCACCAAGACAACATCTATCAGAGAATCCGCTATCAAATTGCTCTATAGATGGTATCTTACACCGGCTAAACTTAATACATTTTATCCTTCACTGTCTCCACTCTGCTTCAGTGGATGTCCCACCCAGGGTACAGTATTACATATTTTTTGGGACTGCCCCCATCTAAAGGACACTTGGGACAAAGCCAGCATTGTGATTGATAAAATCGCCGGCCGAAGGATCCCTCTTACACCCCAAATCTGCCTTTTATTCTCCACTATTCAGGACATTCCAACATCTAGCACAAGGCTTATCCACACATTTCTTACCTCCATTCATTGGGCCATAGCCTTTAATTGGCGTTCCACTTCAGTACCTTGGCCACAGATTCTCAACTGTATGACGAACATCAAACTCTCTGAGAGAATTCATCATACGTTATATGACTCTATGCCTCAGTATCAAAAAAAATGGTTTCTCTGGGACACCGCCTTTCTGGTTCATGATTAAATATTACTAACCATACCCTTTTCTTCCTGTAGATTATTCACCGTTAATGATACCTGTATACATTCCCGTACCATCGTTGTTATTTTTTTTGTATTTTGACCTTTTCTACAATAAAATAGTTGTAAACAAAAAAAACGTCAATTACGTGGGATCATGATTCATTTACATGAATCACGCCCCCACTTCAGCAATTTGAATTGCGCGGCCTTACGCCGTGCACTTTACGCTACGCCGCCGCATATTATGGAGCAAGTACTTTCTGAATAAGGCACTTGCCCATAATATTTGCGGCGGCGTAGTGTAAAGAGGAAACGCTACGCCGCCGGAAAGATACATTTTTGTATCTGAATCTGGCCCTATGTCTCTATACCCTGTAAACAGTCATTTCAGCAAAAAAAAATGTTTCCTTTAGTGACCCTTTAAGAAGGTTTACCAAAACTATCAAACTCAAAAGAGCGTACGCCCTATGAGTCTTCAAGCCTTGTGGTGTAAACACACCAATAGATTGGAACATCCACGTCTCTAACTTCTGGCTAGAATAGATGATCCCTCCGTCCCTCGGATGGCTTGAAGTGAAAGTACTCAATTCGGCAAATATTCTCAAACTGAGGTGGCTCAAATCTTCTCTATACACTCACACTGTACAACCAGAAAAGAAAAACAAATACTCCACATAGTGTAAAATCGTAGGTGTAAAAGGGGGGATCTATATAAAACTGAATACATTCACATTTGGATGGATAAAAAGCGCTTATAGGAATAGCAGTAACAGTGTGAATAACGCAATGGCATCAGTAAAGCTCGTCCTGATGCGTTTCATTTAAAACAGTGGTCTCAAACCTGCAGCCCGGGGGCCGAATGCGGCCCTTTGCTTGCCATTATAAGGCCCTTGAGGCACTAGTCTCCCACTGATACGAGACACTATTCAACTGACAACAATGGGGCACCATTTCTCTCATTGACACCAACAATGGGGCTCCAAATGATGGGGCACTATTCCTCTACCCTATACCAAATGTGGCAATGTTTACTCCCACTGATGCAAGGACAATTTCAACTCCTGCTGGCCACAGTCCGGCCCCCCTAAAGTCTGAAGAACAATAAACTGGGCCTTTGTTTAGAAAGTTTAGATACTTCCGGTCCCGGCGCCACATGAGACAGGAGTGAGGAGACGCTGCTCCCGCCGCCATCCCCACGTTAACGGCTAACAAAGCCCGCTCAGAACTCCGGGGTTACCCCATCCTTCCCCCCGCTGCTGTGGGGACACAGATGGATCGCTTTGTGGAGCGGTCCTACGCCCGAGTCCTGTCCTCGGCACCTCCCACAGTAGACGCGGCTCCAAGTGCAGCCAAGATGGCGGCCGCGACATGCCCTGAGGATGCCTCTCACCCGCTCTCTCCCTCGGACATACAGGCTGTTAACCTGACATCCCCAGCAGACATCGCTCAGCAAGTGGTTGCCTTGCTGGGACCCACTCTCTCTGCCACTGTGGATGCTGCTGTGCAAAGGGGTCTTGAGCAGCTCCACCTTGAACTGCAATCTCAGGCTCAGAGGATCACACAGACGTAGGACAGAATTTCTTCCCTGGAAGATGATTCCACCGCTCAGTCTGCGCTGCTTGCCCGACTCACTGCAGAAAATAGGGACCTCTGGAGCAAGTTGGACGACCTCGAGAACCGTTCCAGGCGGAACAATATGCGCATTATTGGCCTGCCAGAGTCGGTTGCTAACAGCCAGCTCGCTAATATATGCGCTAAAATCATCCCTGAGCAGCTGGGACTCCGCATACCTTGCACCATTGAACGTGCCCATCGCCTTGGTCAATATGCGGAGAATCGCGCCAAACCCAGACACGTCATTGTAAAGTATCTGAACTATGCGGACAAGTCCGCCATTATGCAGGCATTCCGTCGCAAGCGTTCCCTCTCGCTGGATGGGGCCAAACTTTTGCTTTTTGCAGATTACTCTATTGAGGTGATGAAGCAGCGTAAGGCGTTCTCGACCATCTGCTCGGCCCTGCACCGTGACCAGGTCAAGTTCTCCCTGCAATACCCAGCCACCCTTCGCGTTCAAACCCGGAACGGAGAACACCTTACTTTCACGTCACCAGACGAGGCGGAAAGATACTTGGAGTCTGCAACTGCAGGTATGGACCTCACCAACTCTGAAGATGGCTCCTCCTCTCAACCGACTACCCCATCCGCAGCCCGCAAGCAACCCGGCAGCCCTACTAAACAACCGTACAAGCGGAGTCGCTACACCACTCACGCGGATTGCTCGGACAGCCGCTGATACCGCATCTCAGAATCCTCCCTCCTTAATGGGCCCGAGAAGAGCGGGTAGTATCTAATTTATTTTTTATTTTTTCCCCACCCCCCTCCCGTGTATACACTGTGCCGCTACTGTTATCCCCTTGACACTTACTCCTCACACAACCGGCTGTTCCCGGTCTCCCCTTCCCCCCCCCGCCCTCCCCTCTGCTCTCCCCCCCGAAGTTCTTGTTCTATTGTTGGGAACGGGGACCAGGCGTATTGCGGGAGCCCTGCTTTGCGTCTCACTTTCATGTGGAAGAAAGTGAAGTCCCTCCTATCTGTTAGGTGCCTAGAATTTAGGCCTTTGGGCCATTGTTTCTTTACTTTTTGTTTATTCTTCCTTTGTTGTTATTTATTGTTTGAACCATATGTGATTACCTGTGCTACAACCGTATCCTCAGAAAATTGGCAATGTTTGGGTGACCCTCAGATTGCTGACGTGACTCTTGGAGGGAGACTCCGATCCCCATCGCTAGCTCAATGCATACCTCCAGCTCAGATATGGCCTCTTCAGCGGCTGGGAATCACCTAAAGGTTGTTTCATGAAATGTTAAGGGGCTGCGCTCTCCAAACAAACGCATGTCCATTCTTAGACACTTGAAGCGTCTTCGGACAGATGTGGCTCTACTTCAAGAGACCCATCTGTCCGCGGACGATTTGACCCGTCTACGCAAGTTGTGGGTGGGAACTGTATATGGCTCCCCAGCTGTGAGACGCAAAGCTGGGGTGGCCATTCTCATACACAAGAACCTGAGGCATACTCTTAGGGACGTGCAGACCGACCTGTTGGGCCGTAAAATTACTGTTCACCTAGCCTTAGCTGACAAAGACATAGCCATCACCAACATATATGCGCCCAACTCACCTGACATCTCCTTCTTCCAGGACATGGTGGCATGGATCCTGGCTGCTCCGAGATCCCTACATTTGGTGGGTGGGGACTTTAACTCAGTTATGTCCGCGACTGTCGACCGGGTGAGTGACACGACGCGTACTCCACCCGGACATACCATACAGACTTCAGCCCCGTCGCTGCTCGCGCAGGCCATAGACTCCATACACTTCCTTGACGTATGGCGGTTAGACCATCCGACTGACCGCGACTATACCTTTTACTCCCCACCCCACAACTCGTTCTCCCGCATTGATTACTTTTTCGCCTCCCCTGCACTCTTCCCCATGCTAAGTGACTCAGTCATTGCTGACGCCAGAATCTCTGACCATAGTCCCATTGCCGTGCAACTACTAAGCGACCAGCCTTCCTCTTCCCCTCGCGTATGGCGGTTCCCCTCCTACCTGGCAGACAGTGAGGACTTCTGACACATGCTCTCTGCGGCATGGGAGGACTACACCTCTACCAACGAGATGCACCTCACAGACCCTAACCTGTTTTGGGAAGCGGGAAAGGCCTTCCTGAGAGGCAAAATAATCTCCTACACCGCACACTTTAAGAGGCATGCCAAACAAAGCTATGTACGAGCGAGTGACGCTCTGCGCTCGGCTCATGAACTCCTGGCGCTTAACCGCACGTCTGACAATATACATAATTGGAGAAAAGCCAAACATGAATTCGACCTTTGGGCAGAACAACAAGAATTAGCTAAGACTACTTACGCTAAATTACACTTCCATAGATATGGTAACAAGGCGGGTAAGCTCCTAGCGAGGCTGTGCGCAGGGCCCAGGTGCCCTACCCATGTCTCTGCACTGAAAAACTCAGCTGGGGCGTTGGTCACTTCGCCCACTGAGATTAGTGAAGTCTTAGTCGACTATTATACGCAGTTATACTCGGCGGACCCCACTGACCAACTTGCGGCCGACACTTTCCTGGCTGCGGTTCACCTACCCAAACTTCGGAGGGACCATTTAGAGGCCCTCAACGCTCCCATAACCGTTGAGGATATTGTGCAAACGATCACCTCATTGTCCTCTGCTAAAGCCCCGGGCCCGGACGGATACACTGCCGAATTCTATAAACTGACTAAAGACTTCATCCCTGATACCCTACGACATGTCTACGCAAATATGTGGGATGGGGGCCCCTATTTACCTACAGGATCCCAGGCACATATTAGATTAATTCCTAAAAAAGGTAAAGACCCCTCACTTCCGGGCTCTTACCGCCCAATCTCATTAATTAACGTTGATGTTAAAATCTTATCCAAGATTGTGGCATCGCGTTTGGCCCAACTGCTGCCTTCTATGCTTCACCCGGCACAGTCAGGATTTGTTCAGGGGCGATCGGCCACTCTAAACATACGCAAGGTCCTAATGGCACTAGAATATGCAAAACTACACCCTGACCAGGACGTTGCCATCCTGTCGCTCGATGCCGAAAAGGCTTTTGACAACATTAGTTGGTCCTGGCTGTTCCGGGTGATGACAGACTTTGGTTTTTCGGGCCCAATTATACGGTTTCTACAGCGAATGTATGAATCCCCAACTGCGCGACTGGTGACCCCCGACTTTATCTCCGACTCGATTCCTCTGATGAAGGGGACTAGACAGGGATGCCCACTCTCCCCATTACTTTTTAACATGGCTATTGAGCCTCTATCCCGACTACTCAATTCCCCCGACGGAGTTAGTGGCATTCCAATAGGTGCTAACTCTCTCCGTTCCGCCCTATTTGCAGACGACATATTGTTATTCTCCACACGACCCCTTGCGGACTTTGACAGACTTCGACAACTGTTTCACGATTTCCGACTGTGCTCAGGTTTTCGAATTAATTTCGACAAGAGCGAGATTTTATCGCTCAACCCCAGATTGGCTGCCAAGTGGATGGGTCATTCTCCTTTCGCCATAGCGAAGAAGCACATTACCTACTTGGGCATACATATTGGCAAAGACCCTTCCACTCTATACTCACTCAACTTCCCACCGCTAATATCTAAAATTGTTAGGGAATTGGATGTTTGGGCGGCCCTCCCACTCTCGCTCTTTGGGAGATGCCACTTATTTAAAATGGTGTCGTTTGCACGCCTACTCTATCCCATGCAGACCATACCTCTTCTACTCAAGCACTCTGATGTAAGTAAGATACATAAGGCATTGTCTGCCTTTCTCTGGTCTCGCAAAAAATCTCGCAAAGTCTGAGGGTGGGGCGGGCCTGCCCAACATACGTTTCTACAACCTTGCTTGTCTACTAAGACAGGGTCTGGATTGGCTATCAGGCAGATCTAAGTACTCCAATACCATGCTAGAGGGAGCCTCGACCCTTCCATACACTCTGCCTGCCATTTTACATTCTAATCCCAACAAATTGCCGAAGTACATTAAATCAAGTGTTCTAATCAGAGATACGGTTGTAGCATGGAGGGAGGTCCGTAGATTATTGGGGCTGCCTTCTAGTGTCTCCTGTCACTTGCCGATACTTGGCAACCCAATGTTCCCACCATCCACTCTGCACAAGGCTTTTGAACAATGGATTGCCAAGGGACTTACCTCCGTCGCTTCAATGTACCTCGCCGATCACTGCAACTTCAAGTCCTTTCAAACCTTGTCAAGGGAATACTGTTTGCCAGCGTCTCATGTCTTCTACTATCACCAAATGGTCAGCTATCTACGATCTTGTTGTAGCCCTGGCTCAAACCCCCTACAAAAATCCTTCATTGATGTTGTTCTACGCAACAACGACTACTCCATCTCCACCCTCTATTCTCATCTTATCGAGCACCAGTCTGCCAAACACCGTCTCAAACCTTTTCAGAAATGGGCACACATATTTGAAGATGACACTCTCTCAAACACAATCCTCGAGGGTTACAGACGGGTGCACAAATTAACTGTGTCAGAAGCGTGGCGGGAGACACAATTCAAAATCATCCACAGGGCGTATTACCCTTTCCGTTTCAATAAAGCAGACCCTACCCAAGAAAAGTGCCCGTGGTGCTCTACCTCCCGCCCGACTCTGCTTCACCGCCTGTGGGACTGCGTCCCTGTTGTGCAATACTGGGACTCTGTACTTACCTATATCCATGAAGTTACAAACATGCTAATCCCAAGACACTATCTACCATGTCTGTTTGGCTGCGAGCTACAGCCTCACCCTACTCCCGTGACAACTGGGGGCTCGCTTTCCATCTCCCAATGGTCTCACCTATGTCTCCTAGTGGCCCGTAGGACTATTATGTCTCATTGGATCACCCCAAGTCCACCGAGTCTCCCAGCGGTTAGATCGGCCCTCTCGTCACTCTTCTATTTAGAACGACTGGATACCATTGTCTTGAACTTTCGCTCCACTCCGCGGTTCTTTATGAGATGGCGCAAATTTATGGAACATACGTTTGACCAAGCGGAACTACAAACTCTCATGCATCCATTCAGATATACTTAATGGTATCTCCATAGGGACCTCGCAAACTCCTTGAGTAACCTTAAGCTGTCGAATCTGTCGGACCCCTCTGCCTTTCTGCCTCCATGAACCGAGTGACCTTAGCTACTAGCCCCTTGTCACTCCTACCCCCCTTTTTTTTTTTTTTTTTCTTACCCTCCACAGTCCTTTACGCCCACTGAGCCGTCACCTGCCAGTTCAACTCTGAGGTTCTCTTTTGATCACCCGTGCTAGCTCCTGTTCATAGTCCTTTTATACCAATTGTAACTTAAGCTGATACTAACACAGGTTAGTGCGTCCACATCCCCCTGAGGGTATATTTGTGATACACAGGTAACAGTGATATTATAGTTCTGATTTGTTCTTCCTTCAATTGTACATTGTCTTGTTATTATTTTATTAATTTTTTTTGTTCATGTCATGTTTTCTTTTACATTGTATGAAACTCCAATAAAAATATAAAAAAAAAAAAAAAAAAGAAAGTTTAGAGACCACTAGTCTAAAGAAGTATTATCTGAAGTCTATCTATGAACAGGCCTGCAGTCTTGGAGTCGATTAGAGCCTGTGTCTCAATGGATGACTCAGACCAAGAAAGGGTAACTGGAACAAAAGGCTTATCCTTCAGGATAACTGGGGACATAACAACGCCACCTAAGATCTGTGTCCTACAGGACCCCAGGTGCAAGCATTTCCTGGACGGTTAGGACAGGACTTCAACAAGTGACCTGCCTGGTCACAATAAAGGCACAATCTCTCCCTCCTCCTAAAGGCCCTTCCCTCCGCAGAGAGATGTGTAAAGCCCAACTGCATTGGTTCTACTTCACTGGCAGACTTGGTACCGGGAGGCATGGAGGGTGAGTGAGGCAAGGGTGGAACTGTAAAGCTTAGAGCCAAGAGTACAGGAGGCTTACAGGATCACCCAAATCGCTGGGGAAGTGGAGTGGAACCAGACATACCTTTTACAGAGGTAATTATTGAGGAGTGTGCCTGCACAGAGACTGGAGCAGAAGCAGGGATGGCCTGTCCCACCTGTTGTACCAGAACAGCCACAGTGAAAGGATCCAGGTGAGCAGTGACAATCAGGAGCATATGTAATGCTATGGCAAACTGATCCATGTGGTTATCCTGCTCATTCAATCTGGAAAAAATATTACCACTAGGGGGATTCCCTAAATTCTGAATTCATGGCCTTCGCCTACTTTCAGGAACTATGAATCAAATAAAGACAGAAAATGCAGTAAAAATCACACCTTTTAATATAGTGGTAACAATGGTACAAATAGTAAATGTAGTCAAAACATATCCAATAGGTAATCAAAGCGGGTAGTCAGTGCAAGCCAGTAAATCCAGAAGCCAGAGATCGACACAGTCGGAGACAGCAAACTGGATCAGGAACCAAAAGGGACATCAGCCAGACAAGTCTTTAACAGGAACACCGCAGAGAATCTTCAGATATGTTGACCAATGTGAAGGTATGGGAGAAATAAACCACACAGTTTAAATAGCCAGAAAGGGCTGGCTGACAAGCAGAAAATGATCACCAGGTAAGGCACTGTGGAACGATTAATGCTGGAAATTAACCTGGGAAGGAAGAGAGGGCTGTGCACAGCAGACATCAATAGGAAAGGCCGCTCCTGAACATAATGTGCAGTCCACCACCATAGAGTAAAATGGGCATGCTTACCAGAAGATGTGGACTCATATACTGGTGTGTATTGAGTTAAACAAGCATGTGTGAGGTGATACTGTGTCCAGCTGTATCAGAAGGATGGTATGTGATCACCCCATCACTAATTGAATGGAGAGGTTCCACTTATAACAAACAGACTCCCAATACACAGCAGACATCAATAGGAAAGGCCACTCCTGAACATATACATAGGTATTAAATGCCCATATAGAGTGTAACATTTTTATTACGCTGCCTTGGACAAGATCAAGCATTTAACTTTAGCCTGAACAGAGTGCAATGCAAGAGGTGGCAACAGGCAGGGCCGTCTTTAAGGCAGGGCAAAAGGAGAAGCTTCCCTGGGCCTTGTCTTTGTCTTTTATTTAAAAAAAAAAATCTAACCTATACAAACCCTTTAAGGCAAAAAGCATATTTCTTATTTTTTTCTCACTATAGTACGTAAATGGCTCAAGAACAGGACTCAGGGGCAGGAAATTAGAATGGGCGACACATACACATGAAATGGAGTGACACTGACAACAGTGTGCAGCACAGATCACTGACACGTCCCATCCTGAGTCACAGTGACAGTCTCTCTCCATGCCAGGGGGTCCTCTCAGTCCCCCCAGTCTAAACAGCACTGATAGTACACTCCTGGCTTGCCTTGTTCCTGTCTCACAGACCCACACACAAGGCATTGGCCGCTCCGCTCAGCTCCCTTGTACCATGACATTACACAACATGCTCAAGCACCATTTCCGCCAGACCCGCCCCCCGCCGGTACCACCTGAACACACTTGGATGGTCCTGACTAGTTCCGGATCCGAGCTGCACATGCCCAGTTCCAAGCCAAGCATCACAACCATATTTTTTTCTGGTAATTTTTTCCTCTTACTGGCATGTACTGGCAGGAGAAAAGTGCCTGTTTTTTATTGGCTGCCTGTAAAAATCCTGATGGTTGGCAACACTGCTAATGACTCAATTGCCATATTGGTTGATTTCAATACCTATTTATTGCACCCTATTATTCCTTCACATTTATACACAATATTGAGTGCTGCACTATCATTTATTTTTATTAATTTACACTGTTACACAAGCTGTACACTCACTACTTTTCATTGTAGCAAAGTGTAATTTCTTCAGTGTTGTCACATGAAAAAATATAAAATACTTACAAAAATGTGAGGGGTGTACTCACTTGTGAGATACTGTATATAAAGACAAAAATAACCTCAGGCCATGATAAGTGTCCAACACATTCCAATGTGTCAAATACCTTCTCCCCCGCTGTTCACCGTGACTTAGCTCACCATCTTCTACATCCTTTGTAGTTTTAAAAAATAGGCCACCATAAACTTTAAGTATTTGACTTTGAGATCTCACTGGAAGCGAAAAATAAATAAAGGCAGTCCTGTCTTAGCTTTGGGTTGCTCTAGAGTCTAGACCAGTGTTTCTCAATCTTTTTTCTGTCAAGGTACCCTTTAAAAATTATGAACAATCTCAAAGGACACTGTCCCCGGACCAAGTCTGGCCCCAGTTTTGTCCCCGGGTGTGATTTGAACAGGAGCTGGAGCAATTTCAAAGACAGTCAGTGCAGAATAAAAAAAAAAATCTGAATTACACACCCTCGCTCCGCCGCTCCTTCTAGTTTAGGGGGTGTATTTTTTTCATTATCTGTGCCGCTTTCTGATGATCATGTGCTGCTTGGAGTGGAAAGACCAGTTCTTCAGTTTCAATGTCAAGCGATACCTGCTGATCTTTATGTACAAAGGCAGAACTGTGGTCTGTCTATGTAAACAAGGCAGATCGCCGTTCTGTCAGTATGGAAGACATGGATCCTGTGTTCCTGCAAAGCAGGTACAGAGATCTATGCCTTTCTTTAGTAAAAACACCACCCCCACAGTGAAAAACCACTTGCTAGGCACATATTTAACCCTTTTATTGTCCTAGATGTTATCCCCGTCCCAAGCCAGTGTCATTAGTGCAGTGACAGTGCATATTTTTAGCACTGATCACTGTATTAGTGTCACCCGTTCCCACCAAGTGTCACTTAGTGTCCGATTTGTCCGTTGCAATATCGCAGTCTTGATATGTGTCACTATTTACTACTAAAAAAAAATATATGTCCCCTGATTTCATTTTAAAAATCTGGTCACCTTAGGCAGGGAAGACTCAAACAAGGATTCTATGTAGGCGACTGACATCCCCCTTATCAACCAATGACACCATTGGTCGTTAGGATGCCGGTGTCTTGTCACATTCGGTTCCGTCGCCGCCATCTTGCTACACCCCACACTCCTGCACAGTAAGGATAGAGTGAGAAGGGGACAAGCGGACATCTTGTTACACCCACCGGAGTTTTAGATTTCACAGTTATTTTCAACACAAAACGGAGCTTATATGCTTAAGAGCCGGTTCACACTGGGGCGACTCGTCAGGCAGCTCAGCGAGTCGCGTCCCATTCTGTGCAATAGAACCGTTTTAATAGGAGCAACGCAAGTCGCTCCGACTTCGAAAAAGGTTTTTGTACGACTTCGGGGGCAGCTCGGGGCGATTTGCATTGACTTCTATACAGAAGCAATTTTGCTAATCGCCTCTGAAGTCGTCTTCAGGACGACTTGCAGAGTCACCCCCGAAGTCGTGCCGTGGAAGTGTGAACTGGCTCTAAATACAGTATTTGTAAATCTAAAGGACTGTTTACATATTAAATGTGAAAATCAGAGGTGTTCTGTCAAATTAGCAACCATGTAAGGTCAGCAGGTATACTGCTGCTTTTAAAAATTAACATCTAAACAGTCCGTCGGTTTTCCAAATACTGTATTTAAGCATATAAGCTCCGTTTTGTGTTAAAATAACTGTGAAATCTAAAACTCTGGTGGGTGTAACAAGATGTCCGCTTTCCCCCTTCTCACTCTATCAGTACTGTGCAGGAGTGTGGGGTGTAGCAAGATGGCAGGGATGGAAGGTTACGTCACTTCCGAAGCAATCTGTGATTTGGAGCCGAATGTGACGAGACACCGGCAGCTAGAAGGTTTAATGGTGCTGAGTGAACTAAAGGCAGCCTTCATCCACACGCCAGCTGGTATACAGTTTTTGGAAAAATTTTAGGCATTTTGCCAAGGCACCCCTGGAGATACCTTAAGTCACCCCTGGGAACCCTGGTTAAAAAACAGCTATAGACCACATGTGTCAAACTGGCGACTTGTAGAGCTACAAGTCCCATGAGGCATTGCAGGGCTGACAGTTACAAGCATGACTTCCACAGGCATGATGAGACTTGTAGTTCCGCAACAACTGGAGGGCCACCAGTTTGACATCCCTGCACTAAACCAACCTTTCCTAACCTTTTTAACAAGAAGAAATTCTTGAAATTATGTTCCAATCTCATTGAACCCCTGCTAATATTTATTATATCTACACCTCACAGTATATAAGTGTGATGCTCATTGGAAAGAATGCTCTTTATATTTCGGTCATTGGGAAGGATCTCCCCTTACAGATGGCTAAAAAAAATTGTTGTTATCAGTGGTTACTAATTTGAAAGGCAGATGTTTCTCTTTGTTTAAGGTACCCCTTAAAAACTTGGGCCCAGATTCACAGAGCGATTACGCCTGCGCAACAGGAGATGCGCGTGCGTAAGTCGAAATGTGCGCGTGCGTTTCGATGCGCGGCATCCCCAGAACGAGATACGCCAAAAATCTACTTTTTTTTGTCCCGCGTAATTTCGTTAGACTGGCGCATCCGTCCGCGCAAAACTGCGCTAGACACACCATTGATTTGCTAGTCAAATATGCTAATGAGGGACTTACGGGGATCCACAAAACAACGTTGGGGCAGCGCAGGCGACGCAGTGTGCGCAACAGCAAAATGTCCTGTCTAAAATTAGAGCATATAAAAGCTGGTCTAAAAAGAGAAAAAAAGTCTACTTGTTAGATAAAGCAACACTGTTAGTGAGGAGCTCAGCAGTCACACGTGTTGCACAACAATCTGTATGCCAACATGCCAGGGGCATCGTCGCACATAGCTATACTACTGACTTTAGATGAACAAAGAAGGATGAGGGCACGGAGGATGGCACGGAGGATGGCACGGGAGAGGATATACCGCACCCGCATAGACCTGTTTGGCATGAGTGATTCTGAGGTGTTTCACATCTTCAGATTCACCCCTCATGCCATCCTGGAATTAACCACAACCATGCAGGAGGACATCACCAGCCCAACACACCGCTCACATGCAGTGCAGCCACTGGTCAAGGTACTGGCAACACTCCATTTCCTTGCCAGTGGCTCTTTTCAGCGTACAAGTGGAGTGGTGGCTGGGATGTCACAATCCTCCATGAGCAGATGTGTGCACCAGGTTGTCCCTGCAATCCTCAGACGCATGGCCAACCAAATCATCAAACCCACCACTGAGGACCTGCGGCTGAAGGCAATGACAGATTTCTACAGAATTGCCAGATTCCCACGCACTGTGGGGGCCATTGATTGCACACATGTGGCACTCCAGCCCCCCCAGGAGACAGAGCACATGTACCGCAATCGGAAGCATTGGCATTCCATCAATGTACAGGTGATAGTCGATGCCCAAGGCCTCATATGGCACGTCCGTGCCAAACACCCAGGGTCCAGCCATGACAGCTACATATACAATCAATGCCACATCTGAATGGAATTCGATCAGAACGTGTATGGGGACACCTGGCTGGTTGGTGAGTGACATGGGTGGCAGGCATGACTATCCCCTCCCATGATGCACATCACAAGGGGCACATGCATGACTAACATCCTCCTGTCTTTTCCCTTACAGGTGACTCTGCATATCCACTGGGACCCCATCTCATGACTCCTATCCGGAACCCCCAAACCCCAGGAGAGGAAAGATACAATCAAGCACATGCCCAAACACGAGCAGTGGTGGAGCGCACCTTTGGCCTCCTAAAGTCACGTTTCCGATGCCTGGATAAGTCTGGGGGTACCCTCTTGTATTCCCCAAACTTTGTGTGCCAGATCATCGGTGCATGTTGCATGCTGCACAACTTCGCAGAAAGAAAGGGCCTGCAGATTGACCTACGTGATGACCTGACCCCTGAACCAGACAATCCCCCCCTAACCGAGGCTACCCCGTCTTCTGAGGGAAGAGCAGCCAGGAGACAGCTCACATTGGGCATCTTTGCACGGTAAACATACACATTAATCATGGCAGAATGTGAAAGCATGCATGCACACCACTGTGGTCCCTAGCACACACACCCCACATCCACATCAAATTGGATTGGCACCAGTCCACCATGCAGGACTTGTGAGCAGCAACGCCACGCCAAGGCTCCAATTATGTCACTGTACATTCATATACCATTCACACGGACCTGGGGATCACTTCTCCCTGGTCCTGGGGAACCCTTCTCCACCAAAATTAAGGGTGACACCCCTTTTCCGGCAGGAATGTCACCCCCACATTCACACAGCATTCACAAAAAAAAAAAAAAAAATTACCTGCAAAAGCAAAAAATTTCCAGCAAAAAAAAAAAAAATAATAAATAAAAAAAAAAGGGGAAAAACAAATTATTGCCCTTTGCGTGAGCCACGCCTGGGGCGCCCCCGGCCACGGCCCCGGCTTCTCAGGGGAGACTCATGGGGAAGGGGTAAAACCGGGGAAGGAGGAGCAGCCCCTGATCTCTGCCCACCTGGCGGCCTGCCCTCCAAGGCCACGGCTATTCTGTCCAGGGCAGCACCAAGTGTTGCCGTGTTGGCCTGGATAGCCAGGGTAAGGGCCCTCACATCCTGCCCAACGCCTGCTGATGTCGTCTGCAGTTCGTTTAGGCAGGTTGTGAAAGCCCGGGAGTGGGAGTCCAGGTTCCCCAGCGTATCCTTCATGGAGGACAGGCTCTCCTCCATCCGCACCAATGTCTGGCTGACCTGTCCCAGATGGCGGGTCTGGAGGAACTGGTCCCTTCTCAGAGTGGCGGGCAGGAGATCGGCCACCCCCCTGGTGGTCTGGGATGACATCCTGCCTCCAGCTGATGCTTGTGGCCAGGGAGAAGGGGAGGCCATTGTAAGGGGAGCCATGTTGGGGGAGGAGGGGGGGGCTCCCCCTTAGGGAGGCCTGCCTGCTGCCAGCCAGAGGGGAAGAGTCCTCAAAAACCAAACGTCCAGTGCCTGACATGGACTCCTCCTCCTCATGATTCTCCTCCTCCTCATGATTCTCCTGCTCCTCTTGAACCTCCTCCGCGGACTCCGGCCTTGTCCGCGGAGGTTGGTGCGGTCAGGCCAGATGGTCCTGCACCCTCCTGCACATCTGTGGATGACACAAAACATTCACAGGTTGGAGGATCCACACACTTGCCACATATTCCCTTTCACCCCCTCCCCCACACATGCTACACACCTGATATAAAGAAAAAAAAAACTTACCTGGCACCACGGGCTCCGGACTTGAATCAAAGCCGGGCAGGCCCTCAACTTCATGCCGATGAAAGGTCAGGGCCACCGCACGCTCCTCCGCTGTCAGCCTAATACGGCATGGTGGGCCCCCTCCTGTGCCCCTGGCATGGGCATGCATTCTGGCCATCTTCTGTTTGACCAGACGCCGGAGGTCATTGATTTTTTTGTCAATCCCAGACCGGGTCCGTGTCTCCCCCTGCCCCGCTGAATTGACCTGCTCAGTGATCCTATCCAAAATCTCCCTCCTCCTGGCCGGGGTGGTGTTGGCACTCTCTGGGCCGTGGAGGTAACGCCCATACTCGCTAATGGCCCGGGCAAGAATTTGTTTTTCCACAACTGTAAAATTCAGCTTTCGTTTTCTCTCAGTCATCCTTCCAAAAAAACTCAGTCCCAGTCAACAAAATTCACGCACACAAACAAGCCCAACCAATCAAGCAAAAACACACACAGAGAGAAAACTACTCAGCAATAAACAGTCACAAAAAAAAAAAAAATACAGCAGGAAAAGAAACAAACACAAATATATCAATCAAACAAACAGTCTCTCAAACACTTATCAAAAACCACTTTCAAAGATTTACTAACAAACACTTGATCACACAGAACACTAATCTGACAACTACAAAACACACCGCAACGAACAACAGGACAAAAGCACTTGGTTAAATGGGAAGGGACAAAGGGATGTACTTTTGCAATGCAAGTGCGTTTGTGTGTGTCTATTTATGCTGTTTGCGTAGTTCACAACGTTGCCCTAGTCCATTTCCAATTTCACTGATTGCGCCGCTCCCGAGTTGTGAGCATGCGCACAGCGGAGCTGACATGGTATGCTTCAAGCGCACATGCGCGAGCCGGCCGGCCCTTCATTTGCATGGGGTCACGGCTCATTTCAATGTAACACGCCCACGTCCTTCCCAATTTGTATTACTCTTCCTTACGCCTCTGAAAAAACGTTACGCATGCGCAATTTCCTGCGCAAAAGCTACGAGAATAGGGTGATTACGCGGCAAAATTGCGCAAGTCTAACGTAAAGGCGGTGCGCTACGCCGGTCCAATAATGCGCAGATGTACCTGAATCTGGGCCTTGGTCTATAGAACCCTGGTTGAAAAGGCTGCTTTAGAAGGCGTTTTATCAAAGTTATAGAGGAACTGCAGTCTGCACACATAATTTATAATTTAAAAAAAACTTTGCCATTCTGAAGCTTCCCTCCAAACACTTTGCATATTATATATACTGTGATTCTGTACTTGCCAAATATGCTGCAGAAATCTCCTTCCACTCAGTCTGGCTGCAACCATTTTAACTGTGGGCAGCTGAAGCTGCTGCCTGTTAAGTTCCTGGATTTACACAGAGACACAAAGGCACACATTCAGCTCTGCAGCCCTCATTGGCCCTCTTATGACTTATCTCCCCTCTCTTTCGAGAGAGAGAGCTTTGCATGATGTCATTAGCCTAGGCTTATTACCAGACAAGAAAGAGGAAGTGAGCTATATAAGGTATTCACTGGCAGAAAAAAAATGTTTTACTATCCAAAGTTAAAACAACAAGGGCAGAAAATTTTATAGATGGAAAGTTGAAAAAAATGACTGAAGGTCCGCTTTAAGGACTCCCTCCCTGTTCCTTTGTGACCGCACTGAATCATTCTTTAAGCAACAGCTCTGTCACATGAGAAAAAGGGGAGTAAGTCACTTAGCCTCCAATACCCAGTAGTACTAGGTATATCCTTACACCAAATCTAGTTAGAACCAACAATGAGAATTTTAAATGTGCCACCAGGAAAACATAAAAGAAAAGACATTTCAGTTAAAATCTAGTAATTTTAACAATGGGGATTCAAAAAAATACTCTATTTAAATTGAAGTTTATTTCCGATATTTTTTTATGTTTTCCTGGTGGCACATATAAAATCCTCATTGTTGGTTCTAACTGTGGAAGCTGAATATGCACTGCAGGGGTGCAGGTATCAAAGCAAACCCGTTGCTTTGCTCTGTTGGGCAAACTACAGCTTTAATTTAAGTAAAAAAAAGGTACTCTCCTATCTACTCAATTCAATATAAATCTATATTCTGCCTTTTGAATATTTTGCTAAATAAAACTGCTTTCCCAGGTCAAATTATTTATTGAACAGTAAATGGGTAAAGCACTAAGTGCAAATAAAAAAACACAGATACCAATCAAAAGCCAGGTAGGTTACTGAAAGCAGAAGAGTGCAAGATGAATTATGATTGGCAGCTGTGGGTACTGCAGATTGCAATTAACGCATTTCTCCTTTTACTGAATAAATCTGACAGAATAGGATGCGTGTTCTTTCACTTGACAATAGCACATTTTAATAGAATTTGTTATGTGAATAAACCAAGTCACTGCTGTAAAGTTCATTATTTTCTCAAGCATTAGATGAGAACGGAACATTTTATAGACAGATTCAGAAGAGCTGTTCTAGTGACAGAAGGACTCATTAAAATGACCAGAAAAAGACTGAACATCACTTAGAGTAACTATGGTTATCCACAAATGTCACTAGGACAGGGGACATTTCATAAGAGGAATGTTATTTGTGCAGGAGAATATTTTTCTATGGTTAACTTTCAATAGTTTCCTGAACAAATAAATAACTATAGCAAGATGAACGTTAATAACATGCCCATATCTACTATAATTACATAAATAATGATGGATGAATGAAGGTTTTTACTATTACTTCATTTCTGCAGTACTTTACAGTGAGGAATTTACTTTAGTCTATGAACTGAAGGAACTTTCAGTTTTTGTCACTACTACAGTCATAAACATAGTAGAACTATCTAGGCTGCAAACCAGGTAAATATGAAGATATTTTCAGATTTAAAAACTCAAAGAAACAAGAGGAAAACACATAAACTACAGGCAAACAGTCTCTTAAGTGACTATAGTATAATGATGTTAGTTCCGCGCCATGGGTTGGGTGTATGTGCTGCTGCCCCCTAGATAGCCCTCCAAATAGAGGAGTGATTTGGTAAGTGAAAAGGTGTGTTTAGGGTGATGGTGCTGCCTAGATGAAGGAGCAACAAGGTGCTACTTTCTATAGGCTATTGGTGAGTGTGCCATGCATGGGTGATGGTGAAAAAAAGTCCAGTATTATTAGGATACCATGCGTGTTGGGCTCCCCAATGTGGTGGGCTCATAGAGTGAAGAGCCTCCAAGTGTGATTGTTGGTGCCCTTATTAATGTGCAAAAAACAAAAAACAAATAAATAAATGCATTTTTTTTTTTTATATATATATTACTGTGTGAACGGTGTGATTCTGGGACCTTCAGAAATATCTAATTGAATTTGTTGACTACCTTGTGATCCTTGATAATAAATGCAAGGTATAAATTTAATTAGTACCTGTGAAGTATCAATAAAGTGGAGAGAAAATGTGAAGAGAAAACTCTGCTAAGTGTATATAAGGTGCACATGCACGCTGCCCTAAATAAAATAAAATAAGATGGAAGGAGGGTACCTAAGAAGGTGTTGGCATCTGAATATACCAACCTAAATGAGGTAGGTCCGCTGTAATAAAGACAGTTCCCCACTCATCAGATGGTAGCCCCCTCCAGGGGGTAGTTGAGCCTTACGGGGGTTGTGAGAGATGTTGGTGGCTGCCGAACCAGATGTCCTCTTTGGATGGGTCTCACCAGCGTGTCCCAGAAACAGCGTGAAGTGGTTGGTGTACAGTGAACGCGGTGGAGCACAAGCTAACTATTGCGCACACGCCATTGCGGCTGCCGCAACACAACCCGGGGCTCACATTGCTTACCGCTCAGCTACTGGTCTACTTTTTAATCTTTTGTTTATTCTTACTTTTATTGTTTTTATTTTTTGCCTGCGAGCAAAACACCTTTTATACTGGCTATTGGCTTGGCACCCCCTTTTTTCTAATAAACGGCCTAGTCTTACTGGAATGACTACTCTATGGTGTGTTTTTTCTGTTTTTCACTGTACACCAACCACTTCACGCTGTTCCCGGGACACGCTGGTGAGACCCATCCAAAGAGGACATCTGGTTCGGAAGCCGCCAACATCTCTCACATCCCCCGTAAGGCTCAAATACCCGCCGGAGGGGGCTACTATCTGGTGAGTGGGGAACTGAGAGGGGGAACACGGAAGAAGCTGATGTGAAGACCAAGATCTGGAATCATATGCACTTAGCTTCATAGCTTCGAGTTCGATGCATGTATAATTGAATGCTTGGACAGTAGATACAACATATTTATTACATATATTCATGTGTTGCCATTCCTACTCAATCTCCCAGGCAGCATAGTGACTGCCGGTGTCTTTATTACAGCGGACCTACCTCATTTGGGTTGGTATATTCAGATGCCAACACCTTCTTAGGTACCCTCCTTCCATCTAATTTTATTTTATTTAGGGCAGCATGCATGTGCACCTTATATACACTTAGCAGAGTTTTTTCTTTACATTTTCTCTCCACTTTATTGATACTTCATAAGGTACTAATTAAATTTATACCTTGCATTTATTATCAAGGATCACAAGGTAGTCAACAAATTTAATTCGATTTTTTTGGAGGTCCCAGAATCACACCGTTCACACAGTAATATATATTAAAAAAAATGCATTTATTTTTTTTTTTTTTTTTTTTTGCACATTAATAAGGGCACCAACAATCACACTTAGAGGCTCTTCACTCTATGAGCCCACCACATTGGGGAGCCCAACACGCATGGTATCCTAATAATACTGGACTTTTTTTCACCATCACCCAGGCCTGGCATACTCACCAGTAGCCTATAGAAAGTAGCACCTTGTTGCTCCTACATCTAGGCAGCGCCATCACCCTAACACACACCTTTTCACTTACCAGTCTCTTAAGTGAGAACCAATTCCTAATATCTCAATGGTGAAAGGTTGGAGTGTTAGCTGCTTACCATTGCATTGCATTATAAACAGGGCAGGATTAACATAGGGGCTATTGGAGCTGCAGCTCCAGGCCCCTTCCTCAAGATAGGCTCATTTGCCCCCCCAAAAAAACTCCTCGACTTTGAGGATTGTAGCTCGACGCCCAGGGGTCACAGAGACCCAATATTGGGGAGTATGTATCTGAATACCCACCCCACCACTGGTCAAAATATGGGGCTCCTATCATTTATGATTCCGGAGATACAGGACTGTTTGCACAGCCTATCAGAAGCTACATACTGTACACAGCGGACAGTTTAACCACTTAAGGACCTTAGGTGTTTTTCAGTTTTGGTGTTTGCAAGACTAAAACAGTTTTTTCTGCTAGAAAATTACTTAAAACCCCCAAACATTATATATATATTTTTTCTTACACCCTAGAGAATAAAATAGTGGTCATTGCAATACCTTTTGTCACACCGTATTTGCGCAGCGGTCTTACAAGCGCACTTTTTTTGGAAAAAATACACTTTTTTGAATTAAAAAATAAGACAACAATAAATTTGGCCCAATTTTTTTATATATTGTGAAAGATAATGTTACGCCGAGTAAAATGATACCCAACATGTCACGCTTAAAAATTGCGCCCTTTTGTGGCATGGCGTCAACTTTTACTCTTAAAAATCTCGATAGGCGACATTTAAAAAATTCTATAGGTTGCATTTTTTTAATACAGAGGAGGTCTAGAGCTAGAATTATTGCTCTCGCTCTAACGATCGCGGCGATACCTCACTTGTGTGGTTTGAACACCGTTTTCATATGCGGGCGCTACTCGCGTATGTCTCTTTAAGACGCTGGGCGGGACTGACGTTTTGACGTCACTTCCGCCCAGCGCTGCTATGGGGTCGGGTGAGGGACATTTTTCCCTCACTCATAGCCCAGCAGAGGAGCCGCACAGACCCGATCGCCTCCGCCGCTACCGACAGCAACGGTAAGCCGCGGAGGGCACGGGAAAGCGGCGGGAGGGGGGGGCACCTCTCCCGCCACCGATAACGGCGATCTCGCGGTGAATCCGCTGCGGAGACCGCTGTTATCGTGTACAGGACCCTGCACTGAAGAGATGGACATCTCGGTTGTGGCAGCAGCTGCTGCCGTTACCGAGATATCCATCTTTAAAAATAGGACGTATATATATATACTGTATATATATACAGTGCAGGGTCCACAAGCAGTTAAACACAAGCTGACACTCTGTAGCAGACTGAGAGGATGAGTTCACAGTGATTATAATAATTATTTGTATATTACTAAGACTGCTTTCACACTATGCCACCCCAAGCGTCAGCGGTAAAATAGCGGTAAAACACAGCTATTTTACTGTGAGATTTTCTCTCCACGCTTCTCTCCTGTACATACTGCCCACTGTCGTACTCTCCACACTTCTCTCCTGTACATAGTGCCCACTGTCATACCCTCCACACTCCTCTCCTGTATATAGTGCCCATTGTCATATCCTCCCCACTCTTCTTCTGTACATACTACTCACTGTCTTACCCTCTACACTCATCTCATGTACATACTGCTCAGTATCATACGGTCCACACTCCTCTCCTGTACATACTGCCCACTTTCATAAACTCCTCTATTGTACATAGTGACAGCTGTCATACCCTCCACACTCCTCTCCTGCACATACTGCTCTCGCTCATACCCTCCACATTCCTCTCCTGTACATACTGCTCACTGTCATACCCTCCACATGCCTCTCCTGTACATACTGCCCACCATCATAAACTCCTCTATTGTACATGGTGCCGGCTGTCAAACCCTCCACACTCCTCTCCTCTCCTGTACATACTGCCCCCATCACACCCTCCACACTCCTCTCCTGTACATACTGCTCACTGTCATATCCTCCACGCTATTCTCCTGTACATACTGCTCACTGTCTTACCCTCCACACTCATTTAATGTACATACTGTTCAGTATCATACCACCTACACTCCTCTCCTGTACATACTACTCACTGTCATACCCTCCACACTCCTCTCCTGTATATACTGCCCCCATCATACCCTCCACACTCCTGTACATACTGCTCACTACCATACCATCCACATTCCTTTCCTGTACATACCGCCCACTGCGATACCCTCCACACTCCTCTCCTGTACATACTGTAACCCAACCTTACCCTCCACACTCCTCTTCTATACATACTGTAACCTAACCTTACCCTTCACACTCCTCTCCTGTACATACTGCCAACTATCTTTCTCTCCACATTCCTCTCAGTGTGATCAGTCCAGCGAGTCCTGGGCGTTTCCATCTTCACCTGGTCTTCTTTCTGGGCTCTGTGCCTTCAGTCACTTGCCTAAGCCGTGCTGTGTTGATGTCATTCCCATGCATGCTCATGCGCATTCTCTCTCTCTCATCCCCCTTTCTCTATCATCCTCCCTCCCTTACTCCTCAACCCTCTTTCATCCCCGTTCTCTCTCCCTTTCTCCCTCTCTCTCTTATCTCATCCTCTCTCTCTTTCTCTCTCTCTTTCTTTCTCTCTCTCTTTCTTTCTCTCTCTCTCTCTCTTTCTCTCTCTCTATCTCTCTCATCCGCTCTCTTATCCCCTCTCTCTCTCTCTTTCTCATCCCCTCTCTCTTTCTCATTCCCTCTCTCTTTTTCTCATCCCCTCTCTCTCTCTCTCTCTTTCTCATCCCCCCTCTCTCTCTTTCTCATCCCCCCTCTCTCTCTCTCTTTCTTATCCCCCCTCTCTCTTTCTCATCCCCCCTCTCTCTTTAATTTAATTTGTTATAACAAAAAATAGTTTGCATATTTATTTATTTATTATTTATGAAAGGCCCACCAAAATCCTTAGCACCAGGCCCGTATTTCTGGTGGGTATGGTGGATTTCCTACCTTCCACAAAAAGTGCTTAGCTCCTAACTGCCCAATCGCAAAGTCTAATGCCGCTTGAAATTTCCGATAACAAATGTTTGATGGCATCTTTTGGTTGGGAATTCCAACCATGTGTAGGCCCCATCGGACATTTTCTGTCGGAATTTCCGACAACAAAAATTTAAAAGCTGGTTCTCAAATTTTCCGACAACAAAAATCTGTTCTCGGATCGTGTGTGGACAATTCTGACGCACAAAATTCCATGCATGCTCTGAATCAAGTACGAGACGGAAGCGCTCAGTCTTCTTAAACTAGTGTTCGTAATGGAGATAGCAAATTCATCAGGCTGTAACAGACTGAAAAGCTTTTACTAACACGACTGGTATTGAACTTTCCTTTAATAGTGCCGTCATAGATGTTGTACGTCACTGCATTCTTGAAGTTCGGAATTTCCGACAACACTTGTGACCGTGTGTATACAAGACAAGTTTGAGCCAACATTCTTCGGAAAAAAATGCACAGTTTTGTTGTCGGAATGTCCAATCGTCTGTACGCGGCATTAGATCTATCATGAACTGGAAGTGTGTCGGCCTTAGCCATGTAAGCTCCAGCCCAGAGATCACACAATGCTACACTACTACACTACACTACCACTACAATTACTCCTGCTGCTTAATCTGTACACCAAACGTTGGTTGAACACAACTCACTTTTGTCATTTACTGCTGAGAAGAGAAGCAGAAACTGAAGAACATAGTGGACTAGCTGAAGGTCAAGAGACAAGGACAATAAGATGAAGCTGCCTGTCGGAAAGATAGGGTAATATGGAAGGGTGGTGGTGTCTGTCTCTATGTGAGAAGTGATCTCAAAGCGTGTCTGAAAGAGGACCTAGTTCAGTGTTTTTCAACTCCAGTCCTCAAGGCACACCAACAGGTCAAGTTTTCAGGATTTCCCTCAGATGAAATGGCTGTGGTGATTACTAAGGCAGTGAAACTGATCAAATCAGCTGTGAAAAATAATGAAAAACCTGAAAACATGACCTGTTGGTGTGCCTTGAGGACTGGAGTTGAAAAACACTGACCTAGTTCATAGAGAGTGTGATGAGGCTGAATGATTACGGATGGAACTGCACATGGGTGTGCATACTACAAAGGTTAGCATTGTAATTTGTTATAGGCCACCCAATGTTAATGATGAGGTGGCTCAAAATTTTTATAGTCCAGAAATATTTAGACAGCATATAGGTAAATAATGCACAGGGTCCAGTTGGTATATACCCATAAATTCTTAAAGAATTGAGCTCTGTCATTTCAAAGCCATTGTTTCGCATTTTTAGGGACACCTTAATGACTGGAATAGCACCACTGGATTGGCGTAAAGGCCAATGTGGTGCCTCTATTTAAAAAGGGATCAAAACCAAGTCCCTTGACTCCCTTATTTGATAACCCAGCATTACCAGTAACGAAACCTCTGTTAAAAGTACATATGAAAGGACCTCGTGGCCTACAGCCTGCTACTTTGAGCAAGTCTCTATTATACTCAGACTAACGATAACAAGGTGCTTCCTGACTGGTTCACAAACTTAAGTTTGACAAAATATTGTAAATCACTGCATGAGTCGAGATGGGTGCATAGACCCCCTAACAGCCTATGAAAGGGTGTGTACTCTCTCGATAGTCCCTTGTTATGATTTATAAATTTAATTTATAAAGAGATTATGTCTCATACTCATTGTGAGCTCCCCACATACACCAAATTGTGGTCCAGGGATTTAACGATGAAATACTCCTAGAGGATTGGCATACCTCATTTTAGTTTACTCAGAAATCTTTGATCTCCTGTTACACACAGGAAATTTTATTTTAAATTACTATTCCGGTGGTACAGGGATCCGGTTTCCATTAATCGGATCTTTCATGATTCTTCAGACACCTGCTAGCGCTGTCACGAAGCAAGAGGAACATATTTACACATTTAGTGGGCATGTGATTGTTTCCGTCTTTTTTAGAAGCAAATTTTTCAAATATATCACCTAAGACGGCACTTTTATTTATTCTGCCGAGGTCTGTCAAGTTGCAGGAATCTATTCTCTTCGGTTTCTCTCAGCAGCATGTCGGCTTATTTACAGATTCTGAAAGACTAATGCCTCGTACACAAGATCGGAATTTCCGATGGAAAAAGTCAGACGAAATTCCGATGAATTCCATTGGAGTTTACATAGAGGACATGTTTTCTTTTCCTCTGATGGAATTCAGTCGGAAATTCCGATCTGAATTTGGTCGGACAAAGGTCTGATCGTGTGTACAGGGCATAACACTTCTCCTCTCATAAATCTATGGGTGGACCTCATAAATGACACAATGCTCATGGAAGAGATGCAAGCTAGAGAACTGGACACCATGGAAAAACAACTGTGGTATGTTTGGATTCATTACTCATACTCAAATACATTTCGTTTAATTTCTACCTTGATATGATGTACTTTTCTGGGTGACCCCTTTTCCTTCTCATTTCCCTTAACTCATCACCTTGGACAGTATTGTATATGATGGACCTTTTGTGAATGTTTTATCCTTATAGAATGTATTGTGTCAATCTAATTGGTTTATTTTCTCTCTTTCTGACTCCTACTATTCCTCTAGCCCCCTTTCCCCTCCTTTCTTTGCCTATTTTGATACCACATACAAAGTTCTTATTTGATATGACTCATTGTTAATTTTGGCATCTGTCTAGGTCCTGGTTCTATTGTACTCATGTACTATTTTGTTATTTGATACTCCCCCCCCCCCCTCTCTATTTCTTCTTTATGTACCCTCATATGTTTTGATTTTCACATACTGAAAAAATATTAATAAAAAGATATTTAACCTAAAAAGGGATCAAATTTATTATCAAATAACTATAGACCTGTTAGTTTAACTTCTATGTTCTGGAATAGGGATGAGCCGAACACCCCACGGTTTGGTTCGCAGCAGAACATGCGAACGGGCAAAAAATTTGTTCGAACACACAAACGCTGTTAAAGTCTTTGGGACACGAACATGAAAAGTGCTAATTTTAAAGGTTAATATGCAAGTTATTGTCATAAAAAGTGTTTGCGGCCCTGGGTCCTGCCCCAGGGAACATGTATCAATGCAAAAAAAAAAGTTTTAAAAACTGAATTTTTTTCTGGAGCAGTGATTTTAATAATGCCTAAAGTGAAACAATAAAAGTGAAATATTCCTTTAAATTTTGTACCTGGGGGGTGTCTATAGTATGCCTGTAAAGTACCACATGTTTCCCGTGCTTATAACAGTCCCTGCACAAAATGACATTTCTAAAGAAAAAAGAGTAATTTAAAACTACTCGCGGCAATAATGAATTGTCGGGTCCCCGCAATACAAATAAAAGTTATTGAAAAAAAACAGCATGGGTTCCCCCCAGTCCATTACTAGGCCCTTTGGGTCTGGTATGAATATTAGGAGGAACCCCGAACCAAAAAAAAAATGCATGGGGGTTCCCCCAAATTCCATATCAGGCCCTTTAGGTCTAGTATAGATATTAAGGGGAACCCCGCGCCAAAATGAAAAAAAATGTTGTGGGGTTCCCCAAAAATCCATACCAGACCCTTATACAAGCACGCAACCTGGCAGGCTGCAGGAAAAGAGGGGGGGCAAGAAAGCACCCCCCCTCCTGAACCATACCAGGCCACATGTCCTCAACATGGGGAGGATGTCCCCATGTTGATGGGGACAAGGGCCTCATCCCCACAACCCTTGCCCTGTGGTTGTGGGCGTCTGTGGTCAGGGGGCTTTAACAAAGGGGACCCCCAGATCCCAGCCCCCCTATGTGAATTAGTAAGGGTTAGGTTGGAGTCATTCATCAGGGGCCTCCTGTGGAGGCAGGCTCGTGTCAGCGTCGTATACTCGCTGGAGATCGAGAATGAATTTACATTGCTGGAGATCAAGACTGGATTACATCGCTGGAACTTTTTTTTTTTAACCAAGCTGTGTACTGTGGTTTTTAACATTTTTGACACCAGAAGCACATGGGGTGGCCAGGAGGGCAGGAGGGGCCGGCCGGGAGGAGCGTGCCATGAGAGGTCTTATGACAACTGCTTTGCAGGGACCAGATCTACCTGTCAACTAGCTGTGATTGATGGGTGAATTGCCGTCATGGGGACCCCTATTGGCAACGTGTCACCTTATCAGTGCCTGTCCCATCCCCTCCCCTGGCCACAGACAGAAAACGGAGCAGCTCAAGTGGCTGCCGCAGCCATACTCTATTTGGCCCCTCAGGTTGCTCTGATTGTGGCTGAGTAACAGTCCCAGCCGGGAAATCGCCCCACGCTCACGGGTGCCTGGGAGCCCGCAGTCAAATGCGGAAGACTCCCACAACTTGTGGGAGACTTGAGAAGTCTGCAAACTGATATATCTGATAGTAAATTAGTGATACGTGAGGAGACTGAGGGAGTGAGTTGAGGGGCAGAGAAATAGATTAGAGTTTCGTCAGCATAGAGTTGGTATTGGAAGCCGTGAGAGGCTATCAGCTGACCCAGGGAGGAGGTGTAGATAGGAGAGGTCCAAGAACAGAACCTTGGGGGACCCCAACAGAGAAAGGGAGAGGAGAGGAGGAAGTAGAATTGTAAGTAACGCTAAAGATGCAGTTGGATAAAAAGGTATAGATCCAGCAAAGAGTACAGTCACTGAGTTTTTTGGGGAGGAGGGGGTGGTTAACTGTATCAAAGGTCTACGGTGACGTCAAAACGTGGCTTACCTAACGTTTCGTCTCAATAGGGGACGTGGTCACGGGATACGGGCGGCGTCCTTATTCACCGCTTATATACAATACACAGTGTCATAACCTCGCTGTGAGTCCCGGAAGGCTGCACTAGCGCCATTTTTATTAATGGAACACACAAGGGAAAAATTTAAGCTAATAAAGATATAAAAACAGGCGAGCTAGGACACCCACCATACCATAGTAATGCTAATAAGGCACTATGCCATCCACTTTATTACAGATACAACCAGCCCTTTCGATGGCAATCATAATGCTGATGCAGCCCACAATGAAATCGAGTTTGACAACCCTGATCTATGCTGTGGTCATAATGTTTTTTGTATCCCCACTGTTGAGTTCAACAACCACTCCACCACTGTTTTCTTGGGCCCTCCCATTCCATCAAGTCAGGTTGGTAGCACACAATAGAGAAAGTGGAACATATTTTTTGCCCTATCCTCTGTGACAAATGAAGCTGGAAGCGACAATGGTTTTGGCGCCTCCAGTTTCAGTTCTTTATTTACTCACCTGGTACCAGCATCAAAATATAGGCTACTGTATACTACATACTCATTATATAGGAGGGGGACCTGAGTCTATCTACTATATGTAGCACTACGCCCGCAGGAGCTGCTGGTTATATTGTGGGTGGCACGTTACTTCTATGTTCTCGCCAAGTAGGGTAATGTCAGGACCTGGGCTTGAACCTGGAACCTCTTCTGTGTCTGGCATTGACTCTTACCATTGAGCTTCTGGGATGCTGGACAGATCCCTGTCTGATCTGCTGGACAAACCTACCTGATCCATTGGAATACTCTGCGTCTTGATTGTCTTGATTGTTGTTGAATCTTGAACCCCTAGCTCCTCCCATGAACTTCCTGTAAAAGCCTTGTCTCAGCACTTCCCCATTGCCAGGTTATTGTGCCTTCCCAGCCAGTGCCTTGCCTTGTCTCTGCTGCCATTTGTACCTGCAACTACCCATGTTTGACCCTCATCCTGTTCATGGACTACTCTTCTGCCTGATCCTAATCTGTAACCACCCGTGTTTGACCCTCAGCCTGTTCTTTGACTACTCTTCTGCCTAATCCCAACCTGCAGCCACTCGTGATTGATCCCTTGGCTTGTTTACTGACCACGCTGCTTTTTCATCCTTGTCTGCTCATCTGCTACTGTACCCCAGCTTGCTCACACCCTGGTGGGGCAAACTTGAGGACTGCGACCTGGTACTAGCTTGCAGCTAAATCCATCTCCACCATCAGGAGCTCTGGGGAAAAGCAGCTAGTACTTAGACTCCGCACCTCAGGGGAGCCTATTATCTGCCAGAAGTGACTGCCTGAATACCTGTCCTGCCACTGCTATAGCTATTGGCCTCTGAGCCTGACTCCAGATTGTGACAGGTAAAAGGAGAGTCTGAAGAATTTCAATGTCCACACAGTGCACTTATTTTTCTTGGATTTATTTTGCAGAACTTTAGAAAAGAAAGGCGGAAGGGTAGGTAGGTTCAGGTGCATAATCAAAAGTATTGAAACACTCCTGTTTCCAGCAAACAGTTCTCGTTGCCACTCTAGCCAGAGTGGGTATTGGTCACCCGGATAGGTCCCTCTCACTTGCCTAGCAGCCGGGATGGCGCACAAAGTACAGTCTCTGCCACAGACTTTCCTCTCTTGATGAGACACTTTGGTCCGGAATCCTTTGCCACAGGATTCAGCACCCAGATCTCTTTAGCTTGGATTCTTTAGAACTTTTAGATCCAACAGGCGACACTGTCAAGCCTCTCGGTGTATGGTGCATCCTTCGATGAAGTTTCCAGGCCTTCTCCCAAGGTACCAGCTTCCAGGATAGGTCCTGCTCTGGCTTCCCTCATCAAGTGGCTTCCTCCCGCAGGACGGACAGCACAGGATCACCAGACAAAGCCGCAGCCCCGGGCCAACGTGGTCCCGGGACTAGGATTCAGAGCACGCACTCCAGGCCAGACGGGCCACGAGGCGCAAACGGACAGACGGACCCTGCACCAATGAGTCTGTCTTTAAAGTACCACTTCCCAGCATGCACATAGGGGCAAACACTCCCACTGATTCGTTGCTGAGGGGGACACTTAATAGACCCTGACCTTGCTGCTGCCACCTTTGGTCTGGGGTGGTAATGACACCCCCAGGCGAGCAATGGTGGATACTCTCAGCACAGCCATGGCTGAAACAGAGGCTAAATTGCCCATAATCACTCTGGTCAGAACCAAATAACAGCTCAGACCCCCACTAAATTTAAAGCAGCGACTGTTCAACAGGAGCAGGGCGCTACATATATACTCATTATCATATGAGGGGGACCTTATATACATACAGTATTGTATTGAGAGTTTGTGTGTGTATAGTGTGGGCACATGTGCAGTAGTGTGTATAAAAATGTGTGGGTAGTAGTAGTAGTATCAATGCTGGGCACAACCCACAAAGACTTTACGATGCAATATTCCTGACACTAGAGACAGGATGAGTGGAGTCTATAAGGGATGGGGCTTATGACAAAGGAGTCAAAAAGGAAGGGCTGGGTATGGCCCCCAATTTCTTAAAACTTCACCAGCTGCCACTGGTTTAGGCGCAAGGTGTCTTGGATATTGCTCAACGAACACCTAGCCAGCAAAATGAATGATACAAATTCTAAAATTGAGTGTGGGCAAGTTTCTAGGGGTTGTGAAATTCTATTATTCTGTGTATAGAATAGTCAAAGGCTTAGGGAGCAAGGGCTTATTAGGATGCCAGTTATAGACACTGATAAATATCCCAAGGGAAAAAAGGGATTTTTAAATACAGCTTACCTGTAAAATCCTTTTCTTGGAGTACATCACGGGACACAGAGCGGCATATTCATTACTATGTGGGTTATATGGAGTACCTTCAGGTGTGGACACTGGCAATCTTCAAACAGGAAGTCCCCTCCCTATATAACCCCCTCCCCTAGAGGGAGTCCCTCAGTTTTGTAGCAAGCAGTATGCCTCCCAAAATGGTCACCCAAAAGAGGGGTGGGAGCTCTGTGTCCCGTGATGTACTCCAAGAAAAGGATTTTACAGGTAAGCTGTATTTAAAAATCCCTTTTTCTTTCTCGTACATCACGGGACACAGAGCGGCATATTCATTACTATGTGGGATGTCCGAAAGCAATGCTTTAATGAGGGGAGGGAGACATCTTCCAAAGAAGGATTCAATTTTAGAGCTAAACTCAAATCATAATAATATTTCCAAATTAGTCAAGAAAGAAGAACCTTTTTCTTTTTTTTTTTTTTTTTTTATAACCAAGGGTGTTTCTGATCCCGAGGATTTCAAACTGCAGCCTGTAGTACTGCCTGACCAAAGGCAGTATCCGCATTTCTTCTCACGTCTAGTTGATAAAACCTTGTAAACGTGTGGACTGATGACCACGTTGCCGCCTTGCATATCTGAGCCATAGAGATCTGATGGTGTGCTGCCCAAGAGGCGCCCATGGCCCTGGTAGAATGGGCCTTTACCGACAACGGAGGGGGCAACCTCTTCAATCCGTAGGCTTGAATGATTAATTGTCTAATCCATCTCGAGATGGTGGATTTTGCAGCTGCCTGCCCCTTCTTGGGGCCATCTGGTAGAACGAATAACACATCTGTTTTCCGGATCTTTTCCGTAGCTTTAAGATAGGCCTTCATGGCCCGGACAATATCCAAGGTATGCAGCAACCCCTCCTTTCTAGATGTAGGTTTTGGAAAGAAGGATGGAAGTACCAAATCCTGGTTTAAGTGAAATTTGGATATAACCTTTGGTAGAAAGGAAGGATGGGGCCGGAGAACTGCCCTGTCCTTATGCAGAACAAGATATGGTTCCTTACACGATAAGGCTGCTAATTCTGACACTCTCCTGGCCGAAACTATGGCGACCAAGAAAACCAGTTTTCTTGTCAGTAAGAGTAAAGGAATCTCAGCCAAAGGCTCAAAAGGCTGTTTCTGTAGAGTGGACAGGACAAGATTTAGGTCCCAAGGACAAACTGGTGACTTGACAGGAGGATTAATACGCAAGACCCCCTGTAAGAAGGTCTTTACCAGCGAGTGGGTGGCCAGCGGCCTCTGAAACCACACTGACAGAGCTGAGATCTGTCCTTTGATTGTGCTTAGTGCCAGGCCTTTATCCACTCCTAGCTGGAGAAAACTTAACACCCTATCAATAGTATATTTGCGGCAATTCCATCTTTTGGATTCACACCAGCCTATATAGTTCCTCCACACCCTGTAATAAATTACCCTGGAGACCGGCTTTCTAGCCTTAATCAGGGTAGGGATTACCTGCCTAGACAGACCCCTACCCCTGAGAATCAGGGATTCAGCCTCCAGGCCGTCAAATTTAGACGCTGTAATGTAGGGTGGAGGATCGGGCCTTGTGAGAGTAGGTCTGGTTGTAGAGGAAGAGTCCAAGGGTCTCCCACTGCCATATTCAGGACTAGTGAGTACCAAGCCCTCCGGGGCCAAGCTGGAGCTATTAGAATGACTGGCTTGTGCTCCACTCTGATCTTGCGCAACAGGCGGGGGAGTAACTGTAGTGGAGGGAACGCATATAGAAGTTTGAATTGATGCCAAGGGCAAACCAACGCATCGGTTCCGCAGGCCATAGGATCCCTCGCTCGTGACACGAACCTGTCTAGTTTCTTGTTGAACCTGGATGCCATTATATCTACGTCTGGCGTTCCCCACCTCTGGCAGATTGTCTGAAAGACCTGGGGATGCAGAGACCACTCCCCTGGCAACAGACTCTGGCGACTTAAGAAGTCTGCCTGCAGGTTGTCCACTCCGGGAATGAATATCGCTGAAATGCAGGGTACATGAACCTCTGCCCATTGAAAAATCAAGTTCACTTCCCTTTGAGCGGCCTGGCTCCTGGTTCCCCCTTGGTGGTTTATGTATGCCACCGCCGTGGCATTGTCTGACTGGATTCTCACCGGGAACCCCTTTAATCTGGAGGTCCACGCCAACAGGGCTAGGCGAGCAGCTCTGATTTCCAAGATATTGATGGGGAGCTGCCTCTCTGCTTTCACCCAAGTTCCCTGGCGGGAGAACCCCTCGAAGACCGCCCCCCAGCCTGCCAGGCTGGCGTCTGTGGTAACTACCTTCCAGACAACAGGGCTGAAGGATCTTCCCTTTAGAAGGTTCTGAGGGTTCAACCACTAGGCCAGGCTTTGTCGGACCCTTGATGATAGCGTCAAAGGGGACTCTAAGGCATGTGCCCTCTTGCCCCAGGCTGCTAGAATGGCTGCCTGTAGGACGCGAGTGTGGATCTGAGCGTATGGTACTGCCTCGAATGTGGCCACTAGCTTGCCTAGTAATCGCATACACAGGCGAATAGTTGGTCTTTTCTTGTTTACAACCAACTGAACCAACCCCTTGATCGCCTTGATCTTTACAAGGGGCAAGAACACCTTTTGATGTTCTGTGTCTAACCTCATGCCGAGGTATTCCAACTGCTTTGTAGGCTGGAATGCTGACTTTCCCTGGTTTAGGACCCAGCCGAATTCTTCGAGGTACCGAACCGTGAGGTTTACTGCCTTTTGCAGACCCGTCCGTGAGTGATCTATGATTAAAAGGTCGTCCAAGTATGCTAGGACTGTGACTCCTTGGATCCTTAAATTGGCCAGAACTGGGGCTAGAATCTTCGTGAATACCCGGGGGGCCGTGGCCAGCCCGAAAGGGAGTGCCCTGAATTGGAAGTGTCGCTGCCCCACCGCGAAGCGTAAAAACCTTTGATGCGCCTGAAAGATTGGTACATGAAGGTAAGCATCTTTTATGTCTATGGAGGCCAGAAAATCGTCTTTCTGAAGCGCGGCGGCTGCTGACCGGATGGATTCCATCCGGAAGGAACGCACCCTTAGATAACCGTTTAACCTCTTTAGGTCCAAGATTGGCCTGACATCGCCGTTGGGCTTTGGTATGACAAAGAGATTGGAATAGAAACCTAGGCCTTGCTCTTGGGCTGGCACTTCTATAATTACGTCCTGGCAAAGCAGGTGATCCAAAGCTGCCAGCATTGAGGCCTTCCTTGCTGGATCCCTTGGTAGCCTTGATTCTTGAAAATGAGGCGGAGGATATCTTAGAAACTCCAGTCTGTAACCTGTGGTTACAGATGCCCGGACCCAATTGTCGGGGATCTTGGCTTCCCAAACTTCTGAGAAGAGACGAAGCCTTCCCCCCACCCTTGAGAGTGGGGGCGCCCCTTCATAATGCAGACTTAGGGGCTGTCTTTGACGGCTTGCGATACCACGGCTTCTTACCCCCAGGGGTCTGTCCTTGCGATCTACTGATAACGTTGGATCGTGCAGGCGGCCGTCGATACTGCCTGGAATTAGAGGGCCCCGAGACAGGAAAAAACTGCCTCCTAAATGTAGGAGCCCGGAATGTCTTTTTGACCGGTAAAAGGGTACTCTTGCCATTTGAAATAGTCTGAATATATTTATCCAGATCTTCTCCGAAGAGTCGTCCTCCATGGAAGGGAAATCCTGCCAGAAGCTTTTTGCATGGGGGCTCCGCCGCCCAGTTCTTCAACCATAAGAGCCTTCTCATGTGCACCAAATATAGTGATAAACGAGAAGCCTGCTGGATGGAATCTTTTATAGCATCTACCGCGAAACACAGAGCTCTGGGAATGTCAGCAAACTCCTCTGCTTGTTGGGTAGGCATGTCCTTTAACATCTCTTTTGTCTGGTCTTTTAATGCCTGACAAACTCCAATTGCAGCTACCGCTGGCTGCACCACTGCTCCTGCCGTAGCAAAGGATGCTTTTAAAAGTGTCTCTAATCTTTTATCAACCGGATCTTTAAACATATGTATGTTTTCCACCGGGCAAGTTAGTGATTTATTCACACACGAGATGGCTGCATCCACTATTGGGAGCCTCCACTTCTTGGAGAATTTTTCCTCCATGGGATAAATGACCGCAAATCTTTTCGGTGGCAGAAAAATCCTGTCCGGCCGTACCCAATCCCGAAAGATCAATTCCTCCAAGAGAGGATGGACCGGAAAAACTGCGTTGCTTAACGGGGCTTTCAAAGAGCCCAGAGAGGATACCGGAGGAACCTGAGGTTCTGGCAATGGTAAACTAAATGCCGAGCGGACCATGTCCGTCAAAGACTGTACCCACAGTCTCTCTGTCTGGGAGTCTGAAAATGGTTCCTCAGAGGTAGACCCCTCCATCCCTGAACCCTCTTGGTTCAGGTCCAGTTGATCCTCCTGTGATTCTAATTCCTCCGGAGAGAGAATCTCAGCATCTGAGGATACACCCCCTGGTGATGGGGATCTAACCCGTTTCTTACCAGGAATAGCTCTAGCGATCAATGCCGCTATTCTCTCTTCTAGCCCCCCTAGGGATACGGCTAGCATCTCCTCTGTGATAAACACAGGGCTGGGCTGATCTGGGCCAGCCTCCGCACCAGATCCCCCTAATGGCTCATCCAAGGCGCTCCTTAAATTAATAAGCTGCGGGGAAAGAATCGGCATATCAGAATCAGAAAGGGAACCCTTTTGTTTTTTTGGTCTTTTTTGTACCCTTTGACCCCGAACCCTTGGAAGCCATAATACAAAATCGAGGGACTCCGCCCACACAACAGACTGTAGTGGGCAGGAGTACAAATTTCAGAGTTTAGGGGAGAATAGATCACTCAGTGTCCCCAAAAACTGATGGGCCCGTATGTTGGTTTTTTTTTTTTTTTTTTTTTTTAAATAATTATATATTATATATTATATATTTTCCTTGACAACATACAGTGACCCTACTTTAAGTTTGCCAGCCTCCAACCTGCTGCAAAATAAGGGGGATTCTTGGCTTAACAATAAAGGCATTGGAACAAAGTCCACATGTACTACCCCTCTTCCGCCACCGGGAGTCACTGTTCTGCCGCTCTGCGTCCTCTCCTTGAAAGATCAGCCTCAGACTGAGCACTGACAAAGCCTGCTGTCTATAACAGCACAAAGGCGCGCCCCTGTATGACGCCGCAGGCCCGCCCCCCCCGCCCTCCTGTCTGGACGGCGCGAAAAACGTCAATAAGACGTGCGCGCGCACGCGCGCGCGCGCGCGTATGCCGGAAACAGGAGGAACATGGAGGAGCCGCGCTGCTGGAGATCCAGGCACGCAGAAACAGGCGGCAGATTCAAACCCCCGGCCAGGTAGGACTCTCTCAAGGCCCCTAGGGATCCTTACTAGCCCTAGGAAGAAACAGCAGGTTAGCTAGCAACACATATTTAAACAGGGGGGCCTAGTGATGGGGGGAGAAAGGGTGTCATCCTGTCTTTTAGACATAGTGATCACTGTTGCCCATGCAGAGCATACTTAGGCTATCCCCCCTTTTAGGTTACCCCGGGGAGCCTGCTGTCGAACCAAGTCCCGCAGGCTCCCCCTTACCTGCTCCATGCTGCAGGATGTTTGACCAGCAAACTGATCCAATCTTCTCCCATCTCCGTGGGTAGCGTAGTAGACCTTCAGGCCCTGGGGTCCTATGAAGGTACCCACTGTCCTGGACCTATATAGCACCCTGGCAAACAGGAACTTTATGGTTTTGCAAACTCCAAGTCCTGGGCCCAGGGTCCAGCCCTCCAAAGAGGAGCATTATAGGCAAAACCCCACGGTCTGGGGCCCGGGTACTGTCCACTTTGGCACTGAGGCTCCTTGGACAGATCCGGTTAGCCCGCCCTTAATCCCAAGGATGTGGAGCAAAGCTATTCCGTGACCAACACCTAAGACACTGGCGAAAAAACTGAGGGACTCCCTCTAGGGGAGGGGGTTATATAGGGAGGGGACTTCCTGTTTGAAGATTGCCAGTGTCCACACCTGAAGGTACTCCATATAACCCACATAGTAATGAATATGCCGCTCTGTGTCCCGTGATGTACGAGAAAGAAATGTGTACCCATAGCCAATATGCATGGTTCTAGGTTACAAAATTGTTGGGTTACATATTTATTGTTAAATAATAAGCATGTGTAAACTCAATCACTAAAATCTCACATATGCCTAACAAGTTATTGTAGTTTTAATAGCTTTTGTTTATTTTTTTATCATTTTTTTTTTAATCTTCTACTATGAAGGTCCTTGTTTGAGCACTTTCTGTATGTGGTGACGACATTCTCCCAATCATGCTTCTGAGTTGTCACTCTGTAAAATTCCCTCCTGATTGAGACTACAAGCAGCCTTGCTTACAAACATTGGGGCTGTTTTACTAAAACCAGAACGTGAAAAATCTGGTGCGGCTCTTCGTTGTAACCAATCTGCTTTTAACTTCAGCTTGTTTAATTAAGCTTTGACAAAAAAAAAACTGGAAGCTGATTGACTTCTTTGCAGAGTTGCACCAGATTTTGCACTATCCTGTTTTAGTAAATCAAGCCCATTGTGCAAGCATGGTCTATTGTGGTCACCAACTCACCATCACATGCAGCTATTGCTGGAATGCATTCATGAGAAAGAAAGTGGCTGAAGGGGGTTGAAGATCAGCAACACTAGAATGCAAAGAAAAGAAAAGGAAAAAAGATCAGAAAAGTATTTTAGGTGGCAGTTATTTATGTTACACTGAGATTTAAAAAAAAAAAAATTATCAGTGAGTTTTACGTCTACTTTGGTTCTATGATTATTGTCACTATGGGCCAGATTCAGGTAGATGGGCGAATCTTTATGTTGGAGTAACGTTTCTCATTTACGTTACTCCGACGAAACTTTAGGAGCAAGTACTGTTATTCACATAGCACTTGCTATTAAAGTTGCAGCGGTGTAGCGAAAATGAGCCGGCGGAATTCAAATTGGGCGGGTAGGGGGCGTGTATTATTATAACTAGGCGCGATCCCGTGGCGAACGTACTGCGCATGCGTCGACTGTCAGTGCGCATGCTCCAAATTCTGTCAGTGAACGTCAATGACGTCAATCCCCATTCACGGACGTTTTACGCAAACGACTTTTTCAACGCGATGACGACGGCCATACTTAACATAAGATAGTCCACTAGGGGGCTGCTTTATCTTTACGCCGCGTATCTCTTACGGAAACGTCGGAAAGTCACTGCGTCAGGCCTGAATATGATCGTGAATTGCCGATTCTTGCTGATTAACATATTCTCTGCGTTAATCAGCGGGAACGCCCCCAGCGCCATTTTTAAAATTGCAGTTCCGATACGACGGCGAAATACAATTACGCCGCTCGTATAGGAACTCCAACCCGGCGTTTCTTGTTTTCTGCTTACTGAAAACAGAAACGCAGGCTCAAAGTGAGAGTTAGGCTGGAGTATCACTGATACTCCAGAGTAACTCTACCTGAATCTGGCCCTATGTTGTTATCTCAAAAGGTTTTGGAACATCATGCTGAAATGTATTCTGAATTATTATTCAATTAGGTTTGTGAGATGATGTAAGACACATCCCAATTGATCATCTCTGATTATAGGTGAATTCATCAATGCAAACACACTCAACAGAGGGAGGCAAAAACAAACAAGCATGCTTTTGTCAGATGAGGGACAGTGAACATTTCTTTCCCTTGTTGGCTGAATAAACTCACCCTTAGTTAAAATGTTTGTTTACCCCAATGTTTTGGGGGATTCTGGTCCCTTAAAACAGATTGCACAGCACTTGTGCTATGTAATTTGCCCCCCTCTAAACTGTAAAAAAAACGAAACCCTCTCTAAACAGACCACGATAATGAAGGCAGCTCTGCCCTGATCACCGTGGTCAAAGTGCCCCTCTGTGATATGTTGCCTGCTCTCTGCTCTCCTCTCTCCCCCCCTTCCTCATTGTCAGCGCCCTCTCTGTCTGTCTCTCCCCCCCTCGGCTATTATTTTAATATTAAAATATAAATGTTGTTACTGCCAGTTTCTCTATTTGAGGCTGATATAGCACACACATCAGCTGTCTTCAGGCCAGTCACGTGACTAGCGACCTCTTTCCAGCTCCGATGGGTGTCTTTTGTGGAGGAGACGAGCGGCCACGTGATCTCCTTCAGAAGACATCTATCAGAGCTAGAAAGCGGCCACAAGTGATGAGACCGGCTGAAGACAGCTGATATACAGTATTTACAGAGCTTGTTATAAAAAAAACATACACAGTGTGCTATGCCAGCCTGTCTGTCTATAAAAATTGCAACCTGTGTCTATACAAATCGCACCTCAAAGTTGGCAAAAGTAGTACAGAAACTACTTTTGGGAATCGGTGCAGCGTCGCACCGAGTTGGACAGTGTCCATTGCCAGCAACAGCTGCCGATTTGTCAAATCGCATGTGAAATCGCTGCAATGTGAACCTAGGCTTAAACTTCAGTTTTTGCAGCTTGGTTCTGGTTGGATGCTTTAAAGACGAACAGATGGTCTTGGACATTTTTTCTCAGATATCTCAGTAAATAAGGGCAGTTGCTATCTATATTCTTAGTTGCAGTGACTGAAAAAGAGGGGGGAGGAAGGGGGTCTTGAAAAAAAAAAGATATGGCAAACAGCAGTCAGCATGTCTGTAAAAACTGAAAATGACTTTACAGTTAAATATCCAGCATTCACAAATAAATGAAAAAATAAACAGAGCAGACGGTGTGTAAAACCGTGTAAAGAATGCCTAATGAGACATTAAAAGACATACAAGTTGGACCATTTCCAAATAATGACACATACTCTGATGGTTGGGTATCATTTACTATCTAATCTTTATGTGTTTTCTTTTTCTTTTTCTGCTGCACACTTTGCATGTCAAATGTTTCAGTGTAGTGCAAAAATAATCCTTAAAATGACCATTCAAAAAATCCTATGGGCCAGATTCAGGTAGAGTTAGGCTGGCGGATCAATGGATCCGCCAGCCTAACTGTCACTTTAAGGCGGCTTTTCTGTTTTCTGTAACCAGAAAACAAGAAACGCCGGGTTGGAGTTCCGATGCGATCGGCGCAATTGAATTTCGCCATCGCATCGTTACTTCAACTTAAAAATGGCGTCGGGGGCGTTCCCGCCGATTTACGCTCAAAAAATATGTTAATGAGTGGGAATCGGCAATTCACGATCTTTTTCGGGCGCGACGCAGTGACTTTACGACGTTTCCGGAAGCGATACGCGGCGTATAGATAAAGCAGCCCCCTAGTGGAGTATCCTATGTTAAGTATAGGCGTCGTCATCGCGTCTGAAAAAAAACAAATCGCGTCGCTTGCGTAAAACATTCATGAATGGGGATGTGACGTCATTGACGTTCACTGACAGAATTTGGAGCATGCGCACTGGGATGCATTGACACTCGACGCATGCGCAGTACGTTCGCCGCGGGATCGCGCTAAGTTTGAATACTACACGCCCCGTACCCGCCCAATTTAAATTCCGCCGGCTCATTTGCGATGCCCTGCCGCAACTTTAGGAGCAAGTGCTTCATGAATAACAGCACTTGCTCCTAAAATTTCGGCAGAGTAACGTAAATGAGAAGCGTTACTCCAGAGCAAAGATGCTCTGATCTACCTGAATCTGGCCCAATGGGTTCTGTTTTCAGTGTCAGTTTGCATCTGATGTAGGCATTGGTAAAGTTCAAAGGTTTCTTTGCTTACCAATGTTGGGTAATATATCCAATACTAGTCTTAGGCTCTGTTTCCACTAATGCAAGTTCTGCGACTTGACACATGTGAAGTCGCAAGACAAGTCAAAACCCATGTATTTCAATGTTCTAATTGGTGTGACTCCAAGAAAAGTATTTGCACTTGTTCTCCCATGGTTTTCACCAGTCGCATAACATTGCATAAAAAATTGCATTGCAATAATGTAAATCGTGCTGCTTTGGGGTCGCACTAGTGGTAATAGAGCCTTACTCTTTCTTCACTGGCCCAAAATTTTCATTTGGCAGTTCTTTATGGGATATGTTTTTTTTTTTTTTTTTTTAACAATCAGGAGTGCTTTATTGAAGGAAAATATACAGTACAAAAAGAACAAAAGAGATCACATAATACAGCCAATTTAGCAGATAGACACATTACAGTAGCATGGTACAACACAGTAAACACCCTCTCGGAATATAGTCTCAGATTTAATAGAGGATCCTATTCGGACTGTGGTCAGGAGCTACAAGGAGGGAAGGGGGGGGGGGGGAATGGGGAAGTGAAACGAAAAAAAAATGAGAGAGAGAGGGGGGGAAGAGCAGAGGGGGAAGGAAAAGACAAGGGAGGAGAGGGGAGGGGAAGGAAGGGCGGCAGAAGAGGAGGAGAAGAAAGAGGGAGGGGGGGGCAGGATCCCAGTCCGCCACAAACAAGTTTAGATAGCTGTCCACGGTGACCACACCTTGTCAAATATCCAGGGACAACCAGGGTTAATGTATGTCAGTTTGTAGAGTGGAAGGGCAGCATTAATTTTATTTTCCCAAGTAGACACCCTAGGGGGGTCAGAGGAGGTCCACCTGCATAAAATTTCTTTTTTGGCGTAGAAGAGAAGGTAAAAGATCAACAGCTTGCTATGGTGGGACCGCTGCTCATCATCAATGACACCCAACAGGGCCAATTCAGGAGACATGGGGACAGAAAGCTCCAGGCCAAGATTTAACTGTTCAAACACTCCCGACCAGAAGGGTGCCAGAGCCGGGCATTTCTCTCGAAGAAATTAGAGAATACAACTGTCCACCTCCCAAAAGAACGATGCCGGAATCCAGGCCGGGCTGTTCCGAAATAGGTAATTAAATTTAGGTAATAAAATCATCTTTATGATGTTGATGCGGCCAATCAAATTTAGTGGCAGACCAGACCAAGACCGACACCGCTCCCTCAACAGCTGAAGCAGCGGAAGTATATTAAGTGAGAGGTACTGGGATGGAGCCCTAGCAACCATCACCCCAAGATACCGAAACCCACTGTAAAGAAGCAGGGGTCAATCCATCCGGAGATCGAGCGTCCAGGGGAAAAAGAATTGATTTAGACCAATTTATACGGACCCCGGAGAAGGATGCAAAGGTGTCAAACAATGCAAGGGCAGCGGACAGGGAAGGGCAAGCATCATTTAGATAGAGAAGGGCGTCGTCCGCATAAAGGGAGATTTTCTCCTCTAGGCCACCAATCTGCATCCCCCGGACCCCCGGAAACTCCCTGACTAAAATCGCCAGGGGCTCCAAGGCCAGAGCAAACAGACCGGGGGACAGAGGGCACCCCTGCCGAGTGCCCCTATGCAGGGGGAAAGACTCGGAGACCCAGTCATTGGTGCGCACCCTGGCCCTCGGTGCCCGGTAGAGCAGCTGGATCCATCGCAGGAAACCAGGACCAAAGCCAAAATGTTGCAGCACTCCCCACAGAGTGGCATCTAAGGAGGCAATCACCCGGGACCCGGCATTATCATGAGTGACAGACAGATTCAGGAATAGACGCCGGATATTTATATCCGTGCCCTTGCCCGGCATGAATCCGGTCTGGTCAACATGAATCAGGGTGGATATGACCGAAGACAGACGGGTGGACAGCACCTTCGCCAATTCAAGCGTCTAGCGTGACAATGAGCGTTTCTATGGTCGTTTTGTCGCTTTAGTCAATAGAACATTTCACCCAGGCAGAAGATAAAAAAAATCTACAAACATAGCAACAAGTAATGAAAGAGATGATCATTTTTTCTATTGGCTAAAATAAGAAACGTCGAAGTTCAAAAACGTCGGACAACGCTGTATGCAAACGTGCAAATACATGTGAATACGCGCGACAAAACGCTGAAAAAAACGTCCGAAAATGCTACGCTCAGGTGTGAATGCAGCCTTAGTTTTGGGTACTGTATAGTTTTGGCACAGAAATTGCAGGCAATAGGAAGTCAGAGAAGCTCTCCCATTGAACAGTGAACAATAATTGGTGGCACTTTAATAAACACCAGGTTAAAAGGGCCATTCTATGTTTAAACACCAAAAACACCAATGTTATTAAAGCATTCACACCAATATAGCAAAGAAATTAAAACTGACCTCTAACGTACCAGGGAGCAGTGTTAATATTGATACTAAATTTTGATTTCGTTTTAGTCATAGTCATTTGACCAAAATGTAATTTTCATCTTAGTCATATATTAGTCTTTTGACTAAAATGCCATTTTAGTTTTATAGACATAAAACGAAAAAGGCATTTTAATCAGAAGACTAATATAAGACTAAAATTAAAATCTAGTCATCTGAATTGTTTTAGTTTTAGTCGTATTGTAGTTGACTAAAATTTGAAGTAAAAAAATCAAATGGGTTTAGTTAAATTGTAATGCTTTATATAAATTGATTGTAAAGTCTTTGTTATTTTTAAGGAAAAAAAAAACATGTTATACTTACCTGCTCTGTGCCTTCTCCGGTCCCTCTTTGCTGATCCTGGCCCCTCCCTCCTGTTCAGTGCACCCATAGCAAGCGGCTTGCAATGGGGGCACCCGAGCTGAGTCACAGCTCCCTGTGTCCATTCAGAGCCCCGATCCGACCCTGCCCCTTCTCTCCCTGATTGGCTAGCTGATTTTGATTGAAAGCATCAGGATCCAATGGTGCCACTACTGTGTCTCAGCCAAACAGGTAGGAGAATATCGGATGGCTGAGACACTCGTGGACAACTCTGGACAGAGAGGCAAGTCAGGTTAGTGTTAGGGGGCTTCTGCACACAGAATTTAAAGAGAAGTTCTAGCCTTTTAGTTCTTTTTCAAAAGTCAGCAGCTACAAAAAGTGTAGCTGTTGACTTTTAATAAAGTGAGTGAGTGAAAAACGTATATAGCGCTGCACCTGCGAACTGAATCGCCTCTGGGCGCTCGTTTGTCCATTTCTCCTTTGAAACTCAAAAGAGATGGGTTTTGATCTTTCTCCTGAAGGCCAAGTGGTTCTTCTCCAACTGAATGGTGGTTGGTAAAGCATTCCATAGTCTGGGGCCTTGAACCGCAAATCTTCTTTCTCCTATCTGGCTTTGGGTATCTGGAGTAGACTTCGGTTGGTGGATCGCAGAATGTGATTGGGATTGTGAGCTTTTAGTTAAATAGACACTTACCTGCTCCACTGTCCAGCGATGTGGTGGCCCGAAGCTCCGCTCTTCTCTCCCCCCCTCCGGCCGGCGCCTCCATTCATAGTGTGGGCACCTGGCCGTGACAGCTTTCGGGTTCACGGCCGGGAACTCACTGCGCATGCGTGAGTCGTGCTGCGCTCTTTGAGTGGACAGGCGATCTCCTGGGACCTGTTATGTGTCCCTGGAGATCGCCTAAAGGGAGGGGCTGCCTAAGGCAAGAAGAGAAGTCGCCGAGGCGGTCCCTGGGCAGAAGGAGGAAGTGGGACAGGAAGCTCCACTCCTACCGAAGCCCCCCCCCCCCAAAAATGACATGCCAAATGTGGCATGTAAGGGGACGAGGAGTGCTTAAAGCAGAAGTTCTACTTTTGGGTGGAACTCCGCTTTAAGCATTTCTATAGAATTGGCAAACTTACTATTTACTCCTGAAGTATAAGTCTAATAACATGTTATCGGCGTATAACACGCACAGGCGTATAACACGCACCCTTACTTTAAGAGGGAGGTTTCAGGAATAAAGCTTTCCACAGCCCCCTGCGTATAACACACGGGCACAGTTTACCCTCTATTTTCAGAGTAAAAAAAGTGTTATACGCCAATAGATACAGTAATTATGGCCCAGAATGTATTTTGGGGTGTAATTCCACATATGCCGATGGCATGTTGGAGCAATATATCATTTAGTGACTACTTTGTGCAAAAAAAAAAAAAGTTTGTAATTTTCCCGCAACTTGTGGCAAAATATTAAATATTCCATGGACTCAACATGCCTCTCAGCAAATAGCTTGGAGTGTCTTCTTTCCAAAATGGGGTAATTTGGGGGGGTTTTGTGCTATCTTGACATTTCATGGCCTCCGTAACTGTGATAGGTAGTGGTTGCGTCCGAGGGGCAGTATAGCTTAAGTAACAGTAGTTGCATATAAGAGGCAATATAGCTTAGGGAATTATAGTTGCATATGAGAGGCAATATAACTCAGGTAATTTGGAAGTAGATGGCCCTTTAAGGTATTGCTCAGCAACAGTCCTTAGCACAACAATATATCCCAAATAGTATGTCGGTATTCACAAGGCATGATAAGTAATAGCAGCTATATTAGATGGAACAAAAGCTTCCTATGGCACTACAAGTGACACAACTGCTACTTATACGTTTGCAGGCTTCAGTGTAGTAAGCAGGGATTCTGTGGTGTAAGGTGTTCAGCAAGGAAGGCCTCAAGGTTGTCCCCAGCAATGGCTCTCTGTTACAGTAGATGTAACAGCACTAAAGTAGTAGCGTGGAGCAGTGTTGCAGCATGGGAAGCGATGGCCGAACTACGACTGACAATAATAGAACGCTGTCTGTGTATCAGGGGAATGACTTTATAGGCAGGAGACAGATACCAGACAGCTGTAGTGCATTCGCAGTGATTTGAAAGAAGCGCCATATACTGCGGGGCGCCGTGCTATGACGTCATTGCGCGGTTGCTGTAATACGTTCCAGCGCGGAACGCATTACCAGCAGGAGCACCTGTTAAAAGGGGCAAAACGCAGGTGCAAGCAGGTATCTGGGCTGATTCCGCTAACATTGCGTTTTTGGGAACCCTAAACTGCTGGGGATGCTAATATAGATCTGATCAGATCAGATATTGATCCATTCAGACACTATACCATTAAGGGAGGAGTATGCTGCGTGAGTGGTTGTTAGCACTGCTGGCACTAATCTGACGCTGCCTAGGGCAACGCAGACCCTAAAATCTAACTGATATCACTCGCCAGGTGATCAGGGGGTTAAGCCTTTATTGGATAATAAACGGCGGGTGCCTGGATGCTAAAAAAAACAGACTAACTAACAAGCATCACTCATAACACTTATACAGTGATCACTGGTGACAGGGGGTGAAAGGGTTAACTAGGGGGCAATCAGGGGGTTAAAACTTTTATTAGGTAATATATGGGGGTACCCGACGCTATAAAAAGCTGATGGTGAACCTAAATAACTAACTGGCTAACTAGCATCACCAGTGACACTTAGACGGTGATCACTGGTGAAAGGGTTAACTAGGGGGCAATCAGGGGGTTAAAACCTTTATTAGGTAGTATATGGGGGTACCTGACGCTATAGAAAGCTGACGGTGAACCTAAATAACTAACTGGCTAACTAGCGTCACCAGCTACACTAATACGGCCAACCCGAAAAAAGATTGCTTAGTGACACTGGCAACATGGGGTAAAAGGGTTACCTAGGGGGCGATCAAGAGGATAAACCTTTATTAGGGGGGTACCCTAGACCTAAAGAGACCTACCACTAACTGCCCTAACACTTTTTACAGTCACAAATGACAACAAATGCAGTCATCAGTAAAAAAAATTAACACTGCAATCGGTGACACTGTGACTGGGGATGCAGGGGGAGAAAAGTGTGCCTACGTGTACTGGTGTCGGTGTACTGTTGTTGCACTTACTCTGAGATGCTTTCTCTCCTCGGTTCTGGCCGAAAAAAGACCGATACGAGGAGAGTGACATCACTTTCTCTGCTTCTGTTTACACTTTCAGAAGCAGAGGAAGTTTCTCATTCGTCAGGAGCGATTGTGAGGGGGTGGACATGAATCGGTGGCCTCCCCCTCAGCACGGATCGCTCCTGGAACGATTCCGACCACAGCAGTTACTGGGGGAGGGCAGGGATGTAAAGGTATGCCCATCTGCCTGCTCGTGCCATTCTGTTGACGTATATCATTGTGCTGCGGTCATCAAGTGATTAAAAGCCCCACCTCACATTCTCGTTTTTTTTATTTCTATATAATATAATTATAGTATTGTATAAGTCGTAAGAGTAATCCTGATTTTTTTTTTTTTGCAATACGTTTATTGTTTTTCGCAATAACTAAAAGTACGAACATTTCTTCAGATCAAAGGTCAGAAAGCAAGCTGCAATAAGTAATGAATCTCAGAACATATACAATACATGTCACCTGGCATTCCACCATTTAGAGTCGGTGCACACTACAGCGGCACGTCTCCGGGGGCGGCTCTGCAAGGCGTCCTGAGGACGACTTCAGAGGCAACCTGCAAACTGACTTCTGTATATAATTCAATGCAGGTCGCCCCGAGCCGCCCCCGAAGTCGTACGGAGAGACTTGCGTCGGAGAGACTTAAAACGGTTCCATTGCCTTCAATGGGACGCGACTCGTCAGGCGGCTGAGCCGCCTAACGAGTCGCCCCAGTGTGAACCGGGTCTTAAGGTTTGGTGGAAATGATAAGTTCCTGTTTGGTTCTTCAACATCTTAGGCCCTCAGCAGATAGATAAACAGAGCAGTGGTCATCATAAAGCAGTTTTCAATAAACATAAACATTGAAAAGATGACCTAAAATACTCATCTGTCTAAAGATTACGACTGGGTTCACAGCAGGCTCGAATCAGGTCAGAATTTTTGCCCAAATTTGGACCTGAAACAGAGCTAAAAATGCAAAGGACCCTTTTCATGTGTGGACACTAAAAAGGCACGTGAAACACATGTGTATAAAAGCATGAAACATGTGTCAAAAACACACTGAAAATCAGATCATGTTGCAGATGCACTAATGTGAACCTAGCCTTAAAAAATGCTGCATCTTTGGGGAACTGTTTAACCACTTATGCCCCGGACCATTTTGCTGGTCAAAGACCGGGCCACTTTTTGCGATCCGGCACTGCGTCACTTTAACTGACAATTGTGCGGTCGTGCGACGTGGCTCCTAAACAAAATGTACGTCCTTTTTTTCCCCACAAATATAGTTTTTTTTTCTGGTATTTGATTACCTCTGCGGTTTTTATTTTTTGCGTTATAAACAAAAATATAGCACCAATTTTGAAAAACGTTATAAAAAAACGTTTTTTTCCCCCTCAGTTTAGGTCAATACGTATTCTTCTACATATTTTTGGTAATAAAAATCGCAATAAGCGTCTATTGATTGGTTTGCGCAAAATTTATAGTGTTTACAAAATAGGGGATAGTTTTATGGCTTTTTTTTTATTAAAGCGGAGTTCCACCCTGAAAAAAATCTTTCTACCAAAAATGTAAAAAAATAAATAAAAAATAAATAAAAAAAATGTTTTACTTACCCTAAATAGCTGTTGCTATGCGGAAGTGCCGAATCTGCCTCGTCTCTTCCATGGTCGATTCTCTTCCTCCTCCTACACTCTGTTTCTGCTTGTGAATGTGGCGCGCTGCATTCTGGGAACTGTGTGTATCCCAGAAAGCAGCCGGCCCATTCACAAAGCGCCGTGCTGCTCACGCATGCGCAGTAGGAAACGGGCAGTGAAGCCGCACGGCTTCAGTGCCTGTTTCCCTTACTATGGATGGAGGTGCCTGGAGCTGCCAGGATCGACTGGCATTACTCGACTGGGATTACTCCCGCAAATACCCCCGATACCAAAATAGAATACTTCCCCCCCATATTGCAGCCATGTCCTGTCCCTCTTACCTGTAGATATGATGCCGCCGCCGCCACCGCATACCGCCGTTAATCCCCCTGCATTATAGCGTAGCGTGCATTACAAGCTTTCGTTTTGAATACTTGTAATGCCCGCGCCGCCATGTATAGACACTCCCCTTCTCGGGATTGGACGGATCCGTCCAATCCCGAGCAAGGGGGAGTGTCTATGCACTAATCCATGAATAGACACTCCCCCTTGCTTGGGATTGGACGGATCCCTTTTTGGGACCATTGTCATTTTTATAGCGATCAGTGCTATAAAAATGCATTGGATTACTATAAAAATGCCATTGGCAGTGAAGGGGTTAACACTAGGGGGCGGGGAAGGGGTAAAGTATGTTCCTGGGTGTGTTCTAACTGTATGGGGGGGGTGGACTCACTAGGGAAAATTACTGATCTTTCGTTCATACATTGCATAAACAGAAGATCAGTATTTCTCCCCTGACAGGACCGGGAGCTTTGTGTTTACACACAAAGCTCCGGTCCTCGCTCTGTACCGAGCAATCGTGGGTGCCCGGCGGCGATCGTGCCCGCCGGGCACGCGCTCGGGATTCAGGGGCGAGCGGGGGCCGCCAGCGCACGGCCCCTAGTGGACGCGAAAGTAGCCAACGTAGAGCTACGGGCTTTCGCCCAGGAGAGCCGACCTGCCACAGTAAAATGACAGCGGCCGTCGGCAAGTGGTTAAAAAATGCACCCATTCAATTAAAGCCCACGTTTTTTAAATGCAAGGGATGAAAACATGCTGAAGATGAACTATGCATGTTCAAAAAAATGCATATCATGTTTTAAGGCTCCATTCACACCTAGTGTATTTAGGTTTTGTGCTGCCCTAGGCCGGACTAGTTTAAATACGACCCACCCCTTTCTGTCAAGGCCGCACCCCGTGCTGTTTAAGGCCCACCCTGAAATTTTCGAGTGGGGACACTAGTTCTGAGGGCCTGGGGGGGGGGCAATGAATTCACTTAAGTTGCATTGATTACCTCTCAATTCCAGCGCCCCCCCCCCCACCCCCCAGTTGTGGAATACCGGCCTCTTGCATACTGGAAGCTCTAGGCTAATTTGCCTCCCAGCCCAGTCCGCCCCACAAGACTGGTGCTACACTAACAGTGTCCGTGCTGCCCTAGGCCTGGGTCTTGTTGGCCTAGGCCAGGATACAGCTTTGCACCTATGTATGTTGGTTTTGAGTGTTTCTACGGTGCTTTTTTGCTGTGCTTACTGCTGTTTTGGAGCGTTTTTTATGCTTTTTTTCTTTTTATTTGGCCAATTTGTTGTTGGGCAAATTAATTAATGCAAAACGCATCAAAAACGTGCTTTTCTGCAGCGTCTTCATTGAAGTTTATTGAAGCAAAAAAACTGTTTTGCACTTAAAAAAAAGTCCATGAACCTTCCCAAAAATGCTTTCATGTGAACATGTTAAATATGTCCTGCGTTTCTGCAAAAAAGCATGAAAAAACACAATGGTGTAAATGGAGCCCTTAGAAAAGGTACATCTCTTGGTTTTAATGTTTTCTGCAAAAAAAAATAATAAAAAATGTAAACTGAACTGAATTGCAAATGTATTGATAAATATATTATTTTATGAGCAAAAGACGTGACTGAACTGATGACACCATGTTAAAGGGCCCTAACAAGCCAATGTCACTCAGTTGTAAAATGTACATTTACTTCAATTCTCCCTCCTGCACGTCCATTGGCTGACATTCCCTCACAAGCCTTCCTCCTCCAGTGTGTGAGCATCTCTGAGGAGTCACCCCGCCCACCAAGTGACAGGCCCGCTCTCCCTGCGCACTGCGCCATGGGCTGAACCGCTGCTCGCTCTCTGCGCGGTGCACCCTGGGAGCTGTAGTTCCGGCGTGGTGAGGGCTGGAAGACAGAGCGCGAGCCCTGGACTACATCTCCCAGCAACCTACGCGGCTGTCTCGCGACTCGGTGACCATGGCGCTGTATGAGTGAGGGAGAGCGCACCGGACACCGGGGACCAGAGACAATGGGCTCCAGGGTGAAGTAAGTGTTCGGGGAGGGAGAGCGGGAGCTGGGCGTGTACTGTACTCTAGGGGAGAGCAGCCACATGGAGGGAACTGAACACCTCACACATGAAGTGTATGGAGGACAGGCAGACTGTGTGTGTGACAGACTTCTCTACAGCCTGTGTCAGCGACATACAGAGAGGGGCCTGACTCTGCTGCTGTGACTGTGCTGGTGTCATTAGGTAGATGTGAGCTGTGTGTGGAGGAGTCAGGGTTCAGTCCAGGAAATGGCCCCAGTCTGGAGGAATGTATATCACCAACCATGACAGGAACTTCACCACAGCCATACCCTCCCCCCACTAACCACCACACCTCTCACTTATAGTTGCTGACCACTGTCCAGCCACTGCTTTCTGCCCCCTCGTCGCCAGCCCCTTTCTGCCCCCTCGTCGCCAGCCCCTTTCTGCCCCCTCGTCGCCAGCCCCTTTCTGCCCCCTCGTCGCCAGCCCCTTTCTGCCCCCTCGTCGCCAGCCCCTTTCTGCCCCCTCGTCGCCAGCCCCTTTCTGCCCCCTCGTCGCCAGCCCCTTTCTGCCCCCTCGTCGCCAGCCGACTGACTGCCGCTTTTTACCCCCTCGTCGCCTGCCGCTTTCTGCCACCTGCCGCTTTCTGCCCCCTTGTCGCCAGCTGACTGACTGCCGCTTTCTGCCCCCTCGACGCCAGCCAACTGACTGCCCCCTTGTCACCAGCCGACTGGTGCTTTCTGCCCCCTCGTCGCCAGCCCCTTTCTGCCCCCTCGTCGCCAGCCCCTTTCTGCCCCCTCGTCGCCAGCCCCTTTCTGCCCCCTCGTCGCCAGCCCCTTTCTGCCCCCTCGTCGCCAGCCCCATTCTGCCCCCTCGTCGCCAGCCGACTGACTGCCGCTTTCTGCCCCCTCGTCGCCTGCCGCTTTCTGCCCCCTCGTCGCCTGCCGCTTTCTGCCCCCTCGTCGCCTGCCGCTTTCTGCCCCCTCGTCGCCAGCCGACTGACTGGTGCTTTCTGCCCCCTTGTCGCATGCCGCTTTCTGCCCCCTCGTCGCCAGCCGACTGACTGGTGCTTTCTGCCCCCTCGTCGCCAGCCGACTGACTGGTGCTTTCTGCCCCTCGTCGCCAGCCGACTGACTGCCGCTTTCTGCCCCCTCGTTGCCAGCCGACTCACCGCTTCTGCCCCCCTGGTCGCCAGCCGACTGACCACCGCTCCTGCCTCCTCACTGCCATCTGACAGCCCATCCCTCCCTGCATCGCCCCCTGACTGACCGCCTCCCTCTGCACCACACTGCTGCCTGATTGACTGTCATTCCTCCACCCAAGCACCACCACCTGACTGACCCCTGCACTTCTCCCCCACACTGCCGCCTGTCTACCGCCAGTCCCCCTCAGGGCTGACTGACTGACACTCGTTCCACCATCCTCACATTTCCTGCCCGAATATGGCAGAGACCCCTGACATGTCTGAGCATGTGCAGGTGATTTCTGCTTATGTGCGCCCATTCAGGTGTCTAGGCCCTTGTACAGACCCAATGCATGTGTGCACTTATGCAGACATGTTGCAGGTCTCTGGCAGGTGTTTATTTAGACATTGGCATGTTTGCGTATGTACGGGGGATTCAGGTGTATGCGTACACATGCAACAGGTCTGTACAAGGTCTTGGACACCTGCATGGGCACACATCTGCAGACATGCGGAAGGTGCCCACCAAATGACAAATACCTGACAGAGTGGTGTCCTCTTCTGTGTATGTACAGAATCTCATGACGCATCAATAAGGCCTTGTTCACACAGGTGTGGTTAAAGGGTTAATTCACCAAAAAACTGTCTATACAGATAAGGGACGTCAGGAGTCCTTGCTATAGGTGTAGGCCATTTACATACCTCATAAAGCCAGACTGAAAAACTCCAACAGACATCTCCCATCCTGCCTTGTTGCTAAAAGACTCCAAGCTGTTATTGTTCACCTCCACCATCACAGGAGAGAGCTTTTTCTGTGATTTAAACATCTCCACAAGCGCTTTCACTCCCCTGATACAGTATCTCTGAACTCAGAGTTTGAGCGCTCACTCCTGTGATGGTGAAGATGAGCAGTAATAGTTGTGAGTCTCTTAGCAATGTCCTAGCAACAAGGCAGGAAGGGAGATGCAGTTTCAGGGAGTTTTCAAGTCGGACTTCATAGGTACGTAAGTGGCCTACACCGATAGCAAGATTATTATTCAACTTTGGTCAAAACGGCACAATGGGGGTTATTTACTAAAGGCAAATCCAGCATTTTAGCTTGCACATGATTGGATCTGATCCTTAGATTTATAGCGACTCTACTTCCAAGTGCACTTTCAGTGCAAAGTGGATTTGCCTTTTGTAAATAACTCCCAATGTGTTTTTACCTAGAGGCCCCTGCCTCTCCTTACCTGCATAGGTAGTTTTTTGGTGAAGGGGAACTAAAGTCACAGATGGCGAGCAGACAGGCTGTTTATTGCAGTAGAGATATGCAATGTGTTTCCTGCAATAAGATGCATTTACCTTCCTGCTTACTGTCGCCTCTGGCATGTAAACAGAGCTGAACTTGCGCAGCTCAGATTACACCAGTGGCTTTTGTGTCTGACACCAGCACACAGAGTCAGGGCTGGTGATGTAAGCTGAGCTGCGCATGTGCAGCTTAACTACTTGACTCCCCCCAGGCCTTTTTCTGGCACTTTTTGTTTACATGCTAGAAAATTTCTTGGAGCCCCCAAACATTATATATATATCGTATTTATCAAAGGCCAAACGAGGTACTGCACACCGCTTTGGTCTAAATCCTGCTCGTTTTGCGAGACAACACTCGCAAACCGTGTTAGGATTTTTTTTAAATACAGTGCTCCTATTTGGGAAACGCTCGTTAACCGCGTTACTCACAATCCACACATAAATCCTAAAATAATATCTATTAATTGATATAAGTCCACAAAAAAAAAAATTACCAAATTGTATTTGTGACAAAATAGTGCTTCCATACCATAAGTTTACAGTCAGGGGGGAAAAGTATTTGACCCCCTGCTGATTTTGTATGTTTGCCCACTGACAAAAAAATGATCAGTCTATAATTTTAATGGTAGGTTTATTTTAACAATGAGAGACAGAACAAACAACAGAAATATTCAGAAAAACTTATTTCAAAAGTTATAAATTGATTTGCATTTTAATGAGTGAAATAAGTATTTGGTCACCTATTAATCGGCGAGATTTCTGGCTCCCAGGTGTCTTCTATTCAGGTATTCGAGGTGAGATTAGAAGCATTATTTTAAGGCCGGGTTCACACTATACTACACGACAGCAGTACGACTTTCATCCTACTTTGCTCTGCGACATCTGTCCTACATTGATCCTACATTCATCCTACATGAATGGGTTCACATTTGTTCGACAAACGCTCCCACATTGGGAACTCATGTCGCATGACGTGTGAAAATCAATGTTTCCCTATGAGAGCCGTCTTAACTGGTCCGACACAAGTCTGTCCGACTTTGAAAACGCTCCCTGTAATACTTTGGTCCGACATTCATCCCACTTCAGCCCATTGAATATCATCAAAGTTGGACCAAAGTAGGAGACTTGTCCTTATCAGACATCTGACATGGTGATTACAGCAGCAGTAAAAGGAATTTATCTCACTCTGGGATCGTTTTGATTGGTCAAAGAACAAGTCAGACTATCATAAATTCAGTTCAAAGTAGTATCCTGTTCATGAAAGGGTCCTTTCACACGTGCGGACCGTTTTTTAAGTCCGTTTTTTTTCATCAGTTGATCAGTTTTTTCGTCCGTTTTTCGTCCGTTTTTCGTCCGTTTTTCGTCCGTTTTTCGTCCGTTTTTCGTCCGTTTTTCATCCGTTTTTCCAATCCGTTTTTTCATCCGTTTTTTTTTTTTTTTTTTTTAGAACTTTTTTTTATTACATATTTTGATGAAAAACGGATGTTAGCGGATCGGATGTTAAACGGATCGTCCGCTAACATCCGTTTTTCGTCCGTTCCGTTTTTTTGACGGAAGAAAAATAGGGTTTTCTTCCGTTAAAAAAAACGGAGCTTAACGGAGACGGATGTAAACGGACGTTAGCGGATGCTCATCCGCTAACGTCCGCTATCCCATAGGGATGCATTGCGGTCCGTTTTTCATCCGTAAAAAAACGGACGAACGGTCCGCACGTGTGAAAGGGCCCAAAGTCAGATGGATGTAGGACCAATGTAGGACAGATGTCACAGAGCAAAGTAGGATGAAAGTTGTACTGCTGTCGTGTAGTATAGTGTGAACCCAGCCTCAGGGACCGTTCACACCATAGAAAAGCAGGCCAGATGCTTTTCTGCATGCACATTTTTGATGCAGTCCAGTGCATCCCCCCCCCCCTCCTTTTTTTTTTTTTTTTTTCTTAAATAAGGACGTGTGTTCTGGTGCGTTCCAGTGTAGTTTTAGTTTCTGGTACTGGAACTGCAAGCACTGGTGTGAACTATACCATTGAAAATCTAACCAACTTTCCATGCATTTTTAATGCAGAAAAAAAAAAAGCACTGGACTGCATGTGGTGTAAACTGGCCCTAAAGGGAGTGCTCCTAATCTCAGCTTGTTACCTGTATAACAGACACCTGTCCACAGAAGCAATCAATCAAATTCCAATCTCTCCACCATGGTCAAGACCAAAGAGCTGCCCAAGGATGTCAGGGACAAGATTGTAGACCTACACAAGGCTGGAATGGGCTACAAGACCATCGCCAAGCAGCTTGGTGAGAGGGTGACAACAGTTGGTGCGATTTTTCGCAAATAGAAGAAATGCAAAATAACTGTCAAACTCCCTCGGTCTGGAGCTCCATACAAAGTCTCACCTCGTGAAGATTTAATGATCATGAGAATGGTAAGGAATCAGCCCAGAACTACACAGGAAAATCCTGTCAATGATTTCAAGGCAGCTGAGGCCATAGTTGCCAAGAAAACAATTGGTAATGCTAGGCTGTGAAGGACTGAAACCCTGCAGTGCCCACAAGCAAACATATACAGGCCCATCTGAAGTTTGCTAATGAACATCTGAATGATTCGGAAGAGAACTGGTCGAAAGTATTGTGGTCGGATGAGACCAAAGTCAAGCTCTTTGATTGGCTGTTTGGAGGAGGAGGAATGCTGCCTATGACCCCAAGAACACAATCCCTACCGTCAAACATGGAAGTGGAAACATTATGCTTTGGAGGTGTTTTTCTGCTAAGGGGACGGGACAACTTCACTGCATCAAAGGGACCATGGACGGGGTCATGTACCTTCAAATCTTGGGTAGGAACCTCTCTCCCTCAGCCATGGCAATAAAAATGGGCCGTGGATGGGTATTCCCGCGTGACAATGACCCAAAACACATGGCCGAGGCAACAAAGTAATGGCTCAAAAAGAAGCACATTAAGGTCCTGGAGTGGCCTAGTCAGTCTCCAGACCTTAATCATAAAAAAAATAAATGTGGAGGGCGCTGAAGGTTCGAGTTGCCAAACGTCAGCCTCGAAACCTTAATGACTTGGAGAGGATCTGCAAAGAGGAGTGGGACAAAATTCCTTGTGAGATGTGTGCAAACCTGGTTGCCAACTACAAGAAATGTCTGACCTCTGATTGCCAGCAACGGTTTTGCCACCAAGTCATGTTTTGCGAACGGGTCAACTACTTATTTCACTCATTAAATTGCGAATCCATTTATAACTTTTTTGAAATGTGTTTTTCTGGATATTTTTTTTTTGTTATTCTGTTTCTCACTGTTAAAATAAACCAACCATTAAAATTATAGACTGCTTTTTTTTTTTCTTTGTCAAACCGTTTAGGTTTAGGAGATATCTGGGGTAGCTACAGGTAAGCCTTATTTATAGGCTTCCTTGTAGCAAAAGGATTTAGAACAGGGGTGTCAACTCAATTTCATTGTGGGCCGCATCGGCATTATAATTGCCCTCAAAAGGGCCGGTTGTATTTGTAAAATTAGCTGTCCAGTGCATTCCCTCCCCCTTACATTAGATGTCAAGAGCCAACCCACCATCACAAGTTTAGTCCCCCACTCTTTCTTAAAACAGTGTACCCCCCTTTCCTTAAGCTGCTGCTGGAAATAAGCTGGATGCATTGCTTGAAAGCAGAAAGTAAGGGTCTGGAGGAGGCTGGAGCTCTCCTGCAGCTGCAGGAGAGGTGCGAGGGCCACATGAAATGGCCTGGAGGGCCGGATTCGGCCCGCGGGCCTTGTGTTTGACACCTGTGGTTTAGAACCACTATAGGTGTGCAATATATTCTACAGGTATACAAAGAGTGCAAACCAACAAACTCTTATATATAAACATATTGTTCTCTATATAATAAATATGCAGTCCAAATCTAAAGCGCTTTCATTAAAGATGTTACATCGAATAAATAGATACCAAACATGTCACACTTTAAAATTGTGCATGCCAGTGCAACGGCGACAAATGATGTACGTTTTACCATCTCTAGGCACTACTTTAAAAGCCTTTAAAAGTTAATATCTTAGATGTACTCTGGTATCAGAATTATTAGAGGTCTGAGGCCAGAATTTTTGCCCATGATCTCACGTTCGTGGTGATACCTCACATGTGTGATACAATCCCTGTTTGCGTGCATGCAAGAACGGGGTGCACTTAAATTTTTTGTTAATTTTTTTTATATTTTATTTTTACACTTTAGCTCTAAACTTTTTTTTTTTTTTATCTAGACATTGTGAGAGCTATAGGCATGTGGCAGGTGTTCCTGTATAGAGATATATGGGGTCAGATCCCTCCTCTGCCCTTAAAACCATGTGATTATACCAAGATCGGTGTGATCAAATACTTATTTTAAATGGTGCCATTTACACCTGGGTAAACCAGACATCATGTTAGGCCATCGATTCTGGGTTACTATAGCACAAAGCCGATCTGGTCTTTGTTCGGCTCTGGGATCAGATGGCAGAAACGTTGACTGGTTGATGGGACTCAAAGTGGGATGGGAGATCGTGGTAAAGTTGTGGGGGTGGTGGAACTATTGGCTCCCACTGCTGTTACTCAAAGTCAGTAAGCCAATGAGTAGAGAGAGAGGAGAGGGCGACTGAGCTGCAGCTGAGTGGGTGCACTCGGCAGGAGGGAGAGGCCAGGAGCACCAGTAAGGGACCAGAGAAGAGGAGGATCTGGGCTGCTCTGTGCAGTACCACTGCACAGAGCAGGTAAGTATAGTATGTGTTTTTTTTTTTTTTTTTTAACCAGTTTAGTACCACCCGCCTTTATACTGTGGCAGGTGGACTTCCCTGGGTGATTCGCCATAGCTGTAAGTCTGCCGCTTTAAGAGCTCTAGGGGGCGCATGCGACTATGGCGCCAGTGCACGTGTCCGGCAGCTGTGATTTTTTCTGGGTACCCGTGATCTCTCCTGAGGCAGGACAGAGATCTGTCAATGTAAACAGACAGATCTCTGTTCTTATATATTTTCTAGACGCTATAACTTTTGCACAAACCAATCAATATTTGCTTGTTGCAAATATATTTTTTTTACCAAAAATATGTAGAAAAATACATGTCAGCCTAAATTAAGGAAGAAATGTGTTTGTGTTTTTCTTTTTTTTGGGATATTTATTATAGCAAAAAGAAAAAAAATTGCTTTTTTTTTTTGTAAAAATAAAAACTGCAGAGGTGATCAAATACCATCAAAAGAAAGCTCTATTTGTGGGGAAAAAAGTACAGTGTCACACGACATTTAAGGGGGCAAATCCTTCCGTTAAAGTTTTTTTTTTTGATGTCACAATGTTGAGTATAAGATTTCCTATCATCTGTGCCCAGTTTTGCCACACAGAGTTAATCCAGCGCTGAGTAAATTAACAGAATTCCAGATAAAAACTTGCAAAATTATAAAGTCAGTTTTTCTGTTTTTGCTTTCAGTGAGAGGTTATTTACAAATCTAGCTTGGACATGTTTATCATATGCTATGTTTTGTTTATCATAACATGAGGTATAAAAAGTATAGCTTGAGGTATACACTTTTTTGGGGTTTACATCCACTTTAAGTGGTTAACCAAAAACAATGAGAGACTTTAATATCACTTTGAATGAACTTTTTCTGTCTACTATGGTGGATGAAGAGAAACATTGTTAGGATTTTCTTGATACACTGTTACTTTTGTAAGCAAGCTCTTCCCATGATGATGTCTCTGTCACTGCTCTGTTGAATGTTGCTAAATGTTGAAATTCCAACACCTGCACCTTAGATGTGTCCAATTGAAATTGGAATGGCTCACTGGTCTACTACATCCCTCTCCATTGTATGTCCTTTTTCTTTACCTCTGTCCCTTTTGAGGGAATCTCTCACACTTCCAGATACCTGTGTGAGGGTTTTAGAAAGAAGCTGCTATTATCTGATTTCTGCATAATCTGGTCAATAGGAGCACCAGACAAAAGTCTTGAGAGTCCGGTGTCTTCAATAATCCAACATTAAAACAAGAAAGCAAAGAAAACTCCCCTTTGTGGTGGCTGAAGAAATTAGCTGAGGTTTAATGGACTCAGAAGTGCTCCTATGCAGACTGTCCTGTACTTGGAGAATATGAAGGAATGCAGCCAGTCTGTGACTGTGCCAGTGTTGGCAGCCATACAGTGTGGATGCTGGTAGTTCTTCTAGCAGATTTAAATAAATCCTCTCTGACCATTTGAGGGAATCTGTCACAAAACCAAACACCGCCAATTATCAGATTTCTGGGCTGTGTACATGTTTCAGTACCAGTTGGGAAGCTGAGAAGCTTAACCACTTGAGACCCGCGCTGTAGACGAAAGACGTCAACCGCGCGGTTCTCAAGTGCTGGGTGGACGTCCCTGGCCATCCTTCTGTTTGCATTGCCCGTGCGCGCCGCTGGGGGCGCACAGTGGGGAAAAGCTGTGCCCGGCGCATCGCTGAGAAGCCGATGTGCATGCTTGGCAGCCGCGATGTCCGCCAGGTACCCGCGATCGGCGGTGACAGCAGGGACGTGGAGCTCTGTGAGTAAACACAGAGCTCCACGTCCTGTCAGGGAGAGGGGAGACCAATGCTGTGTCCCTTGTACATAGGTCAGTCAGTCCCCCTCCACACACAGTTAGAATCACTCCCAGTTTACACATTTAACCCCTTCCTCGCCCCCCTAGAGTTAACCCCTTCATTGCCAGTCACATTTATACAATAATCAATGCATTTTTATAGCACTGTTCGCTGAGTAAATGTGAATGGTCCCAAAATAGTGTCCGATATGTCCGCCGCAATATCGCAGGCCTGACAAAAAATGATTCAGCCCCCTTAAAGTGGTGGTTCACCCTAAATATACTATGTCCCATGCGATCCAGCATACTGGCGTCAGCGCCAGTATGCTGTTTTTTTTTTTTAATTGCTCCACTTACTGTATTATCATTAATTTTCATTTATCTCTCCCGCGGTGGATGGCGCCGCTATAGCCCGTCACAGCTTCCGTAAATAGCCGATTTAGGACTTGGGTATTTACGGCGCCTGCGCACAGACCTAGGAGCTGACTGCGCAGGCGCCGTATTTCTCAGAGTCCTATTTCGGCTTTTTTCGGAGGGCGTGACGCGCCATAGCCATAGGACTCGGAGAAATATGGCGCCTGCGCAGGCAGCTCCTAGGTCTGTGCGCAGGCGCCGTATAGCACCGGAAATACCTGAGTCCTAAATCAGCTATTTTCAGAAAACTGTGACGGGCTGTAGCGGCTCCATCCACCGCGGGGGAGATAAATGAAAATTAATGATTACACAGTAAGTGGAGCAATTAAAAAAAAAAAAAAAAAAAAAACAGCATACTGGCGCTGACGCCAGTATGCTGAATCGCATGGGACATAGTATATTTAGGGTGAACCGCCGCTTTAAGTTAATACATTGTAGCGCCACCTTTTGCTGCGATTACAGCTGTAAGTCGCTTGGGGTATGTCTCTATCAGTTTTGCACATCAAGAGACTGACATTTTTGGGGGTTCCTGCCAGCGTCATTTTGCAATGCGCTGGTAAGGAAGGGGTTAAAACCATTTGGACTCTTTAATGTAGCCCTTTGCAAAGACTCAGTCATTTGCCTTAAATGGCTAAGGTGACAGCGTCTCTTGCTGTCCGGGGCAATTTATTTTTCCGCGCGTTACAATCTGCATTTTTGATTTTTTTTGCAAAAAAAAAAAATCTGACTACCGTATTTATCGGCGAAAAAACACCCACCCTAACTTTAAAAGGGAGGTTTTAGTAAAAAAAAATTCCACAGCCCCCTGCGTATAACACGCAGGCACAGTTTACCCTCTATTTTCAGGGTAAAAATGTAAGTGTTAGGCTTCATTTCCATTGACGTTTTTACAGCCACTTTTTTTAGCCTTTTTTTACAGCTTAAAAATGCCTGTCCATGTTTTTTTTTTTTTTTTTTTTTTTTTTGAGCAGGAGCTCAAAAACGCTGCGGTAGCGGTTTTTAGCGTTTTTTAACGTCTGGCGTTTTTACAGCTATAACGATCTGGTCCTGTTTTTTTTTTTTTTTTGCAGCTTAAAAACAGTTTGGCCATCTACAGCTCAAAAACATCATGGTGGGCATGAGGCCACAGACTAACATGGAGAGCCGTTTTTAAGCTGCAAAAAACGCTCAGAAAAGTGGCTGTAAAAACGTCCATGGAAATGAAGCCTAATACGCCAATAAATACAGTAATTTTTTTTCGATTTTTAGCAAATATATTTGAATAAAATGCTTTGGTAATAAAATACTATCTAAAGATAAAACACAGTTCAAGAATACGCCTTTATCCTATTGTTTTGCAAATTCATGTACACTACAAACTGTATGATTGAATCGGTTTTGATATCGCTGTTTTACTAACCTGACAGTTTATTATTCTAAATGGGAAACCTTCATTTTGTGATTCTAACCACCAGCAAGAATGAGTCCTTGCATTTAAAGAGCACCTGTCATTTCAGATCCATCATGGCAGCGTCTGTTAGCAGACCTCCACTCACCTGCTGTTGCCACATCCCTCACCTTGTTGTGTCACTGCCGCATCACCAGCTTTCCCATTAAAGTCAGTGAGCCAACAGCGAGGAGAAGCCGCAACGGGACAGAGATGACAGTTGCTCTTTAACCACTTAAAGCGGTGGTTCACCCTAAATATAAGCTCTCCCATGTGATCCAGCATACTGGCGTCAGCGCCAGTATGCAGTTTTTTTTTTTTTTTTTAATCCCCCACTTACTGTATTATGTTAAATTTTAATTTCTTACCCCCGTGGTGGACGGCGCCAGTATAGCGCGTCACATCTTACGAAAATACCCGATAAGGACTCGGGTAATCTCGGCGAAAATGCGGCGCCTGCGCACAGACCTATGAGCTAACTGCGCAGGCGCCGTATTTCTCCGAGTCCTCCGGCTATGGCGCGTCACGCCCTCCGAAAAACGCCGGAATAGGACTCTGAGAAATACGGCGCCTGCGCAGTCAGCTCCTAGGTCTGTGCGCAGGCGCCGTATAGCGCCGGAAATACCTGAGTCCTAAATCGGCTATTTTCGGAAGCCGTGACGGGCTATAGCGGCGCCATCCACCGCGAGAGAGATAAACGAAAATTAATGATAATACAGTAAGTGGAGCAATTAAAAAAAAAAAAAACAGCATACTGGCGCTGACACCAGTATGCTGGATCGCATGGGACATAGTATATTTAGGGTGAACCACCACTTTAAGGGGGCGGAGAGGTAAGAACTGATCAAAAAAATTTTGATCGATCAAAAAAATTTTGATCGATCAAAAAAAAATTAACGATTAATCAAGGAATTAATAGTTAATTTCCACAGCCCTACAATAAAAAGTAAAAAAAAATTAATAAAATAAAAAAATGTTTTATAAAAATTAAACGTATCCCTTTCCATGAATGCAACGTGCACAACGCAGCTAAGGTATCGCCATGAATATCACAGTGCCGTTACCGAGATATTCATTTTTAAAGTGATGACGTATATGTACGTGAGCTGGTCCTTAAAGCGGAGGTTCACCCTAAATATAAGCTCTCCCATGTGATCCAGCATACTGGCATCAGCGCCAGTATGCTGTTTTTTTTTTTTAAATCCCCCACTTACTGTATTATGTTGAATTTTAATTTCTTTCCCCCGCGGTGGACGGCTCTAGTATAGCGCGTCACATCTTACGAAAATACCCGATAAGGACTCGGGTAATCTCGGCGAAAATGCGGCGCCTGCGCACAGACCTAGGAGCTGACTGCGCAGGCGCCGTATTTCTCCGAGTCCTATTCCGGCGTTTTTCGGAGGGCGTGACGCGCCATAGCCGGAGGACTCGGAGAAATACAGCGCCTGCGCAGTCAGCTCCTAGGTCTGTGCGCAGGCACCGCATTTTCGCCGAGATTACCCGAGTCCTTATCGGGTATTTTCATGGAAAGGGATACGTTTAATTTTTATAAAACATTTTTTTATTTTATTTTTTTACTTTTTATTGTAGGGCTGTGGAAATTAACTATTTAATTCCTTGATTAATCGTTAATTTTTTTTGATCGATCAAAATTTTTTTGATCGGTTCTCACCTCTCCGCCGGCTTCAGGGAGTTCCATCGGAGATCCAGTGACGTCACAGACAGGCGGGGCTTGCTGTGTACAACTGAAGGGCTCCTTTGCCTTCATATCTGCATGCCGGCGGGACCTTACGATCTGCCACACGCAAGGGCTGTTACGCTTCCCTCTATCAACCTGGGATTCTACAGCTAGTAGTTACATCTGTATGTGCGTTATAATTAATTGACATTAGTCGATTAATCGAACACGAAAATTTTAATCAGTAACATTTTATTGCTATCCCAAGGGGGCTTTGGGCAGTTGATGGGTACTTGTTATGGAGACATTGAGAGTCTATTGGACCTCCAATGTCTCTCCTGCCCTCCAGAGCACAGGAGGGGGGGGGGGGGGATCTACTCCATAATCATCTGTAGCCAGTCCTCAAGGCTGCAGGAAAATGCTCTCATGTGATGTGTGAGTTTCTCCATCCTGCAATGAAAGTCCTTGTTCAGTCACTTTCTGTTATTGGGTGACAAGTTTGCCCCAGTATTGCTCCAGGTTAGTCACCTTGTTATCTGAACCTGTGACTTAAACAATTTAATTCCAAATGCAAATATTTCCTTCAAATCCCAAGGTTGCTGTGGTAAACCTTTCGGTTTGCAGACGCTGCCAACCTTTCATTTGCCCCACACTGAGGCTATTACCAATATAAAACTTACACCTGACTTTATCTTGAGGTTCCAGTACCATCAATCCACCATTTTTAAAGCTATATATATAATATATAGTTTAAAACGAAAAATAATATTGCTGTAACTGCTTCACATGTATTAGCTGGAGTGGGATTTTATTTGTTTGCTGCCTTGTTGATGTTTACTATTATTTAAAACTACATGTCCTGGGAAGGTTCACATGTCATTGGACAGGGTAGTGCTATATGGACTTGTAGTTTTAGATGAATTTAGCAACAAATACACCAAAGCTGTGTTTCATGCTAAAAACTGCTATGGACCGAGCCCCATAGATGGGGAGTTTTAATTTGTCAGTGGCTAAAGGGTGATAAAGCTGGTGTACCATTTCCCTTCGGAACAAAATTGCTCTATTACAGGCAGTGGGGCAATTACTGATCTATTGACAGGACAAAGGTAACAAAATTATAGAGAACTCAAAAACTGCTTTGTTAGGACGACTGCAGGAAGTTCCTACAAAACTTGGAGATGTTTATGTCTCTTTTGCAAAAAATAAATAAATTGCCTTCTTGCAAGCGATTATTTAAGTTGTACATTATGTGGAGTATATTTGGTCTCTGTCAGAGTAGGGGCCGGTGTACAATATATCACCCCTGTGCATGCACGAGAATTACGTTATTGGCTGCCTAATGACTAAAGAAAGAAGATGGCAGCAACAGAGCAACCTCCCACTACTAGAATGTAAATCTACCATGATGTGCAAGTACAATGCACATATTTACAATATATTGTATTTGCTGGGGAGACATACCGCCCACTCAGTTCCACTTTAATCTAAGTGCTTGTGTCAGTGGGCTTTTATTTGCAAGGGGACCTACTTCTTTGCTTTACAAGGATGTCAAATGCAGGTAAATTCACCTGTCATTTAACTATGATCTTCTCAGACTAATCCCAAATGCAAGTGGAATGCCCCTGGAAACAAGCTGCCTTTACCTGTAGACACAGGCCCTGAAACTGACATACCACACAGTTGTCCCAACAAAATATTTCAAGAATGTTGACAACCATGGATTACATATATGCATTTTTGCCTGTTCGAATAGAAATAAGGTAGCTGATGTTGCTGAGCTAGCGTTCACCTGTGTCCCATTTCATTCAACCCACAACATGTGACCTTGATCTGGAACAAGCATGCAGCTTATTATCTGGGAGTGAAGTCAGAATGTCTCGACAGCCGATCACGACCGTTCATCCGATTAAATTCGATCGGACAAGCGCGAAAATTTTTCTTGTCCGATCGTCCGATTTTCGTTTAGTCAGTACAGCCGTCGTCCGACAATACAATACAAATACATTACAACACGTGTAATACTCGTACGAGAATTTTCGTGAGTTTAAAAACCTATTTTATTTTACTTGCGATCTATTAAGCGAAAAAAGTCGTACGATCCGTCGGCCGATATTCGGATCGTGTGTATGGGCCATAAGACAACCTCTAATTATAAACTGTTTCTTCATATGGACTGTGGGAAATGCCCCAGTTTGTGAAAAGTTGACTTTTAAAAATATAGTTGCGGACAAAATACTGTATAAAATGAATCGATACAGTCTGCTATTAGCATTAAAGTGGTTGTAAACCCACTTTTTTTTTTTACTTTTACTTACAGGTAAGCCTATATCCTAAACCTGTACGGTTCAGGAGATATTCCCCTCGCAATGCGCCGCTGATTGCAGCGGCGCATGCGCAGGGGATATCCACAGCGAAAGTACCGGCACCTGCCGATTTGAAATCTCCCGCGCGCACGCGTGGGAGTGACGCCATCGCCGCTCCAGCCAATCACAGCGCTGGAGCGGCGATACCCGGAAGACACACCAGAGCAAGATGACATCTCACTCGGCGTGGACCAGGTAAGTGTTCTTCACCTTGTTCCGAGGTTAAAAATTTCATAATCAGCTAGTATGAGGTGCATACTAGCTGATTATGCCTTTTGCCTTGCAGGTTCACAAAAAAAAAAAACGTATATGCGGTTTACAAGCGCTGTAACACAGCAATGTTATTCCTATCCCACAGACCCCTCTGTAACAAAGTTTTATTATCTTTTTGTCCTGCCAGTAAATTATTTTCCCATTTTCTGTTATAGGTTGATAATGATCTTCACTCTGCAAGGGGGTTCGGACAGGGTAGTCTTGGGCAGGTAGTTTAAAAACCTGAGGTTTAGTCTCTGTGTATAAATACAATACCAATCACAATAGTTGTGTGTATCGCACTACTGGAAGGCTGCAGTCACTGTAAAATATCCCTTCAGTGTCTCCTTCTCAGCTGCCAGGCACTGTCTCGGTGCTGTAAAGATTAACACCAGCTGCTACAGAGAAAGGGTGCCTGCTCACCCCTTCTGCCCCCTATGCCATTCACAGAACTCCTACTATTGTCCCACAGTGCATCGCGTTCGGTGAATGGAAGAGGGGCAGTTGAAAGACAGGATCTCCTCCACCCATTCACAGAACGCAATGCATTGTTGGACAATAATAGTACGAATTAGGGGTGCAACGGATCAAAAAACTCAGATTGGATCGATCCTCTGATCAGCAAAAAAAAAAAAAACACAAAGACAAATCTTGTTGCACCCACCGGAGTTTTAGATTTCACTGTTATTTTCAACACATAACTGAGCTTATGCGCTTAAATACAGTATTTTGAAATCCGACGGAATGTTTAATATTACATTTTAATAGCCGCAGCAAACCTGCTGACCTTACATGGTTGCTAATGTGACAGAACATCTCTTATTTTCACATTTAACTTAACATTTAAACAGTCAGTCGGATTTACAAATACTGGGCCAGATTCACGTACATCTGCGCATTATTGGACCGGCGTAGCGCACAGCCTTTACGTTAGACTGGCGCAATGTAGCAGCGCAATCACCCTATTCTCGTCGGTTTTACGCAGAAATTTGCGCCTGCGCAACATTATTTCTGAGGCGCAAGGCAGAGTAATACAAATTGGGAAGGACGTGGGCGTGTTACATTGAAATGAGCCGTGACCCCATGCAAATGAAGGGCCGGCCGGCTCGCGCATGCGCGCCTGAAGCAGACCATGGTCAGCACCTCTGTGCGCATGCTCACAACTCAGGAACGGCGCAATCAGTGAAATTGGAAGTGGACTAGGGCAAATTAGTGAACTACGCAAACAGCATAAATAGACAGAGACAAACGCACTTCCTTTACAAAAGTACATCCCTTTGTATCCCTCCCTATACAGCAAGGTGCTTTTGTTCTGTTGTTAGCGTTTGTCTTTTATGTGTTTTCTTTGTTGTTATTTTGTTTAAATTATATTTTTGCTGGGCATTTCTTTTTTTTTTTTTGGTTCTGTTTGGGAATGTGGGGGTGACATTCCTGCCGGAAAAGGGGTGTCACTCTCATTTGTGGTGGAGAAGTGATCCCCAGGTCCGTGTGAATGGTGTATGAATGTACAGTGACATAATTGGAGCCGTGGCGTTGCAGCTCACAAGTCCTGCATGGTGGGCTTGTGCCAATCCAATTTGATGAGGATGTGATGTGTCTGTGCTAGGGACCACAGTGGGACCACAGTGGTGTGCATGCATGCATGCATTCTCATTGTGCCATGATTAATGTGTGTGTTTAACGTGCAAAGATGCCTAATGTGAGCTGTCTCCTGGCTGCTCTTCCCTCAGAAGATGGGGTAGCCTTGGTTAGGGGCGTTGCGTATAGGAGTCATGAGATGGGGTCCCAGTGCATATGCAGAGTCACCCTGAAGGGATAAGACACGAGGATGTTAGTAGTGCATGTGCCCCTTGTGATTTCAGCATCATGGGGGGGACAGTCATGCCTGCCACCCATGTCACTCACCAACCAGCCAGCTGTCCCCATACATGTTCTGTTCGAAATCTGTGGGGATGGGGCTATGATTGTATATGTAGCTGTCATGGGTGGTGTCATGTGTTGGGCTGGTGTTGGGCTCCTGCAGGGTTGTGGTTAATTCCAGGATGGCATGAGGGGTGAATCTGAAGATGCGAGACACCTCAGAATCACTCATGCCAAAGATGTCTATGCGTGTGTTATATATCAAGTGAAGAGTGAGGGGCTTGTATCAGATTAGATTATTATATCCATCAAGGTTTTAAAGGGCTATTGAAAGATAGTAAGACCGTGTTTGTAATTTGTATGTATGTTATGTATTGATGTATATATGTATGTATATTTTTTGTAAAAATGTTTCCTAAAGCAAAGGAAATTTTTTTTGTAAAAAAAAAAAATCCTCTCCCGTGCCCTCCTCCTTCTTTGCTCATCTAAAGTCAGTAGTATAGCTATGAGCATGGATGCCACTGGCATGTTGGCATAAAGATTGTTGTGCAACACGTGTGACTGCTCAGCTCCTCACTAACAGTGTTGCTTTCTCTGACATGTAGACAAATTGTCTAATTTTAAACCACCTTTTATATGGTGCGCTGCACCAACGTTCTTTTGTGGATCCCCGTAACTCCCTCATTAGCATATTTGAAAAGCAAATCAATGGTGTGTCTAGCGCAGTTTTGCGCGGACGGATGCGCCTGTCTAACGAAATTACGCTGGACAAAAAAAAGTAGATTTCTTGCGTATCTCGTTTTGGGGATGCGGAGTATTGAAACGCATGCGCAAATTTAGACTTATGGCGCGCATCTCCTGTTACGCCGGCGTAATCGCTCTGTGAATCTGGCCCACTGTATTTAAGCATATAAGCTCCGTTTTGTGTTGAATAACTGCATCCTGCAATACTTATACGTGCAGCCAAGTGGAAGTTCCCTCTTGTGACCTGAACTGTCGCAATCATCAGATCCCTTAGCAGTGTCATTGATCGGCGGGCTGAGTGTTGTGTGTCTAGTGAAAATCCCCCTCCCCCTACGTGCTTAGTTCATACAGATCCCCCCCATCTCCTCCTCTCTCTTCTCTGGTGGCAGCAGCAGCACGTCCGGTGCGGCAGCGGCTCCTTGTGTGGATGCCTCAAGGTGCAGCGTAGAGCACATCGCTGGGCTTTTAGGAGTCAGTCATCATGAGCTCAAGTGCCCGCAAATCAACTTCCTTGGAGCAGCCTGCATCCCCTGTGCCGGGTGGACCAAGATGGCCACCACTCCAAGAGCTAGGCCGAAGCCGCGCCCTTTCCTATGGACCGGGAGGCCCGCATATGGCTGTGTGTCCTGACCCGAATGTGCTGATCCGTACGGATCAATGAGGATCTGTTGCACCTCTAGTACGAATAGACTTTTAGGTAAAAGTTAAACAAATGAAAGCCCAGTCACAGCTAACACTTCTAGCTTATCTATGTACATTTCAAGGATTTTAACAAACTTTGTTGCAGATTTTTGTTCTAAAAAAGTAGCTGTTTATCTGTGTCTATGTGCAAAATTTATGTGAATGGGTGTGATTTCATAACTATCAATCAGCTGCTGCACTTGCAGGGATCTAATCTAGGAAGTGGCAGGATCTGAATCCCTTTTAGACGTGATTTCCCTTTGTGAGTATGTCATCAAAAATAACACTTTTGTTGCGGAGGATGTCCAAAATTGAATTTTTATCTTAGTGCAGACTTCTAGGTAAATCAGTAAGCCAGTCACACAAGCAGGGAATTAAATTTATGTACAGAATGCCTTCAGGTAGCCATATTGCATTGCATTTTATGGAAAATGACAGCGCTGCAGTTTGGAAAGGAAAGGTAATTTGTAATAACATTCAATTACGTGTGTCGCAATAGTGTGTATGATATATATATATATATATATATATATATATATATATATATATATATATATATATATATATATATATATATATATATATATATATATATATATATATATATATATATATATAATATTTTTTTTTATTTGGAAATTTTTTCCTACGATGGTGGATTTAACCTTTAAATTGTATAAATTAAAACTAAAGGTTTAGTTTGGTGCTCTTTCTGCTGGCTATGCTGTGTGTCGGGTGCATGAATTAAAGGATTGACTTTACAAAATTACAGATCTAATGGCAGGTTAAAGAGTAATATACGCACATTACCAAAAGTATTGGAACACATGCCTTTACATGAAGTGTGCCCTAGGCAGCTGCCTAGTGGTAGCACCGGTCCAGTGCAGGTAAAGAAAGTAACACTAAAGGACCATATGATGTCTGCTCTAATATTGAGAAGTTGTTATAAAGACTGCCCCTTTATTAATAATGACAGGGGGACTACATTCTGTGTACAAATCTGTATAAAACCGGTGCATCCTTCACATACGGACTTGTTCTTTGAAATGTGTAGTAAGGAAACAAGCTTACTAGCTAATTCAGTAACCAATTACTTATTGCCTAACCCTGTTTATTCTTAGAAGGATTAAGTATTTGCTGCAAAAGGCAGAGATACTGGGAACTGAAGATTAAATTGCTGACTTGGAAAAACCTATTCTGCTTTCCGGTGACTGTTTGTGTGTAAGCTAGAGATAATCTTTTGTCTTAAAATCCATGGGAAAGTATGATTTTTTTCAGGGGTAACGCCACAAAGAACTTGTAGAATGAGGTGCAGTGTGGAAACTCGTTTGCCTTTTGCTCCTGAGTCATTGTTTGATGTGATTATATGAGGATAGAAATGTGGTAGCCTTCCCGTGAGCCTCTAATTTTGTTTTATTAGCAAGGTAGGTGGATATAAATTTAGAAGCTCTTAAGCTCGCACACTGGACGAATGTCGGGCGGCATCGGCCAGTTCAATAGAAACCGGCCGACATGTGAACAGCAGGGGGGGTCGCTGTAACAACATCAGACTGTTAATACAGCGGCTCTGACCTGAGCTGTCAGGTTTTTTTTTTTCATTCAGTCTGCTGGGTTGAACGAAAATAAACTAGCTATGTTTACTAGGCTTTACTGTACAATGGATGAAATGTTTAATTAGGACATACGTTGCTAATAATATAAATGTAATAAAAAACTGTAGGTTAACGACAGTTTGGGTTTATAGACTTTAAATGGTAAGTTCACTTTTTGTCAAACAAATTAATAAATGCACATTTTTTATTTTTTTCAGGTAAAAAATTAGCATTTATTATTTTTTGGTGTAGGAGCCTGTAAAGCATTGCACCCGCGATCAGCAGATCGCGGGTGCCACGCGGGACTCCTGCACACCTGTTAGTGTTTCTGCTTTCTCGTACCTCGTTTTATACATGTTTAAATGCAGTTGATGCACATTTTTCCCTCTGTTTATGTTTATCTTCTGAGGTCACATCCTTCTTTTTTTGAGCCTTCATGTGCACTCCAGCGCCCTTGCAGTTTATTGAAAACTACAAGCCGTCAGCCACAACATGTTATACTTACCTGCTCTGTGCAGTCCAATCGGACATGTAGCCACAGTTCGGCCCCACCCCCTCTCTATCCTGATTGGCTAACTGACTTTGAAAGCAGTGGTAGCCAATGGCGCCGCTGCTGTGTCTCAGCCAATCAGGAGGGAGAGTCCCAGACAGCCGAGGGACTTGTGGACATTGTTGGACAGAAATGGGGCTCAGGTAGGTCTGAGGGGGGCTACTGCAGGCATAAGGTTTTTTATCTCAATGCATAGAATACATTAAGGCCCCTTTCATACTGGGACGGTTTGCAGACGCTATTGTGCTAAAAATAGCGCCTGCAAAACGACCTGAAACAGCCGCTGCTCGGGCTTTCACACTGGAGCGGTGCGCTAGCAGCACCGCTCCAAAAGTCCTGCTAGCCGCATCTTTGGAGCGGTGAAGGAGTGGTGTGTTTACTGCTCCTTCCCATTGAAAATGGGAAACCGCGGCTATACTGCCAGCAATGCGCCTCTGCAGAGGGGCATTGCCGGCGGTATTAACCGTTTTTCGGGCTCTAGCGGGGCGTAAAACTGCACCGCTAGCAGCCGAATACCGCCCCAATTCCGGTAAAGTGTCGCTAAAAATAGCTGCGCTTTTCTGCCACTGCACCTCCCGCCCCAGTGTGTAAGGGGACTAAGATAAAAAAACTTCTACCTTTACAACCACTTTAATAACTTAACTTTTTTTTACTTTGTACCAGAAGTATACTTTTGGTGTCATTTAAAATGTAGCAAAATATTGAATAAAAATTAAACTTTATATTTGCAATGACACTATTTTATTTTTTCATACAACACTAATCAAAATAGAAAAAATATATGTTTTTGGTTATGGGGATTGCATACAAAGACCAGAAAAAGCCCTGCTTGTCTTGAAAAAAACAATATATGTATGACTTTTATCCTAAAGTAATGACAAACATGTTTACTGAATAAACAGGCCCAGAACAGAAAGATGTGAAAGGATTTATTGGACACTGAAGTGGTCTGCGTAGACAGGGTGTTGGCAGCTGCCCGTGGACTAGCCCAAATTCAGGGAAATAACTTCCCTAGAAATTAACAAAGTGAAACTAATTGACAGAGGTGGATAGATTGGCTTTTGTGGAAGTTTTGTGGTACCTACTGTTAGGCATGACTTTATAGTTACTGCTAGATTTAAAAATAGGCATTAAAATAATTCTAACATATTTACACTGTATATGCTGTAAGTGACACTTTTTCTTTGATTTATTAAGAAAATTGTTTAATCATTGTAGAAAGGTTTTCCGTAAGATTAGAAATATGATTATTTTTTTTATTATTTTTTTTAGGTTACTTATAAAATGCACTCAAATTGGATTCATATTCTGCAGTTTCTTTTACTTTTACGATATTTCTGCTTGGAGTTGAGCTATACAGGGGTCATTACTGTGAGAGTTAATATTGAAGCTGTAGGAATTCGAGTCAATGCTGTTTATAAATTATTCATGCCTGTTTGCCATAGTGCTGGCTCAGTCGTTTTCCGTTATCATTACCACATGTAAAAGTTGAAGACACATTTGTACATCAGGAAATCCGATAATCATAAAGCCAGGGAAATGTCTGATGTTGAACTGTGTTGCTTTAAATGTAGACGGCACCATAATATTCTGTATGTGGTCATTGCTGGCTGCCCTGACTACCCACATATTACCATATTTTTTGTCATTGGTCGGAAACATTAACATTTGTGTACATTTAGTTTTTTTCCCTTCCTGATCTCCCAGTATCTGTTACTGTTTTTATCTCCTGCATGACCCATCTTGGGCTCCATGTCTAGCAGCTTCTAAACTTGAGTTTAGGAGTTTTTGGCATTTTTTTTGCCATAGCTCCTAAACTCCACTACATAAAAACTTGTGTCCATGTACGTAAAAAACCCTGAAAAAGACGTAAATATGAAAACCTATATAAAGAGCTCAATTACTTATCTGATATAAAACCGTTCAAGTCAAATTCTACATTTAACCTTTCCAGTATCATAACTTTAGTGTCATAAATCCAGAAAGATTCTCTTTGACGTATAAATTCTGGTTTATAAAACTAAAGTTATAATACCGGAAGGGTTAAATGTAGAATTTGACCTGAACTGTTTTATATCTGAGTAATTGATTGGTTTTAAGGTTTGTTAAGGGTGCTCTTTATATAAGTTTTCATATTTTATGAATTAATATTAAAAGTATGGTTGTACAGATACTAGTATCAGTATCCGGACCGAAACCAAGCATTTGCCCGGGTACTTGTACTCGGGAAATTGCTCCGATGCTTCAGCCGATACCTGGACAGTGAGGGTGATCAGTGCAGTGGGGGAGTTACAAGCACTGATCACCGCTGACTGCCCCCATCCATGCTGCTGCTGTGTCCCCCTCCGTTCTGCCGCCGTGTCCCCCCTCCTTGCTGCCTCCGTGTACTACCGCTGTGTCCACCTTTCGTGCTGCCGCCGTGTCCCCCCTCAGTGCTGCCACTGTGTCCTGCCGCCGTGTCCCCTCTCCCTGCTGCCTCCGTGTACTGCTGCAGTGTCCCCTTTCTGTGCTGCCTCCGTGTACTGCTGCCGTGTCCCCTCTCCGTGCTGCCTCCGTTTACTGCTGCCGTGTCCCCTCTCCGTGCTGCCTCCGTGTACTGCCGCCGCATCCCCTCTCCGTGCTGCCTCCATGTACTACCACCATGTCCCCCCTTCATGCTGCCGCCGTGTTCTGCCACCGTGTCCCCCCTCCGTCCTGCCGCCGTGTCCCCCCTCCGTCCTGCCGCCGTGTCCCCCCTCCGTCCTGCCGCCGTGTCCCCCCTCCGTCCTGCCGCCGTGTCCCCCCTCCGTCCTGCCGCCGTGTCCCCCCTCCGTCCTGCCGCCGTGTCCCCCCTCCGTCCTGCCGCCGTGTTCTGGATGGAGAGCGGTGGTAGGAGCTGGTAAATCCGGCTCCTACCTTTTCCGAATGTACAAACTGTGTTTGCAATGTTTCAGTTTATGAATGAAGAGAAGCTGCTGGCTTCTCTCCATTCATTTTCAGCGCAGCTGAAGCTGCTGAGAAAGGGACTGGGGAATTTGTGTCCCTAGTCCCTTTCTCTGTCTCAAAGGGGAGATGTCAGAGGTCTGTTAAGACCCCTGATATCTCACCAAAGCCCAAAAAAAAAAAAGGAATTGTAATAAATAATAAAAAATAATAATTGTAAAAAATAAAAAAACACCGACACTGTCCATTCCCCCCCCACTCCCCTTAAAAAAAAAGAAAAAAAAATAAAGCACTGTAAAAAAAAAAAAAAATGTAATTGTAAAAAAAAAAAAAATACTGACACATGTGCCACTGTCACATGAGATTTAAAAAAAGTATCGGTAATCGGTATCGGCGAGAACTTGATAAAAAGTATCGGTACTTGTACTCGGTCCTAAAAAAGTAGTATCGGGACAACCCTAATTAAAAGGATAGCCGTGGGTATTAAACATCAATTTTATGCATTTTTATTGTTTAATTTCGTAGGTTATTTGAACAAGATGGCTGAGGTTTTATTTGCCCCCTTATCTTTGGATGACCATCCGATATGTACTTGTAAATCAGCGTGCTTGAGTTCCCACAGGATTAATGATCACGGGGATAGTCGGGGGCTTCCCGCGATCTTCATAGAGACCAGCCACCTATTTCTATCCTCGGGTGACGTGGCAGCCCTGCCCTTGCTGACGACATCACCCGTTGCCTTCCTGTATTCAAACACTAAGATATACAGAGTTTTCATCTGCTGATTTGTGGTAGTTTGGGGACACAAGCACGCTGATATAAAAGCACATATCAGATGGCCATTATCCAAACATAAGTGGGTAAATCAAGCCTCAACCATCTAGTTCAAATAACCTACTTCTTGGGTTAGGTTACTTATCAGATATAAAACAGTTCAAGTAAAATTTTACATTTAACCCTTTATAACACCCCCCAGGAAATTCTGGTGGTTCAGCAGGGACCAGGCAAATTCTGATCCATGTATGGGCAGGTTGGTTGTACAAACAAAAGTTGATCTAGCGATCGTCTTCTGTACAAGCAGCCTGGTGGAAATTTCCTTATGATCAGCCCCACCCGCTTTGATCTGTGTATTGGCCAGGGAAGTCTACCTGTTGTCAGAACACAATAGCTCAATGGGAATGGTTCCCCCATCCACCTTGAATGTGTGGATGGGGGAATCAGGCCATTTAAAAAAAAAAATGTTTTTGTTGAAAGTCATTCTTTTTTTTCTAATATGTGGGCCGCCTCAGACCCCTTTTCACGGGGTGGATTTTCTTTGAATCAATGGGGACTCGTGAAGTGATCCCCTGCTGTACAGAGTGGGCAGATTACACAGTTTCAGCAAGAGTGGACATTAACAGAGCCCACTCTACTCAATAGGCAGCTGGGAGTAAACGGATTCCACTGTCCATTTACATCCTGGTACCTCCTAATCTACCCTGCTAATCAGACTTGGAGGTAGGCGGGTTTAAACGGTCAAAAGTCTGTTTACACTTGCCTGTCCATAAGCATGCATTGACCTTCTTTCAAACAAACTGCATTTCCTAGAGATCTGAGATATGTAGTTTGTAGGGTGACATATATTGCTGTATAAATGTTTATATGGATTGATGTAAGTGTTTTTCTTATAAGTTAACATATGGAGAAGCCTGAATTTTTACTTTGTAAACCTTTGTTAGGACAGACAGTATTCAAATCTAATTTACAACTGATAATCTCCCAGCACAGTTCATGCAGGCTTAATTATAGCAAGCACAGCTCTCTAACCCCCTCATGAACAAAGACCATTAAGGCTGGCCATAGTTAGTGAATTTCTTTCCTGCAACCATGGGTTGTAGGAAAGAAATTTGCTGGATTTTCCCCATCATCACAGACAGTGTTAACATGGAAATTCCTCCCTCTGAGCCATTGTGTTCTACCCGTGTGAGACAGGGGAAGTTGTCCCCTCCAGGAGAACACAGTGATTATTGCTAGCGGCTATAACAGCTGCTGACAATAATCACATGTAAAATCTGGCAGGCTGGTTGCGCCCAAGTTGATCGATTGATTAACTTGGGTAAATTCGGCCTTCCCATACATGGCTCAAGTCTCGGCCGGTTGAGAAAAGAGCATCTAAAGTAGGTAAGCTACAATTTAAAAAAACATTTTTTAAGTTATGTTATGTGGTGATGTAACAAATATAAAGAGGATGTTATCCCAATTTGGCTTGAGAAGTGGAAATTCACTTTAAAGGTGGCTTTACAGTGCCTTACCTCTTAGCCCGGGTGCAGAACAGCTTTTGGTGTGGGATAGCTGCTCTTTGCCATTAGACTTCTATTATGTCCTGTGGTTTTGGTGCATTTTCTGAAAGTGCATCAAAAAGTCCTGGAGACAGTACTTCTGATGTAGAGTCTCAGAATTGGGTGATGAGATGAAGTAACTCCTGGGCACATGTGCAGGAGTTCCATAGTTTATGCCTGGTCAATCCAAGATTGAGCATAAACACATTTGTTCTTCTTTAAAATATTTTCTTTCAGGAAACTGACCTCCTGTGTGTAGTTTTTATGATTAACATTTTCAAAATTTTACTTCTCAGTGTTAGGTAACAAGGATGTCCTTTCTGTTCAAAAGTTAACCTTAAGCGAGAAAAATAAGGGTCTTGCCATTGCTGATCTCCTAATGAAAATGTAAATAGGTTGGCATTATCTGCATCCTCTATATTTTTCATATGACAGGTTTACTTTTAAAAGCACCTACCACTAGTGGTAGACCGATATATCTGCCGGCCGATATTCAGCCATTTTTGATAAATCGTCATCAGCCGATTATGATAAAAATTAGGCCGATATTTACACTGACTGCCGTTCCTCCTCCCTTCTTCACAATCGGCGGCTCTGGCAGCATCAAGCGCCGCACTGAGTGTAAAACTGACAAGTAACAGAGAGGAGAAAGAGGAGCTGTCAGCTCGATTTTGGGGGTGGGCGGGACCCAGCTATATTACACTAGCCAATGGGATGGTATCTGGGCGGGCTGCTACATGTATGTGGCCCGACCCCTTTCTAAAGCAGCCCAATCATTGGCTGGTGTAATTTAGCTGCTGGTCCCGCCCACCCCCAACATCGAACTGACAGATCCTCTCTCTCTCTCCTCTGTTAGTTTCACACAGTTACACACGGCTTAGTGTGAAACCTGCCAGTGCCACCACCAGCCAGTGCCAAACACTGCCAGCCAGTGCCTACCAGTGCCACCGCCAATCAGTGCCACCTGCCAGTGCCAACCTGTTCCAATTGCCAGTGCCACTGCCAATCAGTGCCATCTGTCAGTTCCAAACCAGTGCCACTTGCTAGTGCCAATCCGTGCCACCTGCCAATGCCAACCAGTGCAACCTGCCAGTGCCATCTGTCAGTTCCAAACCAGTAGCACCTGCCAATGCTATCCAGTGCCACCTGCCAGTGCATCAGTCAGTTCCAAACCAATGCCACCTGCTAGTGCCATTTGTCAGTTCCAAACCAGTGCCACCTGCCAGTTCCAAACCAGTGCCATCTGTACGGAGGACATCAAGTGTGTGCTAGAGTGACAGGAGTAAGCAGGAAGAAGTGGAGTAGGTAAGGTTGTTTTTTTTTTGTTTTTTTAAATTGGCCTAAAATATCGGCCACAAAAATCGTCATCCTATATCGGCCATCGGCTGGCCCAATTTCTAAATATCGGCATCGGCCAGAGAAAAACCCATATCGGTCTACCTCTACCTACCACTCATAACTGCTAGTAGTCAGATAGAGGAGACCTCCTTGGTTGCTAGTGCAGTGACAGGTGAGTGTTCAGAAAGTAAGAACATGAAGACATTTTTGGACATTGACAGTGCTTGTCTGCTAAATGTAATTTACAGTGCTTCTCCTCTGAGGGGTGAATGCTTAAAGGCACCTTCCAGCCAATTGTGATGATTTTAAAGTGACACTCAACCTGATTAGTATCTCTAATTTTAACCTTGTGCAGTTGACTGGCCACTTTTACAGTGGTTGTTTTTTTCCTATGCATTAAGGTGAAAAACCTTCTGTCATGCAGCAGCCCCTCAGACCCCCCACTTTACTTGCCTGAACCCGTTCTTTCTGGCCTGGGGACGAGCACACCGGCTTTAGCCGGTGTCTCATGTCCTGATTGTATATACAGTACAGACCAAAATTTGGACACACCTTCTCATTCCAAGATTGTTCTTTATTTTCATGACTATGAAAATTGTAGATTCTCACTGAAGGCATCAAAACTATGAATTGACACATGTGGAATTATATACATAACAAAAAAGTGTGAAACAACTGAAAATCTGTCATATTCTAGGTTCTTCAAAGTAGCCACCTTTTGCTTTGATTACTGCTTTGCACACTCTTTGCATTCTCTTGATGAGCTTCAAGAGGTAGTCACCTGAAATGGTCTTCCAACAGTCTTGAAGGAGTTCCCAGAGATGCTTAGCACTTGTTGGCTCTTTTGCCTTCACTCTGCGGTCCAGCTCACCCCAAACCATCTCAATTGGGTTCAGGTCCGGTGACTGTGGAGTCCAGATCATCTGGTGCAGCACCCCATCACTCTCCTTATTGGTCAAATAGCCCTTACACAGCCTGGAGGTGTGTTTCGGGTCATTGTCCTGTTGAAAAATAAATGATGGTCCAACTAAACGCAAACTGAATGGAATAGCATGCCACTGCAAGATGCTGTGGTAGCCATGCTGGTTCAGTATGCCTTCAATTTTGAATAAATCTCCAACAGTGTCACCAGCAAAGCACCCCCACACCATCACACCTCCTCCTCCATGCTTCACGGTGGGAACCAGGCATGTAGAGTCCATCCGTTCACCTTTTCTGCGTCGCACAATGTCACAGTGGTTGGAACCAAAGATCTCAAATTTGGACTCATCAGACCAAAGCACAGATTTCCACTGGTCTAATGTCCATTCCTTGTGTTCTTTAGCCCAAACAAGTCTCTTCTGCTTGTTGCCTTTCTTTAGCAGTGGTTTCCTAGCAGATACTATACCATGAAGGCCTGATTCACACAGTCTCCTCTTAACAGTTGTTCTAGAGATGTGTCTGCTGCAAAAGGTAACTACTTTGAAGAACCTAGAATATGACATATTTTCAGTTGTTTCACACTTTTTTGTTATGTATATAATTCCACATGTGTTAATTCATAGTTTTGATGCCTTCAGTGTGACTACAATTTTCATAGTCATGAAAATAAAGAAAACTCTTGGAATGTGAAGGTGTGTCCAAACTTATTTTTTTTAAAGAAATTTTGGACTTTAACCACTTCATTACTGGGCACTTAAACCCCCTTCCTGCCCAGACCAATTTTCAGCTTTCAGCGCTGACGCATTTTGAATGACAATTGAGCGGTCATACAATGCTGTACCCAAATTATATTTTTATCATTTTTTTCCCACAAATAGAGCTTTCTTTTGGTGGTATTTGATCACCTCTGTGTTTTTATTTTTTGCGCTATATACAATTTTTTTTCCAGTTTTCAATGTTTAATTTTTCAGTTTTTTATTTGTTAAAAAAGTTTGAAATATGCAATAAATTTTGTTCCACTTCATGATTGTGTCCCACTTGTTGATTCTTCACAAAAAAATAGTTTTATATCTTTATGTTTGAAGCCTGAAATGTGGCAAAAGGTCGCAAAGTTCAAGGGGGCCGAATTCTTTCGCAAGGCACTGTATATTGTGAGTGTGTGTGTATAATATAAAATCAGAGGCGTACTAAGTGGGGGCGGGCCGCCACGGGTGACACGCACTGGGGGGCTGTGCCAGGCCGGCACCCCCTCCTCCGAGGCTGAAGTGAAGACAGCGGGTGGGTGGGTTTAAGCTGCGGCACCACAGCCGTGACAGGAACAACATTTGCGTAGAGCCTGTAGTAGCTTTGTGAGGAGGTGGGGGTGCGAGCCGAGTGACACCTGGGACCCCGCAGCAATGTAGGGATCTCTGTATTGTAGGGGTGTGTACTGTGGGGGATCTGCACTGTGGGGGGGCTGTGTAATGTAATGGGGTCCAGAGGAGCATGGTGTTGTGTAATGTAAAGGGGTCCAGAGCTGCAAGGTGCTGTGTAATTTAAAGGGGTCTAGAGGTGCAAGGTGCAGTGTAATATAAATAGGTCCAGAGGTGCAGGGTGCTGTGTAATGTAAGGGGGTCCAGAGTGCTGTGTAATGTAAGGGGGTCCAGAGGTACGGTGCTGAGTAATGTAAAGGGGTCCAGAGATGCAGTTGTGGAGAGGGGGTGCATAGTAGTGACAGATATTGAAGGGTACACAGGTATGCAGGGGGCACAGTAGGGTGTTTTTACATTTTAAGGTGGCTGAGTGCCAGATATAGGATCCTCCCCGGGTGCCAAATGCTGTAGGTACGCCCCTGATAGAGATAGAAAATCCTGGTGCCCGGTTGCAATAGCGACCTAGGGCACAGGGAAGCTTAGGCCTGCAGAAGGCCACAAAGCCACGGCCTCAATTACCGGCTGGCGCGGGCCCGCTGCAATTGCGCGGTGGGAAAGGTAGGGGGTACACGGAAACACAGGATCCTGTGTCTCCGTGTGCCCCCACCGTACGATTGCGATTGAGGCTGCGACCTTCTGCTAGGCTAAGCTTCCTTCTGTGATCTGGCGCCATCTTGTGGTGTCCGTCGGCAATACAAGTAACTACAAGTAATTACATTATTCAGAGAGACTATGATTAATGTTATACAAGCTTTCTTTTTTTCTATATTTATTGTCACAGCGTTCACTCACTCAACAAATTAGAAGAGACACGAGACGGTTTCTTCACTTTATGTGTATGCTCAATACATATTTATATACTTTAATTTAATCTTAATATCACAGATATTTGCGCAGCTTAATTTTTTGTTGTACTGTGGTGTGTGTGTCTCACATGAAAGTTGCAGCAGTATCATTCACTAATCTTTGAGGAACAGCGCAGTAATTAACATTTTCCATTACAAGTAAAACAGCAATTCTAATGTGTTTTTCACTGTTTTCACTGCCATCTCCTTCCCTCTAATTAGAGCCCCCAAACATTATATATATTTTTTATTTTAACACCCTAGACTAGAGAATAAAATGGCTGTTATTGCAATACTTTCTGTCACGCCATTTTTGCGCAGCGGTCTTACAAGCACACTTTTTTGGGAAAAAAATACACTTTTTTAAATTAAAATATAAGAAAACAGAAAAGTTATCCCATTTTTTTTTTTAAATTGTGAAAGATAATGTTACACCGAGTAAATTTGATACCCAACATGTCACGCTTCAAAATTGCGTCTGCTTATGGAATGGCGACAAATTTTTACCCTTTAAAATCTCCATAGACGACGTTTAAAAAATTCTACAGGTTGCATGTTTTAAGTTACAGAGGAGGTCTGGGGCTAGAATTATTGATTGCTCTCGCTCTACCAATCGCTGCGATACCTCACATGTGTGGTTTGAATACTGTTTACATTTGTGGCGCTACTCACGTATGCGTTCGATTGTGCGCGCAAGCTTGGCGGGACAGGGTGCGTTTTCTGGCTCCTTTTTTTTTTTTTTTTTACCCTAATAGATCTATCTATCTATCTATCTATCTATCTATCTATCATTATAATAATATAAATAATATAATATATTCAACATGAAGGCCAAGGAACACACCAGACGGGTCAGGGATATAGTTGTGCACGCTAGTTTTGGTCATTTCTACACTACAAATCCCTTAGTATGTAGTCCATCTTGGGAGCGAACAAGAGAGGGTGGCTGCATTTAAATACAGACCATGGAGAATGAACCTAGCCATCCTTTAACAAAATAACCAAAGCAAATGAAAAGGAATTTGTAGATTTGGAGGAGGCTGACAGCAGTAAAGGGTCCTTTTTTCTACTTGAATTGAATTTTCTTCTTTTTGAACCCGAGTTTAGTGTCACTTTTATCTCTTTTGCTGGACAGCTTGGTCTGTTTAAAAAAGGTAGAAAAATAACCAATCTACTAGCAGGATCAATAGGGTTATAGGGGTAGTGGCACTAAGAAAAACAAAAACTGCTGTGTTAATGCTCTTAAACTAATAACGGTACAAAACAAATCTGTTATACTTGCCTACCCTGTGCATATATATATATTTTTTTAAATCAGTGAGCATTAGGCGAGACTGCCGCCTACCCCCACGCATAGTGGGAAGATCAGTCATGATCATGATCAGCATCTCCTTCAGGAATCATTCAGTATTGGCAAAGCTATGTGTGATCACTGGGAGATGATTTGGCTATCTGCCACATTATTGTAATTTAATTGTTATGTCATTTTTGTGCCTGGAATTGTTCATAATTATTTTATCCTTGTGCAGCATTAATAATCTAATATGATTATTTCATGCTTTTGAAAATTTGTTTCACCTTTTTTTTTAAAGGAGAGTGATAATGAAAATAATATACAGTATATATTTTTTTATCTGTATACATTAGTATGTAATAAATCATCCCCTGTCTTTTTTTTTTGTTTTGTTTTTAAGTATATAGCTCCAACCAGGACAGGGGCATTGGAGGGGACTGCAGGCTAGCCTCTTGCCTACTGACTATGGGCCCTGTTTTTTTAGGGGGCTCAATTTGTGGGTATTGTGTGCCTGGGGCACCCTTGGAGTGGTTTTGCTTTGGGTCAGTGTCTCCCCAAAACACACAGTCTCTGGGAACCTAAGTACTGGATACAGATTTTGGGCCTCTGTGCCCAAATTAGCAATTACCTTTTCACCCCATCTTCTAGACTCAGAGCAGATGTTAATATAATCAGCTAAAAACAACCTAATGCTGGGGTCGCCAGCTATAATCTGTTTACTAAGGTGTCTTTTTTTCATTTTTATAATTTTCCCATTGTGTGCCTCCTAGGTGTGAATTTCCATTATTAACTGAGTCACCTGTTGTTTCTGTCTGCTAATCCTTTTGATTTGGACAGGACTAGGTCGTCTTACTAGGGAACTAGGTGGGCACTAAGTCACTTAGGCTTGTTTAGGTGACTAGCTTGCTGTTTAATTAGATTACTGTTTATGTTGGCTGTTCCTTAGCTATTTGCATAATGTGATCAAGCTCTTATTTGATTTTGTGTGGTATTTATATTCTGTGTGAGTTTACAATAAAGTGAGTTCCAGTTTGCACCTAAGCTAATAGTAAAAAGGTCAGGTCTGACCATGTAGGCACTTTACAAAATAATCAATAGTGGGTGACTGGGGACAAAGAGAAAGCTAATTTATAAAATACTTTCTTTAGCTCTGTGTATTCAAAAGAGCATGGGGGAGCTCATGTGGGAGTGCTACTGACACAGCCCCACATGATCCACAATGGCTCAAAAGTGATATCGTCCATAAATATTTAGAATAAAGGTGGATAAATCACAGGGACCAGGTGACATTCACCCAGGGATCCTAAAACAATTAAGCGCTGTAATTTGAATGCCGTTGTTTAAATTTTTTAGGGACTCGTTAATGGCTGGAATAATACCACTGGATTGGCGTAGGGCCAATGTGGTGCCCATATTTAAAAGGGGATCAGTCTTTACTAAGTATTTATAGACCTATTAGTTTAACTTCTATAGTTGGGAAGATACTGTAGAGCTTAATAAAAGACCACATAGATGAGTTCTTGCTAGAAAAAAAATATTTTAAGCAATAGACAGCATGGATTTTTGAAAGATAGAAGTTATCAAACAAACCAGATTTTTTTTTATGAGGAGGTAAGTAAAACCTTGGACCGAGGGGTGGCTGTGGATGTGGTATACTTGGATTTTTGCAAAAGTGTTTTACACAGTTCCCCACACACAACTAATGTATAAGGTAATGAAAACAATAAGGTAAACTGTCAGCGCAAAAGACTAGTGCATAAAATATATATATATATATATATAAATATGGACAGAGGATAGATCTAAAAAACACAGTGCCAGATTCTCAGAGGCGTTACGACGGAGTATCTCAGATACCCCGTCGTATCGCCTTTTTTTTTGACTCGTATCTATGCGAGTGATGCTGAGCATCACCTTTGCATAGATACGCTTCTACATCCGACAAGTGTAATACAATTACACTTTCGGATCGTAGATGTAATGACAACTCCGGCCACTAGGTGGCCTTTACGTTGTTTTTTCATTTGCATATGCAAATGAAGTAGTACGCCGATTCTCGATCGCTTTTACGCCGCCCCGTCGTCGCGTACGTCGTTTACGAACTCGTAAGGTTACCCCAGCTTCTATGTGGAGCAACCTTACGAGGTCCCGTCGGATGCCGTCGTGTCCCGTCGGACGCCATGTTAAGTATGGCGTCGGGTCAGCGTCGGCTTTTTCCGTCGCTTACGTCGTTTTACTAACTCATTCGCGAATAGGGACTTGCGTAAATGACGCTCACGTCGTTTTGACGTCGGTTTCAACGACGCTTTCCGACGTGAGCTGGAGCATGCGCACTGGGCTTTTTCCCCGGCCGGCGCATGCGCAGTTCGTTCGACGCGGGGGCGCGCTTAATTTAAATACAAGCCGCCCCATTTGAATTGCGCGGGTTTCCGCTGCGCGATTTACGCGATGCAGGCGAAACCTACGGAGCAAGTGCTTAGAGAATAAAGCACTTGCTCCAGTACGCAGCGGCGGCGTAGTGTAACTGGCTTACGCTACGCCGCCGAAAATATTTGAGAATCTGGCCCACAGTCACAGTTCTTTAGTCCATATTCTAATATGTGGTGATAAAAGGGGGGAGAAAAGGGATGAGGATGGTAGGCGGCAGCCGTCCTCAGAGAAAGCCGGCTCTGTAAGGGGAAGACAGGGGAACAAAACAGGAAGCGCCACCTAAGTGCAATATGTTGGTAACAATTTATTGAGTTTAAAAGGAAATGCACTTACAAACGTGTATAAAAAAAACGGCTCATCTGTGTGTTGTAATCGCGATGCGGTCCGGTCTCAGGTGCATCCAGGCTCACGGGTAGGCAGGAAAGTGTAGTTGTTCATCCTGTGGCCATCAGGAAGCCGACCAGAACCAGCGTGGGATGCAGACGATAACGTCAGCGGAAACGTTACCACAGAGAGCATCGGGGGGAAGGACAGTATGAGGCAAACCACTGACAAATTAGGCTACACGCTCGGAGCCTTCTGCTCCTTCTAAAGGCCATGCGTAAGGTAAAGTCTACAGGCTTGGAAAGATCAGTTTGTTAATGGATAGAAAACTGTCAAAAAAACGAATTCAGAGAGTAGTGGTTAATTCTTACTCTGAATGGTCTAAGGTTATCAGTGGTGTACCCCAAGGTTTAGTGTTGGGACCCTTACTTTTAAATACCGTAAATTTTTAAATAGTATACGGTCTAGGATTAAAAGTACAATTTTTGTCTTTGAAGATGACACCAAGTTATGCAGTGGAATCATTTTTTTACTGGATGTCTCCAGTTTAGAAGCCGACCTCCATGAACGATCTAATTGGGCTAGTTGGTTATGCACTTGAGGGCTAAGAATATGCAAGCATGCATCATACATACTAGGGGAGTACAAATGGGGGAATCCATAGTGGAGAAGGATCTGGGTGTTTTGGTAGATTGTAAGCTCAATAATGGCATGCAATGCCAAGCTGCGGTTTTCAAAGCCTTTCTTGTATTAAGAGAGGTATGGACTCCAGAGAAAGATATATCATTTTGCCCTTGTACAAATCTTTAGTAAGACCTCATCTGGAATATGCAGTTCAGTTTTGGGTACCAGTTCTCAAAAAAGGATATCGGGGAGCTGGAGAAAGTGCAGAGAAGGGCAACCAAACTGATGAGAGCATTGGAGGAACTCGGCTATGATGAAAGATTAGAGGAACTGAATTTATTCTCTCTTGAGAAGAGGAGATTAAGGGGGGGGGGGGGATATGGTCAACATGTACAAATACATAAGTGGTCCATATAGTGAAACAATTGGAGAGTAGGGGCGCTAATTATTGATAGGTATAACAGGTATTATACAACATTAGTGAAAATAATATAATATAAATATGTGAATGTCGTGCTAACCATATAAAAACAAACCAATAAGTGCAGAGAAAATATAGTGACAATAGACAATGTGTGTCTATCCAAAAGTCCGTGTTTGTTTAGTGCAATGTTGTGCTGCAAACAATAGTATTCCAATGGGTGCTCCGTGTGGTCTTCTAAACGTATATCACCTTCACCAAATAAACACCGCAAGTGTGAATGGATGGCTCCTTACCCGAAGGTGTTGACCTATTGTTTAAATAAGGTCAAATAGGCTCAGAAATCAGCTCTTGTCCGTGGAAACCACGATTGAAAACCAGGCTGTGGATAGGTCTCATATAAAGAGAGAAACAGCTCCCATGGTGTAAAACCTTTTATTAAAATAATTGCTAAAAAATATAATGCCAAATGGCCTCTTACTTTCGATGAGGCTTCCTGATGACGACATTAACGAAACGTACGTCGAGGCGGTACCTGGGCACGCACTACTAGCATACTTCCGGTTTCCTGGTTTTCAAGCCTGACGGCGGTGGAACGCAAGCCGGCTTCACCAGCTCATCACAACTTCTCTCTCCAATCCCTATATACCTACAGCCTCAGTGCCGGGAACACGGGCACCATCGAAAGTAAGAGGCCATTTGGCATTATATTTTTTAGCAATTATTTTAATAAAAGGTTTTACACCATGGGAGCTGTTTCTCTCTTTATATGAGACCTATCCACAGCCTGGTTTTCAATCGTGGTTTCCACGGACAAGAGCTGATTTCTGAGCCTATTTGACCTTATTTAAACAATAGGTCAACACCTTCGGGTAAGGAGCCATCCATTCACACTTGCGGTGTTTATTTGGTGAAGGTGATATACGTTTAGAAGACCACACGGAGCACCCATTGGAATACTATTGTTTGCAGCACAACATTGCACTAAACAAACACGGACTTTTGGATAGACACACATTGTCTATTGTCACTATATTTTCTCTGCACTTATTGGTTTGTTTTTATATGGTTAGCACGACATTCACATATTTATATTATATTATTTTCACTAATGTTGTATAATACCTGTTATACCTATCAATAATTAGCGCCCCTACTCTCCAATTGTTTCACATGTCTAATCCAGTATTCTGCATTAGTTAGGGAGCAGCTTGTATTATTATTTTTGCACTTCCCCCCCCCCCCCCTCACAATTTAGTTTGGCGCGAGATTTTCCCAAGTTTTCGGTCCATATAGTGAACTTGGTGTTGAGGTATTCACTTTAAGGTCATCACAGAGGACAAATTGGACACTCTTTACGTCTGAAGGAGAAAAAAAATGTATTCTCTAAATACGGAAAGAGCTATGAAAATATGGAATAGACTCCCTCCAGAGGTGGTTCTGGCAAGCTCAGTAGATTGCTTTAAAAAAGGCTTGGATTCTTTCCTTAACCACTTAACCCCCGGACCATATTGCTGCCCAATGACCAGAGCACTTTTTGTGATTCGGCACTGCGTCGCTTTAACTGACAATTATGCGGTCCCCCACTGACAGGACTGGGAGCTTTGTGTTTACACACATAGCTCCCGGTCCCCGAACTGTAATGAGCGATTGCGCGTGCCCGGTGGTGCGTGTGGGACTCGGGGGCGAGCGGGGATGCAAACGCCCCGCCGCCGTCAGTGTGCACGCGCCCCCTAGTGGCCGCTTTAATGTGGACATATAGCTACGGGCTCTCGCCCAGCAGAGCCGACTTCCCGCAGTAAAATGACGGCGGGCGGTCGGCAACAGGTTTATGTACATAATATAAATTGGTACTAACATTTATAGGTAAAGTTGTATTTTTTTTTTCAACCTGACTAACTATGTAGTGTTGTCTAGCTCTTGGGTGCAATATTCAGCAATAATACCGGGTTCCTGCTTCCAGACTGGAGGAAGCTATATCTTGATCTAGGCCAGGGTTCGTCAAAATCCGGGCGCCCGGTCACAATTGCGACTAGAATTCGCGACCTGTCGCCTGGGGAAGCTTAGGCCTGCAGAAGGCCGCAAAGCCGTGTCCTCAATTACCGGCTGGCGGGGCCCAACGCGATCACGCGGCGGGGGAGGTGGGGGTGCATGGAGACACAGGATACCCCATCCTGTGTCTCAATGCGCCCCCACATCGCGCGCCGGGCAGCACCGGCCGGTAATTGAGGCTGTGGCTTTGCGGCCTTCTGCAGGCTTAAGCTTCCTTCTGTGATCTGGTGTCATCTTGTGGTGGCCATTGGCATAAAATCAGTAAAGTAAATCAGCAATTCTAAAGGAGCTTCCACAGTGTTTTCACTGCCATCTCCTTCCCTCTAATTAGAACCCCCAAACATTATATTTATTTTTTATTCTAACACCCTAAAGAATAAAATGGCAGTCGTTGCAATACTTTCTGTCACATTCTATTTGCGCAGCGGTCTTACAAGCGTATTTTTTTGGGAAAAAATACACTTTTTTTTTAATATAAAAAAAAAAAAAAAAGAGACAACAGTAAAGTTAGCCCAAAGATAATGTTACGCCGAGTAAATTGATACCCAACACAAACCGTTAAATTGGGATCTTTCACGTCAGAAATGCATACGGTATCATGCGGAGTCCCTCAGGGATCTCCCTTGTCGCCGGTACTGTTCAATATTTATCTCCGTCCCCTCTTTGAAATCATCAGCAACCAGAAGCTACTGTACCATTCCTACGCAGACGACACATAACTGTATCTCCGCGTTAGCAACGGAAAGGATCATTCGCTGGGATTAGAGAGATCCCTCATTCTTATAGATAACATCTAAAACTCAATGGTTCGAAAACAGAGCTTCTCCTGTTTCACGCAAACAGAAAAAACCACCCCACCTCAACCTTCACCCCACCGCCCATTCTGGGAAAAACTATCACCCCGAGCGCCAAAGTCAAAAGTCTGAGTCATTTTTGACTCCTACATGACAATGGACGCACAAATTGGGTCTGTAGTCAGCGGATCTCACCATCTGCTGCGCCTACTACGCAGACTCACCCCCTTTATCCCTAAAAAGGACATTGCAGTCATGGTGGGAACAATCATTAATTCCAGACTCGACTATACAAATGCTCTCTATCTCGGACCCCCCAAATACCAAATCACTCGTCTGCAAGTCTTTCAAAATACGGCCACTTGATTAGTAACTGGCAAAAAACCATGGGAGTCAATCTCACCTTCGCTTAGATCTCTTCACTGGCTACCAGTGAAGGACAGAATCACTTTTAAGGCACTCTGCCTAACACACAAGTGTATTCAAGAAAATGCTCCCCAATATCTATGCGAAAAAATAAAAGCCCATAACCCTAATCGCACTCTGCGATCCACAAATCAAAACCTACTGCACATACCCAAGGCAAGATACAAATCCAAAGGAGATCGGAGATTTGCTGTCCAAGGACCTCGACTATGGAATGCACTACCAACCACCATCCGACTGGAGCCGGACCACTTGGCCTTCAGGAGAATGATTAAAACTCATCTCTTCTGAGGCAAAGCGTTTTCCTTATTGAAGGAATAGAAACAGCGCCCAGAGACGATTCAGTTTGCATGTGTTGCGCTTTATACGTTTTTCACTCACTCATGTGTGGTTTGAATACCGTTTACATATGCGGGCGCTACTCACGTATGCTTCTGCACGCAAGCTTGGCGGGACGGGCGCGTTTTCTGGCTTTTAACTTTTTTAGCTGGCTCCCAGATTCCAAGCAAATTTGTCAAACCCTGATCTAGGCACCCAAGCTAGGTGCCCTATGGTCCATCACATTTGGTTGGCAGTGGTGGGATCTGCTCCCATCCTCCCTACAGGCAGTCCAAACCACCATCAGGACCCAGTGTTGGGTAATATCGAAGAAGTGTTCTAAAGTCTGGTCTTCATGGAAGCGGTGTTCCAGTAGTGAATGCAAGAGACGCTCGCCCAGTACAGAGAGCCTGGTTCTGCCGGGGATGTGCTGAAATTGAGAGATACGATCCACTGGGAGCTCTGGATTGAGGCTCTCCAAGTGGAGCAAGACTATTATGAAAAAGCCCTCCCTATGTTCATGGATTGGTACTGGGTGCAGTTGGACTTGCGTATACGATTTCTCAGAGAGTATCCTTGATAGTGGGGGGGGGGGGGGGATGGCTGACGGAGCTAGATAGGCTGGTCCAGATGGAAATGGTGCTGGACAATGGTTATCGGGTGCTACAATGGTATTCTTCCCAGTGAGCTCAGATTGAGAACTGACTTGGACTTTATAGTTGCACAAGAATGGGAGCTGAAACAAGCATATAAAAGAAAGTTCAACAAACCTCCAACAGTATACCCCAGCACCCATGGGTGTTATGGATTATGAGTAGAGGTCGACCGATATGGGTTTTTCTCTGGCCGATGCCTAGATTTAGAAAACGAGGCAGCCGATGGCCAATATATGATGCCGATTTTTGTGGCCGAGATTTATTTTTTATTTTTTTCCTTCATCTCATAAACTCTCACTCCACTCCCCCTGCTTGCTCCTGTCACTTTTTTTTTTAAGGCTTCATTTCCACTGGCGTTTTTACAGCCACGCTTTTTACAGCTTAAAAACGCCTGTCCATGTTTATTTTAGAAAAAAAAAAATATTTTTTATTTTTTTTTGGAGCTGGAGCTTTAAAAACGCCACGGCCGTGTTTTTGAGCGTTTGTGCACGTTTTTGCGCGTTTATGCGCGTTTTTTAATGTCTGCCGTTTTTACAGCTCTATTGCTGGAGCTTCAGAACGCACTGGTCCCGCGTTTTTTTTGCAGCTTCGCCATCTACAGCTCAAAAACGTCATGGTGGGCATGAGGCCATAGACTAACATGGACAGGCGTTTTTAAGCTGCAAAAAACGCTCAGAAAAGTGGCTGTAAAAACGCCAGTGGAAATGAGGCCTAAAGGTTAACTTTTTTTATTGTTGTTTTTTTTAAACATAACACGTAAAAGTTATGCTCCTGTCACTTTACCACACATTGATGTCCTCAGTACAGATTACACTCGTTGGCTCTGGCAGGTGGCACTGACACTGGCAGGTTGCACTGATTGGCAGATGGCATTGGCAGTTGGCACTGGCAGATGGCACTAATGACACTGGCAGGTAGCATTGGCAGGTTGCACTGGATGGCATATGGCACTGGCAGGTGGCACTGATTGGCAGGTGGCACTAATGGCACTGGCAGGTGGCGCTGGATGGGACTGATTGGCAGGTGGCACTGATTGGCAGGTGGCACTGATTGGCACTGGCAGGTGGCACTGATTGGCACTGGCAGGTGGCACTGGTTGGCACCGTCAGGTTTCACACTGAGCCGATAGTGTAACTGTGTGTGAAACTGACATGTAACCAAATGCAGAGAGAGGCGCTGTCAAATTCAGTTGTGATGTCGGGGGTGGGCGGGACACAGCAGCTATCCAACACCAGCCAATAATTGGGCCGTTTAAGAAAGGGGGCAGGGCCACATACGTGTAGCAGCCTGTCCAGATCCCATTGGCTGGTGTTGGATAGCTGCTGGGTGCCCACCCCCAATATTAATGTTCAATTTTGACAGCTCCTCACTCTCTGAATTTAGTTTCATGTCAGTTTCACACAACGCCATGCTGCTCTGCCAATAGAGTATGGAGAAGGGAGGAGGAACGTGGGCACATGCGGTCAGTGTTAAATATCTGCCTAATTTGGATAATAATTCTCCAAAATAGCCAAATATCAGCCGGTATATTGGTCGACCTCTGAGTCTCCTGCTAAATCGCTGACAACTGGACACAGGGTCCAACACCGCTCTTCCCCACACCTGCAGCAATTCCAGGGGCCCAGTGTGAGAAGGTGGTCACCCTTCCTTCCCAGCAGCAGATCCACAACCTGGGAGCAGAGGAAACAGTTCTCCTTGCCCAACAGTCACTCTGAGCGGAAGAAACTGTCTTTCCTCCCCAGCAAGGATCCATGCACCTGGGAGCCAGTACCAGAGAAATGTCTTCCCAGGAGCTGGATGAGAGTATGGTAGATGGAGCAGCTGGATTAACTCCCTAGTGCAGATCCACAGTCTGGGAGAGGAGTTGGCCGTCCTCTCTCCCCAGCAGCAGATTCACAGTCCAGGAGTAGAGGAATCCAGCCTCCCTCACAAACAGTTAAAAGAGGCGATTGATGCAGCGTCCCCAGCAGAAGCGCTGGCATCAGGGCAGAGTCCTTCCAACCTCTGCCCTGCACCAGCAACAACAATTTTGGAGCTCCAGGGAACTGAGGCAGGTGGACACTCCTCTACCCAGAGATGAGCTGATGTAGTGAAACTCCTACTCCCAGCTGAAGCACTGACAACAGGGCAGAGCACCACTGGCCTCTGACTAGCACATACTGTGTCTTCACAGCAGCTCCAGGGAGTCAGGGCAGTCAGCCTCTCCCCAGCAGCAGATGGAACCCCCGGAACAGTAAAGACCACCCAGCTGAAGCTGTGGCAACAAGGCAGAGTTCTGCTGGCCACTGCCTAGCACCTACTGTGTCTTCATGGCTCCAGGGAGTCTGGGCAGTCGGTCCCTCTCCCCAGCAGCAGACCAAGCCCTGGAAAGACAAAGACCTCCCAGTTGAAGTGCTGGTAGCTGAACAGCGAGTCCACAACTACTGCCCCACACCTACCGATGACCAGTATTCTCTGCGGCCAAGATTGGAAATCATGTGGACCTACTATGTGTGTTTACTCTGCCCGACTAACGCATGTCCAGACCAGGTGGAGGTCTGGGACCTGGTTGGTTTCATTTTGATTTGGGAGAAATGTCAGACCCAACTGGGACAGGGGCTTTGGATGGGACTGCAGTCTAGCCTCTTGCCTACGGACCCTGATTTTTGAGGGGCTTTATTCTTGGGAGGTATGTGCCTGGGGACACTGAGTGGTTTTGTTTTGGGTCCGTGTCTCCCCGAAACGCACAGATTCCGGGAACCTAAGACCTGCATACAGATTTGGGGCCTCTGTGCCCAAATCAGAAATGACTGCTTCACCCCACCTAGACTCAGACTCAGCACAACCTGATGCTCGGGTCTCCTGCTATAATCTGTTTACTAAGGTGTCTTTTTCCCATTGTATAATTTTCCCATTGTGTTCCTCCTAGATGTGAATTCCCATTGTTAATTAAGTCACCTATTTTGTAAGGTTTATATATTCTGTGTCAGTTTACAATAAAGTGAGTTCCGGTTTGCACCTAAGCTGGCGTTGTCTAGTCCTTGGGTGTAATATTCAGCTATACCTGGTTCCAGACTGGAGAAAGCTATATCTTGATGGAGGCACACAAGCTGGGTGTCGGTCACAGCGAGAATTTGGTAGATCTTTACTTATCCTTCTGGGATTGCAGAAGTGTCAAGTAAAAGACACTATGATTAATACAATGCTCTTAAAGCCATATATATATATATATATATATATATATATATATATATATATATATATATATATATATATATATATATATATATATATATATATAATATATTTTTCATTCTGCTGATATACAGTATATATGTATACATATGCCAGCAGTAGGTTGGGCCATTGAACCTCCCACCTACCTGTTTAATTACTTGGTTGCTGGTAGGTGAGGTGCCAAAGACACGAGACTCTGGCTGCATTTCTCAATGCCTGTTGAGTTGTTCTTGAAAGAGGACCTGAGCTGTGGAAGCGGTGCCCAGAAAAGCAAAGATCAACGATTAATCACTAGTATTACCTGGAGGATCCCTCTTAGATGATCTTTCCCCATTTTTACCATTCTTTGTTCCACGGAGTGTATCTGTGTGTAGGCAGCCATCTTGGTAGATTGTTTGTTTTAATGACTGGGCGGAGAATATTTAAAAGCAGCAGGAGAGTTGGAGAATCCACAGATCCACAAAACCAATAAATTGGAAGCAGGGAGATGCTTGTATTGCAGATTGCATACCCCACTTTTAAGTACACAATGGGGTTTATTTGCTAAAGGTGGAAAGCACAAAATCAGGCTCACTTCTGCACAGAAACCAATGAGCTTCCAGGTTTTAGTACCAGGCTTAATTGAACAAGCTTGGGTTAGAAGCTCATTGGTTTCTATGCAGAAGTGAGCCTGATTTTGCGTTTTCTAGTTTTAGTAAATAAACCCTATTGTGTACTTAAAAGTGGGGTATGCCTGTACAGATTTGTCTCCATCAAGAACAACAGTTGGACGCAAAGTAGTGACACCATAAAATTTTGCTCCAAATTGTATGTGTCTAGCAGTTGTGGATGGATATGTCTGTTACTAAATAGCTGCAGTGTTGCTGGCTCGAAAAGATTTTGGGCTGTCGCCTAAATGTTGGTAAGATGCATCTGTGCCCCATTTAGAAACTGAGCTTTCAAATCTTCCTGTAGCAGTATAGCTGTTTTTTTTTTTTTTATTTTTTTTTATGTTACTCTTATTTGGTTTACATCTATCCAGAGGAGGGTGTAAAACTGAATTAAGGTTGCATGTCCAGAGGAGAGCCCTAACGGAATCATGGATGGTTCACACCAGTGGCTGTGTTATAACACAGTCGGTATGCTTCAGTAGGATGAAAGCAGTGTCAGTTGCAGTGCATTGCACAGGTATATTTCATTTATTATTAAAACAAACTTTATTAAAATGTCACATATCAGGTTTTATTGGCCACAGTGTGGTGGGAAGAAGTTGATTGTGTTGCACTGTGTGTGTTTACTGAAAAAAATAATAATGCATGCAGTACTTTTTTTTTTTTTTTTTTTGTTCCAGTGCACACCACTGCAACATAATGAGAACCACCCAGGTTGGAGACCAGGAATTCTGCCTTGTCTTGTCTGAGTTGACTGTCATTCAACTCGGTCCCACCACACCTGGTAAAAGTGAATTAAAGTGAATATGAATCCAAGAACAAAAAACGTATAGGATTGCAGCTTACGACCCCTTAGATATGATGGCTGCATTAATTGTTTTTTTCCCTCATACTTTTTTCCTTTGTTTTACCCTGATAATCATACTTCATGTCCTGGAATGACAACCATACTAGGGCAGGGAGTGTGCTAATACATCTGAACACTGAGTAAGGCCTCACTCACACAGGCACTATCAATCCTGCATTTATTTGTATGTAGAGGACATTTCTTAATGCATAGAAATGAATGTAATATTTTTTCATTTGTTTAACCACTCAAGCCCCGGACCAATATGCTGCTAAATGCCCAAAGTCGTTTTTACAATTCGGCACTGCGTCGCTTTAACAGACAATTGCGTGGTCGTGCGGCGTGGCTCCAAAACAAAATTTGCGTCCTTTTCTTCCCAAAAATAGAGCTTTCTTTTGATGTTATTTGATTGCCTCTGCGATTCTTATTTTTTGCGCTATAAACAAAAATAGAGTGACATTTTTGAAAAAAAATCAATATTTTTGTTATAGGAAAAATCAAATAAACAAAATTTTAGTCAAACATTTAGGCCAAATTGTATTCAGCCACATGTCTTTAGTAAAAAAAACAAATCGCAATATAAAAACAAATTAGCTACCTAGCGGCAACAGTGACACTAATACAGTGATCGGAAAACCGATCGCTTAGTGACACTGGCAATAGGGGGTGAAAGGGTTAACTAGGGTGGTGATCAAGGGGTTAAACCTTAGGGGGGTACGGGGCTACCCTGAACCTAACACTAACTGCCTGTCACACTAACTATCACACTGACACTAAATGCAGTGATCGGTAAATGTATGATCACTGCAATCAGTGACACTGTGACAGGGGGCTGGGCGGGGGGTGATCGAAAGGGGTTAAGTCTGCCTATGTGTACTGGTGTCAGTGTGCTGTTGGTGCGACTTACTGTGATGTCTTCTCTCCTCTCGCCGGATTGAAAATACCGCCAAGAGGAGAGGTGACATCACTTCCTCTGCCTGTGTTTACATTACACAGGCAGAGGAAGTGCAAGGCGGGGGCTCTTCTGATTCGCTGGGAGCGATCGCGAGGGGGCGGACAAAAACTAACAGCCGCCCCCTCATCCCGGATCGCTCCCAGAGGTAAGATGTAGCAGGGGGGGTCCCGATCGGACCCCCACTCGCAAGAAGGCAGGGACGTACTAGTACGCCCATCTGCCTGTACATGCCATTCTGTGGACGTATATATACATGCGGCGGGTCGTTAAGCGGTTAACATTCACACCAAATTTTAGTTTAGGTACTGTCAGTTTAGTTGTGTTTAGAGAAAATGGATTTCTGCATCCAATCGTGACTACAAACAGGAAAAGGTGATCTGGGAGGCAGTTGTTCCTAGATTACTTATTTCCTAGATTACTTATTCCTAGATTACTTCCTAGATTACTTATTTTGCATTTAGAAATTATATATTCTGGTGTGCCTGTGTGCATGAGGCCTAATGCCGCGTACACACGGTTGTTTATTGCGATGAAAAAAACCGACGTTTTTTAAAACGTCATTTAAATTGATGCTTGAATTTTTTGTGTCGTTTTTCAAAACGTCGTTTTTTGTTTCACAAAAAGTCACCGTGTGTAGCAAAAACGTTGTTTAAAACGACGTTTTTCAACCTGCGCATGCCCAGAAGCTAGTTATGAAGCGAGCTTCAATGGAAAAGTGTGGTGAACGTAACCTCGTTTTTTGTGAAAAAAACGATGGTGTGTATGCAACATCGTCTTTGAAAGTGACGTTTCAAAAACGTTGTTTTTTACTTCACAAAAAACGTCGTTTTTTTTCATCGCAAAAAACGACCGTGTGTATGCGGCATAAGGATTACATAACACCACCTTTGTCTCTCCAAATCAGGAGTTGGTGTTCTGTAGACCACTAAGATAGGAACAATGCTAACAGATAATAGTCCAGAGGCAGAAAATACCAGATGTTTTCAGCTCACACAACCTCTGGCTCGGTAAACAGCAATTTTTTATTTTTTTGCACTAGTTGAACAGGTGAAATAAAACTTTGAATTGTATATTTAACAGATCAAACGGGAGAAAATATTAGAAATGTACTGTCAATTTGCATATAGTTTACGATACTTTAAAACATGAAAATTGTGGGCTGATTATTATATATAACAGTAAATATAAGATGACTAGATATTCTGAACACATGGCTAAAAAGCAAAACAAAAAAAGGTTTTCAGTGTCGGTTGTAAAGTACATGTCTTTTAATGAAGACATTCTTGATTCTTATATTTTGCATATACACTAGGACAGTAACTGACTCTTTTTTTCTTACTCCTGTTAAGGTAAGATCCAAGCTGTTACGTAGTTGGAAAATACTCTGCTTCCAATATGCAATAAGATCTTCTCCTATTGTGTTGTATGTAATCTGTGCTGTCAACCAGCATGATGTTTTAGTGAAGATAGTCACAGACAAGCTTGTTAAGAGTGTTAGATACTGGACTGCATATTAACCACAGGAAAACTAGGTCAAAGTGACATTTGGTTATACCATTCAGTAGTAGTTTTTTCGCTTATTAAAAATGACAGTCTTTTGGTGGCTTATCCAGCTACCTCAGTAGTCGCTCATCAAGGGTGCTAAATGTTTGGTTTTACCATCATGAAATAAGTTACACCATAAAGCATGTAAGCGTGTTTACAAGACTAAAACAGTTTTTTTTTTTTTGCTAGAAAATTACTTAAAACCCCCAAACATTGCAATACTTTTTGTCACACCGTATTTGCGCAGAGGTCTTACAAGCGCACTTTTTTTGGAAAAAGTCACTTTTTTTAATTAAAAAATAAATAAGACAACAATGAAGAGGAGGTTCCTGGAGCACCCCAGAAGAAGAGGATTGGGGCTGCTCTATGCAAAACAATTGCACAGAGTAGGTAAGTATAGTAATAAAGAGACAAGAGAAGGTGACCGGTGACAATTTAATAGAATAAAAATGTAATAGAAACTACTCACAAGGAAAGCAACATAATAGGCTTATCGACAACGCTGTAGTGGATGCCCCTCAAACCACACTCCAAATAGGGGGGATAAAGGTGTGTCACTGCCGGTTGATGCGTTTCGAGGCTACAAAGACCTCTTCATCGGGGGCCCAGCAGTCAGTTAAGGTAAGTATAGTTTGCTTGTTTGCTGTTTTTCTTTTTTTTTTTTTTAATACGCAGGTTTACATCCCCTTTCAGATAAACTATAGTACAATTGAAATTTTGGATATTTCCAGATTTCACAGTGTATGAATTACAGGCATTGGTCCGGTTAAAGTAAGACTGTTAATCATATGGTTTAATAAAAGCATTTCTTTACAATACATCACGGGACACAGAGCCAGTAATTACTACATGGGTTTTGGGCCACCTTCAGGTGATGGACACTGGCATAATCAAGACAGGAAGTCTCCCTCTATATAACCCCTCCCACATGGGGAGTTTTTTCGCCAGTGTCTAAGGTGTTGGTCACTGTTAACATTATGCTCCCCAGAAGGGCCCTGCTCTGGACCAGGGAGCTGTAAAATCGGAATCCATTCAAAAATCCAAAACAAAGGCAAAAGTGGATGGTACCCGAGCCTCGATACCGAAGAAAGAGATTTTGCCTGTAACGATTCTCTTTGGAGAGCTGGGCCCTGGGATACAGCTCCTTGGTCACATTCCTATACCACAGATTGCTCTGGCAGGGCACTCTACAGGTCCAAGGCAGTGGACCTATAAATATAGGGGGACCCCATCCTTGAATGTCTGGCAAGACTCCAAGCCCGCCGTGATGGGTGAAGATTGGGTCACTGTGTTATTTGGGGATGACTTGCATAAGTACATCGAGAAGAATTTGGGTGGAAAGAGTGCCCTTCTTCCTGTAAAGAGAAGAAGTAAGCGTCCTTCATTTAAACATTCTGTCTCTCTGTAACCTGGAGCATCAGCCTCCAGGCAATCACAACGGCCTTTGCCGTCAGCCCCAAGAGGAAGGCCCCAAAGCCAGGCTATGGGCCAGAAGAAGCCCTGGGGACAAAAATCTGCAAAACAGAGTGGGGGGAAGTCTCCTGCAGTTTGCAGGAACCTGGCAGGAGCAGATCCAAGACAGGTCATCTCCATAGTTTCTCTAGGTTACAAGCTAGCGTTTCGGGAATTTTCTCAGCCTTGTTTTCTAAAATCAAGCTTTTCAAGTTGCTTTCTCAAGGGGTGATCATAGAGACCCCCTCAAGAGTACAAGGAATAGGATTTTACTCTTTACAGTACCCAAACCAAATGGGGATGTCAGACCCATTTTGGATCTCAAGGGTCTGAATTAATTTCGAATCATCCGCTCCTTTCGCATGGAATCAATTCTGTCATTGGTGTCCTCCCTTCGGGGAGTAAAGTTCTTGGTGTCAATAGACGCTTATCTCCATGTTCCAAGTTTCCCTACTCACCAGAAGTTCCTGCGATTCATGGTAGAGCAGCGACTCTTTCAGTATCTAGCCTTTCCCTTCAGGTTGTCTACTGCACCACAAGTGTTTACAAAGGTCCTGGCTCCATTGTTAACAAGACTAAGAGCCTACGGTATAGTGGTAAAGGCATACCTAGACAACCTATTGCTGATCGATCAGTCCATAAAGGGTCTGGATCTAACCAGCACGGTCAGGTATCTGGACCATCTAAGTTGGATTATCAACAGTTCCCTATGCTCAGTTCCATTCAAGACTGTTGTAAAACAATATCCAGTCTGCCTGGAGCAGAAAAGGCCAGGGTTTGGATTGTCCAATGCATTTGACTCCAAGCGTATGCCAAAGTCCAATGTCAGCAGGAGCGGCACGCGCAAGCCCCCTAACCTGCGTGCACACACCTGGGCTGCCCTGCCGCAGAGAATGTACGTGAGGCGGTCCGGTAGCGGATAAAGGATAAGTTCACCTTTGGGAACATGTTCCACCTGTTTTTAAGGTGGAACACGTAATATTTTCCTAATGCTGCAGCTGCTGTTTGACATCGTCTTCTGTGTACCATTCTAATTCTGGTTTTGCTTTACTAGGGGAATACTTCCCTGACATCCATGCTATGCTCCACAATCTTATCAATTGGAGTTCAACTCATTGGCTATTAAAGGGTGCTGTAATTGGTCAGGTGGATGGTGGAGGCCAATCCCCTGTACACTATTTTTATTAACTATGCTACATGTAGCAAGGGATCCAGAGTAATCTATAGTCTTATACTGGAAAACACAGTGAAGCACTGTTAAGAAAGTAGGTAGTAAAAGAAGATCATGGTTTGTAAAAGAGAAGATGAGGTGGAATTGAACCGAGAGAGGTAAAACTTGGGACTATAGGAAGCAGCAGTGAAGATGTGATATATGAAAGTTCTGCTAGAGCTCATTAAGGGGAGCAATGTCTGTGGACAAGAGGAAAGTGGATAAACAGACCACATAATAGAGGCACCAGCAAATTAATGGTGGCGATGACCAGAAGGAAAGTAGTTTTTGTGGGCAGAACAGTGGAGCGGGCCATAAGGCCTCTTATCTTGTTTCTGTCATAATTAGCAGGTTATTTCTCACACAAAGCATATGCATACCACAAATTACACCCCAAAACACATTCTGCTCTTCCTCCTGAGTATGGCGATACCGCATGTGTGACGCTTTTACACAGCGTGGCCACATACAGAGGCCCAACATGCAGGGAATGCCATCAGGCGTTCTGGAACACCCAGACCAATTCTGACATTTCTCTCCTACATGGAAAAATCATCATTTATTTGCTAGAAAATTACATAGAACCCCAAAACATTATATATGCTTTTTTAGCAAAGACCCTAGAAAATACAATGGCGGCCATTACAATCTCGCATGCAAAACCATGCATCCTTTTTATCTCACATGGTATTTTCGCAGACATTTTTTGAACGCGTGTTTTAAAAAAAAAAAAAACAGGAAAGTTAGCCCAATTTTTTTTCATAATGTGTAAGATGAAGTTGCGCTGAGTAAATAGATACCCAACATGTCACACTTCAAAATTGCGCACACTCATGGAATAGCGCCAAACTTCGCTACTTAACCACTTAAGACCCGGACCAATACGCTGGCAAATGACCCAAGGGGTTTTTGTGATTCGGCACTGCGTCGCTTTAACAGACAATTGCGCGGTCGTGCGACGTGGCTCCCAAACAAAATTTGCGTCCTTTTTTTCCCACAAATAGAGCTTTCTTTTGGTGGTATTTGATCGCCTCTGCGATTTTTTATTTTTTGCACTATATACAAAAATAGAGCGACATTTTTGAAAAAAAATCAATATTTTTTACTTTTTGTTATAATAAAAAACCAATAAACTAAATTTTAGTCAAACATTTAGGCCAAAATTTATTTAGCCACATGTCTTTAGTAAAAAAAAAATCGCATTAAAAAAAAAATTAGCTACCTAGCGGGAACAGCGACACTAATACAGCGATCAGAAAAATGATCGCTTAGTGACGCTGGCAATAGGGAGTGAAAGGGTTAACTAGGGCAGTGATCAAGGGGTTAAAACTTTATTGGGGGGGGTGGGGGGGCTACCCTGACACTAACACTGACTGACTGTCACACTGTCTGTCACACTGACACTAAATACAGTAATCATACATGTATGATTACTGCATTCAGTGACACTGTGACAGGGGCGAGGGGGGGGGGGCGATCGCGGGGGTTAAATGTGTTTGTGTGTGTGTGTAAGTGTGCTGTTTGGTGCAGACTTACTTGGTGTGTGGTGATCTCTCCTCAGCGGCGCTTGAAACAAACGCCGAGGGAGAGATCACGTCGCTTCCTCCTTCCTGTGTTTACACAGGAGGAGGAAGTGACAGGGCGGGCGGGCGCGCGCATTGGCTGGGAGCGATCCGGAGGGGGCGGATAAAAACGGATAGCCGCCCCCACTTGTCGGATCGCTCCTGCAGCCGCGCGGACCGCCGCATGTACGGGGGGGGTCCGATCGGACCCCCGATCCCCCCCCAAGGCACCAACGTATATATACGTTGATGTGCCTGTCGGTGCCATTCTGCCGACGTAAATGTACATGCGGCGGTCCTTAAGTGGTTAAAAATCCCCATAGGCGACGCTTTAATTACTTTTATTGGTTACATGTTTTTAGTTACGGAGGAGATTTAGGGCCAACATGATTGCTCTCGCTCTAATGTTCGCAGAGATGCCTCACATGTGTAGCTTGAACACCGTTTTCATATATGGACGAGACTTAGGTATGCGTTCACTTCTGCATGCAAGCTCACGGGGACAGGGGTGCTTTAAAAAAATGTGTATTGCAGGGTATTGGGATATTGCAGAGTATTGGGGTATTGCAGAGTATTGTGCAGGGTATTGCAGAGTATCGCGCAGGGTATTTCAGAGTATTGCGCAGGGTATTGGGGTATTTCAGAGTATTGCGCAGGGTATTGGGGTATTGCAGGGTATTGCAGAGTACTGGGGTATTGCAGAGTATTGTGCAGGGTACTGGGGGATTGCAGGGTACTGGGGTATTGGAGAGTATTGTGCACGGTACTGGGGGATTGCAGGGTACTGGGGTATTGGAGAGTATTGTGCACGGTACTGGGGTATTGCAGGGTACTGGGGTATTGCAGGGTACTGGGGTATTGCAGGGTACTGGGGTATTGCAGGGTACTGGGGTATTGCAGGGTACTGGGGTATTGCAGAGTATTGTGCAGGGTACTGGGGTATTGCAGAGTACTGGGGTATTGCACAGTATGGGGCAGGGATGGCTGAGCTGGGATGGATGGATCTGTGACTGCATTTGTCACAGATCCAGCCACAGCGCTGCTGCTGCCACCCGCTCCTCCCCCTCTCCTCTCACACTGGACCGAACGGTACACACTGTATCTAATGACGCCGGTTTGTTTACAAGTGATCGCACCGTCATTTGACGGCGCGATCACGTGGTAAACGGCCGCTATCAGCGGCAATTTACCGTGATCCGTGATGCGCCCAAGGGATGCACAATCGCGGAAGTGCACGAGGGCGTCCCAGGGTCATCGTCCCACAGTAGCTCCACCACGCTGTAGCAGTAAAATGTCTATGGCGCAGTGGGCAAGTGGTTAAATAATTCCTGCAAGCAGTATCTTTGGGGCATTTAGGAACGGTGTATACACCGCTCCTAAAATACCCTGCCCATTGAAATCAATGGGCAGATCTGCCGAAGTGCCTGCAAAGCAATTAGACAGCGGCTCTTTTAACCCCTTCTTCAGCCACTAGCCACCTAGTTGTCTGAAGAAGGGGTTAAAAGCACTGCTGTCGAATCGCTTTTCAGGCACTTTGGAAGAACAGCGTTAAAAGCGCACCGCTAGCATTTGAAAAGCGCTGCTAAAACGGTGGTGAAGCGCCAACGCCCTCACCACCCCAGTGTAAAAGTGCCCTAAATGTTTTACTACAGATAACTTTTTACCCCAAGGTGCATTGTCGATGTACTATAAACCTTAAAGACTGGAGAGAGGTAAAGATGAATGTAGCTATTGGCAAAGCTGCCCAAGGAGTGCATTATGAAGGAGGACGTAAAGAAAGCAGAAAAGGCCTCTATACTCTGAAAGGGAATTTGCATCACCTATATAGTATTGACAATCAAATCAATGTGATCTCAAAACCCCACAGTTACAAAACAACCAAATCCATGAAGATACCGTAGGCAAATTTACATTTCTTAACCATAATTAAAGTCAGTCAACAGAAATAAAAATAAATGCAATCAATTGGTAAAGAGGTAAAAAAAATCTTTGATGGCTTTGCAGGTCAAACTTTTGAAGGTAAAAGCCAACTTGTTCGTTTCACAGGTTCTAACTAAGGATTGCTAGAGAGCTGTAATAAAATAAAGAGGGTTACAGGTACTTTCAGGTTAGATAGCTAAATGAAAGACATTCATGTAAAATAGGCCAACAGTAGGCATAGTAGCAGTTTCCCAGTATACTTCCAGCATAAGCATCATTTACTTACCCTCCCCAGGCACCCATAATATCTACTGCCAGAGTCCCAGGAAGCTTCTCTAAGAAGTACTTTTTTGACTTTCTGAAAAGATGAAGCTTACACAAGAGTCCTGAATGTTATTCTTAAATTCTTGAAACCTGAAAAAAATGTAAGACCAGCCCCAATTCATCAGTCACAGTATTCATCTAGGATCACATTGGAGCAATTTGTCATGCGATTTAAGGGGATCAAATCGCATGACAAGTCGCAGCCTATTGAAGGCAATGGCACTGTTCCAATCGGTCAACGATTTTGCAGCGCCGCACCGATTTGCAAAAGTAGTTCCTGCACTACTTTTGCCGTTTTCAGGTGCAACTTCAATAGACATGTGTGCCACACCGATGTCTATCAAGTAGCACCTGAAATTGCGCTGACTTTGTTACTTTAAAATCGCGCGACTTCAAGTGATGTAGCATGATTTCAAAGTAGCATCTATGTAAACTAGGGCTTAGTTTAATTTATGGTCATGACAACCAATACAAGCACATCACTTTTTATTGTACTGAATGGGAAGAAGAGCCAGGTACACCAATAACTCCAAGGGACTCGTCTGAAGTTTTCACTTCCAAATCCAAAAGCTCTAAAAAAAATTATAATATAAAATGTTTATAAGTTACTACTGAAATGATACTTTACTCTTTAGCACTTCTTGCTAAACGCATACCTTTCTCCCCAGTGGTTAGAGTTTATAACTAAACTAACACAATCCCTTAACTTAACTTTTACAAGAAGCTCCAGGAGGCCGGTATCTAATGTATCCCACTGTGAGAGCACATTGATAACCCATATATTTTAAATGTTGTCAAACTGCTTTCTCTAGCCAAAATGCACCCTGAGTGATGCTTAACAATATCCTTCTTCCCCTTGAATAATCTATACACATCCACTACTTTTAAGTTAGGAATACTTACTTGAATCAGATTTTCTGAGCGTGCATAGGATGCATTAAGGTAAAAAAACGTTTACCTTTACAACCCCTTTAAGTCACCTTGAAGGGGAAAGTAAGGCAGGAAACTTTGTTGAAGTCGCTGTCACTTGGGTTTCGTTGATTGGAATGGCTGCAATTGAAATGTGTTTTCACTTGTTATGTGACTGTGTTGCAAGTCACAGCAGTGTGAACCAGGGCTAAGAGTCATGCTCAGAAATAATGATTAAAAAACTTTTAGAGCCGGTTTCACACAGGGGTGACACGACTCTGGCCACGACTTTGTGAGGCGACCTGAACACGACCTGAGAGTGCACCACAGCTTGACTTGGGGCAACTTCAAGTCGCCTCCAGGACAGGAGGCTTTTCAGTGGCCAATAAAACAACAATCAGTTCTCTAGGAGGGAGGGGTTTGCCTGAGAAAACCATTTTATTTTCCTGTATTGCTTCAGTTAAGACGGGGGATCCGACTTGGAGGTAACTTTCATTGTAATCAATGGGTACAAGTTGCCTACAAGTCTCCTAGAAGTTGGATTGAAGTAGTAGAGGAACCTTTTCTGAAGTCGGAGCGACTTCAGTAGGGTACATGAAGACGTCTCCATTAACTTACATAGACTTTCTTAACCGGGCAACTTGGGGCGACTTTAAGACGGATCCTAAGTCGCCCCTGTGTGAACCAGGTCTTAATGGCAGGCTTGCACATTCTTTTATAACCTCAGCTGTGACTGGTTTGCTTTAAAATCCTAAGCCTATGTTTAGCCAACAGTTGGAAAGAAAAAGAACTGCACTTCAAAATGAATAATAAATTAATTTTCTTTTGCAAAGGTGTGGGGACCTTGCTCATTTGTGGTTAATGTCCTTTACTTTGTTTTGCACACGGTCCTAACAAAAATGATTTTTATTACAGGCAAAATCCAGAGTCTACATTTGAAGTTTACATAGAAGTGAGCCGTCCTGAAACAAATGCGCCAAATGAAGGTATTTGGATTTTCCTCATGTTACCCTTTTATCATTTGTGTAGTTATTTCCTAATTTACCGACAGTAACCTTTCGAATGCTTGGTTAAAATGTTGTTGTAAGGCAAAGTGGTTTTAAAGCTCTAGAGTGTAGCAAGATGTCCTGCTCATGGGAGTGCATTTCTTGAATCTTAAAGATTCTATTAGTGTATAAATCCCAGCAGAATATAAGTGATATAACCCCTGCACTGCCAGTCTCAATTTGACTATTGCAAAGCTTAAACACCCATTTTCAGAGCTCGTAAAGCTATATGGAAGACAGTTACTGCAGACAAGTTTCTTCCAGGAGCGGCTGCGGTTTTGTATAAGCAGGTAAGATCACACACACAGGGTGGTGGAGCTTCCTGTGTTTTAGATCTTGAAGTGTGGGGTGCTCTTGAGGGACACAATTAATGATGTTATGCAGACTGAATGTGGCCCTCTGGGTGTGATAGAGCTCCACGGGGAGATGGGCTTATGCAGTCTCCCTGCTCTGTCGAGCAGCTGTGTTAGACAAAGTGCCCTCCGGTACTGTAGCTTCACCTTGCGTGCACACTTTTATACCATTATCCTTCTGAAGAATGCCTCGGCGGCTGTCGCAACTTCATGCCTTTGAACAATACTGTTACTTTTAATCATGCATAGTCATCCTTTTCTAAAATACTGCTTTTTCTGAATGGTTGGAGCACGCAGATATAGACCTGCAAGTCTTACAAACGTTTTGGCAGATTTTTTCTTTTGGAAGAAACTAATTTTTCTATATGCTTGTTTTTTTTTTGTTTTTTTGTGCAAAATTTAGCAGTCGCTCATGTTTCCTATTATTCAGTGCTGCGCTCTCGCCTCTTTGAGTGATATCACTTTTCTCAATCAGCTGCCTAAGTGAATCTATTCTGGCTAACTTTTCTTATGAAACAATAGTCTAGTGAACAATTCTATTTTACTCGTCCATTGAGTACATTTGTTCTCAAAACAAACAGTTGCTTTTGAAAGATGTGAATAAACAGTTATATTCTGAATAACTGGTCTCCCATCTATATACATACTATACAATCAGCAGAGGTGCCTGTTTTAACGTATGCTGTTGTTTAGGAATGGGTCGAAGCAATAATTTTTTAATCTGGTACAACACACATCTCCTAACATGCACCTCTGCCATTTAAATAGTTGATGGAATTATTTCTCTTCTACGAACTAGTTTGACACCCCGTTCCCCACGAAGACCTTGGACCACGTTCCTTGAGGCTTTGAGAGCAGTCTACCTTCTTCTTGTGTGGTGGAGACAAGGTTAATGTACTGTGACAGGAGTCACTTTGGGTGTGGGGCCCTTTAAACCGAGCTTACCATAGAGAGTGTTTCAAAACCCCTTTTCTAGCTCCCCAGGCCCCTCCTATGTATAAGCCGCCTTGTGTCTATTAGGGGCACAGGTGACCAAGAAGCCTAGTCTGGTCTGCCCTTACCAAACTCGCAGTACAAAAACACTAGACTTAGCATTTTGTTTTACCCCTGTTATCCTGGGTTTTATATGTGTGGTTTGTGTTTAACCACTTCCCTACCGCTGTATTGTCATATGGAACCCTTCGTCCCGCCTTATTATGACATCTTTGGCTTCCCGAGCCTCTAGGGGGCACGCCCTCCCTGCATCACTCGGCCAATGTGCGTGCCCGGCGGCCGCGGTTGCCTGACACACACAGATCCACGTCCTGTCAGGTGAGAGGAGTCTGATCCGTGTGTTCCCAGTACAGAGGAACACCGATAGGTCCCCTTCCCGTTGTAAGTCCCCGCCCCTTATAATTAGAATCACTCCCTAGGATACACATTTAACCCCTTGATCACCCCCTAGTGTTAACCCGTTCCCTGGCAGTCACATTTACACAGTAACCAATGCATTTTTATAGCACTGATCGCTGTATAAATGTGAATGGTCCCAAAATGGTGTAAAAAGTGTCCGATATGTCCGCCGCAATGTCACCGTCCTGATAAAAAGCGCAGATCACCACTATTACTAGTAAAAAAAAAAATAACAATAAAAATGCTATACATTCATCTCCTTTTTTGTAAGCGTTATAACTTTTGCGCAAATTAATCAATATACGCTTATTGCGATAATTTATTTTTTTACCAAAAACTGAGGACATTTTTTTTTTTTTTATATATATTTTTGGTGGATATTTATTTTAGCAAAAAGTAAAAAATATTGTATTTTTTTTCCCCAATTTACACTCTAGTTTTGTTTTATAGCGCAAAAAAAAAATACCACGAGGTGACCAAAAGAAAGCTCTATTTGTTTGGAAACCACGTTGCAATTGTCATTGAAAATGTTGCAGCACTGAAAGCTGAAAATTTGGCAAGGGCAGGAAGGGGGTGAAAATGCCCTGTATTGACGTGGTTAAAGTTGCACAAACTTTCCCGAGACAGAGGGTTTTGGAGGGGACTGCAGAATGGCCTCTTGCTTACTGCCTTTGGGCCCTTGCTTTTAAGGGAAGACTACTTATTTGGAGGTTTGTGCCTGGGGTTATCTTGGAGTGGTCTTGCTTCGGATTCAAGTCCATGTATCACCAAAACACAGACTCTGGGAACTGGAGTGTCTAGGCCCAAAACAGCAATGACTCTTTCAGACTGCTGAGACATGGTTTGTCTTCTAACGACTTGTCTAGTGGACAGATCAAACCTCTCCTATTGTATGCTTCTAAGGCCCCATGCACACGAGACGCTGGTAAACTCGAGTTCAGGGCAGTTTGGGCATTTTTTTCAACTGCCCCTGAACACATTTAATGTTATCCTATGTGTCCATGCACACAATCACGTTTTTTGGCGTTTTAAAGCAGTTGGGTTTAGGGACGTTTTTTCAAACGCAACATTTTGGGTCCAGACGCTTTCGCGTTTCAGACGCAAATAGTGGCAAAACGCCTCTAATCGTGGCAAAACGCGGTACCGGCGTTTTGCCGCGATTTCGTTTATAGGCGTTTTTTAAAGGTGACCTATTTTTTTACATTAGAAATCTGAAAAATGATGGCAAATGATGAAAAACCATTAAAAAAACTTAAACAACTGTAATTGCTTGCATTGCATTGTGGACAATCCACAACTTATGGCAGGTGATGTGGCCAGTGGACAATCCACAACTTGTGCCAGGTGACGTGGCCAGGTGACATGGCAAGTGGACCATCCACAACTTGTGGCAGGTGACGTGGTCAGGTTACGTGGCCAGTGGACAATCCACAACTTGTGGCAGGTGACATGGCCAGGTGACATGGCAGGTGGCGTGGCAGGTGACGTGGCAGGCGACATGGCAAGTGGACAATCCACAACTTGTGGCAGGTGACGTAGTCAGGTGACGTGGCCAGTGGACAATCCACAATTTGTGGCAGGTGACGTGGTCAGGTGACGTGGCCAGTGGACAATCCACAACTTGTGGTAGGTGACGTGGCAGGTGACATGGCCAGGTGACATGGCAAGTGGGACAATCCACAACTTGTGGCAGGTGACGTGGGCAGGTGACGTGGCCAGGTGACGTGGCAGGTGATGTGGCCAGGTGACATGGCAAGTGGACAATCCACAACTTGTGGCAGGTGACGTGGTCAGGTGACATGGCAAGTGGACAATCCACAACTTGTGGCAGGTGACGTGGTCAGGTGACGTGGCCAGTGGACAATCCACAACTTGTGGCAGGTGACGTGGCAAGTGGACAATCCACAACTTGTGGCAGGTGACGTGGTCAGGTGACGTGGCCAGTGGACAATCCACAACTTGTGGCAGGTGACGTGGTCAGGTGACGTGGTCAGGTGACGTGGCCAGGTGACGTGGCCAGGTGACGTGGCCAGGTGACGTGGCCAGGTGACGTGGCCAGGTGACGTGGCCAGGTGACGTGGCCAGGTGACGTGGCCAGGTGACGTGGCCAGGTGACGTGGCCAGGTGACGTGGCCAGGTGACGTGGCCAGGTGACGTGGCCAGGTGACGTGGCCAGGTGACGTGGCCAGGTGACGTGGCCAGGTGACGTGGCCAGGTGACGTGGCCAGGTGACGTGGCCAGGTGACGTGGCCAGGTGACGTGGCCAGGTGACGTGGCCAGGTGATGTGGCCAGGTGACGTGGCCAGGTGACATGGAAAGTGGACAATCCACAACTTGTGGCAGGTGACATGGTCAGGTGACGTGGTCAGGTAAGGTGACGTGGCCAGTGGACAATCCACAACTTGTGGCAGGTGACGTGGTCAGGTGACGTGGCCAGATGACGTGGCCAGGTGACGTGGCAAGTGGACAATCCACAACTTGTGGCAGGTGACATGGTCAGGTGACATGGCAAGTGGACAATTCACAACTTGTGGCCAGGTGACGTGGCCAGGTGACGTGGCCAGTGGACAATCCACAACTTGTGGCCAGGTGACGTGGCCAGGTGACGTGGCAAGTGGACAATCCACAACATGTGGCAGGTGACGTGGTCAGGTGACGTGGCCAGTGGACAATCCACAACTTGTGGCAGGTGACGTGGCCAGGTGACGTGGCCAGGTGACGTGGCAAGTGGACAATCCACAACTTGTGGCAGGTGACGTGGTCAGGTAACGTGGCCAGTGGACAATCCACAACTTGTGGCAGGTGACGTGGTCGGGTGACGTGGCCAGGTGACGTGGCAAGTGAACAATCCACAACTTGTGGCAGGTGAACTGACCAGTGGACAATCCACAACTTGTGGCAGGTGACGTGTCCAGGTGACGTGGCAAGTGGACAATCCACAACTTGTGGCCAGGTGACGTGGCAGGTGACGTGGCCAGGTGGTATAGCCAGGTGACGTGGCAGATGATGTGGCAAGTAGACAATTCACAACTTGTGGCAGGTGACATGGCAAGTGGACAATGCACAGCTTGTGGCAAGTGACACGCTAAATACAAGTATACTGCTGCTCTTTCAGCTGCTAATCACTTTGGTCTCACAAAATGGCTGAAATGGTTAAATAATATTGTTTTTTGAGCTTAGGTAGGGTCTTATGATGTTTCTTAACTAAACGCTTATACACGCAAACGCAGTAAAACGTGGTAAAACCTGCATTCACTATATCTGGTCTCCCACATTGCACAGAACATTGACAGACAATAGTTTTAGTAAATATAAACTGCTATATACCTTTTCTCATCAGCAGTGTATAGCAGTTTTTGTACTTCTATTAGTGTCTGGGTAAAGTATGTAGGAGGAGTTTTCATCCCCCCCCCCCACATTGTTCTGTGAGGCTGCAGAAACCCTGACCCTCTGTCTGGACAGTGCTGATTGGCCCTGTGTTGATCACATGCACTCTCCCAAGAGGAAAAAAAAAAGCATAACGCCCCAAACTGAGAATGTGCAGCCTGCCCCCAAGGCTCTGTTCTATCAGGAGATGGTTTGGGGACTGTGGAAGAAGGGAAAGATCAAAGAAGATGGGATCAAACAGCCTTTTTACCCAATGTTGGAGGATTAACCCCTCAGGTTCCACAAGCATGCTTTACTGCATATACAGACTGATTTTACTGTTGTGGGTTTAGAAACACGTTAAAGAATTAAAAAGTTGTATTTATGTAGCTTGACCGTTCCCTCACATTCTCTTACATGAGCATTCTGTGTCAGTAGCATGTCATGGGGATGTTTTTTACAGTTCCATAGTATGTTGAAGGTGTCCAATGCAGTTCATTTGCTTCTATCCTTCTCTCAAAATTGGAAACGTGTAACATAATTACATTTTATTTTTTACCCATCGTTGTTTGAGTACTCCTGGCCACTTCCCTCTATTCACTGGTAAAAGGAAGTTCTGGGAATTGTCTAACTTTGTGCCTGTAGTCCAAATTGCCAGTTTCAAATGATAAGTGTGATGAGTGATCAGCACAAAAAACATGGAAAAAAACATAGACAAAAAATGCCACCAGTAGTGTTCAAATAGAGTGTCTATTATGTTGAAATAGTCTCTGTAGAATCCAACAGGATTGATGCAATCGTGACTTGGTGTCTCCAGATAAGAGATCCACCACCAGTGAAAATGATGAAGGCTTACCAGATGAAATGGACCAAAATAAGCATATACTTATTAGGTCAGGCACGCTTTAAAGGACATCATAGGTTCTTTACAGGATAAAACTTCAACGTTGGGACCGTGTAGTGACACACCAGACCAGAATGAAGAGAGACCAGAAATAAAATCACATCCAGAGGGTCATCCAAAATGATGGATAACTCAGAAGACCCAGGTTAGGAAAAAATAAAAAAATGCACATAGCGTAAATCTGGATAAAAAATGTTGCTGCACAAAAAATAAAAAGTAGTACACTCACATTTGAATGAACAATCATGCGCATGGATTAAGACAGGCAGTAGGGTCAAAGTATTCCCCGACGTGTTTCGTTTTCTAAAACCTCCTCATGGGTACCCATCACACTGTTATCATTTAATACTTAATTTAGCGCTACACATTTTTTTTCTTGTTTTTGTCTTGCTAAATTGATCTCATTTAGTTGTGTTGGCTGCCATTTTTTTGTATGTTATTTGAGTAGCGCTGTAAATGTACATACTACGGTATATACTACAATTTGCAAATTGCCAGTTTCACCCATCTTTCCATGGACACTGTAGTTATGGCTTGGTCCCACTTTGTTCTAAGTATACATGTACCTGAAGTTATTACTTTGAATGATACTTGGATCGTTCACATTGATGGTAAAATTGGGCCATGCTTGAAAGCGACAGTATTACTCCCATTGCTTTACAGATGACACCAGTCTTGAAAGGGTTATATAAAAGCACCAGGTCATTGATGGTGTGTTGGGGATTAATAAGGAAAATGCAGCTTATGTGTCAAGACAAAGCTTGTAAAAGGTCCTTTCATAAACTCCACCACACGTTTTACCCCTTCCCTCCAAAACATCCTGCTTTGTTAAAAGAGAGATGAATCTCTTCCAGCGAAATCTATTAACTCCAGAGCAGTTCATCATTGTTTGAGGGCAGAGAATTCTATTTGCATGTGAAAGACCAGTGATTCCCATAATCTTGTTCCTACTAGAGTCTGGGAGAAGTTGAAGTACTTCCGTTTTTACTCTAGGAGTTAGTTTGTGTGCTGGGGTTATTCAAGCCTACCACCATCATAATGGTTGGTTTTTGCTGAGCCTTATTGCAAAGCTTAATTCACTCTCCTAACATTCCGTGGGTGGGTCACTTCCCATAAGCTTCTGCATCATGGAGATTGGAGCCCTTTCATTTAGCGATAGCTGTATTCGTAACCTTTTTATATACAGATACACAGAAATTAGGAGATCAACGTCTCTGCGGTTTTGCTGGCAGAAGTCTGAGTTTTTAAACTAATAAATTCACCTTTCTAAAAAAAAAAAAAAAAAAAAAATTCAAATTTTTTTTGCAAATATAATTGCAAATATTTATATTTTAGAAGCCTGTGGAGCATTGCACCCACGCTCTGCATGCTGTCAGTGTAAGCTGTCTGCTCATACCTCATATGGGCAGGCAGTTTTACACTGACAGCAATACTCAATGAACTACCCAGAGTGCTCAACAGTGCTCTGGTAGTTCATTGCGAACTATAAGCCGTCAGCTGCATAGGCTGTTGGTACAGATCTCTGTGAATTAATGAAGTGGCCATGTAGACAGAGCTGCACACGGCCGCATTCTTTTCAAATTGTGACAGCATGTGTGGGGAAAAAATCCCCGGCCTGCTGTCGCAATGGGGTTGAAGGGTAGGGAATCGGCGAGAGGATGCAGGGGCGCGAGTATGTTACAGATTCCACCCTAAAAACGAGTAGAACATGTAACATGTTTCCAAAGGTGAACTTAATCTTTAATATTGGGAACCATATTTAAATCAACAGAATTCAGTACAGTGAACAGAACTTCACTCTCTCAATCAACATTTACTATTTTTAAATCTTATGCTGCTAATATTAACTAAATATGATATGCTTTCCTAAGTTTAAACTTTTTTTTTATTTTTTTGTACTTTTTTTCAGTTATTTCCTGGTTTCCATGCCTAGATAAATTATGTCATACATCACAGGAGTCCTTTAGGAGGGGTTTTCTCAGCTAAGCACACCCTCTTGCCTGCTAAGGGCAGATGGATTCCAGGTATTAAATGCCACATGAATCATCTGTACTTACTCAAAACGGGCATGGCTAAAAGGGATAGGGGTGTTTTTTTAAAGCGATTTCTCAATAAAATAATGCATGGAGACATGAATGGGTATAAACAAAAAAGTCCGTGCTACTACCCAAACATCACATGGAGAGCAGAGCTCCCGGGTGCTCGATCCACAGTCGCTGGCTGTGAAAAGTAACTAAGTAAATGAAGAAAAGATGATCCGCACTCTGGTTGTTGCTCTTAATATTCTATTTACTTGGCAAAACATGAATCCTTTATATTGTACAAAAAAATGGGTTTTATATTTGTGTGTGTTTTTGCAATATTTCTAAAAGTATATATATTTTTTTAAACCACTTCAGCCCCCTGAAGAATTTACCCCCTTGCTGAGCAGGCCATTTTTTTGTGATACGGCACTGTGTCGACCTAACTGACATTTGCGCGGTGCTGCGACTTTGTACCCAAACTAAATTCTTGTCCCCTTTCCCCACACATAGAGCTTTCTTTTGGTGGTATTTTATCACCTCAGGGGTAAATTGGGAGCAGGTCACTGGAAGTTCAACATGGCACCTTGTGGCAAAGAACTCTCTGAGCATCAAAAAAAAAGAATTGTTGCTCTACATAAAGACGGCCTAGGCCAGTGATGGTGAACCTTGGCACCCCAGATGTTTTGGAACTATATTTCCCATTATGCTCATGCACTCTTCAGTGTAGCTGAGCATCATGGGAAATTTAGTTAAAAAACATCTGGGGTGCCAAGATTCACCATCACTGAGCCCTAGGCTATATAAGAAGATTTCTAAGACCCTGAAACTGAGCTGCAGCTTGGTGGGCAAGACCATTCCGCGGTTTAACAGGACATGTTCTACTCGGAACAGGCCTCGCCATGGTCAACCAAAGAAGTTGAGTGCACGTGCTCAGCATCATATCCAGAGGTTGTCTTTGGTAAATAGAAGTAAGTATGAGTGCTGCCAACATTGCTGCAAAGGTTGATGGGGTTGGGGGTCAGCCTGTCAGTGCTCAGGCCATACGCTGCACAGTGCATCAAACTGGTCTGCATGGCTGTTGTCCCAGAATGAAGCCCCTTCTAAAGTTGATGCACAAGAAAGCCCACAAACAGTTTGCTGAAGACAAGCAAACATGGATTACTGGAACCATGTCCTGTGGTCTGATGAGACAAAGCGTGTGTGATGACAACCAGGTGAGGAGTACAAAGACAAGTGTGTTTTGTATACAGTCAAGCATGGTGATGGGAGTGTCATGGACTGGGGCTGCATGAGTGCTACTGGCACTGGGGGGCTACAGTTCATTGAGGGAACCATGTATGCCAACATGTACTGTGACATACTGAAGTAGAGCATGATCCCCTCCCTTCGGGGCCTGGGCCGCAGGGCAGTATTCAAACATGATTCTGACCACAAACACACCTCCAAGATGACCACTGCCTTGCTAAAGGAGCTGAGGGTAAAGGTGATGGACTGGCCAAGCATGTCTCCAGACCTAAACCCTATTCAGCATCTGTGAGAATCAAGTTGATGCATGCTCGGAAGCATTGAACTTCATTTTTCTCGGGTCGTCGTAGTGTTGTACGTCACCGCATTTTGGACGGTTGGAATTTGGTGTGACAGTGTGTGTGCAAGACAGCTTGAACGTAATTCCGTCAGAAAAATCTGTCTGAGTTTATCCCAACGGAAATTGCGACTGCGCAATTGTCAGTTAAAGCGATGTAGTGCCTAATCGCAAAAAGTGGCCTGGTCTTTGGCCAGCCAAATGGTCTGGGGCTGAAGTGGTTAAAGGGCTTCTGTGTTCAAAAAGTAAAGGTTTGATGTTTCATAAGGAATATATTGTAAAGTGAATTGTACTAAGCAGTGCTCTGAAAGATCAACCTTTTTATTTGGAAATGCATTTATTTTTGTTGCTGTGCACTTCCTGATGTGACATTGTCTAGGTGCCTTTAGGGTCGGTTTACACCACAGAAACGATGTCTGGATGTGTTCTGGATACGTTTCTGCATGTACATTTACATGTGTTTTTTGATGCGTTCCAGGTGTGTTTTTTTTGGGGGGGGGGGGGGGCTTTTGTTTTGTTTTGTTTTTTTAATTTTTATTTATTTGTGCATAGTGTTCCAGTGTGTTTTGATGCATTTTTCCATGTTCCAGTACAGTTCCTTGCAGAAAAAATGTAGCTTGTTCTACTTTTGTTGACTTTATTGGAATGCATTGCAATGGTAACCTACTGTCCATGCATTTTTGCACTGGACTGCATGTTGTGAGAAGCAGCCCTTAGCTGCATCTCTGCACTTGGAGATCATCTGAGGCAGCCTGTCTCCAGGCTTTACTACAGAGGAACACTTGAAATAATTCAGGTCTCAGGGAACTTTGGAACTTTAAAAAAAAAAGTCTAAATATAAGAATAAGGAATGTGACTCTATATGAAAGAATTACCCTTGGTAATACACATGGAATTAAAAGAATAATGACCAGTTTTGCAGATGGTGAAAGTTGTAGTGCATCCTATACCTTGGTAGTCATTAAGGAAATGTACCCTAATGCCGCGTACACACAACCGGAAATTCTGACAAGAAAACCGTGGATTTTTTTTTCGAAGGAATTTTGGCTCAAATTTGTCTTGCAAACGCGGTCCCACACAATTCCTATCGTCAAGAACACGGTGACGTACAACACTACAACGAGCCTTGAGAGAAATGAAGCTTAATGCTTCGGATCATGCGTTGACTTGATTCCGAGCATGCGTGTGTTTTTTGCGTGTCGGAATTGCATACAGACGATCAGAGTCTCCGACGAGAACTTTTCCAGTCGAAAAATTTGAGAACCGGCTCTCAAATTTTTGCTGTCTGAAATTCCGCCGGAAAAAGTCTGATGGGGCCTACACACGGTCAGAAATTCCGTCCAAAAGCTTACATCAAACTTTTCTTGTTGGAAATTCCAATCATGTGTACGCGGCATTACATTCTTTACTTTGGTGTTCAGCGACGGAAGGATTTCCCACCTACAATACATGGTTAGTTGTACAAGATCTTCTTTACAAGCAGCTAAAAATGTCATCGGTATCGGGGGTTACTTACCTAAACGATGAGGAGAGGCTGTGCTGGTGTTTTGCCACTGGCTTCAACTAGTGACATTGGTTCTAAAAGTATGCAGGCACCATCATGCAGGAGATTGGAGATGGGTCTACAACTGCTCATTGCTCAAACTCCTAGCAACTCCTGGAGGACCCCAAAAGTTCCACAGTGCTGTGGTTGAAAAGGGCTGATCTAAGGCATATCCTGCCCACATCGGAATTTGATGTCTACCATACTCTCCAGACTTGGAATGTCTTCCTGAGGACTGTAATGACAGCTGGTGACAGACTGTTCTGTGTGGCAGAGCAGGAGACCTAAATGTTATCTGATGCATATAAGTGCAACTATAACTGATCTTATACCTCCCCCAGCTTGACTCAACAGTAAAATGAGTAACGGCAGGCTCAGGAGCTCATCTCTTTGTCACGCTGCTCCCTCCTTCAATCAGCCTGCTTCTTGTTGGTGCATTAACACTACAGTGCAATTGATTGGCTTGCTATGCTGCTTCTTCCTCTCCCTTTTTGCTTTGCCAAAGTATTGCATGAGGCTGTTGCCAGGTCAAATTAAGGTACTTACACTAGGTGCAATTAAAAATGCATTTAATGATGTTTTAATGAATACATGGCTGCATTATCTGTGCCTTTTATGTCTGCAGTTATGCACAACAATAAACAATCTATTTTATGATATGTAAATAAATGTTTGCTTCGAGAAGCACTGTAAACACAAAGCACTTTTATCTAAAAATCACTGAACTAAAGTTGAGTGAGTTGTTTTCATCTTGACAGGTTGTTTCTCCTAGAGCGTTCCTTCCCATGATAAACGTGCAGCTTTTTTGTTTTCCACACTCTAGGGAGCACTTGTTCCACTTGGCTACTCATCTTACAACACAAGCAAGGGGATACAGTGAAAAGGGTTGTAAAGGTGCTATAGATGAACAGATGATAAATGACAGCCGTACTCTTATTTTATTCTGCATGGCCAACTTGCTTTTTTAAGCAGCATAACTGTGATCTTGTCAAAAACAAAGTAATAATATCTGTTGCAATGATGCAATTAATTTTTCAGTTCTCTCTGACCTATGTAGCTGTTCACATTCACTTCAGTTAATTTCCAAACCAGCAGTCGGTCATGGGTAGTTAGAGCAATACAAGGTTACACTGGGCCTGTGTAGCAAACGTTATGTGTAGGGTATTTAGATGGGGCTGTTTTAAAGCCAAACTCCAGGAACATATGAAAAATAGTATTCAATGTATTTATGTAATTATTAAATATATTTTTAAATGCAGTTATTATAAGTTTCAGAATCTGTATTAGTACCCCCTTTGTGGTAGAACTCCGTTCTAGAAGCTAAACAATTGCTAACAATAGGAGAGAGTTGCCATTTCTCCTTCCAATAATGGGCATGGGGCAGATAGGTGATTTAAACCAGAAAACTTGGGAATAGATAGACAGAAAAGACTTCCATAAATAATCTATAAATCCTGTATAATAATATATGTGTATTAAGCTGTTTGCATGCAGCCCTAATGCAATTTTGTTTAAAGGTCAACTTTGCGTTGTGGTGAATTGTTGTCTGAATTAATTCTCCCCATCCTCCTAAGTACGGCCTACCTAGTAACATACTTACCTTCTGGTCCAATCCAGTGATGTTTGCTGCACAGCCTTGCCCCGTACACACAGCCTTTGTAAAGAAAACCTCTTCTTCATACTGCAAATATTCACTGTTACCCTATTCATTCCTATAGGATGGCTGTACTCATGACAGCCCCCAGCAGTCCTGTGGAGTATGGCTTTTTAGAAACATAGAAGAGTGATGGTAAAAAAAGACCAAATGGTCTAAATCTGCAGCTCTTGTGGGATGTTCTCAGTGTGCAGAAGTCAGGGCCTACTAAAAGTGTTCCAAGGAAGGAAAACTGACAAACCAGTGACAGGGTCATGGACTGCCAAGGCTCATTAACGCACATAGGGAGTGAAGACTGGCCCATGTATTCCAATTTAATAGAAGAGCTATGGTAGCTCAAACTTCTAAAAAAAAATAAAAAATTAAGCTGGTTTTGATGGAAAGCTGTCAGAACATACAGTGCTTCACAGTTTGTTGTGTATGGGGTTGCGTATTCACAGACAAGTCAGGTTTCCCAAACTGGCCTATGTCTGCAGACAGAAGTGCCTATAATGGGCAGTTGAGCATCAGAACAGGACCACGGAGCAATGGAAGAAGTTGGCCTGGTCTGAGAATTTCGGTTTTCTTTTACATCATGTGGATGGCTGCATTTGTGTGCTTTGCTTACCTGGGTAAGAGGTCTCGCCAGGATGCTCTGTGCGAAGAAGGCAAGCCGACTGAGGTAGTGTGATGCTTTCGACAATGTTAGGACCTGATGGCAGTGTCATTTTTCAGCAGGATAATGCACCCTGCCACACGGCCAAAATTGTTCAAGAATGCTTTGAGGAACACCAACCAGATTGAGGGGTTGACTTGGCCTCCACTTTCTCCGGATCTCAGTCCAATTGAACATCTGTGAGGTGTGCAGGAAAAACAAATGTGATCCCTGTTGGCACCATCTCACCATCTGAGCCCTGGAGGCAACTTACAAGATTTAAAGATTAAGGCCTGGGTGCAACATTATGACGCAGAAGTAAACAATGCCGAGAGCTCTGCTTGAAAGAAAGGGATCGTTCATTTTATTTCATCTGTCTTTCCAGCCTGGAGGAGAGATCTAGGGCCTTATAGACCCCAGATCTCTCCATAAAGAGGACCTGTCATGCACCATTCCTATTACAAGGGATGTTTACATTCTTTGTAATAGGAATAAAAATGAAAAAATGTAAAGCGCCCTGCGTGCTTGCGCACATAAGCGAATGCATACTTAAGGTGCGCCCACATGTAAATGATGGATGGTCAAATGTGAGCTATCGCCGCGTGCATTAGATCGAGAGCAATAATTTTAGTGCAAGACTTTCTCTTTAACGCTAAACTGGTAAAAAATGTTAAAGCATCGCCTATGGAGATTTTTAAGTACCAAAGTGTGCGCAATTTTAAAGTGTGATATGTTGGGTATCTATTTACTCGTCCTAACATGATCTTTCACATTATACCATTAAATTGGGCTAACTTTTTTGTTTTATTTTTTAATTAACCACTTGGTTACTGGGCACATAACCCCCCTTCATGCCCAGGCGAATTTTCAGCTTCCTGTACTGCGTCGCTTTAACTAACATTTGCGTGGTCGTTAGACCTGGCTCCCAAACAAAATTGACGTCCTTTTTTCCCCACAAATAGAGCTTTATTTTGGTGGTATTTGATCACCTCGGCGGTTTTTATTTTTTGCGCTATAAAAAAAAAAAGAGCTACCATTTAAAAAGAATATATATTTTTTTTTTTACTTGTTGCTATAATAAATATCCCATTTTTATTTTTATTTTATTTTTTTAATATTTTTTTTTCCCAGTTAAGGCCGATACGTATTTTTCTACGTATTTTTGTAAAAAAAAAAAGAAGAAAAATTGCAATAAGCGACTGGTTTGCGCAAAAGTTATAGCGCCTACAAAATAGGGGACAAAATTATGTTTTTTTTTAATTTTATTTTTTACTAGTAATGGCCGCGATCTGCGATTTTTATTGGGAATGCGATATTGCGGCGGACGCATCGGACACTTTTGACACACATTTGGGACCATTCACATTTATACAGCGATCAGTGCTATAAAAATGCACTAATTACTGTATAAATGTGACTGCCAGGGAAGGGGTTAACACTAGGGGGGCATGGAAGGGGTTAAATGTATTCCCTGGGTGTTCTAACTGTGTGGGGGGAGAGGGGTGACTGGGGGAGGTGACCGATGCTGTGTCCCTATGTACAAGGGACACAGATTGGTCTCCTTTTTCCCTGACAGCACGTGGAGCTCCACGTCCCTGCTGTCACCTGCTGTGTTCCCGCTGATCGTGTGTACCCAGCGGACATCGTGGCCACCAGGTACACGCATCGGCTCTTCAGCGATGCCCCGGGACAGTGTTTACCCGCTGCGTGCCACCCAGTGGCACACGTGGGTAATGCACTTAAAAAGACGTCCAAAGACGGCACTTGTGAGCCGCGCTGTGGATGTCTTTTATCCATAGCGCGGATCTCAAGTGGTTAATAAAAACTGTTGCGCAAATATGTTTGGGGGTTCTAATACTAATTTAAACTTGTAATCAAAAAGGTTCCAGAAAAGGGCCTGGTATGGAAGTGGTTAAGTAGAAAATGGTGGCAAATCGGTCTGCGTGTATGTGTATTTAGTGTGTGTATGTGTGTGTGTGTATATATAAATAAAATGTGAAAAAAGTTGCGCTGTCTATTGTCAGAAAAATGTATTCCCATTCAAATGTGCTTTATGATAAATCAATTAAAAAAGGACAATATAAATGTAACATGTAAAATGTATTTAATTCTCTTAAATAAAAAAAATGAATATAAACAATGGTGCACTACTCCTAATTTGTAGTGATAAATTCATAAAGCGCATCCGGGCTCCACCAGTGCCCATAATTCTTTTTGCCTGTTACCGGATCATCATGATCTCTATATTATAGGAGCCCTGAGACTTTGAAGACACTTCTCATAATTTTTGCAAGTTTTTTTCCTAAATCTGTGACCCTGTTAAAGAGCTTTTTCCCACTATACATGTCCTTGTAAACCTGTATAAAAAAAAAATCCAGTGGAAATTGTCACAGGTTTGGGACTCAGGGGAGGCTTGCAGCGAGATCCGACATATATATGTGGAGGTTGGGACTTCCACCGTTGATCGATAATCCTTTTCTGATTTGTGCTACCGTGTTTGTGAGATTTGGGTGAAAGAAGGAAACCTTTGATCTCATGCTATTCATGATTTATAATATAGAGATCATTAAATCAAGTAAGAGGCTCATTTTTTATAAACACTGGTGGCGCACGGATGCACTTTATGATTTTTTTTTGTATCACTACATATTGGGAGTAGTGCACCTTTGTTTATTTTCATTAGAAAGAAGATATGGACACTTGAACCTTGTTATTATAATGGACACTTGTTTATACAAGTTTTTTTAATTAAGAGAATTGGATACATTCACATGTTACATTTATATTCTCACAAAGCACAGTTGGATGGGAATACATTTTTCTGTCAACAGACTGCACAACCTTTTTTTTTTTTTTTTCACATTTTCTTATTTTCTTCTTTTTCCTGTATTCAGAAATTTTAAAAAGTGCAGCAGTCTGTCATATTCATATATATATTTGTGTGAGGTTTATTCCATATATATATGCACATACTCTGTGTGTGATTGTGTGTATATATACTGTAAATCTGTGTTTCTCAACTTTTTTTCTGTCAAGGCATCCTATAAAATTCTCCACAAATCTGGGGCAATTCTTAAATGTAAAAACAAAACTAAAAGTTTTACATAATGCATCAACATCCACACATATAGGACATACAGCATTAGAGGTGATTTACACTTCCAAAGCAAATACACCTTTGCTTAGTGGTACTGATTAGTATTCTAGCGTTTCTCTTCTCCCTTTAATCTCTCACTCAGCTAATATGACCCCCAGAGCTGATCATCTGATGACATCATTGGTTCTTATGATGTCAGCAGCTGGAATATTTTCATGGTGCACAATAAACGCATGATTTTGCCTAACTAAAAGGCAGGCTTCATCAACTCATGAAGAAACCTGAATGCACGCATTTTTTATTTATTTTTAACTTATGTGCAGATCTATGTCAATCCCAAGCACTTTTAAATCCGCTTACTGTTGACGGATTGCCTCTGCTGGAAATCTGTTCCAAACATCAACTACCCTTTTTGGTAAAATAATATTTTTTTAAGATTAGTTTTGAACTTTCCTCTGTTAGTTTGTCATGTCCACATGTTCTTGTTCTTCGCTTCATTTTAAAAATACTGCAGTTCTGAACCTTATTCACACCCTAATAATGTGCTTAAACATCTAAATCATGTTTCCCCTTTCCCTTTCCCCCCCCAGACTGTACATATTAGACTGAAGCCTCTCCTGATATGTTTTGACTACCAGACCTTTCACCATTTTTGTTGCCCGTCTCTGGGCTCCCTTTGTCTTATCAATATCTTTTCGTAAGTCTTCAGAATTAGATACCGTTTTCTAAATAAGGTCTAGCTAAAGATCTATACATCTATCCAAAACAAATGGGGGAAAAAAAAAATGCTGTTGTGTTGTCATTCTGTTACAGGAAGTGGAAAAATAACTTCTGCTGACAGGATTACAGGTATTAAAACTATATTACAGGAGGACTCCATAATATGTCATTTTCAATTTTTCCCCATAGTTCTACTTCAGTTTGAATGTGCTCTTTTCTTTAGCGTATACATACTAAGGTGAAAACATTCTTTAGAGTTAACATGGAGCCATTGTCAAAGCACATTTATTGTATCTTCATTACATGAAGTTGTACAGTCTTGTGCAGCCAAGCTGTGAGGGTCCATGTTTCACCACCCTAGAATGTGCTACAAGTGCTCATGATGGAGAAACATACAGACTACAAATTTCTCCTCACAACTTCATAAGGGAACCCCTCATTTCAAGTTGATTTATCTCTTCTTTTTCTTCTTTCCAAGCCTGACATCCTCATCAAGTTCACAGTAGGCCTGCTTTGTTTGCTTTATGTTCAACGCTTGATAAGATTTTTTTCCCCTGCTATTGTTTTTTGAAGCAAGGACAAGACTTGCCAGAGTCTGGTGAGGATTTTGAAAAGCCACAATACCTTCATTGTCTGCCGTTGAATAATTGTGGCTGCTTTTTGTACAACCAGAACTGAGGCATTGGCTGTGAACGGATTCCTTCTTAGCGTGAAAGGGGGCTAATCCATGTAAATACAGAAGAAAAATAAAGCTATACAGAAAAAAGGGAAAGACTGCTAAGCAGGAGGGCACAGGTCAGCAATTTAACCTTTAACCTAACAAATAAGAAGCATGAATTGGTTTACGATGGGGTGCTCCTGTGATCTGTCAGTTTTTCTATTGAGGATATGGCAAGTAGGGAAAACTGACAGGCACTGCCTTTTAACTGCATGTAAAACGTAGCACTGTTTTCTTCTCTGCCAGAGTGTAAGTGCAAAAATTGGAGATGTCCTTAGTTCTCCATCCAGTTTTTTTTTTTTCTGTTTGGGCCACCTAATGAAATGTAATTTATCATAGCCTATCTGTATATAACAGAACAAAATAAAGGATCAGAAAAGAACTTCATAAAAGCTATGGCAGCTGTTCATTAAATTAAGCACTACACTTCTTAGTTGTTAATCAAAACTTTTTAAACTTTAAAGTGCTTGCATGGCAAGGTATATAAGTATTGAGCTAGGTAATCAGTCATATACAGTAGCTGAGAGATGAAATTTGCAGTTTAAAGTGGAGGTTTTGCCAATTTTTTTTATTTTTTAAAAGCCAGCCGCTACAAATACTGCAGCAGACTTCTAAAAAATGGACACTTACCTGTCCAGCGCGCCCGCGATGTCAGCAGATGAGGCTGAGCAATCGCTCAGTCCTCGGCTGCTTCCGCCGCCATCCTGGGTAAGGGAATCAGGAAGTGAAGCCTTGAGGCTTCACTGCCCGTTTCCCTACTGCGCATGCGGGAGTATCGCCGCGTGCCGTTACTGGTCCCCGCGCTCTGCTGGGAACAGTGTTTCCCAGAAGACAGCGAGGGGGGGGAGGTGACCTAAAGGGGCCGGACTCCCGTGGGAGTCAGAACCAGGAAGTGTCTGCACCCCCTCCCTCCTGAAAGGTGTCAAATGTGACATCGGAGGGGGGGGGGGGAAGCGTTCCAAAAAGCAGAGGTTCCCTTTTTGTGTGAACCACCGCTTTAAAACTCAACTTAAATAAAAATCAATCATATAATATGCCTCTAGTTTCACTTTCGTTTTTAAACTGGTTTTGTGTTTATGTGAAGTACAGAAGACAAACAGAACAAAAACAAACAAATCCAGGGCAGTGTTTTGTTTTTAAAATGAATCTGATTGGGTCTGAGGAGTTTTAGAGACACAGCTTGGACCACAGTGAAATCTGCCATGAGATTTTTCATAAGGAGCCAGACAACCAGGAAGTGTGGAGATCAGAGAAGTATTACAGTAACTTCAAAGCAAAAACGAACAATGAGACCATGAAAACAGCAATGCATTAAGGTAAAGGAAGCTATTTAGCTAAAAAAAAAAATTTCCTTTAGTGACCCTTTAAGCATGGAATCCCTCTCTCCCATCTTAAAAAAAATGCACAAAAAATAAAAAAACTATATACAGTGCATATGGAAAGCACTTTGTTATGTTACAGCCTTATTCCAAAGTGGATTACAGTCATTATTTTCCTAAAAATTCTACAAACGCCCCATAATGACAACGTGAAAGACATTTGCATGCTCTGCAACTTTATTAAAAAAGTAAAAAAATCACATGTACATGGAGTCCACTCAGAAGGAGAGAGTGCCCACCTGGCCATACATCTCCAGTGCCCGGGTGGGAAGTGGTTAAAAACAACAAGGATTTTGATTTGTCATGTCAGAGCCTACAGCAGTGAGCAGCCCACTGATGACCTCCCCAAATCTCACTCCAAATCTCTTAAAATGGATCAGTCAGCAGTACTGGAGATTTCACACAGCAGATATACAGGCTGTAACATACCTGGAAGTGCACTATTTTTGAGGAAGAATTCCAGGTACACTTTTCAGGGTGCTGCATCAACACAGTTACAATTTCTTTCTCGTACATCACGGGACACAGAGCGGCATATTCATTACTATGTGGGTTATATGGAGTACCTTCAGGTGTGGACACTGGCAATCTCAAACAGGAAGTCCCCTCCCTATATAACCCCCTCCCCTAGAGGGAGTCCCTCAGTTTTTTCGCCAGTGTCTTAGGTGTTGGTCACGGAATAGCTTTGCTCCACATCTTTGGGATTAAGGGCGGGCTAACCGGATCTGTCCAAGGAGCCTCAGTGCCAAAGTGGACAGTACCCGGGCCCCAAACCGTGGGGTTTTGCCTATAATGCTCCTCTTTGGAGGGCTGGACCCTGGGCCCAGGACTTGGAGTTTGTAAAAACCATAAGTGCCTGTTTGCCAGGGTGCTATATAGGTCCAGGACAGTGGGTACCTTCATAGGACCCCAGGGCCTGAAGGTCTACTACGCTACCCACGGAGATGGGAGAAGATTGAATCGTTTTGCTGGACAAACATCCTGCAGCATGGAGCAGGTAAGGGGGAGCCTGCGGGACTTGGTTCGACAGCAGGCTCTCCGGGGTAACCTAAAAGGGGGGATAGCCTAAGTATGCTCTGCATTGGCAACCTTGCTCACTATGTCTGAGAAAGACAGGATGACCCCTTTTTTCCCCCATCACTAGGTTCCCCTGTCTAAGAATGTGTTGCTAGCTAACCTGCTGCTTTCTTCCTAGGACTAGTAAGGATCCCTATGGGGCCTTTTGGAGAGTCCTACCTGGCCGGGGGTTTTGAATCTGCCGCCTGATACTGCAGTCCTGGGTCTCCAGCAGCGCGGCTCCTCCATGTTCCTCCTATTCCGGCATACGCGCGCGCGTGCGCGCGCACGTCTTATAGACGTTTTTTCGCGCCGTTCAGAGAGGAGGGCGGGGGGGGGCGTGCCTGCGGCGTCATACAGGGGCGCGCCTTGTGCTGTTATAGATCAGCAGGCATTGTCAGTGCTCAGTCTGAGGCTGATTTCAGAAGGAGAGGACGCAGAGCGGCAGAACAGTGACTCCCGGTGGCGGAAGAGGGGTAGTACATGCTGGACTTTGTTCCAATGCCTTTTTTGTTAAGCCAAGAAATTCCCCTTTTTGCAGCAGGTTGGAGGCTGGCAAACTAAGTTTGGGGTCACTGTATGTTTTAAAAAATAAAATAAAAAATATATATAATATATATAAAAAAAAAAAAAAAAAGAAAAACATACGGGGCCCCATCAGTTTTTGGGCATTAGTGATCTATTGTCCCCTAAGCTCTGGTTTTGTACTCCTGGCCACTACAGTCTGTTGTTGTTGGCGGAGTCCCTCGATTTTGTATTATGGCTTCCAAAGGTTCGGGGTCAAAGGGTACAAAAAAGACCAAAAAACAAAGGGGTTCCCCCTCTGATTCTGATGATATGCCGATACTTTCCCCGCAACTTATTAACATAAAGGGCGCCTTGGATGCGCCATTAGGGGGATCTGGTGCGGAGGCTGGCCCAGATCAGCCCAGCCCTGTGTTTATCACAGAGGAGATGCTAGCCGTATCCCTAGGGGGGCTAGAAGAGAGAATAGCAGCATTGATCGCTAGAGCTATTCCTGGTAAGAAACGGGTTAGATCCCCATCACCAAGAGGTGTATCCTCAGATGCTGAGATTCTCTCTCCGGAGGAATTGGAATCACAGGAGGATCAACTAGACCTGAACCAAGAGGGTTCAGGGATTGAGGGATCTGCCTCTGAGGAACCATTTTCAGACTCCCAGACAGAAAGACTGTGGGTACAGTCTTTGACGGACATGGTCCGCTCGGCATTTAGTTTACCATTGCCAGAGCCTCAGGTTCCTCCGGTATCCTCTCTGGGCTCTTTGAAAGCTCCGTTAAGCAACGCAGTTTTTCCGGTCCATCCTCTCTTGGAGGAATTGATCTTTCGGGATTGGGTACGGCCGGACAGGATTTTTCTGCCACCGAAAAGATTTGCGGTCATTTACCCCATGGAGGAAAAATTCTCCAAGAGGTGGAGGCTCCCAGTAGTGGATGCAGCCATCTCATGTGTGAATAAATCACTAACTTGCCCGGTGGAAAACATACATATGTTTAAAGATCCGGTTGATAAACGGTTAGAGACACTTTTAAAAGCATCCTTTGCTACGGCAGGAGCAGTGGTACAGCCAGCTGTGGCTGCAATTGGAGTTTGTCAGGCGTTAAAAGACCAGACAAAAGAAATGTTAAAGGACATGCCTACCCAACAAGCAGATGAGTTTTCTGACATTCCCAGAGCTCTGTGTTTTGCTGTAGATGCTATAAAAGATTCCATCCAGCAGGCCTCTCGTTTATCACTATTTTTGGTGCACATGAGAAGGCTCTTATGGTTGAAGAACTGGGCGGCGGAGCCCCCATGCAAAAAGCTTCTGGCAGGGTTTCCCTTCCATGGAGGACGACTCTTCGGAGAGGATCTGGATAAATATATTCAGACTATTTCAAGTGGCAAGAGTACCCTTTTACCGGTCAAAAAGACATTCCGGGGTCCTACATTTAAAAGGCAGCTCTTTCCTGTCTCGGGGCCCTCAAGTTCCAGGCAGTATCGACGGCCGCCTGCACGATCCAACGTTAACAGTAGATCGCAGGGACAGGCCCCTGGGGGTAAGAAGCCATGGTATCGCAAGCCGACAAAGACAGCCCCTAAGTCTGCCTTATGAAGGGGCGCCCCCACTCTCGCGGGTGGGGGGAAGGCTTTGTTTCTTCTCAGAAGTTTGGGAAGCCAAGATCCCCGACAAATGGGTCTGGGCGTCTGTAACCACAGGCTACAGACTGGAGTTTCTAAGGTGTCCTCCGCCTCATTTTCAAGAATCAAGGCTACCAAAGGATCCAGCAAGGAAGGCCTCATTGCTGGCAGCTTTGGATCACCTGCTTTGCCAGGACGTAATAATAGAGGTGCCAGCCCAAGAGCAAGGGCTAGGTTTCTATTCCAATCTCTTTGTCATACCAAAGCCCAACGGCGATGTCAGGCCAATCTTGGACCTAAAGAGGTTAAACGGTTACCTAAGGGTTCGTTCCTTCCGGATGGAATCCATCCGGTCAGCAGCCGCCGCGCTTCAGAGGGACGATTTTCTGGCCTCCATAGACATAAAGGATGCTTACCTTCATGTACCAATCTTTCAGTCGCATCAAAGATTTTTACGCTTCGCGGTGGGGCAGCGACACTTCCAATTCAGGGCGCTCCCCTTCGGGCTGGCCACGGCCCCCCGGGTATTCACGAAGATCCTAGCCCCAGTTCTGGCCAATTTAAGGATCCAAGGGGTCACAGTCCTAGCATACTTGGACGACCTTTTAATCATAGATCACTCACGGCCGGGTCTGCAACAGGCAGTAAACCTCACGGTTCGGTACCTCGAAGGATTCGGCTGGGTCCTAAACCGGGGAAAGTCAGCGTTCCAGCCTACAAAGCAGTTGGAATACCTCGGCATGAGGTTAGACACAGAACAGCAAAGGGTGTTCCTGCCCCTTGTAAAGATCGAGGCTATCAAGGGGTTGGTTCAGTTGGTTCTAAACAAGAAAAAACCAACTATTCGCCTGTGTATGCGAGTACTAGGCAAGCTAGTGGCCACGTTCGAGGCAGTACCATACGCTCAGATCCACACTCGCGTCCTACAGGCAGCCATTCTAGCAGCCTGGGGCAAGAGGGCACATGCCTTAGAGTCCCCTTTGACGCTATCATCAAGGGTCCGACAAAGCCTGGCCTGGTGGTTGAACCCCCAGAATCTTCTAAAGGGAAAATCCTTCAGCCCTGTTGTCTGGAAGGTAGTTACCACAGACGCCAGCCTGGCAGGCTGGGGGGCGGTCTTCGAGGGGTTCTCTCGCCAGGGAACTTGGGTGAAAGCAGAGAGGCAGCTCCCCATCAATATCTTGGAGATCAGAGCTGCTCGCCTAGCCCTTCTGGCATGGACCTCCAGATTAAAGGGGTTCCCGGTGAGAATCCAGTCAGACAATGCCACGGCGGTGGCATACATAAACCACAAAGGGGGAACCAGGAGTCAGGCCGCTCAGAGGGAGGTGAGCTTGATTTTTCAGTGGGCAGAGGTTCATGTACCCTGCATTTCGGCGATATTCATTCCCGGAGTGGACAACCTGCAGGCAGACTTCTTAAGTCGCCAGAGTCTGTTGCCAGGGGAGTGGTCTCTGCATCCCCAGGTCTTTCAGACAATCTGCCAGAGGTGGGGAATGCCGGACGTAGATATAATGGCATCCAGGTTCAACAAGAAACTAGACAGGTTCGTGTCTCGAGCGAGGGATCCTATGGCCTGCGGAACCGATGCGTTGGTTTACCCTTGGCATCAATTCAAACTTCTATATGCATTCCCTCCGCTACAGTTACTCCCTCGCCTGTTGCGCAGGATCAGAGTGGAGCACAAGCCAGTCATTCTAGTAGCTCCGGCTTGGCCCCGGAGGACTTGGTACTCACTAGTCCTGAAGATGGCAGTGGGAGACCCTTGGACTCTTCCTCTACAACCAGACCTACTCTCACAAGGCCCGATCCTCCACCCTACATTACAGCGTCTAAATTTGACGGCCTGGAGGCTGAATCCCTGATTCTCAGGGGTAGAGGTCTGTCTAGGCAGGTAATTCCTACCCTGATTAGGGCTAGAAAGCCGGTCTCCAGGGTGATTTATTACAGGGTGTGGAGGAACTACGTAGGCTGGTGTGAATCCAAAAGATGGAATTCCCGCAAATATACTATTGATAGGGTGTTAAGTTTTCTCCAGCTAGGAGTGGATAAAGGCCTGGCACTAAGCACAATCAAGGGACAGATCTCAGCTCTGTCAGTGTGGTTTCAGAGGCCGCTGGCCACCCACTCGCTGGTAAAGACCTTCTTACAGGGGGTCTTGCGTATTAATCCTCCTGTCAAGTCACCAATTTGTCCATGGGACTTAAATCTTGTCCTGTCCACTCTACAGAAACAACCCTTTGAGCCGTTGGCTGAGATTCCTTTAGTCTTACTGACAAGAAAGTTGGTTTTCTTGGTCGCCATAGTTTCGGCCAGGAGAGTGTCAGAATTAGCAGCCTTATCGTGTAAGGAGCCATATCTCGTTCTGCATAAGGACAGGGCAGTTCTCCGGCCCCATCCTTCCTTTCTACCAAAGGTTATATCCAAATTTCACTTGAACCAGGATTTGGTACTTCCATCCTTCTTTCCAAAACCCACATCTAGAAAGGAGGGGTTGCTGCATACCTTGGATATTGTCCGGGCCATGAAGGCCTATCTTAAAGCTACAGAAAAGATCCGGAAGACAGATGTGTTATTCGTTCTACCAGATGGCCCCAAGAAGGGGCAGGCAGCTGCAAAATCCACCATCTCGAGATGGATTAGACAATTAATCATTCAAGCCTATGGTTTGAAGAGGTTGCCTCCTCCTTTGTCGGTAAAGGCCCATTCTACCAGGGCCATGGGCGCCTCCTGGGCAGCACACCATCAGATCTCTATGGCTCAGATATGCAAGGCGGCGACGTGGTCATCAGTCCACACGTTTACAAAGTTTTATCAACTAGACGTGAGAAGGAATGCGGATTCTGCCTTTGGACAGGCAGTACTACAGGCTGCAGTTTAAGATCCTCGGGATCAGAAGCACCCTTGGTTGTAAAAAAGAAAAAAAAAAAAAGAAAAAAAAAAAAGTTTTTTCTTGACTAAGTTGGAATTATTATTATTATTTGAGTATACCTCTAAATTGAATCCTTCTTTGGAAGATGTCTCCCTCCCCTCATTAAAGCATTGCTTTCGGACATCCCACATAGTAATGAATATGCCGCTCTGTGTCCCGTGATGTACGAGAAAGAAAAAGGGATTTTTAAATACAGCTTACCTGTAAAATCCTTTTCTTGGAGTACATCACGGGACACAGAGCTCCCACCCCTCTTTTGGGGAAACATTTTGGGAGGCATACTGCTTGCTACAAAACTGAGGGACTCCCTCTAGGGGAGGGGGTTATATAGGGAGGGGACTTCCTGTTTGAGATTGCCAGTGTCCACACCTGAAGGTACTCCATATAACCCACATAGTAATGAATATGCCGCTCTGTGTCCCGTGATGTACTCCAAGAAAAGGATTTTACAGGTAAGCTGTATTTAAAAATCCCTTTTTTTACTTTTTTCTTTAACATAGCAAGTCTTTTTGAGTTCTGCCGTGACGTTTAGTGGAACCAACTCACTATTTCTCTGGTCAAGCTGCAGATTAGAAATCTATTTTCCAGTCTGTTCAGCTCCCTGTCTCCCTCTTGAGCCTATACAGTCCAGTTAATATGTATATATTTATTACTGTAGTGCAATCAAGCTTTGTATAGAGTAATGGATATGCTGGGCTTTCTTTCAGCATGCTGGATAGTCCGACTGCTGCTCAACACACACACACACACACACACACACACACACACACACACACACACACACACACACAGATCAAGATCTCCAGCAATCCAACATGCCCTTTGCTACAATCAATAGTGTTGTTCAGGGAGCATGAGCTTTGCTTATTGGAGCAGTAGGCAGGGTGTATCCCAGACCACTGTGCTCTGTGTTGAGTAGGGTTCCAACTTTGTAGCATGCTGGTAGCACAGGGCATGTCAGCTCAGTGTGAGTAAACACAAAAAAGAGGACAAACTTGTATTTATTTATGTTTATGCAACCTTACTTCATTACAGTAATACAGTAGGAAACTTCAGCTGGGCTTCAAAAACAAACAAATCTCCACATTCTGGGTGCCACATGTATCCCATGCATTACTGGCTATGAAGATCGTTGTAATATTTGTCATAGTAGCAGCTATGTAGTGCAAAAAAAATAAAAATAAAATACACTTGACCATATTTAATTAGTGTTCCCGAGGTAAGATCTGTTTTAGACAGGATGATTTGCTCATAACAAACAGTGTGTGTGTGTATGTGTGTATATATACTGTATACAGTACTGTACAAAGGTTTTAGGCAGGTGTGTAAAATGCTGTAAATTAAGAATGCTTTCAGAAATAGAAGTGTTAATAGTTTATTTTATCAATTAACAAAATGGAAAGTAAATGAACAAAAGTGAAGTCCAAATCAAATCAATATTTGGTGTGACCACGCTTTTCCTTCAAAAGAGCATCAATTCTTCTAGGTACACTTGCATATAGTTTTTGAAGAAACTCAGCAGGTAGGTTGTTCCAAGCATCTACTGTGGATGTAGGCTGCCCCAAATTCTTCTGTCTTTTCATGTAATCCTAGACGGACTGCATGATGTTGAGATCAAGGCTCTGTGGGGGCTAAACCATCACTTCCATGACTCCTTGCTCTTCTTTTTGCTGAAGATACTGTAGTTCTTCCTAATGACATTGGCTGAATGTTTGGGGTCATTGTTCTGCTGCAAAAAAAAATTGTGACCAATCACATGCCTCCCTGATGGTATGGCATGATGAATAAGTATCTGCCTGTATTTTTTAGTATTGAGAACACCATTGATCCTGACCAAGTCCCCAAATCCATTTGCAAAAATGCACCCTCAAACTTGCAAAAAAATTTGCAAGATTTGACTCATCGGTCCAGAGCACCTGCTGTCACTTTTCTGGACCCCAGTTCTTATGTTTTCGTGTATAGTTGACTCCCTTAGCCTTGTTTACATGTTGGAGGTATGGCTTTTTGGTCACAATTGTTCCATAAAGACCTTTTCTGGTCAGACTTTATCCTGACAGTAGATGGGTGTACTTTGGTCCCTCTGATTTCCACCAGTTCTGTGCTGATGGCACTGCTGGGCATCTTCCAATGTCAAAAGGGAAGTAAGCATGATGTGTCTTTCATCTGCTGCATTAATTTTCCATGGCTGACCATTGTGTTTATGGTCCTCAATGTTACCCAATCACTGGTGTCCTCAACCTGATATATAATACACAAGTGGGTGGTGCTTCAGTTTACCTGCTGCATATTTTTTAGGGGGGAATATTTTCCATCATTTTGTGTGGTTGAAGCTTTATTTAAATTAAATGAATTTTTGCAGAATGATTTTATCCTGTTATATTAGGTGGCATTGGATTTGTGTTTTTTTTACAACAAAGATGTTTTTCTTGCATATGTTCATATCTAGATAACACTGTGCACATTTTTCTTGTGACATCTAGAAATAACAGTAGATATTGTAGAAGAGACAGAATTTTGTTATTTTTGTATTACTGCCAATGCCATCCATAGATGCATCCAATATGAAGTTTGCAGTTAATTCTTCTTTAACCTTTTCCCTGCCAGCACCTGTGCTCCATGTTGTACACTCAGGTGGCCAGGCCATTTTTGAAAATTTTCACTTATAGCTTTCAAAGTTTGTAAAAGACCTCCCGAACCATATATTTTCTGCAAGCACATGATCAGTAGAATAAAAAGGTGATACTGATTTTGTAGACCCCACGGTATTTGCGAAAACGTTTATCAAACCAATATATTTGCAAAAAATACATAACTATTTTTAGCAGATAAAAACACAGTAAATTTTACAAAATTCATACTTAATATAAACGTATTGAGTTAATAAATAAATATTTGTAACTTTTAAATTGTGCCTTTCTGCGAAATGGTGAAATTTGAACAGACGCCAAAGTGTAAATTACCATTTCTCTCTTACAGATTTCATAATTTGTGAAAAAAAAACAAAACCATGAATTTTCTGAAAACATATGACCTCTAGTATAAAAAGAAGGTGCTACTGATTTTTTAGACCCTGCAGTATTTGTGCAAATGTTTATCAAACCAATATATTCACAAAAAATACACTAAAGCCATTATTAGCGGATAAAAGCACAGTTTTAATTTTTCCCTTATGCCGCATACACATGATCGGTTTGTCTGATGAAAACGGTCTGATGGTGTGTGTGCCCCATCAGTTTTTTTTCCCCATCGGTGAAAAAACATAGAACCGGTTTTAAAATTATCTGATGGTTAAAAAAGATAGAAAAAAAAAAAGATCATCTGTGGGGAAATCCATCAGTTAAACATCAACGCATGCTCAGAATCAAGTCGTCGCATGCTTGGAAGCATTGAACTTAATTTTTCTCAGCACGTCGTCGTGTTTTACGTCACCGCGTTCTGACACGATCGTTTTTTTAACTGATGGTGTGTAGGCAAGACTGATGAAAGTCAGCTTCATCGGATATCTGATGACAAAATCCATCAGACCGTTTTCATCGGATGAACCGATCGTGTGTACAGGGCATAACAGTATTCAGAATTTGTGAAATACCCCCCCCCCCCAAAAAAAAAAAACCCCAAATATTTCCTGAAAGCATAGGACCAATAGAATACAAATAAGGTGCTATTAATTTTTAAGGCCCCACGATATTTGTGCAAATATTTTCACCAAAAATACACTAAGGCTGCTTTCACACTGTAAGCACCCGGGCGTCGGTGGTAAAACACTTCTATTTTTAGCTGCACTTTACCTGAGGTTGGGCTAAGGGCGCAGAGGATTGCACCCCAAACCCACCCACCAATTAATATTCGCCATTGTCTTCTGGCTTCTCCTCCTTGCCAATCGGGATGAATAGGGTTGGCCGGGAGGAGAAGCTGAGGAAGTCCTGGAGGGGTGAGTGCAAAGGGGGTGGACCTGGGGAATCTTACTATGTTTATGTTTTTTTTTTGGGGGGGGGGGGTCTTTTGTGAGATGATCAGAGTTATAGAATTGTTCAGCAGGGCCTACTGAACAATTCTGATATAAGCCTATGGTCATTGAAGTGACCATAAGCTTATAGGAGAGGGAGAAATTAGGGACTTGGCAGTGAAAGGGTTAAAGAGCCTATGTAAAATTTATGGGATAATAGAGACTTTTCCGTCTTCTACATGAAGCAGTGCTATGACTTGGGCCCTGCCAGGATAGAACTGTCACCAAACCCATCTTTGGAAGATGGTTTTATTTCATTCTTCCATCATTTGAGACATCACTCCGAAGAGCATTATTTCCAGACTTGTTAAAAAAATAATTGTTTTTTTAATTAAAAATCATTTTGAAATCATTAAAGCGGATCTCCACCCTAAAGTGAAGATCCGCTGATCCGAACCCTCCCCCCTTCCGGTGTCAAAATTGACACCTTTCAGGGGGGAGGGGGGTGCAGATAGACATGTATCTGCACCCACTTCCGGCCCAGCATTCACAGGCAAAAGACGGGCATTACATCACATCCCGTCTCCCGCCCGTTGTGTGCTGGGAACACTCGGCTCCCAGCACACAGCTGGAGCCAATTCGCGGGCGCAGCGCGACTCGCGCATGCGCCGTAGGGAACCGGGCAGTGAAGCCGCAGCGCTTCACTTCCTGGTTCCCTCACCGTGGATGGAGGGGGGAGCAGCAGGGTGACGAGCGATCGCTCATCCTCTGCTGCGGACGCCGCTGGACTCCAGGACAGGTAAGTGTCCTAATATTAAAAGTCAGCAGCTGCAGTATTTGTTGCTGCTGGCTTTTAATATTTTTTTTTTAGCTGAACCATCCGCTTTAAAAAGCAATAATGTTGCAACAAAATGTTCTACTTTTCTTTGGTATATGTTATTTTCTAAACCCAATTGTGAGGCACAGCATAGCACGTTTGGGGATTGGTCTTGGGCACCTGAGCTGATAAAGTTTACTTGCTCACTGTGAAGCTGCTAATCTTTCTCCTAATGAAAGGAGAGGCAGCACAGCTCTGTCACTCAGTTCAGCTTTTGTTAGTAAGTTCTAGTTAAAGCAGTATTAAAACATGTATTATATTGCAGCTTACCAGTTCTTAGATGCAATGGCTGCATTTGTTTTCTTTTTTAGGCTTGCTTTCTTTTATTTTCATCTGGTGATCCAGCCAGTAAGTCCGCTGTTTTTCAGAAGAGGCTCTCGTGCAGTTACAGTGATGAAACAAAAACAATCAGTTTACCACTGACAGTGGTGCTACTGCTTACAATGATCAGCTTGTCTGTATATGTGTCTCTGCGTGTGTATGTGTGTATATGTGTGTGTGTGTGTGTATATATATATATATATATATATATATAGACACACTCTCACAGTTTGGCTTTCTACTTTAGCTAACTGCAGTGAACTTGTGGCTCTGTCACGCAGCCCTTCAGTGGCTCTGTCACGCAGCCCTTCAGTGGCTCTGTCACGCAGCCCTTCAGTGGCTCTGTCACGCAGCCCTTCAGTGGCTCTGTCACGCAGCCCTTCAGTGGCTCTGTCACGCAGCCCTTCAGTGGCTCTGTCACGCAGCCCTTCAGTGGCTCTGTCACGCAGCCCTTCAGTGGCTCTGTCACGCAGCCCTTCAGTGGCTCTGTCACGCAGCCCTTCAGTGGCTCTGTCACGCAGCCCTTCAGTGGCTCTGTCACGCAGCCCTTCAGTGGCTCTGTCATTCAGTCCATTAGTGCCGTCATCAGTGGATCAGCTTCAATCCCTCCTTTTACCGCACAGTCAGGTGTGCAACCCAACTCTGCTAATTTTTCTGAAACAGACTTTTTACATTTATTTTTCCCTGGACCAAACTATCCTTTTTGCAGAGCAACATATTCCCGTCAACCCCAATTCGTCCTATGCCTTTGTTGTTTTTGGGCCTTAGTTTAACATGGGGCTTACAAATAAAAATTAAGTGTATGCCTACTGGTCCACAAACCCCATCCATTACATGCCGACTTATTCTGCTGTCATGTCCAGGACACGCTATGACATGATCATGCGCTTCCTGCATTTCAATGACAACTCACAGTGCCCCCCCCCCCCCTGAGATCATCCCAACCACAATAAATCTTAAAAAATATGCCCACAAATAAATAATTTTCTTTATCGTACATCACGGGACACAGAGCGCATAGCCATTACACTTGGGTTATATGGGTACCTTCAGGTGATGGACACTGGTGTAATCAATTTCACAGGAAGTTTCCTCCCTATATAACCCCCTCCCACTGGGAGTGCTTCAGTTTTTTCGCCAGTGTCTTAGGTGTTGGTCACGTCTAGCTGTCCCTCGGAGGTCTCGGGACCCAGGATAGCTAGCCGGATCCGTCCGAAGTGCTTCAAAGCCAAGGTGTACGGTACCCGGGCCCTGCTGGAGTGGGGTTTTGCCTATAATGCCTCTCCTTGGAGGGCTGGATTCTGGGCTCCAGTGCCTTAGTCTCTTCCAAGAACTAAACGCTACTGATGCCAGGATGCTATATAGGTCCAGGTGTGTGGGTTCCTTAACACAGGACCCTGGTCCCTGAAGGTCCAAGACAATACCCACGGAGATGGGGGAAGATTGGGCCTCTTGCATTTTGCAATACCCTGCGGCGTGGAGCAGGTAAGAGGGAACCTGCAGGACTTGGTTCGACAGTAGGTATCCCCCTGGGGGTTCTGGGTCGGCTAATGGTATGCTTGTGCATCAGCCACTATCTCCACTATGTCTTTTGAGGCAGGATGGGATGTACTAATGTTTACCCAGATAACATGTAGGTATATGTATGCTTTTAAAGATATGTATTTGCTAATCCCCCCAGATCTGCCTGTTAGCATGATACTGCAGCCCCACGTACTATAAAGGGGGAATGCTGGTGAAACTCCTGTTTCTTAGGAAGCCTATGGGGACAGCTTCCTCTGTGTGTGCACTACATTAAGTATTGGTGCTTACCTGGTGTCTGTTGGGTTGCTAGCACTGGTCCATGCTTCTCCTCTGCTTTCTGCTTCCTCCATGTTGGTTTCAGCGTGGGGGGGGGATGGGGGGGGGGGCGGGCGAGCCAGCAGTGTCAGGTCTCAGTTAAAGCAAAGCATTTCCTGGCTGGTCATTCCCTCCTGAGAGCAGAGGAGAGAGAGGACACAGAGCACGCAGCTGAGCCATTCTGGCTATGCAGTGACACCTAGTGGTGGTTTGTGGATCTTCAGGTCTGGACTTGGCTCCATACTGACAAAAAAAAAAAGGAGTTTTTTTCTTAAAGGGACTCAGCCTTAGATCCGGCAGTATCTGAGTCGGTGCAACCTTGGGCTCAGGCTAACGGGCATTGGTGTTGCAATACTCACAGGATTTCCTCGGTATTGCCGCCTTCTCGGGCGTGTGAAAATTTGAAAAAAAAAAATATATATATAATTTTTTACCATAGCCTGTTCTTATTAATGATTCACTTCTAGCTACAACAGTTGGGTGTTGGCTACAGGGGTGTCTCAAGGTTGTGCAATGGCTCCCAAGGGATCAGGACCAGCTAAGGCTGCAAAGGGTGCCAAAAAACTAAAGAGGTCTCCATCGGGGTCAGAGGATTTGGGCCAGGCTCCAACGGTCCCACCCTCACCAGATAGACCACCGAGTAGCATGTTGCAGGAGCCATTGAGGGTGCTAGGGGCAGAGGCGGCCCCCAATCAACCCATTCCCGTTTACGTTACGGAAGAAATGCTAGCGACCACCCTGGGTGGGCTAGAGGAAAGGTTAACTGCTTTGATTGCCCCCTCTTTGCCAAGTGGCAAACGGGCTAGATCCCCGTCACCTAGATTGGTGTTTTCAGATGCAGAGGTCCTCTCTTCGGAGGAATTGGACCCACAGGAGGATCAAGCGGACCCGAGTCCCGACGGTTCAGACATTGAGGGTTCCACTGTAGATGAATTTTTTTTTTCGGCTTCTCAAGCGGAGAGCCTGTGGATCCAGTCTCTGACAGATATGGTTCGCACTGCTTTTAAACTTCCAGTGTCAGAACTATTAGCCCCTGCGGTATCCTCTTTAGGTTCTTCAAAAGCACCATTAAGTTGTGCGTCCTTTTCCGATTCACCCCCTTCTGGAGAGCGTGATTTTTCAGGATTGGGCTCAAGCTGATAGGATCTTTATCCCTCCTAAAAGGTTCTCTATTCTCTATCCTATGAAAGAGGAATTTGCAAAGAAATGGGCACTCCCTACTTTGGACGCAGCCATTTCCTGCGTGAATAAATCCCTGACCTGTCCGGTTGAAAATGTCCAGATGTTCAAAGATCCGGTCGACAAAAAATTGGAGACCCTACTGAAGGCTTCTTTTACCACAGTAGGTGCCGTGGTTCAGCCAGCAGTGGCAGCCATTGGCGTTTGTCAGGCGTTAAAGGATCAGACTAAACAGATATTAAGGGACATGCCGGCTCAGCAAACTCGTGAATTGGCAGACCTACCAAGGGTTCTCTGCTTTGCAGTAGATGCTATTAAGGACTCCATTCAACAGGCGTCCCGTCTATCTCTGCTGTTGGTTCATATGCGTCGCCTTTTGTGGCTGAAGAACTGGTCAGCAGAGGCACCCTGCAAAAGGCTTTTGGCAGGATTTCCCTTTCATGGTGGGAGACTATTCGGTGAAGACCTAGATAAATATATCCAGACCATATCAAGTGGTAAAAGTTCTTTCTTGCCTGTCAAGAAAAGATCGCGTGGGCCCGCGTTTAAGCAACAGGCCTTCGCAGGCTCGGCCCCTTCAACTTCCCGTCAGTATCGACGGCCTCCCGGGCGTTCAGCATTTAATAGCCGCCCACAAGGACAAGCCACGGCAGGCAAGAGGCCATGGTCTCGCAAGCCGGTTAAACCAGTCATCAAGTCAGATTCATGAAGGGGCGCCCCCACTCTCTTGGGTGGGGGGAAGGCTTCGGTTTTTCTCCGAAGTGTGGGAGGCCAGAATTCCCGACTCTTGGGTACTGTCCGTGGTAGCCACGGGCTGCAGGCTAGAGTTTCGGGAAGTCCCCCCTCTTCATTTTCAGGGGTCAAGTCTTCCAAGCGACCCATTAAAGAGGGCCTCTCTTGTAAAAGCATTGGATCGTCTCTTGCTCCAAGGAGTAATTGTAGAAGTACCAACCCAGGAATGGGGTCTGGGATTCTACTCCAACCTTTTCATAATACCAAAGCCCAATGGCGACGTCAGGCCTATCTTAGACCTCAAACGCCTAAATCGCTTTCTAAAGATTCAGACCTTTCGTATGGAGTCCATACGTTCGGTGGCAGCCATCCTACATCAAGACGACTTTCTAGCATCTATAGACATAAAGGATGCGTATCTGCACGTGCCGATCTACCCGGCACATCACAAGTTTCTTCGTTTTATGATAGATCACCGTCATTTCCAGTTCGTAGCCCTCCCTTTCGGGTTGGCAACAGCTCCGCGGGTATTCACAAAGGTGTTAGCCCCGGTGCTAGCCGTCCTAAGGACAGAGGGCATTTTGGTCCTGGCATACCTGGACAATCTTCTGGTTATCGACAGATCAGCTTCCAGCCTCAATCATGCAGTAGTTCGCACAGTTCGGCATCTAGAGGAATTCGGGTGGATTGTGAACCAAGAAAAATCGATATTGCAACCCAAAAAGCAGTTGGAATATCTAGGCCTTCGGCTAGATACAGACTGCCAGAGGATATTTTTACCTCAAGCAAAGGTCAGATCAATAACTCAAGCAGTTCAAGTGATCTTAGGCAAGAAGAGGCCGACTATTCGCCTATGTATGCGACTGCTGGGGAAGATGGTGGCCGCCTTCGAGGCAGTGCCCTACGCCCAGATCCATACCAGATATCTCCAGGCAGCCATTCTCTCGGCTTGGAACAAGTCCATTCAGGCGTTAGTTCTCTCCCCAGGAGTCCGGCGCAGCCTGTTCTGGTGGCTGGTCCCTCAAAATTTGTCAAAGGGGAAATCCTTTTGCCCCATCACGTGGAAGATAGTAGCCACGGATGCCAGCCTGTCAGGTTGGGGGGCAGTTCTAGAAGGACAGACCCAGCAAGGGCAGTGGTCGGAGGCAGAGAAACTGCTTCCCATCAATATCCTAGAGATCAGAGCTGCTCGGCTGGCCCTGGTCACCTGGACTCTCCCCCTTCAGGGTCTGCCAGTAAGGATACAGTCCGACAATGCCACTGCAGTGGCATACATAAACCACCAGGGGGGCACGAGGAGCCTAGCGGCCCAAAGGGAAGTAAACCTGATTTTCTCATGGGCCGAAGCCCATGTACCCTGCATCTCGGCGGTGTTCATCCCAGGGATAGACAATTCTCAAGCAGATTTTTTGAGTCGTCAACAGTTGCTCCCGGGGGAGTGGTCTCTTCACCCCCAGGTATTCCAAGAGATTTGCCAAAGATTCGGAGTTCCAGATGTGGACATTATGGCAACGAGATCCAACAAAAAGTTGGACAAATTCATATCCCGAGCCAGGGATCCCTCGGCCTACGGGACCGATGCGTTGGTTTGCCCCTGGCACCAGTTTTCTCTCCTGTATGCATTCCCTCCACTGCAGATGATTCCCCGCCTTCTACGGAGGATCAGGGTGGAGCGCAGGCCTGTGATCCTGGTGGCCCCAGCCTGGCCCAGGAGGGCTTGGTACGCACTCATCGTGAGGATGTCAGTCGAGGCGCCGTGGCTGCTCCCCCTGCGCCCAGATCTGCTGTCTCAGGGCCCAATCTGCCACCCTGCTTCACAGCAGCTAAATTTGACGGCTTGGCGGCTGAATCCCTAATTCTTAAGGGCAGAGGCCTCTCAGCTCAGGTCATATCTACGTTGATTCAGGCTAGGAAACCAGTCTCTAGAAATATTTATTACAGAGTCTGGAGAACCTATGTGGAGTGGTGCGAGTCTCAAAAATGGCATCCTCAAAAGTTTTTTATTGACAGGATCTTGCGATTCCTCCAGGTTGGCGTTGACAAAGGGTTGGCTCTTAGTACTCTGAAGGGGCAGGTGTCGGCTTTATCGATATGGTTTCAAAGACCCTTGGCCACCCATTCGCTTATGAAAACCTTCTTGCAGGGGGTCTTGCATGTGAATCCCCCTATTAGAGCTCCCCTCTGCCCCTGGAATTTAAATCTGGTCTTGTCAGCTTTACAAAGGCAGCCGTTTGAACCTCTGACAGAAATCCCTCTTGTGCTACTAACCCGAAAGTTGGTTTTCTTGGTGGCTATGGCTTCGGCCAGAAGGGTTTCCGAGCTGGCAGCCTTGTCATGCAGGGAGCCATACCTTATTCTGCATAAGGACAGAGTGGTTCTGCGGCCTCAACCTTCTTTCCTTCCTAAGGTCATATCCAGTTTTCACTTGAATCAGGATCTAGTCCTACCATCCTTCTTGCCTACTCCCCAGTCCAGAGAGGAAAGACTGCTTCATACTTTGGACGTGGTTCGAGCCATGAGGGTCTATCTCAAGGCTACAGAGAAGATTCGGAAAACAGATGTGCTTTTTGTTCTTCCGGATGGCCCCAAGAAGGGTCAGCCGCCTGCCAAGTCTTCCTTGGCTAGGTGGATTAAGCAGCTGATTTTTCAGGCCTATGGTCTGAAGCGCGTTCCACCTCCCTTATCAGTTAAAGCCCATTCTACGAGGGCCATGAGTGCCTCCTGGGCGGCACACCATCAGATCTCTATGGCACAGGTTTGCAAGGCGGCAACCTGGTCTTCCGTACATACGTTTACTAAATTTTATAAGTTGGACGTTGCAAAGGGTACGGACGCAGCATTTGGGCAGGCGGTCCTACGGGCAGCAGTATAGAATCCTCTGGTCCGGGTCACGCCCCCTTTTCTCTGTTGGTGGAGCTACTTTACTTCCTGATAATTTTTTGTTTGGCTATTCTTGGCCTTACGGTCTCCCTCCCTTCATAGAGCATTGCTTTAGGACATCCCAAGTGTAATGGCTATGCGCTCTGTGTCCCGTGATGTACGATAAAGAAAAAAGGATTTTTAATAAACAGCTTACCTGTAAAATCCTTTTCTTGAAGTACATCACGGGACACAGAGCTCCCACCCCTCTTTTGGGGAACATTGTGTAACCTCGGAGGAATTGCTTGCTACAAAACTGAAGCACTCCCAGTGGGAGGGGGTTATATAGGGAGGAAACTTCCTGTGAAATTGATTACACCAGTGTCCATCACCTGAAGGTACCCATATAACCCAAGTGTAATGGCTATGCGCTCTGTGTCCCGTGATGTACTTCAAGAAAAGGATTTTACAGGTAAGCTATTTATTAAAAATCCTTTTTTTTCTAAGCAATTTGCAGAAATTTATGTCCGAGACAAAAACATTTGTTTAGACGAATCCCTTGTCCACTTCACTGGCTGCCTGCAAAACAAACTTTGAGGGAAAAAAACACTGGATATGTGTACGCCTTCCGCGTGTACGAAGGCAAAGACTCCCATGTCCAGCTCCCTGAGTGCCCAATGTACATCGGAACAAGCGGAAAAATTGTCTGGTATACCCCTTGTTCAAAAAAAGACCATCATATATACCTAGACAATTATTGAACCAGTTTGCCCCTTTTCCACCACCTGTACCATGAAAAAAAACATTGACCTGTGGTACCAACAGTAACAAACAGGAATGGCTTCCCACAAAATGTTGTAGAAACAAGGCTACAAAGGGGGGAATCCACACTCTGAGGAATGAAGTGGAGGGACAAGAGATGTTTACATCCTGTCCATCATCCCCAATGACACCTGGATAATCACAGAAGATGCGGTCCCATTGTAAAGCCTGAATGGATTTAAATGACCAGATGCTACAGCCCTATTTACCAACTAGAAACTCCCGTTTCTGGTATAAACAAACAAAGTTGCATTTTATCTCTTCCATTTGGCTATGTCTAATTTGTTCATCTATTAATAGTCAACCGAAAGATCCAGCACCTTTCTCAAATATATATTGGAGAAATTGTCACTGCTATGATTTATCAGAAAGGATCCACCCCAGGAAGCATTGGGTCTGATTGTGTGAGTCGACTTCACGAGCAACATTTTTCAGAAAACATTCCCCCCAAAGAACGAGGAAGAAGGCGCCAAAGAAATGTGTATGCAGCAGAGGCGGAGTTAGAAGAGAAACTAGTTATCATTGTCCCCAATCTCCCTCCCAACCAGGCCTATGCATTGGAGAATGCTTCAGACCTTATCGCACATCCATAAGATATTATTTCCTCTTATGCTTAACAGCCTGCCATTTCCCTATTTCTAGTACCTGTGTGGATAATTTTCCTGCTGCCTCGATTGACCACGACTCTACCTTCCACGTTAACTGACCCTGGCCTGTTTACCGACAATGCTTCTGCCTGCCGTGTGGATTGTTTCTAAACCACGTTTCTGCCTTCCACGTGCACTGACCTCGGCCTGTTACGTGACCGTTTTTTTTGTCTGCCGATTTGGACTGATCTTTTGTAGTAGTGGGATGCAAGATAACAACAGAGTCTCACATATGTGAGGGGCTTCAGAATATTGTTCTGAGTAGAGTAAAACCGTTTTTGGTTTTCTCCTGGGTTTTGTAATTCCCAGAACAGGGTCTGGAGACCAGAGGCTTCAAAGAGGTTTGGGTGGGAGAAGCCTCTACCCCTGTCCCCATGCTTTCCTGACTGAGGCCCTAAGCTTGATGTTCCTTCCTGCTGCTTGGACCAATACTTTTGGCTGTGCTGATCACATCTCTGCCTGTGGCCTGTAATGACCCAGGACTTTATGGACCATGTTTCTCCCTACTGCCTTGACCAATACTTTGGCTGTACTTTTGCTGCCTGGACGATTCCTTTTGCTGCTCCTGACCATATATCTGCCTGCTACCTGGACCAATGCTTTGGCTATATTGAGAGTATCTCTGCCTGCTGCATGTACTGACTATGGACAGTACTGCTGCCTGGACGATTCCTTTTGTGGTCGCTAAGCACATCCCTGCCTGTACCGATGCTCTCCTGTGTGGACACCACAGGTAATCTTTTTGTTTACACTTTGCTCAGCAGAATGTTTTTTTTTTTTTTTTGGGTGTAATTGGTATGTACATGCTATGTTTTAGAAATCTGAACAGCCTTCAAAAATGGGATAGGTTGTCACTCAGGAAAGAATATGTAGTTTATATTCCTAGAACAACTGATGGTACTTCTTGGATTTTGGGCCTCTGTATATGACCAGGCTGTGGAAAAGTCTTGCATGTGGTATTACCATATTCAGGAGCAGTAGCAGAATGTATTTTGGGGTGTAATTTTTCTTTCCACATTTTCCAATTTTTTGGGGGAAAAAATTATTTATTATGCCTTTATAGAATATACGTTGTACTGTTTGCGTTCTAAAATGTAGTTAATTTGTGGGTATTTCCATTTTTCTGATGCTCCAGGGCCTTCAAAAATGTGATAGGTAGTCAAAAAATGATATGTGTAATTAATGTCCCTGGAATACCTGGAGGTGCTACTTGGATGTTGGGCTTCTGTATGTGGCCATGCTGTGAAAAAGTCTCGCACATGCTATTACCATATTTTTAGGACGAGTAGCAAAATGTGTTTGGGAGTGTAATTGCAAGTGTGCTTATGCTGTGTGTGAGAAACAACTTGTTGGTATGAAAATTGTCTGTAAAACAAAAAAATATATACGTTTCTTAATTTTCTCAAGATTTGTGAGAAAAAAATCACAACTTCAAAAAAACATGCCTCTTACTAAATACCTTGGATTGTTTACTTTCCAAAAAGGGGGCATTTGGGGGGTATTGTAATTTTCAAAACAGGGTGTGGAGACTGGAGGCCATTCTTTCCTGACTGAGGCCCTAAGCTTAATGTTCCTTCCTGCTGCCTGGACCCATAGCGCTGAACCGAAATTCAAACCGTGTGAGGCCAGCCTAAGGGATGGGCTATGTTGTGTTTTGATGGATGCATTACAACACTAAAATGCATGTCATTGTTCCGCATTATGTCTTCCCATCTCAGCAGAACATCAAAACACATAACATTTTATTCAAAGCATTGGCAACAGCTATTAACATGCCTTGGCCAATGACTGTTAAACCTATCCACTCTAAATTCTAAATTAGAGCATCAAAATGTGTGTCGGTGCGCCAAAATGTATGTCAACACACAAAATAAGCATGTTTGGCTCACAACAATGCACCTGTCTAACTCTAAAAACAATGCACCTCTATGCCCACACATAGATCTGAATGGGGGCTAAGAGAGAGTTCTACAAAATACAATTATTTGTTGCTTTAATCTTTTTGTTTTTTTTTGTTTTATTAAAGTGATACTAAACCTTCCGCTTTTTTCTGCTTATCCTGCTCCTTTAAAGGGGTTGTAAAGGTTAATTTTTCCCCCTAAATAGCTTCATTTACCTTAGTGCTGTCCTCCTTCACTTACCTCATCCTTCGATTTTGCTTTTAAATGTCTTTATTTATTCTGAGAAATCCTCACTTCCTGTTCTTCTGTCTGTAACTCCACACAGTAATGCAAGGCTTTCTCCCTGGTGTGGAGTGTCATGCTTGCCCCCCTCCCTTGGACTACAGGAGAGTCAGGACGCTCTCTACATTGCAAATGGAGAAAAGAAACTGTGTGTTAATGGGCGTCCTGACCCTTCTGTAGTCCAAGGGAGGGGGCGAGCATGACACTCCACACCAGGGAGAAAGCCTTGCATTACTGTGTGGAGTTACAGACAGAAGAACAGGAAGTGAGGATTTCTCAGACGAAATAAGGACATTTAAAAACAAAATCGAAAAGGATGAAGTAAGTGAAGGAGGACTGCACTAAGGTAAAGGAAGCTATTTAGGGGAAAAAAATGTAACCTTTACAACCTCTTTAAGGTAGTGTAGTGCGATTTAACTTACCTTTTCCTTAATTTCTGTTTTAAAATGCTTATTTTGGGGGTCTGTTTTCCCCACTTCATGTTCTCTGCCTAGATGGTTGCCCTGTCAGCAGAGCCGTTCTGAAGGGGGTTACCATGTGCATGTGCGCTCCCTCCACAGGGACTACCCCCCTGCGGGAAAATGCTGTCTGTGCTCTCACAGGCACGGAGATATTGACAGAACAGCGGAAGCGGCAGCCGTGTAAGGCCGCGTACACACGATCAAATCTATCTGCTGGAAACGGTCGGCCCGACCGTCCCAGCAGACAGATTCAATCGTGTGTACGGGCGAGCCGACGGATTTGGCCAGCCGACAGATTTGAAAGCATGCTTTCAAATCTGTCGGCTGGGAACCCGTCCGCCCGACATGTCTGCTGGTTAGTACGTTAACCAGCAGACATGTCTTCTCGCACACGCGTCGAATGGTTTTGACGCATGCGCGGAAGTGTTTTACTTCCTGGTGCGGTGACGTGGCGGCGTCAACGTCACCGCCACGTCAGCGCGCCGTCTGCCGGCAGGGATTTTGGTTTGATCGGGTGTACACGATCAAACCAATATGTCCCCAGCAGACAGATTTGTTCAAATCGGTCTGTCCGACCGATTTGAACAAATGTGTCTGCTCGTGTGTATGGGGCCTAGGACGTAGCTCCACCTCCCATGCTCGTTCTTGTTCAAGCAGTCAGGAGAATGCGGCAATGCACATGCGCGATGCCACCAAGAGTAAATGAAATTGTAGTTCACATTCACATATTTCGTAGTGGTGGGGAGGGTGCTCCAATACCCGGAAGCTGTGGAAATCTCAAGGAACTGTAATGGAGGAAGTGCCGAAAATAGGTACTGTATGTATTGGCGTATAACACTCACTTTTTTACCCTGAAAATAGAGGGTAAACTGTGCCTGCGTGTTATACCCTGGGGGCTGTGGAACGTTTTTTTCCTGAAACTTCCCTCTTAAAGTTAGGGTGCGTGTTTTACACCTGTGCGTGTTATACACCGATAAATACGGTATGTATAAAACAAAAACAACATTTTGGGGAGGAAATAATAGATCCTCGATGTATGTAGCATGTATATCGGATATATGCAAAAAAATATGTATCTTTACAACCCCTTTAACTTTCATGTTGTCATTTTATGTGGACTGACAGAACTCTTTATGTGACTGGCCTTCATGACTCATGATTTTACAAATCTTTTCTGTGAGTATTGATCTTCATGATTTAACAGCTGCTAGAGAGCATTTTTCAGACTTCGAGTGATCCTGAGGATGATAGATTGGATCCCTCTCGACGTTTGCCTGTGCTGAGGAGGGTGTGAAGTGAACTTGGAGTCCTGGCTCAGTCAAGGTGTTCTCATTTCAATTTGCACTCATTAGTTCTGCTTGAGGAGTGTTAATATTTATGAACTTACTAGTTCTACAATCAATCATGTTGTATCCATCACATCATCATCTTCCTGTCCTTATTTTATTTTGCTTTTCGGTGACAGCAGCTGCATGTTTTGGTTCAATGGTTTGCAATTAATAATCGCACATAGCACATCAGAATTAAAATATTCATTTGAACAGCATTACAGTTTCTACTACCAAATTTTTGCCCATTCATGAACCAAGTCATTTTGTGAGTGGTAATTGTAGGATCTAATTTTTGTTTTGTGTAAGGAGTAGAATGGTGTATATGTATAGGAGACTGTACGTAGGAGGTGCGTATACAACACTGTGCAAAAGTGTTAGGTAGGAGTGAAAAATGCTGTAAATTGACCACTTTGCTGACTTGTAACTTTACTGCTACAGGGCGGCTCGGCTGTGCAGAACCACCTAAATATACGTGATTTGTCATTCGCTGCAGCACAAGCTGCACTTTACAGACAGCCACGATGTGTAATTTTTTTTTCTCCTTCCTACAAAACAGAAAGTAAAAATTGTCACATTGCTTAGTAGAACAACACACAGTACACACTTTAAACATTATTGGGCACAGTTAACCCCTTAGTTGCCCCTAAATTTTAACGCCTTCTCAGTATGAGTAATCTTATGTTCACGCTTTGTTCAGCAGAATGTATTTTGGGGTCTGATTGGTATGTACATGCTATGTGTTAGAAATCTGAAGGGTCTTCAAAAATGCAATAGGTTTTCAGGAAATGATATGTGTAATTTATGTCCCTGGAACACCTGATGGTGCTCCTTGGATGTTGGGCCTCTGTACATGGCCAGGCTGTATAAAAGTCTCACATGTGGTATCGCCATACTCAGGAGCAGTAGCAGAATGTATTTTGGGGTGTCATTTTTGCTATGTACATTAGAGCTGCATGATGGTTAAAATATCGCTATCCCGATTCAAACCACCTCACGATCTCTATGGAGAATTTCCTGATTCATGAAACAAGTGTAGAGAGTTCTCTGCTGTCTTAGGAGCAAAGCTACATTTAAAAAAAAATGCTAATCAACAAGAATCCAACTTCAGATGAGTCTACTTATTTATTAAGCAGGTATCCTGCAGACAGTTGATTATAAAAGGGCATTCTTTAACCACTTGCTGACCAGCTTACTGCGGCAGAATGGCACAGCTGGGGGAAACAACGTTATGTTATTTCGCTTCGCCTTTTGGCCACTAGGCGAGTGCGCGGCGGGCGCAATGACTGTCGGGGAGCACCCACGATCGTTCGTGACAGAGCTAGAACTGGGATCTGTGTGTGTAAACAAAGTATGAACACTGATCTCTTTCTTCCCCTAGTAAGTACTACCCCCCCTACAGTTAGAGCACATTACTAGTAAAAAAATTATAATAAAAATGCTCTAAAATTACCCCCTATTTAGTAGACGCTATAACTTTTGTGCAAACCAATCAATATACGCTTCTGGTGATTATTATTAAAAAAATATGTAGAAGAATATATATCGGCCTAAACTGAGGAAAACATATATTTTTTCTAAAATGTGGGCTATTTATTATAGCAAAAAGTAAAAGATACTGTGTTTTTTTTTCAAAATTGTCGCTGCTCTTTTGTTCATAGCGCAAAAAATCAAAACCGCAGAGGTGATCAATACCACCAAAAGAAAGCTCTATTTGTGGGGAAAAAAGGACGTAAATTTCGTTTTGGTACAACGTCTCAAGACTGAGCAATTGTCAGTCAAATGATGGCGTGGCAAATTGTAAAAAGTGCTCTGGTCAGAAAGGGGATAAAATCTTCCAGGACTGAAGTGGTTAACAAAGAAAACCTCTTCATGCTGTCAGCAATAGCACCACTTGGGGAAAAAAAAATTACGCAAGGCCCGAGAAAGAAAATGATTTCTTTACACAAGAAAGGTGAAGGCTACAAGATGCTCAGCAAAGCTTTACTCATCAGTCAGAATACTGTTGCAAAAATGTAAATTTAATTTTAACAGTTGGAACTGCAGCCATCACACAGAGACATCCAGGCCTTCTATGGAAGTTAACACCTCAACAGGAGCTTCTTATGATGAGAAGGGTTGAAGAAAATTTGTGTGTGTGTATATATATATCTATCTATATCTCTCTTGATGCCAAGCTGAATAAAAGTTTATCTTAAATTTGACATTATAGGTGGATTCAAAGATAACTTTTTATTAAATTATTTAAATATTAACTACATTAAACTATTATTTTGCCTTACTTGGAGTTCTTAGCTCACTTTTTGCAGCTTTCCCTGGTGGGGTTGATTTACTAAAACTGGTGGTGTAGAGAAAGGACCTGCAGCGCTGGATGTCAACAATCACAGGAGACTGCAGGTATTAGATCTCTGAAAATATGCATCTTTGGAGAGGTAGGGTGGGATCTTTTTTTTTTTTTTAGTTCAATGAGATCCCATTAAGACTAGGGCCTTTCATAGTTTGTTATTGGTAAATTGCTGCTTGCATCCAATTGATCTAATTTAGATTTTTTTTTTTGCTTTATAGAGATGCATGTTGAAGAGCCAAATTTTTTCACTATCACTTCATTATTTACTTTCATTTTGTTGTTTTTCATTTTAAGCGCCAATATGTTCAGTTACATATACCTGTAAATAACCACAGTCAACGTTCTAAAAGCAATTTGTACTACTTCTTTGCAAAGTAAATCTCATGTGGAACTATATATTTTTTTATTTTTTTGGGGTGGGGGACCGACAAGAGATGAAAGGTATATGTCTCTCCCAGTGTGTTGTTTTGTGCGTCTTCTGGACTCTTAACAGGGTATTCCTTATTTAAGCATCCTCAGGTGAGGTTTATTAACCTCCCTGGCGGTATGATTCTGTCTGGAATTACGTACCAGAAGCGGTACAATTATTTTGCATGGAAATTCTGCGTTTTATACTGTAGGCCTGCAATTCTTAGGAATAATTCACTTAAATTTGTCCAAACAATAGTCTAGTAAACATCTCTGGTATGATAAAGTTTGAAACACAAAATCATAAAATTATAATATAATAAATAACTATAAATAATTATAACAAATAATAATGTAATTATAATAAAAATTATTCACTAATGTAATCAAATCAAAATCACTGAAATTTGCCCTGTTGCAGAATTGTCGCTGTGATTACTTTTATTTTTTTATGACGAATTTCCCCACAAATCGCTATCGCTCAATTCTGCAAGTGATTCTCATTTATTATTGCTGTTTTCTAGCTGCTCTAAAATCACTTTTGACATAAAGGGACACTTTTGGTTGCTATGGACAATCTACAGTTTGCAGGCACAAAAAAAATGTTTTTATTATGTAAAAGTACATGCAGGGCACTGGGCAGACCACTAGGGACAATGGGGGGTGTGTACTTTAATATAAGATTAGGGTGTGTAATCTATAAGATTACAGTATTCTGTATGTAATGTGTTTGTTTACTTTTTTGAATTTGCCGCCGGTCTCTGCCCCCGTGCGCCGTTACGTCGCAGGGAACGGAGATCGGCGGCGCGCGGGCACTGTGTGAGTCGAATGGAGGACGCCACTCGCTCACACAGCGTGGATGCATCGCTGGATCCAGGGACAAGGTAAGTACAGTAACCCTGCCTGGATACAAGGTAAGCCAGCGCGCTGCAGGCTCTGCATATTCACCCCGAGCGCAACTCGGGATATCGATTTTTACATAAAAAATCCACCCCGAGTCACGCTCGGGCATACCGCCAGGGGGGTTAAGAAGGATATTCACTACCTGAGTAATTTTGTTTTTAATATTTCCCCTAACTTTTCTGCTGGTTTATCTGCAATAAATATACACCCAGTGAATGCAGCGTTGATCTGTTGTGATCGGCTGCTCTGCTGCCACCATCTTGACATCATTGAGAGCCAGCTGTCCTTTCTTGGTTCTTGCAGTTTACCGATGATGCTTCCACCATCCTCCAGCACTGTTTGTCACAGCTGAACCTTCCTGAGATATATATGATGTATATAACTCAGATGGCTACATGAACAAGGTAACATAATTCTCACCTAGGTAAGAATGGACCCAGGAATGGGATTAACTGGGAATTAAAAATAAAAGTAATAAATACAATTTAAAAAAGTTGTATTTTTCATTGGAGAAGGGAGAGGCTTGCGGTGGGGAAGCTGTTTTTCTTATCTTCTGACCCAGGCCTGGCAGTAGACACCACACTGTGTAAAAAATAAGCAAACTAATAGTCGCTCCTATTGGAACGGTTCCATTGAACACAGCGGAGCGCGTCTTGTCAGGCGGCTGAGTCGCCTAACGAGTCGCCCCTGTGTGAACCGACTTTAAGAGAAATCGTCAGTTAGGCCTGACTGGTTGAACAGTGATGGAAAGTCTTTAGCAGCCTGAGTGACAAGGTTTATTTTCAGTGTTTGTTTTGTTTTGCTGTTTTTTTCACAGTGCACTTGTAAATACTTTATAGCACCTAAATAAACCCTGCCATGTTTTACAATGCGTTAGCTCGCAAAGCATAATTAGGAAAGGGGGCCTTAAAGGAGTTGTAAAGGCAGAAGTTTTTTTATCTTAATGCATTCTATGCATTAAGATAAGAAAACTGTGGCTAGCAGCCTCCCCAGCACCCCCCTAATTACATACCTGAGCCCCATCTCTGTTTGCGACGTCCACGAATGTCTAAGCTGACAGCCACATGAGCCAATCAGTCAGTCAGCCAATCAGGGGAGTTAGGGGCTGAATGGACACACAGAGCTGTGACTCGTCTCCAGTGCCCCCATAGGAAGCTGCTGGCTGTGGGGGCACTCGACAGGAGGGAGGGGTCAGGAGCAGCAAAGAGGGACCCGAGTACCGGAGGATCTGTGCTTTTTTTTTTAATTACAATCACTTTAATATTCGATAAAAGTATCTTAAGGTATCTGTAGTCGTCAGAGTATCTATCTGTGCTCTATCAGTTGAGCAAAGTTTTATTTATTACACGTATTTCTATGCCAAAAATGTACGCAGCATAACATTACATTACATACAGTGTGTGTGTGTGTGTGTGTATGTGTATACATGTATGTATGTGTGTGTGTATATATATATATATATATATATATATATATATATATATATATATATATATATATATATATATATATATATATATATATATATATATATATATATATAATATATATACACAGAGTTTGATAAACCCTGAGCGCCAGGTCGCAATTGTGACTAGAATTAGTGACCTGGAGCGGCACAGCTGGGGTATCCTGTGTCTTTGTGCACTACCACCTCTGTGCGATCGCGTCGGGCCGCGCCGGCCGGTAATTGAGGCCGCGGCCTTCTGCAGGCCAATACTTCCTTCTGTGATCTGGCGCCATCTTGTGGTGGCTGCTGGTATGACAAGACAACCAGAATTGCTAATGGAGCTTCACCTGTCTGTTTTCACTGCCATCTCATTCCCTCTAATTAGAATCCCCAAACATTATAGAATAAAAAATATATAACGCCCTAGAGAATAAAATGACGGTCGTTGCAATACTTTCTGTCACATCGTATTTGCGTAGCGGTCTTGCAAGCGCACTTTTTGGGGTAAATACACTTTTTTTAAATAAAAAAATAAAAAATAAGACACCAGTAAAGTTAGCTCAATTTTTTTTATATTGTGAAAGATAATGTTACGCCGAGTAAATTGATGCACAGCATGTCTCGTTTCAAAATTGCGTCCGCTCATGGAATGGTGACAAACTTTTACCCTTTAAAATCTCCATAGGCGAAAAAAATCTACAATTGCGCTCTACCAATTGCGGCGATACCTCACATGTGTGGTTTGAACACCGCTTTCATATGTGGGCGCTACTCACGTATGCGTTCGCATCTGCACGCAAGCTCAGCGGGATGGCACTCCTAACGTTTTTAGCTGCTATATATACCAAGTAAATTTGTCAAGCCCTGTTGTGTGTGTGTATGTATGTGTATATATATATATATATATATATATATATATATATATATATATATATATATAATATATATATATATATTGTACATTATAGCAATCAAGTGGCAATTCCCGGCTGTCAGAATAACATCTGGGGGTTGCTCATATCTCTGGGTGACAAGAACGTTACTTCCTAACGGCTGTTGTTTTTCCCTCACGGAAACGTTTCCGTGAGGGAAGAACAACAGCCGTTAAGGAATGTTATTCTGACAGCCAGGAATTGCCAACAAGGGGGAGAAGCAGATGGTCAAAAGACTGGACTTACTGTACATGCCCTGTGCACTTTAATTACAGTTTCCATCTGGCTCCTGCACTTCGGTGACTGCCTCCTGGTTGGGAAGATCCTTTTCCTTTGCATAATATCACCTAACTAGAGGGGCCTTGGGGAGAGAGGTTGTTTTAAAGTGCAGACTACACAGAAAAAAGAGCCGTTTACTCTCTACAGCTGCAATTTTTTGTTTCTGTTTTGCCGAGATACCTCCAGCAGAAAGGAAGGAAGCATAGATTGCCACTAAGGATTATCTGGATGCGTGACTAGACCTTTTAGAGTCTATCTTGAAGGGGAGAGGCTAGAACACAAGGGGTGTGGATTGTACAAGTGATCTACAAGCTTTCATCACATATTCTTTCTACACACTTTTCCCCCCCCCTCTTTGCACTAATTTGCACAATTGAAGAGACTATTACTTGTTTGTGAAGTTTTCCACACATTTTTCTACATTTTGGACTATTATTGTTATTTGAACTTCACATATGCATTTTTGCACCTTGATTGAATTTAAGCACTTTTTTCTGATTATTATTGCACTTGTACTGTGATCGAACTTATGCAATTTTTTTTGCACATAGTATTGCATAGATCGCACTTTATTGGATAGTTACAAGTGCACATATATAACGCTGCTTCACTTGATTGCTATTGTGCTGGAGGCGCTATAGAAGTCAATATACAACATTTATTACCGTTTTTATTTATTAAGTCTTATTCAACACTTTGAGTAGCGTACAAGTACCCTACTTGTTTATATATTTTACATGCACTTCAGTCCTTAGATTATAAGCCTCCTTATACCACTAGCTTACATTCACAGACATGCTAGTGCCAATTCAGACAGGAGTCACTTAACCTACCAGCATGTCTTTGGCGTTTGGGAGTTTGGGAGTGTGCACAGGGTGTGCCAGGTGTGCCCAGGCACCTAATCACCATGTGCAGAACAGATTCCACCTACTGACCTGGTTCCCCCTCCTTCCACCCACAGCACTGTTGGCTTCTCTCCCACCAGTTGTTGCTGCGGATGTTTTAGGATGAGTGGGGGAAGGGGCCAGTAAATATGCCATTTACCGACCCCCTTCCCTTTCCGAATGAACATTGTGAGTGATCGGTAGAGTGTGTTTGAGCTTTGAGGTGCACACCCTAATGCCAAAGGCTGTGCACACCTATGCACACAGGCATAAGGAGAACATGTAAACTTCATGCATTTAGTGCTGTGGCTGGGATTCAAAGCAATGACCCTAGTTAAAGCTTCTTTGCTGTCAGCCAGTAAAGGTGTTACTGTAGTAGAGATAGGGGACTTGCTATACTACAAGGGAAAGCAGTGTAATGGACTCCTGGTACTACAGGGAAACCAATGCAGGGGACTCATTGTACTACAGGGAAAAGCTTCGGAGACTCGCTGTACTACTGGGTAAATGTGCAGGGACTTTCTGTACTACAGGGATAAACATTGTAGGGGACTCACGGTACTACAGGGGCAAAGCAGTGTAGGGGAATCACTGTATTACAGGGGGAAAGCAGTATAGGGAGTTACTGTATTACAGGGAAAAGTAATGCAGCTTACTCACTGTACTACTGGGGAAAGCAGTGTAGGGGACTTGCAATACTGTAGGGGAAAGCAATGTAGGTTACTTACTGTACTACATGCAGTGTAGGGTACTCACTGTACGACAGGGTAAAGCAGTGTAGGGTACTCGTTGTACTATAGGGACTGTAGTCTGCAGTGTTCTGGCTATACCACAGGGAAAATCAGGGTAGAATACTCACACTACTACAGGAAAGAGCAGTGTAGGGTTCTTACTGTACTACAGGGAAAAGTAGTATATAGGTATACTATACTACAGGGAACAGTAGTGTAGGGTACACTGTACTACAGATTCAATTAGTGTATCATACTCTATGTACTACAGGAAAGAGCAGTGTAGGGTTCACACTGTACTACACAGAAAAGCAATATAGGGTACTCGCTATACTAAAGGAATGAGCAGAGTAGGGTTCTCACTGTACCACACAGAAAAGCAATATAGGGTACTCGCTATACTACAGGAATGAGCAGTGTAGGGTTCTCACTGTACTACACAGAAAAGCAATATAGGGGCAGTATGGGTACTCGCTATACTACAGGTAAGAGCAGTGTAGGGTTCTCGCTGTACTACAGTGAAAAGTAGTATAGGGTTCTCTCTGTGTTACAGTTAAAAGCAGTGTAGGCTACTTGCTTTACTATGGGTAGGAGTGGTGTAGGGTTCTCACTGTACTACAGGTAAAAGCAGTGTAGGGTACTCACTGTACTACAGGGAAAAGCAGTGTAGGGTACTCACTGTACTACAGGGAAAAGCAGTGTAGAGTACTCGCTGTACTACGGGGAAAAGCAGTGTAGGGTACTCGCTGTACTACAGGGAAAATCAGTGTAGGGTACTCGCTGTACTACGGGAAAAAGCAGTGTAGAGTACTCGCTGTACTACAGGGAAAAGCAGTGTAGTGTACTCGTTGTGCTACAGGGAAAAGCAGTGTAGTGTACTCGCTGTACTACGGGGTAGAGCAGTGTAGTGTACTCGCTGTACTACGGGGTAGAGCAGTGTAGTGTACTCGCTGTACTACGGGGTAGAGCAGTGTAGTGTACTCGCTGTACTACGGGGAAAAGCAGTGTAGTGTACTCGCTGTACTACAGGGAAAAGCAGTGTAGTGTACTCGCTGTACTACGGGGAAAAGCAGTGTAGTGTACTCGCTGTACTACGGGGAAAAGCAGTGTAGGGTACTCGCTGTACTACAGGGAAAAGCAGTGTAGGGTACTCGCTGTACTACAGGGAAAAGCAGTGTAGTGTACTCGCTGTACTACGGGGAAGAGCAGTGTAGTGTACTCGCTGTACTACGGGGAAAAGCAGTGTAGAGTACTCGCTGTACTACAGGGAAAAGCAGTGTAGGGTACTCGCTGTACTACAGGGAAGAGCAGTGTAGAGTACTCGCTGTACTACAGGGAAAAGCAGTGTAGGCTACTTGCTTTACTTTGGGTAGGAGTGGTGTAGGGTTCTCACTGTACTACAGTGAAAAGCAGTGTAGGGTTCTCACTGTACTACAGGGAAAAGCAGGGTAGGGTTCTCACTGTACTACAGGGAAAAGCAGTGTAGAATACTCGCTGTACTACAGGGAAAAGCAGTGTAGGGTACTCGCTGTACTACAGGGAAAAGCAGGGTAGGGTACTCACTGTACTACAGGGAAAAGCAGTGTAGAGTGCTCGCTGTACTACAGGGAAAAGCAGGGTAGAGTGCTCCCTGTACTACAGGGAAAAGCAGGGTAGAGTAAGTGTAGAGTACTCGCTGTACTACATGGAAAAGCAGTGTAGAGTACTCGCTGTACTACAGGGAAAAGCAGTGTAGAGTACTCGCTGTACTACATGGAAAAGCAGTGTAGAGTACTCGCTGTACTACAGGGAAAAGCAGTGTAGAGTACTCGCTGTACTACAGGGAAAAGCAGTGTAGAGTACTCGCTGTACTACAGGGAAAAGCAGTGTAGAGTACTCGCTGTACTACAGGGAAAAGCAGTGTAGAGTACTCGCTGTACTACAGGGAAAAGCAGTGTAGAGTACTCGCTGTACTACAGGGAAAAGCAGGGTAGGGTACTCACTGTACTACAGGGAAAAGCAGTGTAGAGTGCTCGCTGTACTACAGGGAAAAGCAGGGTAGAGTGCTCCCTGTACTACAGGGAAAAGCAGGGTAGAGTACTCGCTGTACTACAGGGAAAAGCAGTGTAGAGTACTCGTTGTACTACAGGGAAAAGCAGTGTAGAGTACTCGCTGTACTACATGGAAAAGCAGTGTAGAGTACTCGCTGTACTACATGGAAAAGCAGTGTAGAGTACTCGCTGTACTACATGGAAAAGCAGTGTAGAGTACTCGCTGTACTACATGGAAAAGCAGTGTAGAGTACTCGCTGTACTACATGGAAAAGCAGTGTAGAGTACTCGCTGTACTACAGGGAAAAGCAGTGTAGAGTACTCGCTGTACTACAGGGAAAAGCAGTGTAGAGTACTCGCTGTACTACAGGGAAAAGCAGTGTAGAGTACTCGCTGTACTACAGGGAAAAGCAGTGTAGAGTACTCGCTGTACTACAGGGAAAAGCAGTGTAGAGTACTCGCTGTACTACAGGGAAAAGCAGTGTAGAGTACTCGCTGTACTACAGGGAAAAGCAGTGTAGAGTACTCGCTGTACTACAGGGAAAAGCAGTGTAGAGTACTCGCTGTACTACAGGGAAAAGCAGTGTAGAGTACTCGCTGTACTACAGGGAAAAGCAGTGTAGGGTACTCGCTGTACTACAGGGAAAAGCAGTGTAGGGTACTCGCTGTACTACAGGGAAAAGCAGGGTAGGGTACTCACTGTACTACAGGGAAAAGCAGTGTAGAGTGCTCGCTGTACTACAGGGAAAAGCAGGGTAGAGTGCTCCCTGTACTACAGGGAAAAGCAGGGTAGAGTACTCGCTGTACTACAGGGAAAAGCAGTGTAGAGTACTCGTTGTACTACAGGGAAAAGCAGTGTAGAGTACTCGCTGTACTACATGGAAAAGCAGTGTAGAGTACTCGCTGTACTACATGGAAAAGCAGTGTAGAGTACTCGCTGTACTACATGGAAAAGCAGTGTAGAGTACTCGCTGTACTACATGGAAAAGCAGTGTAGAGTACTCGCTGTACTACAGGGAAAAGCAGTGTAGAGTACTCGCTGTACTACAGGGAAAAGCAGTGTAGAGTACTCGCTGTACTACAGGGAAAAGCAGTGTAGAGTACTCGCTGTACTACAGGGAAAAGCAGTGTAGAGTACTCGCTGTACTACAGGGAAAAGCAGTGTAGAGTACTCGCTGTACTACAGGGAAAAGCAGTGTAGAGTACTCGCTGTACTACAGGGAAAAGCAGTGTAGAGTACTCGCTGTACTACAGGGAAAAGCAGTGTAGAGTACTCGCTGTACTACAGGGAAAAGCAGTGTAGAGTACTCGCTGTACTACAGGGAAAAGCAGTGTAGAGTACTCGCTGTACTACAGGGAAAAGCAGTGTAGAGTACTCGCTGTACTACAGGGAAAAGCAGTGTAGAGTACTCGCTGTACTACAGGGAAAAGCAGTGTAGAGTACTCGCTGTACTACAGGGAAAAGCAGTGTAGAGTACTCGCTGTACTACAGGGAAAAGCAGTGTAGAGTACTCGCTGTACTACAGGGAAAAGCAGTGTAGAGTACTCGCTGTACTACAGGGAAAAGCAGTGTAGAGTACTCGCTGTACTACAGGGAAAAGCAGTGTAGAGTACTCGCTGTACTACAGGGAAAAGCAGTGTAGAGTACTCGCTGTACTACAGGGAAAAGCAGTGTAGAGTACTCCCTGTACTACAGGGAAAAGCAGTGTAGGGTACTCCCTGTACTACAGGGAAAAGCAGGGTAGGGTACTCCCTGTACTACAGGGAAAAGCAGGGTAGGGTACTCGCTGTACTACAGGGAAAAGCAGGGTAGGGTACTCGCTGTACTACAGGGAAAAGCAGGGTAGGGTACTCGCTGTAGTACAGGGAAAAGCAGGGTAGGGTACTCGCTGTAGTACAGGGAAAAGCAGGGTAGGGTACTTGCTGTAGTACAGGGAAAAGCAGGGTAGGGTACTTGCTGTAGTACAGGGAAAAGCAGGGTAGGGTACTCGCTGTAGTACAGGGAAAAGCAGGGTAGGGTACTCGCTGTAGTACAGGGAAAAGCAGGGTAGGGTACTTGCTGTAGTACAGGGAAAAGCAGGGTAGGGTACTCGCTGTAGTACAGGGAAAAGCAGGGTAGGGTACTCGCTGTAGTACAGGGAAAAGCAGGGTAGAGTACTCGCTGTACTACAGGGAAAAGCAGTGTAGAGTACTCGCTGTACTACAGGGAAAAGCAGTGTAGAGTACTCGCTGTACTACAGGGAAAAGCAGTGTAGAGTACTCGCTGTACTACAGGGAAAAGCAGTGTAGAGTACTCGCTGTACTACAGGGAAAAGCAGTGTAGAGTACTCGCTGTACTACAGGGAAAAGCAGTGTAGAGTACTCGCTGTACTACAGGGAAAAGCAGTGTAGAGTACTCGCTGTACTACAGGGAAAAGCAGTGTAGAGTACTCGCTGTACTACAGGGAAAAGCAGTGTAGAGTACTCGCTGTACTACAGGGAAAAGCAGTGTAGAGTACTCGCTGTACTACAGGGAAAAGCAGTGTAGAGTACTCGCTGTACTACAGGGAAAAGCAGTGTAGAGTACTCGCTGTACTACAGGGAAAAGCAGTGTAGAGTACTCGCTGTACTACAGGGAAAAGCAGTGTAGAGTACTCGCTGTACTACAGGGAAAAGCAGTGTAGAGTACTCGCTGTACTACAGGGAAAAGCAGTGTAGAGTACTCGCTGTACTACAGGGAAAAGCAGTGTAGAGTACTCGCTGTACTACAGGGAAAAGCAGTGTAGAGTACTCGCTGTACTACAGGGAAAAGCAGTGTAGAGTACTCGCTGTACTACAGGGAAAAGCAGTGTAGAGTACTCGCTGTACTACAGGGAAAAGCAGTGTAGAGTACTCGCTGTACTACAGGGAAAAGCAGTGTAGAGTACTCGCTGTAGGGTACTCGCTGTACTACAGGGAAAAGCAGGGTAGGGTACTCGCTGTACTACAGGGAAAAGCAGGGTAGGGTACTCGCTGTACTACAGGGAAAAGCAGGGTAGGGTACTCGCTGTACTACAGGGAAAAGCAGGGTAGGGTACTCGCTGTACTACAGGGAAAAGCAGGGTAGGGTACTCGCTGTACTACAGGGAAAAGCAGGGTAGGGTACTCGCTGTAGTACAGGGAAAAGCAGGGTAGGGTACTCGCTGTAGTACAGGGAAAAGCAGGGTAGGGTACTTGCTGTAGTACAGGGAAAAGCAGGGTAGGGTACTCGCTGTAGTACAGGGAAAAGCAGGGTAGGGTACTCGCTGTAGTACAGGGAAAAGCAGGGTAGGGTACTCGCTGTAGTACAGGGAAAAGCAGGGTAGGGTACTTGCTGTAGTACAGGGAAAAGCAGGGTAGGGTACTTGCTGTAGTACAGGGAAAAGCAGGGTAGGGTACTTGCTGTAGTACAGGGAAAAGCAGGGTAGGGTACTTGCTGTAGTACAGGGAAAAGCAGGGTAGGGTACTTGCTGTAGTACAGGGCTTCTGAGGGAGAATATTGAGTGACCTTGTCTCATTAACAGTTTTATCCATTTTCTAAAATATATGCTAGAAAAGTTAATGAACTTCACTTTTTAATGCATAATAGATAATAAATGCAAATCCTTACAGGTTTCTTAGCAAGATGTTTGTAGAACTGCAGATTATTTTATATGCCAGTTTTAGACACAGTTGTTTCTATTTTTTTTTCACACTTTTCATCTTTGGCTTGAACCCGTTGCTGCGAGTCTGCACGTTCACATACCAGACTCTCAGTGTCGGAAGCTGGTAACATGTTTAAATCCTATCCCACTTATTTTTCTATGCTTGAAATCTGTGACTTTCAGGTGTGAATTCACAATCTGAGGCTGACTGGCTTGTGTGATGCCTGCAGACGGATAAAATGGTCACACTGACAGATCAGGCTTTTTTCTTGATAGCTTCTAATCAGTTTATATTTTTATGCTCCTTTCATAAAATAATTATGACACTGATCATATTAACGTTTATTTGCGGTCAATTCATTATAATTATTTTTCTGTTGGCATTATTTTTCGATATCCCGAACAATAAAATAAAAAATTTTATTCTGATGGTGACCTTTTTTGTCAACTTTTATCAAGGCAAAGGTACATATTAATAATATCATCTCAGGTCTGCTTTCTTTGTATTGGATACTTCTTAGGCATTATACCACATGTAACCACAGGGTTACTCCACTTTGGAAAGAAAACATAGCAATGTAATTTTCTGTAAAATGCAATATGGCTACCTGGAGGTGTTCTGTACACAACATGTGTACAGAACATCCCCAGAAACATAATTTCCTGCTTGTGTGATTGGCTCACTGATTTTCCCAGAAATCTACACTGAGATACGTCAGATTTCAGGCATCTCCTGAATCAAAAAGGATATCAAGTCTAATATCATAGTCTGATATCAAGGTACTGCAATTTTCCTCATTGGCTCTTTGCAGGTTCAGCTGCTGCTTGTTTAATTATGAAACCACTCCCATTAGATTTACTTACCACATGGACACAGACAAACACAGGGATTTCTTCAGCATAACAAAAGGCAGGAATCTGCAACAAAGTTTGTTTAAAATCTTTGTAATATACATCGATCACCCAGAGGGGAGGGTTTTTTTTCTCAGCAAATGTGCAGGTACACTTTAAAGCAAAAAATGTGACATGCTGCCCAACCACCTCCTCCCCATTATCTCTGCCTGCTTTAAAAACTTTATTTTTTTGGCCTAAAATAGACCAGTAGGAGCCAACTGCAATGTAGGAGGTCTATGGGTATATTTATGTACTTGCAGCAAATTTAGGAGCTAAAACATGGGGAAAAGTGGATGTATTGCATACACACTACATATATTTTTGGGTTTGCTTGTTTTTTTTTTTGCTATAATGTAGAATTTAACCATTTCAAGACTGGACACCTAACCCCCTTCCTGCTCGGGTAAATTTTTGATTTCACCTGTCACACTTTGAATGACACTCGGTCATGCAACACTGTGCCCAAATGAAATGATTATAATTTTTTTTTAAACTGATAGAGCTTTTATTTGTTGGTCATCTAACCAAATAAAATTCATGCAGTGTAGTGCGATAATCATGTGACCAAGCTGGCGCTAAAAAAAAGAAGTCGAGCAGAGCCGGAAATAGGCACGCAGCACCTCATTTGGCCTGAGGTACGGGGGCGCAGGAGCCGAGAAAAGCCAAACATTGTCCTGCAGTACCTCATTTGGCCTGAGGTGCAGGAAATGAGTCGAAGTGTCCTTTTGGGCCTTTTTTGGACGTTTTCATCGCTCTGTCACCCCCACCTCTGGTCGCATTCGGTATTGCATTCGGTGTATATTATTTAGTACAGTTATACAGTCTAGAAACTACAGTATAAACAGAGAGGCCCCCCAAAAAAAGTATACACACTTTCATTTTAAAAATATATCCATAAAAATTGTATTACTAAATTTATATAAACATCATTAGCATTCAGACACTTTTGATTTTGGCGAACTACTGCTAATAACATAGAGCAATCCCTGTGGACAGTATACTCTGCATGATGTTTTTATTTCTTCCCATAGTACATTCAGTGTAGGTAGTTTTCTATGGGATACCACATCCTTTAGTGTTCCCCACAGATAGAAATTGAGGTGTGTTAAAGGAGTTGTAAAGGATTTTTTTTTTGCTGAAATGACTGTTTACAGGGTATAGAGACATAATAGTTAACTAACTGATTCCTTTTAGAAATGATTAAAAATAGATAAAAATCACTCATATAATGTACCTGCAGTTTCATTTTTTGCATGCTGTTTCATGCTTCTGTGATGTACAGAGACACAGAGCCAATACAGGGCAGTGATGGTTTGTAAAACTAAACTGATTGGTTCTGAGGGGTTTTAGACACACAGTAATCACACCTCCTTGATTAGTGACCACAAAGAGAAAGCTCCCAGGACTTTTTTCATCAGGAAACAACCTCCTACGAACTGACATACAGGAACTTTGTGTGATACTTTCACAGCCTAGATGCATAGAGCGTTCCAAAATCCAAGGAGGCAACATAAGGCGTTTCAGGGGCATCATTTTCATATTTAATTTCTTGAATAGCCATCACGTTTTTGAATGTCCCTGGAGCACCAGGACAGTGAAAATACCCCCAAAATTACCCTATTTTGGAAAGCAAACATCCCAGGGTATTTGTTAAGGGGCACCTTTTCATTTTCATTCTGAATTTTCTAAAAAAGTATTTCTAACATACATCATATTTCTAATTGTAATTGCACCCAAAACACATTCTGCTACAAATGTCCATGTGTGTGAGACTTTCAAAGCCTAACCACGCAGAGAGTGCCAAAATCCAACGAGCAACCTTAGCTGTTCCAGGGACATACGTTGGTTGTTTGGCTGCTGCTTTACTTTCTTGCATTACCACATGAGATGGTTATTTAATGCCTAGGACTTTTTTTTTATTAACACCTAATTCACAAAGATTTTTCAATAGGTGAAAGAGCTAATTTCAGGTGTTAAGTTCACTTTTGACTTGCCAGAAGCAGGTGAAAAGCCAGTTTTCACACAGTCCACAGTGGTTCTGTTTTATTAGATAAGCGTGGCTAGACTCAAAGATTATGTAAAAAATACTAAGCTATAAATAAAAAAAATTGTGAATAGTAACATTGAAATGGTGGGCTGTATGTATATGTATGTATATATATAATAATTTTGTTCCTGTGACCCATGATAATTTCTTAGTGGCCCCCTCTCAGGCTAACAAGGTCTGATGAAGTGGACTAGTGATTGTGCAGGTGGGGGAAAGGTACGTCCAGTCTCAAAGCATGCTGTATCAGTAGGAAGAGATAGCCTGGCTGCTGACACCTCGCCCAGCCTGATTGCATAGCAGGTAAAAGTAGCTTCAGCTTGATTCATCCAAGCCCCCTAAATGTTTTGCTGCACCCCTGGGCTATTTCTTTCTATATTTATATCCTGTTCCTCTCCCTAGTAAGATAAATCAGCAACCGCTTGCGGACCGCCGCATGTACATTTACGTCGGCAGAATGGCATTTACAGGCACATTGGCTTACCTGTACGTCCCTGCCTTGACGCGGGTCGGGGGTCCGATCGGGACCCCTCCCGGTACATGCGACGGTCCTGATGGCTCTGGGAGCGATCCGGGATGAGGGGGCGGCTATTCGTTTTTGTCTGCCCCCTCACGATCGCTCCCAGCCAATGCGCGCGCCCCCCCGCTCTGCACTTCCTCCTCCTGTGTAAACATAGGAAGGAGGAAGTGATGTGATCTCTCCCTCTGCGTTTTTTTCAAACACCGCTGAGGAGAGATCACATCACACAGTAAGTGTACACAACACTACACTGACACCAGGACATGTAGGCACATTAACCCCTTGCGTTCACCCCCTCCCCCCTGTCACAGTGTCACTGAATGCAGTGATTATATGTATGATCACTGCAGTTAGTGTCAGTGTGACAGGCAAGTCAGTGTTAGGTTCAGGGTAGCCCCCGTACCCCCCCCTAATAAAGTTTTAACCCCTTGATCACCGCCCTAGTTAACCCTTTCACTCCCTATTGCCAGCGTCACTAAGCGATTATTTTTCTGATCGCTGTATTAGTGTCGCTGTTCCCGCTAGGTAGCCAATTTTTTTTTTTTTTTTTACTAAAGACTAAATAATGTGGCTAAATAAATTTTGGCCTAAATGTTTGACTAAAATTTAGTTTATTTGATTTTTCTTATAACAAAAAGTAAAAAAATATTGTTTTTTTTTTCAAAAATGTCGCTCTATTTTTGTGAATAGCGCAAAAAATAAAAATCCCAGAGGCGATCAAATACCACCAAAAGAAAGCTCTATTTGTGGGAAGAAAAGGACACAAATTTTGTTTGGGAGCCACGTCGCACGACCGCGCAATTGTCAGTTAAAGCGACGCAGTGCCGAATCGCAAAAGGGGGCCTGGTCATTTACCTGCATTTTGGTCCGGGTCTTAAGTGGTTAAAGGGGCTGTAAAGTCTTGTTTTTTTTAATAACATGTCATATTTGCCTCCTCTGTGCAAGGGTTTTTCCTCGATCCTCCTCTTCTGGGGTCCCCACAGCGGTGCTCCTGGCTCCTCCCTGCATTAAGTGCCCCCACGGAGAATCGCTTTCTCTGGGTGCACTTGTGCGGGAGCGCTCTCCATTGACACAGGCAGCAGAACTCGTCCCACGCTCCAACTTCATTGGATTTGATTTGGATTTGGACAGCAGCGGGAACCAATGGCTTGACCCCCTTGCTGGAATGATCGGGCTCAGGGTAAGTAAAAGGGGGGCTCTGGGGGCAGCCGGTAATTATCGGATATTTTTTCAAGATAGGATGCATTAAGGTAAAAGAACAGGAAGGTTTACAACCTTTTGGTGATAATCCCCTCATACGATGTGCCCTCTCCTGTGCTTTTGTCCTTCTGGGGATCTGTTTTATGCTGTTTCACGCCTTTGCTGGTAATCTTTAGATTAGAATCCTCCTTCTCATACACTTATCTCCATATGCCCAGATCATAAAGAGAGAAAGCTGGGTATAGTGCTTTATCTTTAAAAAAAATACGGTTTATTAAACAGGAAGTGTAAAAACGCTCAAATTTTTCTGGTGCTTAGAGTGCACCAAACTGTAAAACGTATTCAGTCCTCACAGTGCAGGTATAAGACAATCGGACAGTTTTACCACGGTATGCTCACAATGCATGCCTCTGAGTGATGACAGATTGGCCCCTCCCCTGTGCGTTACACCACAGGCTCACATGGCTTCCTCAGGGGGATATCTCTGACCTGACTTGTGTGTTCCCTGGCTGTTTGTTCAATAAGGTTTTCTAGCAAACCTCTGAGGGATTCACAGAACAGCTGTATTCATACTGAGATTAATTTACACACAGGTTGACTCTATTTACTAACTGTTTGAATCTCAAGGCAATTGGTTCCACTAGATTTTAGTTAGGGTAAAGGGGGCTCAATACAAATGCACGCCACACTTTTTAGATATTTGTAAATTTGTTCCTTCCACTTCACAATTATGGGCCACTCTATCAACATGACAAAATGTGGAACATTTCAAAGGGTATGAATACTTTTTCAAGGCATTGTATGATGGTGCAGGAATTGTGGCTTACCTAAGATATGAAGGTTTGGCATTTGGAGCTGATCTGCGGACTGATGGTGGTGGGATTAGGGCTGATATGAAGATGAAGGAATCGATGCTATTCTGAGGTCTGATGGTGAGAGGCTGATTTGAGCTATGATAGTGTGGGAATTAAAGCAGAAATTGTGGCCAATCTAAATGATAACTTTTTGGAAATTGGGGCTGATCTGAGGTATGAAGGTGCAGAAATTAGGACTGATTTACATACTTAGTCTGGTTGGAAAAAGACAAAAGTCCATCTAGTTCAACCAATACAATGATTTGGGGTCTGATGGTACAGGAATTGGGCTTAATCTGAAATGAAGGTGTCGGATTTGGGGATGATCTAGGGACTGATGATGCAGGAATTAGAGCTGATTTGAGGTCTGATGGTGCAGCAATTGGGGCTGTTGTAAGGTCTGATTATGCAGGAATTGGGACTAATCTGAGGTTTGATGGTACAGGAATTAGGGCTTATCTAAAGTGTAAAAGTGTGGGAATTGGTGGTGTTATACCTACAACAGTACAATCAGTCTGTATATACAGTAAAGCATGTTTATTATACTCACTGTGGAACCTAAGGGGTTAATCATCCACATTGTGTAAAAAGGCTGTTTGTTCGAGTCTTCTCTGATCCTCCCTTTCTTTTACTTTCCACTATTCATCTGCTGACAGTATAGAGCCCTAGAAGGCACTCTGCACATGCTCAGTTTGGTGTGTATTGCCAGAGAGTTTTTTTTTGGGAGGGTACATGTGATCAGGACAGGGCCAATCAGCACTGTCCAGACAGAGGGTCAGGGGTCATGCAGCCTTATAGGACAGAGTAGAATGAAAACTCCTCCAAGTTTTAACCATACACTGATAGAAGTCACAAGACTGCTATATACTCTTGTTGAGTATTTAGCAGTTTATAAATATCAATTAAAATAATTGCATTTCCATGTTCTGTGAAATGTAAGAGACCAGCTGTAGTGAATGCAAGCTCCTGGGTTTAGTAATATTTTAAGGCAGGAATTGGCACCGATCTGGGTTAAGTTGTCATGGCTGACTAAAGTTTTGTAAAACCCGCAGTATAACCTTATATCTAAGGTAATGCTCTGCTTGTTTTTTTGTAAACTTTGGACCTTGGCATAAAACAGTTATTTTCAGAATCTTGTTTTCCTTTCTCTGAATATAATGAACAATTGCTTAGTGAAAACGAAAGCAGTTTTCTCTAATCTTGCCGTAAAACCCCAAAAACTTGCCAAATAGGCTTGATTTTTACATTTATCCTTTACCTCCCTCTAAACGCATTAGGTGGTCCCTGCTGGAAATATGCCCTCGACTGCTATTCAGATCACAAATCACTGCCTTATTCCAGGAGTTTGAGAGACAGCGCACATTTTCAGAAAAGGAATTGTTTGTAAACAGTCATTTTCCTAATTCTGCAATGTCTCGGCCTATTCTCCACCATGCCCCCACCTGCCTAAACAATTACTGCATGTTTCGCTATAAGCAGTCATACATCATTATTTCATATAACGACACAATCCCACCAGGCATGGGCTTTTATTGTTGTTTGCAAAAACACGGACTGAGGGATCAAAGAAGCCAACTTTGCGTTTATAACTTGAACCTCCATATAGCGCATGGTATTGTCACTAATTGCGTACAATGCTGTAAGGAGCTGTCTATTGTGCTTTCGATTGGATACTTTGGTTGAGCTTTTGTGTCTTTCCGCTCAACAAATCAGCGACTGGGAACTTAGCACAAATACATTTTAGAACCGTTTCTGTACAACACAGACTGATGTTTAGCCATTTCTGTGCTTGCTTCTAATCTGTGCTAACCTTTTAAAAAAAGCGTAACAAACCTTCTACAGTGTTTTAATAATTATCATGTTAATACCTCTGTGCATTTAGAAGTAAAAAAAAATAAAAAACTTTTTAAAAACCCAAAGAAATTTAATGAGAGAAAACAAAGAGACATCAAAGGGGTTTTCCCTCTGATTGTGGTGTTAGATGCATTGCCTGAATATAGGTTACATTTCTCAGTTTAATGCCGATTGCTCATTAGCTGCTCATCTTAATGACATTTTTTAGGCACCTCAAGCACTGTATGCATTGGCTTAAAGGGAAGCCTAAATTAATCCCTTTTAAATGTTTTGGGGGTTTCTTTTTGTTTTGTGCTTTTTTATATATTTTAATTTGAGTCCTTGCTGGCCTTCATGTTGAAGCAAAATGTTATGGTTAACACCCCTAAGGAGAAATCTGGAACAAATTATTTGCTTCTGTCTAATAATAGGTCATTTATGGCATTGCCTTTGTGTTGTTGCGTGGAGCAATGATATTATTCTACCATATATGCATGTTTACATGGCATTGACCTTGAATCAAAGGATAAAAACAAAGAAGAGTGATGGCAAAAAAGCACCAAGTGGTCCATCAAGTCTTCTTGTGCTTTATTTTTATTTCATCTTTTTACAGTATGTGGTTTGGGAATTTGGAGATGTTTTCCTTCTCAGAACCACCAGCTCATTCTTTGTTTTCTTGGCAAAGTACTTTCTTTTGATTATTGTTGTTTTTTTGTTTTGTTTTTTAATTAAAGTTTTTCCAAGTTATAATAACATGATATCAATGGACCAGCTGTATGCCGAATAAACAAAATCCCTGAATCCAACAAATTACAACTTGTCTAAAGTAAGATGTAAGGTACTTTAGCTATTCATATTTATATAACTTAAATATTTATTAAAATATTATATGGGTTTGCCTGGAAGTTACCGACTTAATCTTAAATGGGTTGCTGTGCACTGTAGTGATGTCTGTCTTGTTATTTTAGATCAGGGGTGGCCGACTTTTTGAAGAGCAAGGGCCACTTAAGCGAATTGGTAACCGGTAGCATGCCACAATGAGTGAAGTGGGTCAAAGGCAGCCCACTCGGCTCTATAGAGCCCACTTTAATCTCAGCACACCAAACTCGCAGGTAATAGTCTATGGCTCAGTGCAGGTAACCTGCAGGTGCACTTCTCTGTACCCGCAGATCAGTTTGAAAGCAGCCCAGTAACCTGCAGAACAGATATGCCCATATATACACTGTGGTTTTAGTAATATAAACTTGCCTTTAATAACAGTATTCTATTCCATCCCAGAGCAGGAGGTCATTGGCCACATCAGAGGGCTCCGCGGGCACACCTGTTTTAGATGATTTTATCTGAATTGTGGTGTTTGGTCCAGTGCTAAACACAATATCGGAAATGAAAGCCAAGGAGAAAAGTTATTAGTTAAAATGTGTAATGGGAAGAAGTAAGAATAAATAGGAAAGGAGAGACAGGAAGATCTAAATCATGCAGGGTGACCTTTGATGATTGTGATAAGACTGAATGGACTTTCATAGCCCGCTATGTATCGAATCCAGTAATCGCACACTTGTTATAGTGGTTATGTGTGTCATGGACTCTGACTGTTAGCGTTGCCATTGATTTAATGTAGTTCTGAACATACAATCTTATAAAAAAAATACAGTTGTAGCTAAGTAGGCAACATAACTGCTTCTGCTTAGTTTTAGAAATGCTCTTCCTTACCTTTTTTACAAAGTTAAAACTTTGTCATTAAACCATGCATCTCCTCTTCTTGATAGAGGGGGGAATGCAGACACACAGTATGCCTGTATTCCATAGTCTGTTCAGCCTAATACAAGATGCAGGCTGTGCTCAGGGCCGTTTGAAGGAATTTGGGGGCCCCAATCAAAATGGACCCCCCCCCCCGCAAACGTGCGCAAAGCCTACAGGAACCACAGCATAGCGATACAGTTTAAGTTCATCCACACGTTTTTATAAATAAATAAAAATTACAGTGCAAATACTGCTGTTGCATATAATGTGCCTAAAATTTGAACATTTTAAACAATTGAACATTTGCAAAAAACACCACTGTACCATAAAATCAATTAATATACATGAAAAAAGTGCAGAATAACTAAATCCAACATACTTATTACTCCCCCCTCCCACCCCACAGCAGATGCCCTATCAGAGTCCCCCCCCCCCCACAGCAGGTGCCCTATCAGAGTCCCCCCCCCCCACAGCAAGTGGTGTCCCCATCAGAGTCCCCCCCCCCACAGCAAGTGGTGTCCCCATCAGAGTCCCCCCCCCCCCCACAGCAAGTGGTGTCCCCATCAGAGTCCCCCCCCCCACAGCAAGTGGTGTCCCCATCAGAGTCCCCCCCCCCCCACAGCAAGTGGTGTCCCCATCAGAGTCCCCCCCCCCCCCCACAGCAAGTGGTGTCCCCATCAGAGTCCCCCCCCCCCCACAGCAAGTGGTGTCCCCATCAGAGTCCCCCCCCCCCCACAGCAAGTGGTGTCCCCATCAGAGTCCCCCCCCCCCCACAGCAAGTGGTGTCCCCATCAGAGTCCCCCCCCCCCCACAGCAAGTGGTGTCCCCATCAGAGTCCCCCCCCCACAGCAAGTGGTGTCCCCATCGGAGTCCCCCCCCCCCCACAGCAAGTGGTGTCCCCATCGGAGTCCCCCCCCCCCACAGCAAGTGGTGTCCCCATCGGAGTCCCCCCCCACAGCAAGTGGTTTCCCCATCGGAGTCCCCCCCCCCAGCAGGTGTCCCCAGCAGAGTTGGGCATGAGTGGCTGTGCTGGTGGGGGGTAGGGTTGAGTGTCGGTGGTGGGGGGTAGGGTTGAGTGTCGGTGGTGGGGGGTAGGGTTGAGTGTCGGTGGTGGGGGGTAGGGTTGAGTGTCGGTGGTGGGGGGTAGGGTTGAGTGTCGGTGGTGGGGGGTAGGGTTGAGTGTCGGTGGTGGGGGGTAGGGTTGAGTGTCGGTGGTGGGGGGTAGGGTTGAGTGTCGGTGGTGGGGGGTAGGGTTGAGTGTCGGTGGTGGGGGGTAGGGTTGAGTGTCGGTGGTGGGGGGTAGGAATGAGTGTCGGTGGTGGGGGGTAGGAATGAGTGTCGGTGGTGGGGGGTAGGAATGAGTGTCGGTGGTGGGGGGTAGGAATGAGTGTCGGTGGTGGGGGGTAGGATGAGTGTCGGTGGTGGGGGGTAGGAATGAGTGTCGGTGGTGGGGGGTAGGAATGAGTGTCGGTGGTGGGGGGTAGGAATGAGTGTCGGTGGTGGGGGGTAGGAATGAGTGTCGGTGGTGGGGGGTAGGAATGAGTGTCGGTGGTGGGGGGTAGGAATGAGTGTCGGTGGTGGGGGGTAGGAATGAGTGTCGGTGGTGGGGGGTAGGAATGAGTGTCGGTGGTGGGGGGTAGGAATGAGTGTCGGTGGTGGGGGGTAGGAATGAGTGTCGGTGGTGGGGGGTAGGAATGAGTGTCGGTGGTGGGGGGTAGGAATGAGTGTCGGTGGTGGGGGGTAGGAATGAGTGTCGGTGGTGGGGGGTAGGAATGAGTGTCGGTGGTGGGGGGTAGGAATGAGTGTCGGTGGTGGGGGGTAGGAATGAGTGTCGGTGGTGGGGGGTAGGACTGAGTGGCTGTGCTGGTGGGGGGTAGTGATGAGTGTCTGTGGTAGTTGGATGAGTGTCTGTGGTGGGGGGGACTGACTGGATGGAATCAGCGGTGGTGGTGGTGGGGACTGACTGGGTACATTGGCAGCGCTGGGTGCCGGAATCGGAGACACTTACTTTGTCAGTGTCCTCTTGGTTTCCCCTGCATGGCTCCTTGTCTCTCTCGGCTCCCTCTGCTCCATGTGTCTCTGCAGCTCCTCCCCCACGACCTTCTCTCACTTAGTGTCAGCAGTGTCTGCCCCGCCTCCCTACATTCTCTCTGTTCCTGGATAGGCAAGGGCGGGGCAGTTCACTGTCTCAGGCTGCCTCAGAAAGCCCCCATCCCCGCGGCGGAATGAACAGGCTCATGTTCTGGGGCCCCAGGCCAGCTCAGGGCCCCAAGCAGTTGCTAGTTTTCCATGTCTTGTTCTGACGGGCCTGGCTGTGCTTGAGCAAGGGGCACATTCAAGAGGCAGTTTGTGATTTGAAGAAGGGTGTGGCAGAAGCACACAGTGATTATTTGGGTTATGTGGTGGCTGAACAAACTACCCAAAAGAGGGATGCTGTGTGTGTCTGCACAGTGTCCTGTACCTCTGATTGACCAGCCAAAGGAAGGAAGCTGACCACGCCAACACAGACCAGGTACTGTACTTAATATGGTCAGTTTTGAACAGGGAAGGAGGGTGAATAGTAGGATCAACCAGGTACTTTAGATAGAAGAAGTACATAAAAATAGTACATAAAAATGATAGAGACTATTTATAATTTGCACATACAGTATATGAATACGGTATATGAACATACACATAGAAAAAATATTTGGAGTTCAGCCCTGTGCACATGATCGTTTTTTTTTCAGCAGAAAAATTGTCTTGCATACACAGTCGCTCAAATCTTGGCTGAAATTCCAAGAAAAGCCGAGATCAATGAAGTTCAATAGGCAGTTCGGCTCTTCTGCTTGATTCTGTGCATACGCTTTTTTTTGCGCGTCGTAATTGCATACAGACGAACTCGATTTACAATAGGAATTTTTCCTGTCACAAAAATTTTTATTTTTTAAATAACCACTTAAGACCTGGACCAATATGCAGGTAAAGGACCAGGTCCGTTTTCGCGATTCGGCACTGTGTCGCTATAACTGACAATTGCATGGTCGTGCGACGTTGCTCCCAAACAAAATTGGCATCCTTTTTTCCATATAGAGCTTTCTTTCGATGGTATTTGATCACCTCTGCGGTTTTTTTTGCGCTATAAACAAAAATAGAGCGACAATTTTGAAGAAAAATCTATATTTTTTTACTTTTTGCCCCAAAAATATATAAAAAAAAAATTTTTCCCCTCAGTTTAGGCCGATACGTATTCTTCTACCTATTTTTGGTAAAAAAAATCGCAATGAGCGTTTATCGATTGGTTTGCGCAAATATTTTAGCGTTTACAAAATAGGGGATAGTTTTATTGCATTTTTATTAATATTTTTTTTTTTTTTTACTACTAATGGTGGAGATCAGGGATTTTTTTTTCTGCGACATTATGGCGGGCTCATCGGAGAATTTTGACAAATTTTTGGGGCCATTGTCATTTTCACAGCAAAAAGTGCTATAAAAATGCATGGTTTACTGTGAAAATGAATATTGCAGTTTGGGAGTTAACCACTAGGGGGCGCTGATGAGGTTAAGTGTGACCTCATATGTGTTTCTAACTGTAGGGGGGTGGGGCTGGACTGTGACGTTATTGATCGCCTTACCCTATATAACGGAACAGACGATCAATGACAGCGCCACTGTGAAGAACACACACCTCTCCCCGTTCTTCAGGTCCTATGACCGATCGCAGGACTCGCAGCGATCGGGTCCACGGGTTCTGCGGTCACGGAGTTTCGGACCGGGTCGCGGGCCCGCACGCTTGACCGGCGGCTGGGCACTTAGAGGATGTACAGGTACATAATTGTGCCCAGCCATTCTATTCTGCCGACGTATATCGGCGTTAGGTGGTCCTTAAGTGGTTAAAAACAGTGTTTTTTCCCCCAGAAAAGTGTGCTTGTAGGACCGCTGCGCAAATACGCTGTGACAAACAGTATTGAAACAACCGTCATTTTATTCTGTAGGGTTTTAGAACCCCCAAACATTATATATATATATATTTTTCGAAGGACTTTCTAACAAAAAACTTCTTTAATATGACTGTAGAGGTATGTTGTAGACCTAGGGAGCTGTCGCTTGTAATGTCATAAGCATTTACATGTTAATGTAACTTTAAACGTGTTTAGTATTTTTAAACTGCTGATTTCATTAAAATACCTGGTGATCCTGTTATGAAAGTCCTATTTTTTGTTACTTGCTGTTATGGGATGGCACCTATCTTCCAACAGTTCTAATGTGTTGTCACCCTTTATATGTGCTCCTGGTGGATACTACAAGCAGCCATGCTGACACACATGGTCCAGTGTTGTGACTACCTGGAAACCAATCCAGTTCAATGATGATCAGCCAATATTGGAGCTAGCTCATGTAGAAAGGAAGTGGCTGAAAAAAAAATGGAAGAGATCAACAATACTGAGATGAAAAAAATATGTAAACACTATTGATAAAAAAAGCTACTTTTTAAATCTACTTCAAAATAAAAGTATGCACGCAAAAAACATTTCCTTTTGATAGATGTTTTTTTTTTTTATATATATATTTTTATATCTAGAACATAAATTTACAGACTGTAATCCTATGTGGTCTGTACTTCGCTACATATTTATGGAACTGTGTACCAAAAATATATTGTGATACAGAAAATATTGTGAGAAATACAGGAATATATAAAAAAGTGAAACAATGGGCCAGATTCAGGTAGAGTTAGGCTGGAGTATCTGTGATACTCCAGCCTAACTGTCACTTTAAGCCGGCGTTTCTGTTTTCTGTAACCAGAAAACAAGAAACGCCGGGTTGGAGTTCCGATGCGATCGGCGCAATTGAATTTCGCCATCGCATCGCAACTTTAATTTAAAAATGGCGCCGGGGGCGGTCCCGCTGATTTACGCTGAAAAAATATGTTAATCAGCGGGAATCGGCAATTCACGATCGTATTCGGGCGCGACGCAGTGACTTTCCGACTTTTTGTAAGCGATACGCGGCGTAAAGATAAAGCAGCCCCCTAGTGGAGTATCCTATGTTAAGTATAGGCGTCGTCATCGCGTCGAAAAAAAAAAAAATTGCGTCGCTTGTGTAAAACGTCCATGAATGGGGATTTGACGTTCACTGACAGAATTTGGAGCATGCGCACTGGGATGCATTGACAGTCGACACATGCGCAGTACGTTTGCCGCGGGATCGCGCTTAGTTTAAATAATACACGCCCCGTACCCGCCCAATTTGAATTCCGCCGGCTCATTTGCGATACGCTGCCGCAACTTTAGGAGCAAGTGCTTCATGAATAACAGCACTTGCTCCTAAAATTTCGACAGCGTAATGTAAATGAGAAACGTTACTCCAGAGCAAAGATGCTCCAATCTACCTGAATCTGGCCCAATGTATATAAATATATGTGAAAAAAGCGTCCACATAGAAAATCCAAAAGTGATAATATTCCAGGTGTAAACAATTAAAGTGTCCAAAGGAAAACAAATCTTCAAGAAATCTTCCACATTGGGGAAACTTCAGTAGGTTCCTTCTTCTACTTTTTTTTTTTTTAGGAATTATTGGGATTGTTGGGGATTTCCATTTAATATGATCCCTTATCTTGTGCTGTTCCTTAATTTCTCCCTCTGAGTTGGAGAATGGCAAAGCTGGACAGGCTCCAGGCTGGTCCTTTGGATCATGAAGTCATGCTTCCCTTTGCCAGCTTCTGGCCAAGGTACACATTATTCCTTTCCAGAAAGATTCTTCTAGTGGATTTATCTGCCTTCCTACTCTGTCTGGTTTATAGAACAGACAATTTCCCACGTCAACAGGGGAGATCACTCTATTGGTTGGTCTTTTAATCTGATAGGCAAAGATTGTTAAATCTTCACCTCTGTAAACATTTTGTAAAACTCCCCTGTATCTTGCCGAGTGATCTATGCTGAACATTGTTGAGTGTCCCTTTCTTGACCACATTTGTTTGTTCTATCCCGAAGTCAAGTTATTAATTTTGAAATCTCCATGTCTGATGTTCCCCACCCTGAGGTGTTCTCACCAGAGTGTTCCCCTATTCTTCCTTACTTTGTACTATCAAATGCTAATAAGTCATGCACTTCCCTGGAGGGTTAACTGCCAGTACACTCTGTTACCCTGCTGCAGAATTTCCCTAAATTTCATACAATAAGTCCACCGGCCTTTGTGGTTACTAGAAGATTTTCTGTGTACTAAAGTGCAGTCTTTTGATAGTCTTCTTACATTCCCTCTGTTTCCTATCATCTGCCAAACACATTTTTCTAGTATTTGTACTATGTTTTTTACCCTTAGTTCCTCTACATGGCATTTTACCCTTTATGGGGCTAAGTTTTAATTTGTAGAATCCTATATTTCGTTATTGAACGGCAGGTTTACTCTGCAGGTATCATACCCCTCCCTGAAAGACCTATAGGTGTGATTCGGAAGGACTTTTCCTCATGTTTTTAGTTCTGACAACCTTCTACGCTAGTTGTTTTTCATTATACCTTCACCCATTTCTACCTAAAATATATATATACAGTGCGGGAAAATAAGTATTTGAACACCCTGCTATTTTGCAAGTTCTCCCACTTGGAAATCATGGAGGGGTCTGAAATTGTTATCGTAGGTGCATGTCCACTGTGAGAGACATAATCAAAAAAAAAAATTCCAGAAATCACAATGTATGATTTTTTTAACTATTTATTTGTATGATACAGCTGCAAATAAGTATTTGAACACCTGAGAAAATCAATGTTAATATTTGGTACAGTAGCCTTTGTTTGCAATTACAGAGGTCAAATGTTTCTTGTAGTTTTTCACCAGGTTTGCACACACTGGAGGAGGGATTTTGGCCCACTCCTCCACACAGATCTTCTCAAGATCAGTCAGGTTTCTGGGCTGTCGCTGAGAAACACGGAGTTTGAGCTCCCTCCAAAGATTCTCTATTGAGTTTAGGTCTGGAGACTGGCTAGGCCACGCCAGAACCTTGATATGCTTCTTACAGAGCCACTCCTTGGTTATCCTGGCTGTGTTCTTTCGGGTCATTGTCATGTTGGAAGACCCAGCCTCGACCCATCTTCAAAGCTCTAACTGAGGGAAGGAGGTTGTTGCCCAAAATCTCGCAATACATGGCCCCGGTCATCCTCTCCTTAATACAGTGCAGTCGCCCTGTCCCATGTGCAGAAAAACACCCCCAAAGCATGATGCTACCACCCCCATGCTTCACAGTAGGGATGGTGTTCTTGGGATGGTACTCATCATTCTTCTTCCTCCAAACACGGTTAGTGGAATTATGACCAAAAAGTTCTATTTTGGTCTCATCTGACCACATGACTTACTCCCATGACTCCTCTGGATCATCCAAATGGTCATTGGCAAACTTAAGACGGGCCTTGACATGTGCTGGTTTAAGCAGGGGAACCTTCCGTGCCATGCATTATTTCAAACTATGACGTCTTAATGTATTACCAACAGTAACCTTGGAAACGGTGGTCCCATCTCTTTTCAGGGCATTGACCAGCTCCTCCCGTGTAGTCCTGGGCTGATTTCTCACCTTTCTTGGGATCATTGAGACCCCACGAGGTGAGATTTTGCATGGAGCCCCAGTCCGGGGGAGATTGACAGTCATGTTTAGCTTCTTCCATTTTCTAATGATTGCTCCAACAGTGGACCTTTTTTCACCAAGCTGCTTGGCAATTTCCCCATAGCCCTTTTCAGCCTTGTGGAGGTGTACAATTTTGTCTCTAGTGTCTTTGGACAGCTCTTTGGTCTTGGCCATGTTAGTAGTTGGATTCTTACTGATTGTATGGGGTGGACAGGTGTCTTTATGCAGCTAATGACCTCAAACAGGTGCATCTAATTTAGGATAATAAATGGAGTGGAGGTGGACATTTTAAAGGCAGACTAACAGGTCTTTGAGGGTCAGAATTCTAGCTGATAGACAGGTGTTCAAATACTTCTTTGCAGCTGTATCATACAAATAAATAGTTAAAAATTCATAAATTGTGATTTCTGGAATTTTTTTTTTTTGATTATGTCTCTCACAGTGGACATGCACCTACGATGACAATTTCAGACCCCTCCATGATTTCCAAGTGGGAGAACTTGCAAAATAGCAGGGTGTTCAAATACTTATTTTCCGCACTGTGTATATGTGTGTATATATATATATATATATATATATATATATATATATATATATATATATATATATATATATATATATATATATATATATATATATATATTCAAGGTTTTTTTTTTTTAACCTTTTATTCTGCTTGGGATGACAATGGTCACTCACTTTACTGTGTCTTTGGAGAAGCAGTCACCCCAGGCTGCCTGCTCCTAATTTGTACTGCATAACACCCCCGGTCTTCTTATTTCTAAATTATGAGGGGGGGGGGTTGTTGTGTAGTTTAGAGATTAGTTAGAAAGGGTTGAAAAGCACTTCTTGAGATTGCAGTATACCAGAGGCACTTTGTTGTCGACTCATTACAGAAAGTTGGTGAGCTCACCATATTTTTGCACCTCTCAGATATCACAAAACATTCTTTCAGGGCTATATTTAACGGACACAAATTATGCAAGTACGGGAAATTGTTAGGGTTTACCTATACCTTGAACTTCATGGGCCAGATTCGGGTACAATTACATTGGCGCAGAGTATCAGAGATACACTATGCCGCCGTATTTTACCTGGCTCTACGCCAAATTCAGGTAGATTTTGGCCCGTAAGGTACGGCGGCGTAGTGTATTTCTCGTGGCGGAATCGAACTACGCGATTAGGGGGCGTGAAGCATTTAAATTAGGCGCGTCCCCGCTGCGATCGAACTGCGCATGCTCCGTTCTGAAATTTCCCGCCGTGCATTGCGCGAAATAACGTCGTTAAGTAATTTTTTTTGAGTAGCGTCGTTTACGTACATTCCTATTCCCGGACGACTTGCGCAAAAATAAAATTTGAAACTCGACGCGGGAACGACGCCCAAACTTAACATGGGCTGTCTAACTATAGACCAGATAATAGCTGGAAAAACTTTACGCAGCAAAAAGGATGACTACAGATGCCGTAAGAGATTGCGAAGGACGCTCGTAACTTCGTGGATCCTCGGAAAAAGCTAATTTGCATACCCCGACGCGGAAAACGACGGGAACTCCACCCAGCGGCCGCAAAATTATTGCAGTGTAGATCCGAAGGCGTACGAACACGTAAGCCAGTCGGATTGAAGCCCGAAGCCATCGTATCATGGTTTGAGTATTCAGACTAATGATACGACGCACGTAATTTGAAAGTACTCCGGTCTAACGGCTCTGTGCATCTGGCCCCATGTTTTTAACTTCTGAAATCTGAGTAATTTGACAACTTTGCGAAGCCCCCAAATGAACGTACCAAACTCAAGTTTTGAAGCATGGTTGTTCTCAAACTTAGAAAAGTATGTTTTTTTATTTTATTTTAGAATCATACTTAGCTACGTGCATGCAGCATTGATCAAATGCTGCATCTGTTCCCTCAGCCTCTAAGGCTGAGAACCGAGCGATCAAACACAGCTGATCGCTCATTTCTCAGCGCTCCCTGAGCTGACTATTCTGCCCCCTCCAGTGCTCACTGGAGCGCTGAGCTGTGGAGGGGTGGGAGCAGACAGCTCAGGCTCTCAGTGGCTCTCTGAGAGGCTGAGCCAGATCCCAGTCCAGGGTAGTGGTCGGATCTCGACATATGGTCGCAATCATTCCCATGCCTGGACCAACTCACAGGAGCGCAGAATGAACTACACTGCTGTGATCCACTGGAGAAGTACAACGTCTGCTTAATGCCGCGTACACACGTTGAAATTTCTGACAACAAATGTTCCATGGGAGCTTGTGTGTGGCTCCATCTGACATTTGCTGTCGGAATATCCCTCAACAAAAATTTGAGAGCTGGTTCTCAAATTTTCCGACAACATTATCCATTCTCATAAATTTCAATCATGTGTGGGCAATTCCGACGCACAAAATTCTACGCATGCTCTGCATTAAGTATGAGACGGAAGCGCTCGGTCTGGTAAAACTAGCGTTCATAATGGAGATAGCACATTTGTCTCTCACCAAACTTCTAACATGACTGGTATTGAACTTCCCTTTTAATAGTGCCATCGTACGTATTGTCTGTCACCGCATTCTGGGCGTTCGGAAGTTTCCGACAACATTTGTGCGACCGTGTGTATGGAAGACAAGTTTGAGCCAACATCTGTCAGAAAAAAATCCACGATTTTGTTGTCTGAATCTCCGATCGTCTGTACGTGGCATAAGTGTGAATGTCTGTTATTACTTTGACATTAAATATTGTTGTTATTAGAGCAGCTAGCTGCCATAACCCCTGGTATCTTTTCTTCTCGTTAGGTGGGACGGCTTTCTGATAAACGTTATCCCAGTGGCGCATTTGCTGCAGGATTATTTTTTTAGATGGCTGGATAGAGGTACCCCTGACACTTTCTGGTCAATTCCGAGCTTACCGGAGCCATTGTTATGCCCAGAACTGATCCGGTATGGCTAAGCTGGAAGGAAAGATAGCCCCCACTCGGCTCTATGCCCTTGAAGCACCAGAGAAACCTCCTACGTCACTTCCGATCTTCAGGCAGATAAACAGGATTTTTTTCCCAAAATGCTAAAAAAATTTCCCTATTAAAATAATAGATGTGTTAAACTCATCTGCTCTGTTGCAGTGGTTTTGCACAGAGCAGGATGCATTCAGATAAAAACCATCTTCCTTTACAACTCCCTTTAATGGTAAATGAGAGATCTGGGGGCTTTTTGATCCCAGATCTCTCAATAAAGACGACCCATCATGCTTATTTCTATTACGAGGGTTGTTTACATTCCTTGTAATAGGAATAAAAGTATTTCATCTAAAATAAAATAAAGGGACAGTATAAAAAGTAAAATAAGTAAAAAAAAAAATTAATTTAAAGCTCCCCCTTCCTTTGTGCTTGCTCACAACAGCAAAAGCATATGTGTTTGAAACACACATGTGAGGTACCACCATGATCGTTAGAGCAAGAGCAATAATTCTTGCACAGTCGCCTATGGAGATTTTTAGGCTGGGTTCCCACTTTTTGGTATCCCCACATCCAATTTGCATGTCAAGAGACTCTGGCTCTCTATGGAGCCGGTTCACACAGCTCCAGGATGGCTGCGAAGTGAATTGCACAGGACTCCTGTGCGCCTTCTGGTCTGGTTCAGGTCTTAATTCAGCCAAAAAAGGGACGGACTGCTGTGAGGCCCCGTACACACGTCCGAGAACCTCGGCGGGCTAAACTCATCGTTCCGCCTGATGAGGTTCTCGATGAGCGGTCGAAAAAGCTTGTCAAGCCAAAGTCTTCATTGAACAACAAGGAAAAAAAGAGCATGCTCTCTATTTTGGCTCGACGAGCTTCCTGACTAGACGCTCGTCGAAAATGTACACATGACCGAGAACCTCGGCAGAATATGTCTCCCAGTGAGCTTCTCGCTGGATTCTGCCGAGAAGCTCGGTCGTGTGAACAGGGACTGAGTCGTGCCCCATAGACATGAAATTAGTATCACCAGGCCTTTTCTGTTTGACTTTAGTATAGTTAAATGTCGGTGGAGCTAGCAGATTCAAACTGATCACTGTCTCGGGTAAAACTTATTTCAGAAAGGTTTGAAAAGTAATCTGAAAAGTAATCTGAAAATGTCAGCATTGTCTCATGCCCACTTCTTTATTCTAACTTCTGTAAGCGTTCAAGTTTATTCCTATATCTGCCCAGATAGGCTTCTCCTGATGTTCAAAATACAGTGCCTTGCCAAAGTATTTACCCCCTTGGCTTTTTACCTGTTTTGTTACATTACATCCTTTAGTTCAATGTTTTTTTAAGCTGAATTATATGTGATGAATCAGAACACAATAGTCTAAGTTGGCAAAGTAAAATTAGAAAAATTAATACATACTTATAATTGTCATGTGCGTATGCATTCACCCCTTACCTTCAGAAGTTCACATAATTCATGAAATGATGTCCACCTGTGTGCAATCTAAAGCTCTGTACACACGATCGAAAATCTGATGGAATTTAATTGGATGTTTTTTTTCTGAAGCTGACCTTAATCAGTCTTGCCTACACATCAGTCAAAAATCCGAATTTGTCCAAACGCTGTGAAGTACAACACTACGACGAGCCGGAAAAAAAGTTCAATGCTTCCAAGTATGCGTCGACTTGATTCTGGGCATGCATGGATTTTTGACCGATCGAGTTCAATACAGACAATCTGATTTTTCTATCGTTTTTTTTTATCCATAGGAAAAATGTAAAACATTTTCTATTTTTTTACAGTGATGGAAATACACACACACACACAATTGGTTTGTCCGCTGAAAACCGTCCATCAGTCGGTTTACAGTGGACAAACCGATCTTGTGTACAGGGCTTAAGTGTCACGTAATCTGTTATTACATATACACACCTTTTTGAAAGGCCCCAGAGGCTGCAACACCTAAGCAAGAGGCACCACTAACCAAACACTGCCATGAAGACGAAGGAACTTTCCAAACAAGTAAGCTACAATGTTGTTGAGAAGTACAAGTCAGGGTTAGGTTATAAAAATATATCTAAATATTTGATGATCCCTAGGAGCACCATCAAATCTATCATAACCAAATTGAAAGAACATGGCACAACAGCAAACCTGCCCAGAGACGGCCGCACACCAAAACTCACAGACCGGGCAAGGAGGGCATTAATCAGAGAGGCAGCACAGAGACCTAAGGTAACCCTGGAGGAGCTGTAGCGTTCCATGGCAGAAAGTGAAGTATCTGTACATAGGACAACAATAAGCGTTGAGCTTTATGGCAGAGTGGCCAGAAGAAAGACATTATTTTCAGCAAAAAAACAAAATGGCACATTTTGAGTTTGCGAAAAGGCATGTGGGAGAATCCCAAAATGTATGGAGAAAGGTGCTCTGGTCTGATCTGATGAGACTAAAATTAAAATTTTTGGTCATCAAAGAAATGCTATGTCTGGTGCAAACCCAACACATCACATCACCCAAAGAACATCATCCCCACAGTGAAACGTGGTGGCAGCATCATGCTGTGGGGACTTTTTCAGCAGTGAAAGATGGGTGGTGTTAAATACAGGGATATTCTTGAGCAAAACCTGTACCACTTTGTGTGTGATTTGTTAGAACGGAGGTTTACCTTCCAGCTGGACAATGACCCCAAACACACTGCTAATGCAACACTTAATCCAATAGAAAATCAGTGGTCAGACTTAGATTGCTGTTCACAAGTGCAAACCGTCCAACTTGAAGGAGCTGGAGCAGTTTTGCAAGGAGGAATGGGCAAAAATCCCAGTGGTAAGATGTGGCAAGCTCCTAGAGACTTCTCCAAAGCGACTTGGAGCTGTGATAGCCACAAAAGGTGGCTCTACAAAGTATTGACTTTAGGGGAGCGAATAGTTATGCACATTGACTTTTTCTGTTATTTTGTCCTATTTGTTGCTTGCTTCACAATAAAAAAAAAAACATATTCAAAGTTGTGGGCATGTTCTGTAATTACATGATGCAAATCCTCAAACAATCCATGTTAATTCCAGGTTGTTAGGCAACAAAACTCGAAAAATGCCAAGGCACTGTATGTATGTCTGTTTATTTGTGGATGCTACTAGTAAAATGATGCAACACAAAGGCTTATATGCCATATATTGTGATTTATTGACAGTAATCAATAGTTGCAGTGTATACACATTTGTGTTGTAGCAAACGCAAAGATTGTAGTGGGAATTCTATGTCTAGGTTATGATTTAAAGTGTTTTTTTTTGTTTGTTTCTTTTAAGAGAAGCCTTGCCACAAACAAATGTGCTTTATTGCAATATCTTTGGATGCTGTGTGCTTTATGCCATTTCTTATAGCAATAGTTAATTAGCATCATTATTACTGCTTTACCATTGCTGCATGGTAAAGACAAATTGTTAAGGTGAATCTATTTACATTAAGCCTCTTCAGAAGTCAGAAGGAAAATGACATATTTGTAGCAGAGACAACTCACTTCTTGACAATGGTCTTCTAGCAACAAGGCATTCCAGACATTCGTGTTTCCAGTATTCCTTTCATATCTTCTCCCCTTTGCTTGGTTATACATTTCCCTTTTTCGCTTAGCATTTTGTTGCACTGTTGTCTGCTTGTCATTCACCATCATTGAGAAAGCCTCCCCTTTGTGTAATTATAAAGCCAGTTATTTTAAGGATATAGTAGACCAATGGCAAGAGTCATTTATGTTGTAGGTATTGATTTTTAATTAATACTGCCTGAGCTTTTTCTAACGCTGGCTGTCCGTGTAACAGCTTGTTACATATTTTTTTCTTTATTTCTTATCTTGCCCTTTTGTGTTTTATACAATGTTATTTATGTCTGATGAAAAAGTACCTCATACAGGTTAACTGTGCTAACATACAAGTGTAACATTTGGTGCCTGGAAACCTTGATCTTTTGCCAAAGTATTTAAACAATTTACCATTTTGGTTTCTTAGTTCCAATCTGCTTCTCAAATCACTTGCTAATTAATCCAGTTAATTCTTTGTAGACACACTGTATTCAAGGCTTCTATCATTGAGAACTCTGATTTGTGTTTGAAGACAACCTAAGGCCTCTCAAAAAGGTTTTTCTTTTTGACACAATGGCTGGCAGATGTACGATGAGTGTTCCAGTGTTCAAACCACTACTGTCATTAAATATACCCTTACTCCACACGTAAATAAGGGTAGCTTCACTTTTTGTGCAGCTGCACTAACTCAATGCTGTATGTGCCTTTTGAAGCCTGAATATTTCCATCCTTCCAATCAATTTTTAAGCATTAACAATTCAAGGGGCTTTATTGAAACAAAAAATGACCATATCATTTAAATTAGTATCGAAAGTCTATTTACCGAGGCTTATGAAATAAGTCTATGCACTGTAAAATGGTATGCCTTAAAATTACATGGTTACATAGTTGATAAGGCTGAAAAAATACCCCACAACAAGTAAATTATACGCAAAAAAAACAGAGTAATGAATATCAAGTCAGCATAATCAGCATACAGAACAGCAAATGTGAAAAGAGTCCAGGCTGTTGGTAGTATGATTTGGATTGTGGCAAAAAGTCTGGGATGTGGTGAGTATTGATAGGGATATGCTCTCAGGGCTGCCGTCAGTGGGGAACAGAAACCATGTTCCAATTCTGGAGAGACAAGCAAGGGAAGAGGCGCCTCTGGGTGCAATACTTTAACATTTAAAAGCATAGATTAAAAATCACTCACGTTTTTGTGGTATATTGCAGGCATGTAAAAGATTTCCCAAGAGGGAGAGGTTGATGTCATCCGGTACGTCGTGTGTCATCTGGCCCCTGTTGTGGCGCTTTGGAGTGAGGATCCTCCTACCGCTGATGGTGAGGGGCGACTGCGATGGATGGATCTCGATAGGCACTTGAGGCGCGGATGGACTGGCGGGCGAGAGATGATGTCACCGGGCAAGTGACACGTTTCTGAGTGGTCAGGCAGCGGATGGCACGGCTGCCGCACTCCTTTCTCAAGCCGCACCATTGGCTTCCGCTGCTGTGAATCAAAATCGGTGAACCAATGAGGAAAGAGAGGGGACAGGGGCCAGGCCACGGCTCCGTGTCTGAATGGTTAGAAGAAGATCCTGGACTACCGCACTCCTTAAAACAATGTCTTTATTGTACAAATAAAATCCAAAAAACAACCTAAGCGATACAGTCAAAACATAGTGAACAACAGGAAAAAGGTGGCAGACATGTTTCACATCATGCAATGCTTACTCATAGCTAGCTGATCTTCTTCTATCCAATGCACCTGTGCATAGCCAGCACCCTTTTGGTTTAGTGGGAGGGAAGCAAAGCCAAGGGATCAGCAGTTTTATTTTGAGCGGTATCATCTCCCACTTCAACTCCTTGTCTGAATGGACATACAGAACTTTGGCTTGGGTGCCCCCATAGCAACTGCTACATTTTGCACCAAACTAAATAGCTGGTGTAGCCTAAGACCCCTTTCACACTGAATCTTGCGCATTCGCGTTAAAGAGATGCTTGTTTTAGCTGTGCTTTTGCAACGCTTTTCGGCCGCTAGCCCGTTTTGCGGCAATTTCAAATCAATGTCCATTTATTCCAGTGGGAAGGGGCATTTTGTATACAGCGCTCCCAACCCACCTCAAAGATGCTGCTTGCGGGACTTTTTTTCCCATCCCCCAAAACCGCCCCAGTGTAAAAGGGGTCTAATGCTGCGTACACACGATTGGAATTTCCGTCAAGAAAACCATGGATTTTTTTTCAGACGGAATGTTGCCTCAAACTTGAGTTTCATACACACAGTCACACAAAATTCCGACCGTCAAGAACGCGGTGACGAGCTGAGAAAATTAAGTTCAATGATTCCGATCATGCGTCAAATTCCGAGCATGTGTGGTTGTTTTTGCGCATCGGAATTGCATACAGGCGATCAGAACTTTTCTTGTCGGAAAAATTGAGAACCAGCTCTCCAATTTTGTGCCGTCGGAAATTCCAACAGAAAAAGTCAGATGGAGCCTACACACGGTCAGAATTTCCGACCAAAAGCTCACATCGAACTTTTCTTGTTGGAATTTCCGATCGTGTATACGCGGCATTATTCATCTTCTAGATCTCAACTGCAGCTACCAAGTTTCTAGCAAATGAAAAGCTTTTGCAAACCAATACCCCTCTCAGCCACATTGCTCTACAACTGGGTATCCCATTACCACAGAGTACCCGACATTCTTTGCCCTTATTAGAAGAGGATAACTATGTGGAACCTGGTCTTACTGTGTGTATTTCTTGTTCCACGCTCACTGTAGATACTAGATGTCTTCAGTTCACAAGACCTCTGATGACTAAATGCAGTTACCCACTTTTCCCAATACTCAGCTGTATGTTTCTATACAGTTCCAGTTTCTCCAGCAATCAACATCATGGATGGTGTGAGAGAAGACAATAGCTAAAACAAGATCTTTTTTTTTTTTTTCTTCTTCTTCTTCTTCAAATCCATATATATACACAGAACAAGCAAGATAAGCACATAATCAGCTGGTTGACATGATATATGTAGACATATTGATAGTATCCCATCTGTAAGACTGAATACAACTAACACAAAACATATTTATGACCCCTGGACCTCATTTTTAAATAAAAAGCCCTCTTTAGTATTAGGTGCCAGTGGTAGCCCTATTGATATGTACTGCATTCATAATGACATATATTGCAACCAGTACAGATCTATATGAGCATCAGCAATGCAGGACATTGGCCATCTGTATGTGAGTGTCATTATTATAACTCCTAGTATTCTCCAGCTGTCTCCTTCCCCTGGATGGAAAAGGCCCACACAGAAGGGGCCTGTAGCCCTATCATTTGTTTTTATGTCTTTGTTTGAATCATGCAGGTTTTCTTTAAAGTAGGTTAGGTTTATCTGTATGACATATCTCTGAAGATATCCTTCACTATTTTACTTGTGGATCAGTATTATATGAATTTTATGACGGATGTTTTTATATTATTATTTTTATTTGAATTAATTGTATCTGCTATGCCTTTTATATTTTATTATTTAAGGCCTAAACCTATTCTTTATTTTTTTTTCTTGTTTTTCCAGTGCAGTTTCATACATGCATTTCACATTGTCAAATTTGTAATGGTTTATTGTAATTTATTTAAAAAAAATTCAACAGCTATAGTTTATACAAGCCCTATCATTTTAATTAAAATATTTTTTAATATTCGTTACTTTTCGTGTTCAACACATCATCACATCAGCCTTACAGATTTCCTAAAACTATTTGCATTGGTCCCTAATTGTGAAAAAGCATAACGTGAACCTGGCTTGGGAAAACTGTGAGGCTGAGATTGCTGAAAATGCTATTTGCCTGTAAACCAAAAAAAAAAAGTAATAAAAGTTAAAAAGCTGCTGTATTTACACAACAAATGTGAGGGGAAGTTGGCAGAAGGACAGGGAGTGCGACACATACCCATGTTATAGCGTTTTATGGATGTATGTAGCGTGCCTAATGTGCCCAAATGGTAGAAACACCCCCATTGGGGATCATTATATAGTTGTAATAAAAACGTATGTACAATGTATACAACAACATTGCAGTGATTTATGCATTCCATCAGTGTAAATTTATATATATATATATATATATATATATATATATATATATATATATATATATATATATATATATATATGCATGTTTTCTGGAATTTATATCAGATGCTTCATTGCTGGGTATGGTTGCATTTATCCATACCTGGAAACTACTCAAAAGGTATCTGGCATAAACAATCTCTTGCAGCAGTTTTGCGGATGGGGCGGTTTTTCCAAAAGTGATGCTGAGGTGGCGTTCCTTGGCTTTTTGTATGTCTGGGATACTCCATATTATCCATATTTTTTGTTTCTATCAACCTCAGACAATTTCAGTACTCCCATATACAGTACCTTTGTATTCCAGCTCCTTCTGGGGAAATCTGTGTAAAATAAAATATATCTTAGGGCTCTTTCACACGGGGCGGATCAGTAATGATCCACCCCGTGCACCTCTGTTTTCTCAGCGGGCATCACTCCGTTGATCCCCGCTGAGCCAAGCGGATGACAGGGCGGTCCCCAGACACAGTACAGGGACCACCCTGTCTTTTCTCCGCTCTCCCCTATGGGGGGGGATCAGATGAACACAGACTGTCTGTCCATGTTCATCCGATCTGCCAGACGGAGCGGGACGGATGTCAGCGGGCATGTCACCACTGACATCCGTGGCTCCCTAAAAATGGCAGGCAGATTTGAACGGTGCTCCGTGTGAAAGAGCTCTTAATCGTATACTACAGGACACGGGCAGGGTATTCATATATTTTGAGTTATAGGCTGCTACTTTGAGGTGATTGGACACTGCAAAAGCTTTTGGACACAGCCCCCTTGGGTGTACCCTTGTAACCTTTACCCCACTATATGAGACCTCTGTTTTGTTTGCTAGTGTCTTGTAAGTAACGGACCTCTTCTCCTTTGTGGAGAAGTATATACCGTATTTGCCGGCGTATAAGACGACCCCCTAATTTTATATTTTTTTTTTAAAGAATTTTTGCCTGTATTCACTGTATAAGACAACACCTATTCCGATGCTTAATATTTCTTTCTTCTGGAGCCATATTCTTCTTCATTCTTGCTGGAGCTGAAGCCAATCACGGCGAGCAATGTATTCTACTAATGAATACAAAGCTTGCTTGGATTGGCAGAGGCTGCAACATCATCAGCCCACGCTTCTCTGACTCTCAAAGCCAATACGGTCAGGCTACTGTATGTAGGCACTCGGATTGGCAGAGGCTGTTACCCCAATCCGAACAGGCTCTGTATTCATTTGAATACATCGCTCACCGGGATTGGCAAATCGGTATATACTGTTTGTAGCCTAAGCTACATACAGTATTACCGCACATCCAGCAGGCATCCGAGCAGCTGACCCGGCGTATAAGACTACCCCTGCTTTTTGGGCAGTTTTTTTAAGTGTAAAAGGTAGTCTTATACACCAGCAAATACAGTATTCTTAACTAGTTCTCTACTTTAAACTCTTCAGTCAACTTCTTCACTGCCTTCTACTAAAACAATAGAAGCAGTGCATTCAGATGAAAAAGGTAGAAATCCCCATTACATTGCAAAAACTAAAATCTCAGTTTTGAACAGATTGACCCTTTAAGTAAGAATAAACAAAAAAATGGGGAAAAAGGAATATCGGATCACTGTGATACCACAATCATGACTAAATCAGGCATTCATTTGCATGATAATTTATTTGAACGTTGACTGACCAAAAACATTTACCTTAAAGGCAAAGTTCACCTTTTGATACATATTACGTGTTCAAGCTCTTGCAGCCAGTTCCCATGATCACACCCCCTTCCACCATCGTGACAGCAGGTGAGGTATTCCCCACCCCCCCCACAATGATACGGTAGCTCGCACGCAGAAGCGAACGCACACGTAAGTCCCACCATCATATGTAAACGCCGTTTAAACCACATATGTGAGGTATCGCCCCGCATGCGTTAGAGTGGCAGCAACAATTCTAGCACTAGATCTCCTTTGTAAATCTAAACTGGTAACCTGTAAAAAAATTCAAAGCCTTGCCTATGGAGATTTTTAAGTACCGAAGTTTGAATTTGGCGCCATTCCATGAGTGTGCGCAATTTTAAAGCGTGACATGTTAGGTATCTATTTACTCGGTGTAACCTAATCTTTCATATTTTACAAAAAAATTGGTCTAACATTACTGTTTTGTTATTTTTTTAATTCACGAAACTATTTTTTTCCCCAAAAAAGGCGTTTGAAAAATTATTGCGCAAATACCGTGCAAGATAAAACGTTACAATGACCGTCGTTTTATTCCCTAGGGTGTCTGTTAAAAAAACATATATAATGTTTGGAGGTACTGCGCAATTTTCTAGCAAAAAAATTTGGATTTGTACATGTAGGAGAGAAGTGCCAGAATAGGGCCGGAATGGAGGTGTGTATAAAAGCCCGGTATTGAAGTGATTGAAGCAGGGATCCTCAAACTACGGCCCTCCAGCTGTTGCGGAACTACACATCCCATGAGGCATTGTAACACACTGACATGACTAGGCATGATGGGAATTGTAGTTCCTGAACAACTGGAGGGCCATAGTTTGAAGACCCATGCATTAAAGGGTAGTTCAAACCCAAACTGATTTTTTTGTGTGATACCCTCCCCATGTATTGAGTGTGTTTATACCGTATTAATATTGAGTATCAGTTATGGTGTCAACAAAAATTACTCTTATCTTTTTCAAATTTAAGTAGATATGACCTAAGTGTAAAGTTATTTTCAATCTTTTTTTTATTTATTTTTTATTTCAGGTTAATTAGTGAAAGAAGCTCAGAAGTAGATATGATGTGCATTGTATTAAGTGAAAAATATGAGATATGTTAATAAGCTGGGTCACCTAATGTATGTCGAGTACTAACTAAAAAAAGTACAAAGGATTAAAAAAAGAAACTTGTCCAAAGATCCAATTGTTTGTTGCTGAATATCAGAGTTCACTGCTTAGGTTGTAGTTCTTGTTATTGTTATTATTATTATTAGTATTGTCCTTGCTTTTCAGAGTATGTCTTCCTGATGAACCTTCTGTAGCTATCTCTCTGTAGCCAGCATTTATTTTGCTCTTCTGATATCCTTTTTAACACCTCTGCCTACATCAAGGCAGATCTGACATGTGTGAAATTATCTGTCATTGCTGGAAATCCCACTGGAAGTATGGATGCTTGTGCAACTAGAGCTTTCCATTGTATGTTGCAAGGAAAAATAAAAGCACAGATATTCTCATGTCTGTGGAGGCGTATATTTGATTTCTTAGTGTGAGATTGAGGCATTATTACCATAGACTGCATACTTTTGCTTTTGATAACTCTCTTAAAGTTTTTTAGTGCTCCTGTGTGTTGAATTTTATTCAAAAGACCAAGTTTTCTTATGATATGGTACTGTAAATACTATATATTAGTGAAATGATAAAAAAACAATATAAAAGGCTGAAGTAGTTATTAAAACTATTTATGTTTGATTTATGAAAACAGTGTTAACATTACCATTAACATGATGGCTGCAGGGAAATAATTGCAAGAAAACCTTAGCGTATACAGTATTATGCTTTAAATAACGTGACTGTTAGTAAGGTTCCCCTTTGCTAACAGGTGATAAGTATAGCTATTGCACCTTAGCAAGATGTACAGCAAGTCGTTGCCCTGCATTGCAGGGAATAAAGAGACGAAAAGAACACAATTAGTAATGAAAAGGCTTTTTATTATTTGTTGTACTTAAAGAGGATTTGTGCTGAATGAGACACTGATAAATGGTAAATACAGTTTTAAATTAGGAGCCGTGTATGGATTTTCCTGTTTCTAACACCTGCTCTGAATCCCTGACCTTTGGCGTGTGTGCTTTGACCTTTGTCACTGTCCTGCAGTTAAGTTTCTGCCCCTTTTACCCACTGCCCCCCGTGGTGCCTCAAACTCACATACTGCCAGGAGCAGGTCATGAAACTGTGATAATGAAATTATCTGTAACTAATTAAATATGTACATATTGATATTAAGATAATGATAGATGTTTTACTACAACTATAAAGGTTCTACTTCATAAATCAGTGCAGTCTCTATTTAGGATATAATTTATATAACCCTGTCATCTTAAAACAGAATTAAGCCCATCGATTTAAGTTTCCCAAAACTGTTGCATTGTTGCATTCAAGGCATCTGTCATAGGTGCTTGTGCTCACAACCAAACCGTCAAGCCATCAAAGGACTTATGTCATAACTGATCACACCATGCAACACCATGACAACTGCAGAACAAACAGAGACTAAGATGGCAGCTTCTTTGCACATTAAAGGGGAGCTCCACCCGCTTCGATATTTGTCAAAACCAGGTCCCCGCTACCACTTCCGGGTAAGATCGCCACAAAATGATGTGCGATCTACGACATTTACAACCCCTCCTCCTAATCCTCCACTGCCTTCTGGGAGAACACTGGTCCTCAGCAGGAGGCAGCTGGGGGAGTCCAAGTGGGTACTAAATCAAGAGGTCTTCCTGGCTCTTATACACTCACTCCCTCAGGTAGACCTTTTTGCCACAAGGGGAAAATGCCAAGGCGCTGCTTCTTTTTCTCTAAACAGACAGGATAGAGCTCTCGGAGTCTATGCTCTGTCACAGAACTGGGTGTTCCCCCTAGGACGTTTCAGAGGAAAATAATTATGTTAAACCTAGTGGCTCCTCATTGACTGAGCAGTCATGGCAGCCTCCCTAAAAGCTGCCATGCAGTGAGGATCGGGTCCGATTGTAACAGGATCCGTTCTGATGACCTCTGGTAGAAAGATTAAATCTAGCACTGATGACAGCCTGGACTGTGAGTGAATTAGAGACTCTATCAGAGCATGCTATGCTGTATATACATACTGATTTTACTGTTGTGGGTTTAATAACACTTTAACCAGTTGCCAACCGCCCGCCGTCATATTACTGCGGGACGGTGGCACTGCTGGGCGAGAGCCCGTAGCTATACGTCCACATTAAAGCGGCCACTAGGGGGCGCGTGCGCGCCCCTGAGTCCCACGGGCGTGACCGGCGAGTATGATCGCCGCCGGGCACAGGCGATCGCTCGTTACTGTCCTGTCGCCGGGGGAAACGCTGATCTCCTGTTCATACAATGTATGAACAGAAGATCAGTGATTTCCCCTAGTGAGATTTCCCCTAGTGAGGCCACCCCCCAATACAGTTAGAACACACCCAGGAACACACTTAACCCCTTCCCCGCCCCCTAGTGTTAACCCCTTTACTGCCAATGGCATTTTTATAGTAATGCAATGCATTTTTATAGCATTGATCGCTAAAAAAATGCCAATGGTCCCAAAAATGTGTCAAAAGTGTCCGAAGTGCCCGCCATAATGTCGCAGTACTGAAAAAAAATGCTGATCGCTGCCATTACTAGTAAAAAAAAAATATTAATAAAAATGCCATAAAACTACCCCCTATTTTGTAAACGCTATAACTTTTGCGCAAACCAATCAATAAACGCTTATTATGATTTTTTTTTTTTTACGAAAAATACGTAGAAGAATACGTATCGGCCTAAACTGAGGAAAAAAAATGTTTTTTTATATATTTTTGGGAATATTTATTATAGCAAAAAGTAAAACATTTTGAATTTTTTTTCAAAATTGTCGCTCTATTTTTATTTATAGCGCAAAAAAATAAAAACTGCAGAGGTGATCAAATACCATCAAAAAAACTCTATTTGTGGGAAAAAAAGGACATCAATTTTGTTTGGGAGCCACGTCGCACGACCGCCCAATTGTCAGTTAAAGCGACGCAGTGCCGAATCACAAAAAGTGCTCTGGTCATTGGGCAGTAATATGGTCCGGGGGTTAAGTGGTTAAGAAAGAATGCAGGCCTTTTTTAAAGCAATCTAATGAGCTGGCCAGAACCAGCTCTGGAGTCTATTCTACATTTTCACAGCTCCTACTGTGAAGAAATCTTGATGAAATCTGTTTTTTCTCCAGACCAGCGTTCTCCAAACTATGGCCCTCCAATTGTTCAGGAACTACAATTCCCATCATGCCTAATCATGTCTGTGAATGTCAGAGTTTTACAATGCCTCATGGGATAAGTAGTTCCGCAACAGCTTAGGAGCCGTAGTTTGGGGATCCTTGCTCTAGAGGAAAAGAGTGCCCCCCTGTCCTCTGTGATGACCTTAAAGTAAATAACTCCAAGTTCACTATAGTGACCACTTATGTATTTGTATATGTTGATCATAACCCCCCTTAATCTCCTCTTCTCAAGAGAGAATAATATCAGTTCCTCGAATCTTTCCTTATAGCAAAGTACCTCCACGCCTCTTATCAGTTTGGTTGCCCTTCTCTGTGCTTTCTTCAGTTACCAATATCCTTTTTAAGAACTTGTTCCCAAAAGTGAACTGCATATTCCAGATGAGGTCTTACTAATGAATTGTACAGGGGCAAATTTATATTTTTCTCTCTGGAGCCTATACCTCTCAATACAAGAAAGGACTTTGTTCACTTTGGAATCCGCAGCTTGACATTGCATGCTATTATTAAGCTTATGATCCACCAAAACCCCCAGATCCTTCTCCACCATTGATACCAGAGTATGTATGATGCATGCATGCATATTTTTAGCTCCCAAGTGCATAGCTTTACATTTATCAACATGAATCATTTGCCACATAGTTGCCGAATTAAACCGTGCATTGAGGTTGCCTTGTAAGTTTGAGACATCCTGTAAGGGCGTTATTTCACTGCATAGCTTGGTGTCATCTGCAAAGATGGCAATGGTACTTTTAATCCAAGACTCTATGGGGGGTTATTTATGAAAGGCAAATCCACTGCACTTGGAAGTGCAGTCGCTGTACATCTGAGGAGGACATGCAAGGAAAATAAAAAACAGCAATTTTGCTTGCACATGATTAGATGATAGAAAATCAGCAGAGCTTCCCCTCATTTTAGATCTTGCCCTCAGATCTACAGCGACTTGGAGTGCAGAGTGGAGAGTGCAGAGTGGATTTCCCTTTAGTAAATTAACCCCTCTATCATTTATAAAGATATTAAAAAGTAAGGGTCCCAATGCTGAACCTTGGGGTATGCCCAATTCAGGCTATGACTCATTAACCACTACTCAGTTTTCTATTGATTTACAAACTGAAAGCCTGTAGACTTTACCTTACATTGTGATACTTAGGATGGATCTGGGGTTCCTGCCCAAGGTAGCCTTGAGCTATCATCAGCAGCAGGAAATATTTTTTTTTGGTCTGCACATAACATCAGGTTAAGCAATGTTACAAGTGCAAAGAAAAAAATATCCCTTCATAAAATTTTTAATTATACACTTCTTTAGCCTTAATTAGCCCCTTCCTCTCCTTCAACCAGAACAAATTGTAAAAAATAGAAAGTTGCAAACAGGCAGGCGTTTTATTATGATGCCCCTCCAAATAGGGTCTCCAGCCATTGGTTTTGCACTTTCTATACACAGCGATTTTGTGAGTACTCTATATCCAATGGGGATTTCTTTACCTTTTTGGCTTTTTCTTTTAAGCCCTGGTTCACACTGGGCTGCGGGAGTGAAATCGCACGATTTCAGCTGAACTCACACGATTTCACTCCCTCTGGCAGTTCAGATTTCGGCGCGATTTAAGAGACATTTGTGCAGAGTTCTGCACAGATGTCAATGTAAATCGCGTCCTGAAATCGAAAAAAGTAGTACAGGAACTACTTTTTGAAATCGGTGCAGCGCCGCAGATGCGGCATTGCACCGATTAGGACGGTGTCATTGCCGGCAATTGCCGCCGATTTGAGATGCGATTTCACATGTGAAATCGCATCTCAAATCGAACTAAATCGTACCCAGTGTGAACCTGGGCTAAAAGACAGTTATCTAAGGATTTTTCCATTTCATAACAGACGTACACATTTTTGCTCCTGAAAATTAGATACGATTCCATTAAACACATTGGGCCTGATTCAGGTACATCTGCGCATTATTGGACCGGTGTAGCGCACCGCCTTTACGTTAGACTGGCGCAATGTCAATGGTTTGTCTAGCGCAGTTTTGCGTGGACGGATGCGCCTGTCTAACGAAATTACGCTGGACAAAAAAAATTGATTTCTTGCGTATCTCGTTTTGGGGATGCCGTGCATCGAAACGCACGCGCACAATTAGACTTACGCCACGCATCTCCTGTTACGCCGGCGTAATCGCTCTGTGAATCTGCCCCATTGAGCTTTTGTATTTATCATGTTTAAATTGATCATGTGTTTATTATCATCGTATATTAGAATCATGTACCTTGTGTAATTATTTATGATTTATTTGTAAATTATGGTATTTATTCATAATATTGATGGGAAGAGTTTTTATACCCACAATCTTCCCACATTGATGTGTCATTTATGGTTTTATATGTATGTATATAGATGAATTATTGCCATACTAACCGCTTGCCGACCAGCCACCATCATTATACTGCGACAGATTGGCGCAAACTGTCTTAGCTTTGCGTCCGCTGCACTGCAGGGGTGCCGATGTGTGTGGGCAGCGGTCGCGGGCACGAGAGCCAAAACTGTGTGCGTGTGTGTATAAACACACAAATCCCTGTTCTGTGAAGAGAGGAGAGGTAGCTTGTGAGTTCCTACTAGCTAGGAACGGCAATCTAATATCTCTTCTAGTCAGTCCCATCCCCCTACAGTTAGAACACACACTAGGGAACACAGTTAACCCCTTGATCACCCCAGTGCATTTTTATAACACTGATCGCTGTATAATTGTCAGTGGTCCCAAGAATGTGTCAAAAGAGTCTTTTTATGTTTATAGCGCAAAAAATAAAAACCACAGACATTTTCAAATACCACCAAAATAAAGCTCTATTTGTGGGAAAAGGGATGTCAATTTTGTTTCGTACAGCTTTGCGCGACTGTGCAATTGTCAGTTAAAATAACGCAGTGCCGTATTGCAAAAAATGGCTTGGTCATTGAGCAGCCAATTCTTCCGAGGAAGTGGTTAATCAGTACAATGTATTGTTATTTATTCTGATACATATAAATACTATTTTTGACTTTTTCATATTGACTGTGTGCCTCATTCAAAATCCCACTTTCCTCTTCTTCTCTTTTCCACATAGACAGGGATGGCTTCATGAGACCATAATAGGTCCCCTCATTTAAAGTCCCAAAAAATTTCCTCTTTTTGCATCAGTTCAAGCAATGTTACAATTGTAGAAAATATTGTAGAAAATATTCCTAATAAAAAATGTAATTGTACCATTCTTAAACCTTAATTAGCCCCTTCCTTTCTTTAAAGCATAACAAAATGTAAAAAATAGAAAGTTGCAAACAGGCAGGCGTTTTATTGCAGAAGAGATATACAATGTCTCTTCAGCAGTAAAGTACATGCAATTTGCATGTCTGTAGAATGTGCATTTCGATAAACTTGCAGTGTTCCGCATGCGCAGGAGTGACGTCATCCCATGTTGGAAATGCAAACCAGCTGAAGGCTGGGGAGAAGATCCTGGCAAGGAAACTTGTTAACAACCCTAAAAACAGTTTTAGTGTTATTAAAGTGGAAGTAAACCCTCTGTTTTTCTTTATTTTTTAAAATACACCTGCAAGAGAAGGTCATAATGAGCTAGTATGCACAGCTTACTAGCTCATTATGCGTCACTTACCTGAGATCAAAAGCTCCCGCAGTCCGCCTTGGTCCCGCCCACCACCCCCGCCATGTCCCCCTGTTTCTATTTCCTGTTATCACCGCTCAGGCGCTGTGATTGGCCGGAGAGACGATGACGTCAATCCCGCACATGGGTTAAAACATGGCATTAACCCAGTTAATGCCATTCACAAAAACGGCACAACTCAGTGCCCCTGCGCCCTAGACAGCGGTGCCTGTCTCTGTGAAAATATCTCCTTAACCGTGTAGGTTAAGGAGATATTTCTTGTACCTACAGGTTAAGCTTACCTGTAGGTTCAAGTTACAAGGGTGGGTTTACAACCACTTTAAAAGAGGATGATTCATACAATATCATTTGCACTTTTTTATCTATAGTAATGCATGTTTGGCCTGTGTTAAAACGCACACTCTTGTGAGCGTTAATGTGCATTGCATAATTTTAACTGGGCTACAAAATATCAGACAGGAACCTTTTTTGAACACATAGCAGCAAAATGCACAGATGGGTCTCATCCACGATTCCACGCGTTGTGGTGCACGTACAATGAAGTACCTTTCAAAATGAATGGCACCACAATCCCCCCTGTTCATATGTTAACGTGCAAGTGATAAAATCCACTTGTTAATGCAAAGGTGTGTAGCCAGCCTAAAACTTTCCCTGGTCAGACTAGAATTTTATTTTAATTTTTTCAGTAGTTTTCTTTTTGCTTGTAAATTGCATATAAAATATATTTTTGGACAAAAAAAAAACTGGTCTGTCCCAAAAACAATAGTAATGTTGAACCAAAGGAACATAGCTGATACTTAAAAAAAAAAAAATGTGTCCGTAACTATACAGGTGTGAGAGCAGAAGTGGTTAGGGAGTGATTTGCTTTCTTCCAAAAATGCATTCAGATACAAAAAGTAGGTACAAGCAATGTAATATTTACTTTGCGTGTTTATGACTAAATTTTGTATTTTGCCTGGAGCTTTCCTTTTATCGCAATTTTTTCGGAATAGATCAGTATTACGATTATAAATGGGATCTCGCACAGAAGGAGACATTCTCATAAACATACTTGCAGTTGCTAGCTGAGCAGGCAGTGTTTATCCTTGCTACAGTCAGCTGCATCTACGACCTCTGCTTTAGGTGTAAAGAAGCCTTCAGTTCTTTGCCAGAAGACTTCATGCGTTAAACGCTGGGGATTTGAGAAAATGTTAACATTAGTGCGTGTATCCAAATGTTTATTTAACATAGATTTTTATTGATGTTTAAGTATTTTGCTTGCCATTTATTTAGTGTAATACTGCAATCCATCCTTGGCAGCGTGTGCCAGGTGGTGAATGTGAGCTCATGAGCATTAAACAAAGTGCAATTAGCATTTCAATTGGTGCTACATGAGGATAACAGCAGGTGACTGTGTTATGTATTAGCTGTTCATGTTAATATGGAGCATTTTGCCAGATTTTGTGGTTAACGCTTAAAAAATAAATAAAGAAAATAATAACAGAACAAATGTACATTTAGATTTTTGGAAACATCAACTCTTTGACCAGTTTAGGGCTGTGACCCCCTAGTAACCCTCCAAATTCATGATACCTGGATAAGAGTGCAAAACTTAAAATTGCCAAACTAGCACATGTGCAATGGCAGAGAAGGATAAGAAACGAATTAGGGAAACGCAATCATGTTGTTTCTAGCGGGTGTATCAAAGAAAGCATCTAGTTGCTAGCCAACAAAAAAAAGGTGTTGAAACTGATTAACAAAAAAAATAAAACTGAAAGACTCAAGGCAAGTGAACACTAGTGAAAGCTATATGTGATTGAGTAAATGTCAGGCCAGCACATATGCAATAATGGAGAAAAATAGCGAGCCAGGGCAGAGCGTTATAGCCCAATGATGTCATCCCGGCGCATATGGTAAAGAAAGCATCGTCACTAGCAAACAGGAGTGTTGTTACAGAAGCTATCGCTGTCTAAAGACCCTGAAAGGAATTCTTTGTTAAAACAATGTGTAATTAATGGACAGATCTCATGCATAAGGCTGGGTTCACACTTGTTCCGACAACGCTCCTACATTGGGAGCTCATGTAGCATGACGTGTGAAAATCAATGTTTCCCTATGAGAGCCGTCTTAACTGATCCGACACAAGTCGGTCCGTCTTTGAAAACACTCCCTGTACTACTTTGCTCCGACATTCATCCTACTTCAGCCCATTGAATATCATTGAAGTCGGACCAAATTAGGAGCCTTGTCCTTATCAGACATCCGACATGTGATTACAGCAGCAGTAAAAGGAATTTATCTCACTCTGGGATTGTTTTGATTGGTCAAAGAACAAGTCAGACTATCACAAAGTCGGTTCAAAGTAGTATCCTGTTCATGAAAGTAGGATGGATGTACAGTAGGTGACTGGGATATTGTGTCAATCTCGCTCCCTTTCTCGGCGAGATTGACCACCTACGAGCCCCATCGCGGGAGCCAGCGCCGAGCTGGCTTGCCGCGATGGAGACAAAGCCGTCATAGAAGCGACGGGGATCCGACGCGGATTCCCGCCAATTCTACACGTGGGGGAGTTTGTTATGAATCCTGAACGAGAAATCCCCGCCGGATTTTTAAAGAAAAATCCGGCATGGGTTCCCCCCTCAGGAGCATAACGGGCCCTTAGGTCGGTTATGGGTTGTAAGGAGACCCCCTACGCCGAAAAAACGGCGTGGGGGTCCCCCCACAATCCATAACAGACCCGTATCCAAAGCACGCCGGCCGGCCGGTCAGGAAGGGAGTGGGGGTGAGCGAGCGCCCCCCCCTCCTGAGCCGTACCGGGCAGCATGCCCTCAACATGGGGGGGTCAGGTGCTCTGGGGCAGGGGGCGCACTGCGGCCCCCCACCCCAGAGCACCCTGTCCCCATGTTGATGAGGACAGGGCCCCTTCCCGACAACCCTGGCCGTTGGTTGTCGGGGTATGCGGGCGGGAGGCTTATCGGAATCTGGAAGCCCCCTTTAATAAGGGGGCCCCCAGATACCGGCCCCCCACCCTAAGTGAATGAGTATGGGGTACATTGTACCCCTACCCATTCACCTGCAAATACAAAGTGTAAACACAAATAAAACACACAGGGTATTGAAATATTTTATTAGTTGGCCGCCGGGGGGGGGGGGGGTGTGTATGATCGCTTTTATAAAAGCGCCCCCCTCCGGCGGGCTTCTGTGGGGGGTGGGTGCCGCCGTCTGGTTCTCTTCCGCCGCCGGGGGGCGCTTTGATAAAAGCGCCCACCACCCGGCGGGCTTCTTTCGACGTCTTCGGCGGCGGGGGGGTCTTCTCCCACTCTCCGGGGTCTTCTCCCGCTCTCCGGGGGTCTTCTCCCACTCTCCGGGGTCTTCTCCCGCTCTCCGGGGGTCTTCTCCGCTCTCCGGGGGTCTTCTCCGCTCTCCGGGGGTCTTCTTCTTCAGGACTCGCCGCCGCTATCTTCGTGTGTTAGCTCAATTACTAGCGGCGGCGGCCCCCTCTTCTGCGACGTCGGCGTCTTCTTCTTCTTCTTCTTCTGCTGTCCAGATGTTGACGCGACGCATCCTTCCGCTGTTATGCCGGGCGCGCGGCTCGCAGCGAAATATATAGGCCTGTCTTGTGACGTCGCAGTCCCATCATGCTCCGGTAGGTATCACGTGGGTAGGTAGCACGTGGTACCTACCGGAGCATGATGGGACTGCGACGTCACAAGACAGGCCTATATATTTCGCTGCGAGCCGCGCGCCCGGCATAACAGCGGAAGGATGCGTCGCGTCAACATCTGGACAGCAGAAGAAGAAGAAGAAGACGCCGACGTCGCAGAAGAGGGGGCCGCCGCCGCTAGTAATTGAGCTAACACACGAAGATAGCGGCGGCGAGTCCTGAAGAAGAAGAAGACCCCCGGAGAGCGGGAGAAGACCCCCGAAGAGCGGGAGAAGACCCCGAAGAGCGGGAGAAGACCCCGGAGAGCGGGAGAAGACCCCCGGAGAGTGGGAGAAGACCCCCCCGCCGCCGAAGACGTCGAAAGAAGCCCGCCGGGTGGTGGGCGCTTTTATCAAAGCGCCCCCCGGCGGCGGAAGAGAACCAGACGGCGGCACCCACCCCCCACAGAAGCCCGCCGGAGGGGGGCGCTTTTATAAAAGCGATCATACACACCCCCCCCCCCCGGCGGCCAACTAATAAAATATTTCAATACCCTGTGTGTTTTATTTGTGTTTACACTTTGTATTTGCAGGTGAATGGGTAGGGGTACAATGTACCCCATACTCATTAACTTAGGGTGGGGGGCCGGTATCTGGGGGCCCCCTTATTAAAGGGGGCTTCCAGATTCCGATAAGCCTCCCGCCCGCATACCCCGACAACCAAAGGCCAGGGTTGTCGGGAAGGGGCCCTGTCCTCATCAACATGGGGACAGGGTGCTCTGGGGTGGGGGGCCGCAGTGCGCCCCCTGCCCCAGAGCACCTGACCCCCCCATGTTGAGGGCATGCTGCCCGGTACGGCTCAGGAGGGGGGGCGCTCGCCTGCCCCCACTCCCTTCCTGACCGGCCGGCCGGCGTGCTTTGGATACGGGTCTGTTATGGATTGTGGGGGGACCCCCATGCCGTTTTTTCGGCGTAGGGGGTCTCCTTACAACCCATAACCGACCTAAGGGCCCGTTATGCTCCTGAGGGGGGAACCCATGCCGGATTTTTCTTTAAAAATCCGGCGGGGATTTCTCGTTCAGGATTCATAACAAACTCCGCCCACGTGTAGAATTGGCGGGAATCCGCGTCGGATCCCCGTCGCTTCTATGACGCGCTCGCTGGAATGTGCTTTTACTATTCCAGCGAGTGCGAGATATCGGCAGCCTGTCGCCGAGATTCAGCGCGATGCTGGCGTGCTGAAAACACATTCTCGGCGGCAGGCACTGTAGGATGAATGTAGGACAGATGTCGCAGAGCAAAGTAGGATGAAAGTTGTACTGCTGTCGTGTAGTATAGTGTGAACCCAGCCTAATACAATTGGTTTAAGACAAGATAGCAGTTCGAAAACATATTTTAAAATGGATAGTGAATGTGATATAGGGGGAAATATATTTTTAAAAAAAAAAAATCGAATAAAAAAAAGCATTAAAAACTGGAAAAAAATCGATGAAAAAACTGAATATAACAAAAACATTGCCATTCCTGCAGAAACAATCACCAGAATCAAGAACAAGAAAAAAATCTTGTAAAAAGTAAAAAAAAAAACTGGTCTTATCACACAAAATTGAAAAAATAAATCTGTGAAAAGAAAATTACATGTATCAATACCGCAAACAATGTCAAGCAATATATAATATACCATGGAAAACGGTACAGTCCCAAAAAGGTCATCAAGGTTTGAGGGTGGCAATACTAGAAGAAACGGATCACAAATGAGACCATGCACATTTCTTAACCACTTAAGACCCGGACCAAAATGCAGGTAAAGGACCTTGCCCCTTTTTGCGATTCGGCACGGCTTCGTTTTAACTGACAATTGCGCGGTCGTGCGACGTGGCTCCCAAACAAAATTGGCGTCCTTTTTTCCCCACAAATAGAGCTTTCTTTTGGTGGTATTTGATCACGTCTGCGGTTTTTATTTTTTGCGCTATTAACAAAAATAGAGCGACAATTTAAAAAAAAATGCAATATTTTTTACTTTTTGCTATAATAAATATCCCCCAAAAATATATAAAAAAACATTTTTTTTCCTCAGTTTAGGCCGATACGTACTCTTCTACGTATTTTTTGTAAAAAAAAAATCGCAATAAGCGTTTATCGGTTGGTTTTCGCAAAAGTTATAGCGTTTACAAAATAAGGGATAGTTTTATTGCATTTTTATTAATTTTTTTTTTTTACTACTAGCGGCGATCAGCGATTTTTTTCTTGACTGCGACAATATGGCGGACACTTCGGACAATTTTGACACATTTTTGGGACAATTGTCATTTTCACAGCAAAAAATGCATTTAAATTGCATTGTTTACTGTGGAAATGACAGTTGCAGTTTGGGAGTTAACCACAGGTGGCGCTGTAGGGGATGTGTGACCTAATGTGTGTGTTTACAACTGTAGGGGGGTGTGGCTGTAGGTGTGACGTCATCGATCGCGTCCCCCTATTACAGGGATGACGCGATCGATGCTGCAGCCACAGAGAAGCACGGGGAAGCCGTGTGTACACACGGCTCTCCCCGTTCTTCCGCTCCAGGGACGGATCGCCGCACTCCAGCGGCGATCGGGTCCGCGAATCCCGCGGTCCCGGTCCTGGAGCTTCGGACCGGGTTGCGCGCCCACGACCCACGGCTGGGTACTAAAATCAACGTATATATACATTGATGTGCCCAGCCGTGCCATTTTGCCGACGTAAATGTGCAGTAGGCGGTCCTTAAGTGGTTAAAGGACCAGTGTGAGACAGCAGCAACCAGCGGAGGATCATATATAATATAAGTGTGCATGCCTCAACAAGGGATGCAACATTTTTCATCCACGTCTTGTGGGCAAGATAAACTTGTACTATTTTTCCGGTAAAGTCAGTGACGTTCCACTCCTCTGGTCAGGACACATACTCTTCGAGCTCAGAAGTCAGTTTTTCTTGTCAAATGAGGTCGGGTTCACACTACACGACTTTCATCCTACTTTGCTCTGCGACATTTGTCCTACATTGGTCCTACATTGATCCTACATTGGTCCTACATTGGTCCTACATCCATGAACAGGATACTACTTTGATCCGACTTTGTGATAGACTGACTTGTTCTTTGACCAATCAAAACAATCCCAGAGTGAGATAAATTCCTTTTACTGGTGCTGTAATCACATGTCAGATGGCAAAAGTCGGATGGTTAGGACAAGGCTCCTACTTTGGTCCGACTTCAATGATATTCAATGGGCTGAAGTACTGTAGGATCAATGTAGGACCAAAGTAGTACAGGGAGTAGTTTCAAAGTCGGACCGACTTGTGTAGGACCAGTTAAGACAGCTCTCATAGGGAAACATTGATTTTCACACGTCATGCTACATGAGCTCCCAATGTAGGAGCGTTGTCGGAACAAGTGTGAACCCAGCCTAAGTGTCATACTACTGATTTGATCATGTGAACCCAGAGAAAAATGCCTTCTGAATGGCATTTTTGTGATTATGAAGTCTCTCACAGGCTGGGTTCACACTATACTACACAACAGCAGTACAACTTTCATCCTACTTTGCTCTGCGACATCTGTCCTACGTTTGTCCTACATTGATCCTACATTGGTCCTACATCCATCCGACTTTCATAAACAGGATATTACTTTGAACCGACTTTGTGATAGTCTGACTTGTTCTTTGACCAATCAAAACAATCCAAGAGTGAGATAAATTCCTTTTACTGCTGCTGTAATCGCATGTCGGATGTCTGATAAGGACAAGGCTCCTACTTTGGTCCGACTTCAATGATATTCAATGGGCTGAAGTAGGATGAATGTCGGAGCAAAGTAGTACAGGGAGCGTTTTCAAAGTCGGACGGACTTGTGTCGGATCAGTTAAGACGGCTCTCATAGGGAAACATTGATTTTCACACGTCGTGCGACATGAGCTCCTGATGTCGGAGCGTTTGTCGGACAAGTGTGAACCCAGCCTAAATGAATTGATGGGCAGATGAGTAACATATCCAGATGTACAGGTGGGGTGGTGTTTGATCTTAAAGGCCAAGTTCACCTTTTCAGGCAAAATTTCACTTTTCATAATAAATAGAAAGCTTTTCTAAAGTGTTTTTTGCCTATCCCATCCCAACCCAGCCATCTCAAATTTCCTTACTTACCTATGCCATGGCACCATTGACTCTTCACCTGCGGTTGAAAAAATTAAAATAAAAAATTCTTTATGTGCTCTGACTTCCTGTGGGGATCATGTGACCTTCCAGGAACTTCATATCTCATCATGCACTGCCTTACTGCATCACATAATAGGGTGTGATTTTACTTCTGTGGCCCACACCTCCCTCATTACTATTACCACCTCTATTTTATTTCAATCCACTTTTCTACTTCTTACTTTAAGGTGGCCATACATTGTACAATCTCCTTTAGTTTTACCATCAATTTTGTAGTGCAAAGACCTGCCTGATTTTGTACAATTTGAATGGATTGTTCCGGAGGGTTTTCCGATTACAAAGGTTTGGTATATCTAAGGGAATGTGTGCAGAGACTGTACAGTCAGATTGCATGGTGTATGGCCAGCTTTATACAAATACATAGGAGGGAGACATTCCGCTGTCAATGTTTTTTGTAATCCAGGTCCAGCTCAGGGAAGGGTGTAAATACGCAAAGTTTACTTTCAGGCTCCATTGACATAGTTTAGTGGGAACATACGTTCTCTGGTGCTTTTTTCACGCAACATGTACAGTCCATTGATTTCAATGTTTTTTCCTATGCGTAGCAATGTAGCTCAAGGGGCATTTTGGAATTTAGGTTTTGCAATATGCTAATTTTTATACTGCATGTTTGTCACGTGATTTTTTCACTCAACAAAATGTGTGTTTTATTCCGCGTTGGGGTGCCTTTAACAATGAATGCCACTGAAAGCGCAACCAGTTCATTTTAGGTGTATAAAGGTGGCCATATGCTATACAATCTGATTGTACATTCTTTGTACAATCTCCTGTAGATTTACCAAAACTACATAATAGGAGAAAACCCCTAATTTATCCAATTGCTTTGTATAAAATCAGACAGGCCCTTGCACTACATAGTCAATATTAGATCTAAAGGTGATTGTACAATAAGATTGTACCGTGTATGGTAAGCTTTACAGACTTCCAGGGACATACCTCTTCTGTTCTCAATACTATAGTTCACACACAGGCTGTTATGTAATCATTCAGGACCTGCACACTCTGCCAAATGAACAATCTATACAAGAAGAATGTAATGAACAAAATAATTAATTGCAGTGGAAAACACTGGCTGTGCTCTCTGTTCTCACTAAATGCACAGCCAGTGCTGAGGTGGAGCAGCATGGTGATGGGCTTATCTCTGTCACCTTCTTTTCTCTTCCTAACAGAGCCTTTGTTCTGGCTCTGTGGAGTGAATGGGGGTGGCCGGTGGACATTGCCCTCTATCCTATCGCTTATAAAGTGGCTGACATACACCTACGGTGATTCGCACAGCCGTGCCAACCTGCCGCAGTATAATCGGTAAGCGGTTGCTGGTCTGCAAGCGAGTCACAAGGTGATAGGCTTAAGCAGTGGGCTTTAATGTTCCCTATAAACTGAAACCTAAAATAATATGGTTGCATAAGTGTGCACCCCCTTAAACAAACTAATACTTTGTTGAAGCAGGTTTTGATTTTATTACAGCACTCAGTCTTTTTTGGGTATTAGTCTATCAGCATGGCACATCTTGACATAGCAATATTTGCCCGTTCTTATTTGCAAAAGTTCTCCAAATCTGTCAGATTGCAAGGACATCTCATGTGCCCTCTTTAGTTCACCCCACAGATTTTCAATCAGATTCAGGTCTGGGCTTTGGCTGGGCCATTCCAAAATGTTAATCTTCTTCTGGTGAAGCCATTCCTTTGTTGATTTGGATGTATGCTTTGGGTCGTTGAAAGATGAATATCCTCTTCATATTCAGCTTTCTAACAGAAGCCCCAAAGGTTTTGTGCCAATATTGACTGTTATTTGGAACTGTTCATGATTACCTCCTCCTTGACTAAGGTCCCTGTTCCAGCTGAAGAAAAACAGTCCCAAAGCATGATGCTGTCACCACCATGCTTCACTGTGGGCATTGGTGTTCTTTTGGCGATGTGTGCAGTGTTGTTTTTGCGCCAAACATATCTTTTGGAATAATGGCGAAAAAGCTCAACCTTGGTTTCATCAGACCATAAAACATTTTCCCACATGATTTTGGGAGACTTCAGATGTGTGTTTTTTTATTTTTTTATTTAGTCAGACCTGGATGTTTTTTCTTGTAAGAAAAGGCTTCCGTCTTGCCACTCTACCCCATAGCCCAGACATATGAAAAATACGGGATGTTGTTGTCACATGTACCACACAGACAGATATTCCTGCAGCTTCTTTAATGTTGCTGTAGGCCTCCCTGACCAGTTTTCTTGTCTTTATTAGTTTTGGAGGGATGTCCAGTTCTCGGTAATGTCACTGTTGTGCCATATTTTCTCCACTTGATGATATGACTGTCTTGACTGTGTTTCATTCTTTTGTATCCTTCTTCTGACTGATACATTTTAACAATGAGATCCCTCTGATGCTTGGAAGCTCTCTACGGACCATGGCTTTTGCTGTAGGATGTGACTAGGAAAATCCCAGGAAAGACCTACTAGAACAGCTAAACTTTATTTGGGGTTAATCAGAGGAACTTTAAATGACAGGTGTGTACTGACTCCAATTTAACATGGGTTTCAGTGTTATTAATTCTAGGGTTGTCCCGATGCCTCTTTTTTAGGAACGAGTACAAGTACCGATACTTTTTTTCAAGTAGTCGCCGATACTGAATACCGATACTTTTTTTTACATGTGTCCCCAAATGCAGCCATGACCCCCCCCCCCACATATTCAGCCATGTCCCTCCAGCCATGTCCCTCTAGCCATGTCCCTCACATATGCAGCCATGTCCCTTCAGCCCTGTCCCTCACATATGCAGCCATGTCCCTCTAGCCATGTCCCTCACATATGCAGCCATGTCCCTCCAGCCATGTCCCTCTAGCCATGTCCCCCACATATTCAGCCATGTCCTTCCAGCCATGTCCCTCTAGCCATGTCCCTCACATATGCAGCCATGTCCCTTCAGCCATGTCCCTCTAGGCATGTCCCTCACATATGCAGCCATGTCCCTTCAGCCATGTCCCTCTAGCCATGTCCCTCAAATATGCAGCCTTGTTCCTTCAGCCATGTCCCTCACATATGCAGCCATGTCCCTCACATATGCAGCCATGTCCCTTACATATGCAGCCATGTCCCTTCAGCCATGTCCCTCACATATGCAGCCATGTCCCTCACATATGCAGCCATGTCCCTTCAGCCATGTCCCTCACATATGCAGCCATGTCCCTTCAGCCATGTCCCTCACATATGCAGCCATGTCCCTTCAGCCATGTCCCTCACATATGCAGCCATGTCCCTTCAGCCATGTCCCTCACATATGCAGCCATGTCCCTCTAGGCATGTCCCTCACATATGCAGCCATGTCCCTTCAGCCATGTCCCTCTAGCCATGTCCCTCACATATGCAGCCATGTTCCTTCAGCCATGTCCCTCACATATGCAGCCATGTCCCTCACATATGCAGCCATGTCCCTTCAGCCATGTCCCTCACATATGCAGCCATGTCCCTTCAGCCATGTCCCTCACATATGCAGCCATGTCCCTTCAGCCATGTCCCTCACATATGCAGCCATGTCCCTTCAACCATGTCCCTCACATATGCAGACATGTCCCTTCAGCCATGTCCCTCACATATGCAGACATGTCCCTTCAGCCATGTCCCTCACATATGCAGCCATGTCCCTCTAGCCATGTCCCTCACATATGCAGCCATGTCCCTTCAGCCATGTCCCTCACATATGCAGCCATGTCCCTCTAGCCATGTCCCTCACATATGCAGCCATGTCCCTCTAGCCATGTCCCTCACATATGCAGCCATGTCCCTTCATCCATGTCCCTCACATATGCAGCCATGTCCCTTCATCCATGTCCCTCACATATGCAGCCATGTCCCTTCAGCCATGTCCCTCACATATGCAGCCATGTCCCTTGAACCATGTCTCTCACATATGCAGCCATGTCCCTCTAGCCATGTCCCTCACATATGCAGCAATGTCCCATTTCCCTCTAGCCATGTCCCTCACATATGCAGCAATGTCCCATTTCCCTCTAGCCATGTCCCTCACATATGCAGCAATGTCCCATGTCCCTCTAGCCATGTCCCTCACATATGCAGCAATGTCCGTTCAGCCATGTCCCTCTAGCCATGTCCCTCACATATGCAGCAATGTCCCATGTCCCTCTAGCCATGTCCCTCACATATGCAGCCATGTCCAATGTACCTCTAGCCATGCCTCTCACATATGCAGCAATGTCCGTTCAGCCATGTCCCTCTAGCCATGTTCCTCACATATGCAGCCATGTCCCATGTCCCTCTAGCCATGTTCCTCACATATGCAGCCATGTCCCATGTCCCTCTAGCCATGTCCCTCACATATGCAGCAATGTCCGTTCAGCCATGTCCCTCTAGCCATGTTCCTTGAATATGCAGCCATGTCCCATGTCCCTTCAACCATTTCCCACTTAACTTTGCCACCGAAAGCCGCATGGAGAAAATCACAGGATTCATTTGAATAGCCCGCTCGTATAGACACTCCCCCTTGCTCGGGATTGGACAGATCACTATCACCCATCTAATCCCGAGCAAGGGGGAGTATCTATACGAGCGGGAACACTGCAGCTATTCAAATGAATGCTGTGATGTTCCCGCACGGCGTTTAACCCCTTGCAGCGGCTTTCGATGCGACGGCTTTCAATTCGGTGGCGCGATGCGGCGGCAGCGGTGGGGGGGGGGGGAGTATTCTATTTAGGCATCGGGAGTATTTGCATGAGTACAAGTACTAGCGCAAATACTCGGCATCGGTCCCGATACCAATACTAGTATCGGTATCGGGACAACCCTAATTAATTCTGAACGCAGCTACATCCCCATATTCAACTACAATATTTCAGTTTTGTTTGTTTACTCCCTCTAGAAGATTTCAGTTTGTTTTTCAACTGAGTTGTACAGTTTTTAGGTCACATTAAAGGTGGAAAAAGTTCTGAAATTATTTATCTTTCTCATTTTTTGACATCCCAGAAATCTAACATTTTAACAGGAGTGTGTAGACTTTTTATATCCACTCTAGATGTTGACTAGCTGATGCCTGCACAAAGATGGTGTAGGTCCCCTGGAGTGGAAATCAAATGAAAGCATATTAAGGGGAGTACTGTGATCTCCTTAACAGTTATGAAATACCTGTAAATGTTATACTTGGCATGCAAGCACTTAACATTAAAACATGCTAGATCCTTTTTTTGGTCACATTTATGTAATTCTGTATTGTGTGTGCTTAGTAAGTCCAGATCTTATAGGGAATTCTACAATAAGCCTACTTTTTCCGAAATCTCTGGAACACCGTAGCTTTCAGCTTTAGTAAAGGCTCCATTTTCACCTCTATTTTACACATACCCAGCTCCTCTTTTTCTGGTTCTCGAGTTAGAAAAGTTAATGCAGTAAAATATAATAGACTACTAATGCTTCATAATACTTTGAAATTCCTAATGTAGTGCTGGAGGGGAAAATAAGGAAAAAAAAGCCTTTTCAGTCTGGCAATGGCAGAAAACGAATGCATGGGGCATAAAGCCCTTCTGTTGTATTACTGTCATGCAGAATGGGCTGCCACTAAATTAAGAAATATAATGTAATTGCAATAATTAAAAGTTTACATATTATGTTTAGGGTGTTATAAATATTTTAGAAGCATTTTGAATGGGTTTTAATATTTTATATTTTTAAAAAAACCTGGGAAATATGGGAGCTGCCATTTCTGATGTGTTTTTGAGGGTTATCTAAATTTGGAAAAAAAAAAAGATTATTTCAACCAATAGGAAAAAGAATACTTTAAAGACCTTTTATATTTAGAACCCTAAACCCACAGCTGATCCAGAAGGCAAAACAATCTTCTAAACATGGTCCAATTCTCTGAGTGGCAACTTCAGAGCGGCTTGCATTGACTTCTATTGCAGAAGTCATTTGCAAGCCGCGTTGAAGTAGCACAACTTTGATGCTGCCCCAGTGTGAACCGAGCCTAAGGCAATTGGATATTCCCTGTATCCAGTATATTTGGTACACATTCCTATAAATATTGATAGGGCAAAATCGTAGGTGCGCGATATACGCTGATACCCGCTTTCCCGCGCCGAGTTTGAATACTGCGCCGACATATACCGAGCGCAGTACACTTGTGTATAGTCGGGCAGGCTCGGCTCCTCTCGCGCTCACGTCCTAGACGTACAGGATGTGAGCGCGAGAGTTGCCGAACCTGCCCAACTATACACGAGTGTACTGCGCTCGGTATATGTCGGCGCAGTATTCAAACTCGGCGCGGGAAAGCGGGGATTGAGCGGGGAGGACACCCGAAGCCGCAGACGGACGCCGGACCCGACGAAGAGGACACCCGAAGCCGCAGACGGACGCCGGACCCGACGAAGAGGACACCCGAAGCCGCGGAAGGATGCCGGACCCGACGAGGCCGCCGATGGACGCCGCGCAAGACACCAAAACTGTAAGTACAAAAATCTTTTTTTCCACAGGAATAGGGTCCACTTTAGGGGTGCGCGCTATACGCCGGAGCGCGCAATACCCCGATAAATACGGTACATACAACTTTTTTAAACAATCAACTCATCCTGAAAATGTCTATCCCACATTTTGCTGGCTCTTACTATGAAGAAGCCTTTCTGTATACAGTGATTACCCCTTTGCAAGGCTTTAGTTTCCAGCAGCAGTGGGTTTTAAAAAAGCTGTGCGTCTAAATGCATACAGCCTCCAGGTTGCTTCCAGAACGTGCCCCAATCTCCAGCACACAATTTTAAGGCTTGATATGTTGAGTATCCATTTACCTCATCTTTTATATTTTACCAATCAATTGGGTAATATATTGCGTTTACTTACACTAAAATTACCTTTTAATGTATTAGTGAGTATGTGTTTGATGAACTTTAACTGCTACACTAATATCATGCAATATAACTACAATTTTTAGTTTTTCAGCTTTCAGAAAATGTATAATGTTGGGGGGTTTAACTAATCTTCAGACCTAAAATGTGTATAGTAACATAAGTGCAAAAAGCACTCAAAAACAGCTGTCTGTGAAAGGGGGATTTTTTTTCCAGATGCAAAGAGCACCCCCTTGTCTTTTGCAATGACCTTACGACAGCTTCACACTGCCCCGGTGCAATCCCCCTGCGCTTTGGAGAAAGAGCAGCTAACCCTTGGTTTTCATGCGTTTTTAGCTGCACTTTCCTATAGACTTATATGATGCCCCATGGTTTTGGTGTAGTTGCAGAAAGCACACCAAAGATGTAGCATTTTGGTGGGCTTTCTGAAACCACACTCAAACTGTAGGACCACATATAAGTCTATGGGAAAATGCAGCTAACCTTCACGAAAACCAAGCACTGCACCAAGTCTATGGAAAAGTGCAACAGGGTGTGTGAAGCTGTCCTTAAAATTAACAACTTTGTACCAAGTTACAGTAACTCTATGGACAATTTATGTATTTATACATGGCAACCATACCCCCTTGTAAACACCTCTTCTCATGGATGAATACTTTTTGGTTCCATTATTTTCTCATAGGTGAGCTCCTCCATGCCACTTTAGTTGTCTTTTTCTGCGCTCTCCAGTTCTAAAACTTTCTTTAGGCCTGTTATCTATGCAGCCTGAAGAGTTCGTACAGCTGATATGCATGAAGTAAAACTGTGTCCAGTGTATAGATATTCCAAAATAATTTTATATCCTTAGCAAGCACTACGTGAGATTTAAATTCAAACCTCCCTGATCTCCTCTATAGCTGTAGGCACTGTGGAACAGTTTACCTTTAACCACTTCCCTACGGCCGTACGACTATATGCGGCCGCAGGGTGGTTCTAAATCTCTGGGCTGCCGTGTTTTCACGGCAGCCTCTTTCTGTGTTCCCAGCGCCTGCTCCAGAGCGCGCAGCGGGGAACTTGTGTACTGGCCGTGTCCCTTGGACACAGCCAATCACAGATCGCCGCGAACGGCCAATCAGAGTGGCCGTTTGCGATGCGATCTGTGCAGCCAATGAGAGATGATCTCATATGTAAACATATGAGATCATTTCTCATTGCCGGCTCTCACAATGACAGCGTCCTGTCACTGGAGAGAGCAGACCGATCTGTGTTCCTTATACATAGGGACACAGATCGGTCACCCCCCCCAGTCACCCCCCCTCCCCCCACAGTTACAACACAATGCAGGATACACATTAACCCCTTCCTCACCCCCTAGTGTTAACCCCTTCCCTGCAAGTCACATTTATACAGTAATTAGTGCATATTTATAGCACTGATTGCAGTATAAATGTGAATGGTGCCAAAAATGTGTCAAAAGTGTCCGATGTGTCCGCCATGATGTCGCAGTCGCAATAAAAATCGCAGATCGCCGCCATTACTAGTAAAAAAATAAATAATAAAAAATAATAATTCTGTCCCTTATTTTGTAGGCGCTATAACTTTTGCGCAAACCAGTCGCTTATTGCGATTTTTTTTTTTTTTTTACCAAAAATATGTAGAAGAATACGTATCGCCCTAAACTGAATTTTTTTTTTTAAATTGGGCTATTTTTTTATAGCAACAAGTAAAAAATATTGTATTTTTTTTCAAAATTGTCGTCGTTTTTTGTTTATAGCGCAAAAAATAAAAGCCGCAGAGGTGACCAAATACCACCAAAAGAAAGCTCTATTTGTGGGGAAAAAAGGACGCCAATTTTGTTTGGGAGCCATATCGCACGACCGCGCAATTGTCGGTTAAAGCGACGCAGTGCCGCAAGCTGAAATTTCACCTGGTCAGGAAGGGGGTTTACATGCCCAGTAAGGAAGTGGTTAATGGGTTCCTTTAAGCCAGTGCATTTTTGGTTTACTTACCCTTTCCTTTGACTTCCCTTAAATGTTTTTTTTTTCTTTGTCTGAATTTCTTACTACCTGTTTCTCCCCAGTAAGCTTGCCCCCATCATCCGAGCTGTTCTGGCTGGAGGTTAGCCTGCGTGCTTGCCCCCTCCCCTGCGGGGTGATGCTGTGCAGCTGTCAAAGTTGGGTCCCAACACTCTGTTCTAATGCTCGTGCACTCCTGTGTTGTAATTGGAGATTAGAAGGCTACCAAGTCATTCTTGGGAGGATGATCATAATGAATTGAGCTGTTGATAACAAACGTGTTTCTCCTGAAAACTTTGAGAATTAATTACTCAACAATGCATTTAGCTGGAGAGATCAGAGTCATAACAGAACAACACTGTCCCACGTGAACACTTGTGAAGGGAGATGCCCAGGTAAGGTGTGTCAGGCTTTGGGAAGTAAAATTAAATTTAAATTAATATGCTTCGCTATCCCACCCAAAATCTTCCTAAATTAAAATGAATGAAATATATTTTATCTGTAAATTGTACTGTGATACATGTCACATAACGCTGTAAATATATATTAATGTAAATTATTATACTATGTAAAAACATGCAAATAAATCAAATATATAAATATAGTGGCACACAGGATATAATAAATAGATAAATCAAAATATTATAGTGCCACAAATGTGAATCATAAAGCGCTGTAGTGCAAAAAACAGTGATATTCTAATTAAAGATGGAAAATCCGTCCAATGTAGTTAATTTAAAGTTATTTAAAAAAAATATTTAGTGACGTCAAAAAAATGTGACAATCACCTTGCTGCGGTGTTCACACTCAGGTGCTCACAACCGTCAGGTAATGGCTGCTCACCTCTGGTCAAACACGCTTATGAATCATTTTAGGGATTGTAGTCTCTTTCAAAGCGTAGGCTGAGCAGCCGACAGAGACAAAGGAGCTTAAAGGTACAGACAACTAGTCCCCAGAGGGGGAAGTGAAGTAGGGTATAAGTCAGCAGATAGGCGGGCAAAAAGAGTAGATGAGGGCAAACAAAAAAAATGAGGAAAAAAAATCACAAGAATACCTGCTATTAAAATGAAGCTTCATTACTAATGTAAGGTGTACTACTCGATTGAGCTCATGAAACTGCCAAGTAAGCTCAGTAAGCTGAAGAGTAAACAAAATCATTACATTTTCCAGGTTCTACAACATTTTTTCCCTTTTCCACTAGCAATCGCTACTGTCTTTTCCATGAGCTGGATTTCATTAGAATGTGGGACTTTTGTACTTGTGCTAACACTCAAGGACAAAAAGCAAATGTACACAATAATAAAAAAAAACAATAATTGTATTTAAACATAATTTTCAACGCCATTAAAAGTCCTAGATAAAAAATAAGGGATGATGTTCCAAGTGGGTTTACAACATGTGGGTTTGAAAAACACCATTTATGTGTTTTTCCCAATCATCTCATCACATGTTGACACAACTCAGTATATTAACCTCTTGGTGCTGAGAGTATGCAAATATGCAGCCTATCAGGGGGTGGGATTTGACACGAGAGGCTACATATTTGCCTACCTAAATTTAAAGAAACCTATGCTCCGGACACAGTTACCGGCACCTAACGGAAAGCTCCCGGTCGCTGGTTTTGATCGATTTGATTAAGGGGTTAACATTATTTTATGGAAAATGTATATGTTGAATTGTGTCAACATATGTTGAGATGATCGTGTGAAACTCATAAAATGTGTTTTTCACAACTACATGAACCTATTCACAAGGGTGAGAATGGGGGCACATGTAATCAGGTGAAAGTGAACACTGCATCGCATCCCAAGGCACGGGGTGGATGGGAGCCAGTGCACAGCATGCAGACCACTGTGGAGCCAGCTGGTGAGATGTAAACACATAGGCTGCCTGACTTCCTCACTGCTGATGGTCACGATCCTCCAGTAGTGTCATTGTCAGACGTGGCGTTGTTAATACGATGTGTTTACAAAACTCCCCTTTTTAACAGGCTTAGCGTTGGCAGAAACCCATACAGCTATACTGTTTTCAAATTGTGACAGAGGATGCGGGGAGAGAATGCCCCGTTCGCTGTCACATGGAGTGGGAGATTGGGGTGAGAGGGGGTGTATGCTCAACAAGTTTCATGTGACACCCTAAATACAGGGCTAATATGTTCAGAAAGGTTAATGAAGTGCATAAGGTTGCAAGTACTGTACTGGCCTAACATGGAGTAAAGTTTGCGCCATGGGTACCTTGTCAGCACCCTCCCACCTGACATCCTTTGATATGAAAACCAAAGCAGCCAGGTAGAATTTTTTTAGCCAGGGGCTACATCCAATCATATTCAGCCACAAGGGATCTTTGGATTTCAACTCTCAAATCTGAAAATAGCACATCTGTACTGATAATCCTGTATTATGGACCATGAGACCAATGTTCTAGTAAAATGGGAACAACATTTTCTATCAGGTGTTATATACCTGCAGATCTACACCTTTTCTGTTTAAATGAAAATTAGCAAATTCTATATCTGTCATATTGTCCTTTTGAACCTCTTACCTCAATGAATAGGTAAAATGAAGCCTTGGCTCACTATTTTCACTCACCAATGTTTTAGATTCTGGACAGATATGCCATCTGCAATGTCCCCTGAATAGACGCCAAGAAGTCCATTGTGTAGGAGCACTTCTCCATTCCATAACTTCATTAAACACACATTAATGACAAGGAATCAAGCTTGTGCACATTTTTTTTAGTTTCCAAGTGAATGCATGCGGATCCAAGGATCGTATATTCATTATTGTCATTGATTTTTCAAATGTGCTCTGGTAACCTCACACATGCTACAAGGGAATCAAGACCAAGGTTTTCGTTCTAGTCTTTTATGACTTTTTCCAATTAAAGCAAGACATTTAATGACCTGGCTCAGTAGCCTTCATTAAAATATTGTCACAGTTTCTGCAGATTGTATTTCTGTGGATGGCGAGCTCTGATCTGAAGAATGTACTTGACTGTAAAGACTAGTTGCTTGTTTCATCAGAGGATATTAAAAAATGGTTGTTCATAATGCGTGTGTCTGTTTGGTTGTATCATCTTTGTACAGCTTCCTAATTAAAACATTTATTTATTTTATTGGGTGATGATTTCAGGATTTTAACATTTCTGAACAACGTTTAGAATATAGTGGGGAAAGGTTACATGCTCCAGCGGGTTTTTAATACAATTTATGCCGACAAAATAAGGATTTTATTATTCATGCTGGATGTATATAAATTATGAATCACAACAAATGTAAAAAAAACATAATGATATATTTAACCTATAGATAGATTTAACCTAAGTCAAATTAATTTGAAAAGTAACAACTGATATACATGGTAAAGTTAGATCTGTGGTACTCTTTTGCTTAAATGCAAAAAGACTAATTGATACACCTTAAAGGGTAACTTAAATTCTGTTGAGAAAAGAAAGCAATCCTCTCTAAGTGATCAATGTACATTGCAAGGCTTTTAACAAATGTTGTTGCAGACTCCTACCAGTTCTACTCTGAAGAAATAGCTGGCTGTTTTAATTTTTAATGACATTAAATTATAATATGGCGTGTGTAGCAAATGTATATGCTATATTTTTTATGTGCTGTATTTTTTCCATAAAACGTGGAGTAACCATTTTAAGGGTGGTCATATACATATATTTATTTATTTGTTACAGGTGTTTGTATAGCTCCAACAATTTAGGAATTTCTTTTTACATACTGTACCGTCGTATCATATTTTTGTACGGACAGGTCTGTGCAAAATGATGAGATATGTTCTATATACATTTTGATTGTGCATTGGTGTTTGGTAAGAGCCGTTTCACAGAGGGGCAACACGACTTCCAGCATGACTTTGGGAGGCAACTTGGAGACGACTTGAAGTTGCCTTGTAAGTTGCCTGATGATTCATACTCAAGTTGCCTCCAGGACAGTACAAGGCAACTTCAAGTCGCCTCCAGGACAGGAGGCTTTCCAGTGGCCAATCAAACAACAATCAACTCTGTGGAAGGGAGGGAGGGGGAGGGAGGGGTTTGCCTGAGAAATGTATGTTATCTTCCTGTATTGTTGTTTCAGTTATACAGTGATCACACTTCTGAGGCAACTTCCATTGAAATCAATGGGTACAAGTCGGATTGAATTAGTACAGGAACCTTTTCTGAAGTCGGAGCGACTTCAGTAGTGTGTATTAAGATGGCTCCATTCACTTCAATTGATTTTCTCAACCACACGACTTGGGGCAACTTCAAGTCGGATCCCAGGTTGCCCCTGTGTAAACCGGCTCTACGTGCCCTTTTAGGCAAAATGTATATTGAAAAAGTAAGACATGAATTTTTAATGTTTGTTATCTGGTGGTGGCTGTGTAAGCCTTTTTGACAATATTCTATTTTTAATTTTATATTGAAGACATCCATTGTCCTTATTTTAAAGACTAATGGTTGATTCCTGGACATCTATATTGCAGACTAAAGGGGCCAGATTCAGGTACAATTGCCCTGGCGCAGAGTATCAGAGATACACTACGCCGCCGTATTTTACCTGGCTCTAAGATGAATTCAGGTAGATTTCGGCCCGTAAGGTACGGCGGCGTAGTGTATTTCTTCCGGCGGAATCGAAATAAGCGATTAGGGGGCGTGAAGCATTTAAATTAGGCGCGTCCCCGCGGCGATCGAACTGCGCATGCTCCGTTCAGAAATTTCCTGCCATGCATTGCGCGAAATAACGTCGTTACGTCATTTTTTTTTGAGTAGCGTCGTTAACGTACATTCCTATTCCCGGACGACTTGCGCAAAATAAAATTGAAATTCGACGTGGGAACCACGGCTATACTTAACATGGGCCGTCTAACTATAGACCAGCTAATAGCTGGTATAACTTTACGCAGCAAAAAGAGGACTACAGATGCCGTAAGAGATTGCGAAGGACGATCGTAACTTTGTGGATCGCCGGAAAAAGCTCATTTGCATGCCCCGACGCGGAAAACGACCCGAACTCCACCCAGCGGCCGCAAAAAGATTGCAGCGTAGATCCGAAGGCGTACGAAGACGTAAGCCTGTCGGATCGAAGCCGTCGAATCATGGTTTGAGGATTCAAACTAATGATACGACGCGCGTAATTTGAAAGTACTCCGGTCTAACATGAGATAGACCGGAGTAATGGCTCTGTGAATCTGGCCCAAGGTTTTTATTACTTTTTGGATCCCTCTTAATTTACTCAGTGGGAAATATCAAACGCGAGTCTAAGGCCATGTACACACGATCGGTCCAAACCGATGAAAACGGACTGAAGTCCAGTTTCATCGGTCCAAACCGACCGTGTGTACGGCCCATCAGTCTTTTGTCTTTCAGTCCAAAGTTTTAAAACTTGCTTTAAAATCGGACTGATGGATGCCTGACCATCGGTCAAAACCGATCGTTAGTACGCAAAAGCATCGGTTCGAAAACCTGTGCATGCTCAGAATCAAGTCGACACATGCTTGGAAGCATTGAACTTCGTTTTTTTCCAGCACGTCGTTGTGTTTTACGTCACCGCGTTCTGACACGATCGGTTTTTGAACTGATGATGTGCACACACATCAGACCATCAGTCTGTGAACCGATGAAAATTAACTTCAGTCCGTTTTCATCGGTTTGGACTGATCGTGTGTACGCGGCCCAAGGAGATGAGAGTGAACTGGGCCAAACCTGACTTCACCTTTAGTGAAAAAAGAATACAGTACTAAAGTCCCATTTGGCCCAGCACATTCCAGCTTCCTTTTTACAATATAATATGATGAGCAACCTCTGTGAAAAATAGAAAGCGGCAGGGGAGAGGGGGGGGGGGGGGGACAAACACAGCAATTATTACAGGGAAAGTTAAAATTTGCATGCAGTTTCCTGTTTAACATCTGACATGCAATTTTCACTGAAGACAACCTGGGATAATGCATTTTTGACCATATGCTGAATTGTTCAGTTTTGTGACAAAAATGCACCAAAACTTAAAAAAATAAATGGGGAAAACCCACCTATCAGAAATGTGAATGCAGAAATTCATCCGGAACACATGTGTGTGGCCCTTAGTGAACCTGATTTGCAATAAATGTTTCTAGGCTAAAGCTTGTGCCAGCTCTTGTGATGGCTTAAAATATGTGTACTAGTCTTCAAATTCCCCTGAAGCCCTGTCCATACTCTTGTGTATATTTATTGCACAGTGTAATCCTCAACAAGTAACAGTAGTGCAATCATGCTTAGTTTTATACAGTAGCATAGTGTTCCAAATAAGTTGCAGGGAATGATTTTCCAGCCTGTTGTTTTCAGTAGAAGAAAGTGATTAATCGCTTTTGGTCACATGAAGTAATATATACCGTTATACAATTTTATTTAGAAAAATGACTTGAAATTGTGCAACAATCAAGTACAACTGAAATTAACACATTGCATCATTGTTACATTTTTTACCAAAACTTGTGTATTTACAACATTTAAAACATTTTTGAAAAGATTATATAGCAGTGACCCTGCGTTCACTTACAGGCAGAAAATTATGCCTGCATAAGTAATGAGCAAATGATGCGTCAATACATTCAGATTTTTGTCAACTTAAAAACAAATATCCCTATATTTAAAGTGATATTAAAGGCTATTATTATTTGTTAACTACTTAAGGACCGCCTCCTGCACATATACGTCGGCAGAATGGCACGGCTGGGCACATGTACGTGCTGTGCTAGTACCCAGCCGTGGGTCACGGGTGCGCGCCCGTGACCTGGTCAGAAGCTCCGGGACTCGGGGACCCGATCACTGCTGGAGTGCGGCGATCAGTCCCCGGAGCTGAAGAACGGGGAGAGCCATGTGTAAACACGGCTTCCCCGTTCTTCACTGTGGCGGCAGCATCTGTCGTGTCATCCCTCTTATAAGGGGACACAATCAATGACGTCAGACCTACAGCCACACCCCCCTACAGTTGTAAACACACATTAGGTCACATATAACCCTATCAGCGCCCCCTTGTGGTTAACTCCCAAACTGCAACTGTCATTTCCACAGTAAACAATGCATTTTAAATGCATTTTTTGCTGTGAAAATGACAATGGTCCCAAAAACGTGTCAAAATTGTCCGAAGTGTCCGCCATAATGTCGCAGTCACGAAAAAAATTGCTGATCACCGCCATTAGTAGTAAAAAAATAGGAAAAATTGGGGGAATCTCGCGCCAAAATACAATGGGGGGGGGGGGGAATAATACAAATGTGAACTAAGAGCTGCTCCCTAAATAATACAGATTGCTGGATTATACGTGTGAACAAGTGAAGAAAAAAGGGGCGCTATCTGCTAATATATTGAACATTAAGTATACAACATATAAGTGAGCAATATAAGTGAAAATCATGACACAACAATATGAACATATGAATGACAAAAAAGTGAGTACAATATTCGTGCAAATAACAATAGACAATTGATGTCTAAACAGAGTCCATCAAAAATTAAGATGTGCAATGATGTGCTGAAAAACTATTGTGATCTTAAAAGGTGCTCTGTGTTAGATCTTATAGTATAGTAGTCCACCTTCACCAAAATGCCACCGCAAGTGAAGATAGATGGCTCCTTACCCGATGGTGTTGACCTATTAATTAAAATAAGGTCAAATGAGCTCGAGTATCAGCTACTATCCGTGGGGGACTCGATAACAGACCCAGTTGGTATTATATTTCATAGAAGGAGAGAAACAGCTTCCATAGTATAAAACCTTTTATTGTGATAAAATGCTATAAATAACACAGCCAATTGGCCTCTTACTTGGAATGGTGCCCGTGTTTCCGGCACTGAGGCTGTAGATATGAAGGGATATGGAGAGAGAGGTAAGGTGAGCTGGTGAAGCCGGCGTGCGTTCCACCGCCGTCAGCTTGAGAACCAGGAAACCGGAAGTGGCTAGTAGTGCGTGCCCAGGTACCGCCTCGACGTACGTTTCGTTAGTGTCGTCATCAGGACAGACGACAGACCAAAATCCCTGCAGACCAGAATGCGGTGATGTAGAAGACACCGACGTGCTGAAACACGGAAGTTCAATGCTTGATTTGACGCATGCGCGGGATTTCAGTCCGATGGTTGGGCGTACTAACCATCGGACATGTCCGACGGACAGGTTTCCAGCGGACAAGTTTCTAAGCATGCTTAGAAACTTTTGTCCGCTGGAAACCTGTCCGCTAGGTCGTACACGCGATCGAACATGTCCGCTGAAACTGGTCTGCAGACCAGTTTCAGCGGACATGTCTCCTCGTGTGTACGCGGCCTCAGAGGGAGAGTCCCAAGAGAGTCAAGGCACATCACTGATCATGATGGGGCTCTGGTAAGTATTTGGGGGGGTATTGCTGCACAGAGAAGGTTTTTTACCTTTCATACATAGAATGCAAGAAGGTAAAAAACCTTGAGCCTTTGGTACCACTGTAAATGTTAACACACTGAAGAAATGTACACTTCAGCCCCAGACCATTTGGCTGGCCAAAGACCAGGCCACTTTTTGCGATTCAACATTGTTTCGCTTTAGCTGACAATTGCGCGATCGTGCGACGTGGCTCCCAAACAAATTTGATGTCCTTTTTCTCCCACAAATAGAGCTTTCATTTGGTGGTATTTGATCACCTCTGCGGTTTTTATTTTTTGGGCTATAAACAAAAATAGAGTGACAATTTAAAAAAAAAATATATATATATTTTTTACATTTTGCTATAATATCCCCCAATAATATTTAAAAAAAATGTTTTCCTCAGTTTAGACTGATACATATTCTTCTACATATTTAGTATATAAACATGCACTGATTACTGTAAAAATGACACTGGTAGTGTTAACCTGTAGGTTAACCTGTAGGGGCGCTGAAGGTGTTAAGTGTGACCTAGGGAGTTCTTCTAGCTGTTAGGGGGCATGGCTTGCCGTAACACGTCACTGATTGCTGTGCCGGATGACAGGAAACAGACGATCAGTGACGTTTCACTAGGCAGAATGGGGAGATATTGTGTTTATACTGACATCTCCCCGTTCTTCAGCTCTGTGACCCGATCGTGGCCCGCAAATTAAAGGGGATGTGTATATACATGTATCTTCGTGCGCTGGTCCGAAAGCAGTTAAACTCACTTTTTTATAGCATAAAATAAATGCAATCCATTTGTATATATAAGTAGAACGTATCTTCTTTCTCTCTCTTTCTTCATTTAATCTCTCTGTTCTTGGACTTCCTGTTCCAGAGTGGCACATGTTTGTTTCAAATTCCTACACCGTTCACCTGATTTGGATACAAATACCCTCAAATTAAAGCTGAAAGTCTGCAGTTAATGCACATCTTGTTTGTTTCATTTCAAATCCATTGTGGCGGTATATAGAGCCAAAAAGATTAGAATTGTGTTGATGTCCCAATATTTATGGACCTGACTGTATAATTTGAAGCCAAAACACATTTTGCTATGCCTTCGGAGTATGGGGATACCACATGTGTGACAGTGTTTCACAGCCTAGATGCCAAGATGGGCTGTAAGAATAATGGCAGACGATTTATGCATTAATTTCTCCCTATGCATGGGATCGTTCTCCCCATGACCAAGTGGGCATAGTTAAATGCACTGGAGGCACGGCCTAGTTAGTGCCTGAGCTGAGACTGTTGTATACCTTCTTACGGGGGTTTTGCTGAGATATGCGACTTCCAGAACTTTGCCCCTTTTCACTAGATAATTTCTTGCCTACCTATCACATTTATGGAGGCCCCAGAGCATCAAGACAGTGGAAACCCCCACAAAATTACCAATTTTTGGAAAGAAAACACTACAAGATATTTTCTTAAAGGCATAATGAGTCTTTAGAAAATTTCATTTTCTTTCTCGTACATCACGGGACACAGAGCGGCATATTCATTACTATATGGGTTATATGGAGTACCTTCAGGTGTGGACACTGGCAATCTCAAACAAACAGGAAGTCCCTCCCTATATAACCCCCTCCCCTAGAGGGAGTCCCTCAGTTTTTTCGCCAGTGTCTTAGGTGTTGGTCACGGAATAGCTTTGCTCCACATCCTTGGGATTAAGGGCGGGCTAACCGGATCTGTCCAAGGAGCCTCAGTGCCAAAGTGGACAGTACCCGGGCCCCAAACCGTGGGGTTTTGCCTATAATGCTCCTCTTTGGAGGGCTGGACCCTGGGCCCAGGACTTGGAGTTTGTAAAAACCATAAGTTCCTGTTTGCCAGGGTGCTATATAGGTCCAGGACAGTGGGTACCTTCATAGGACCCCAGGGCCTGAAGGTCTACTACGCTACCCACGGAGATGGGAGAAGATTGGACCGTTTTTGCAAAACGTCCTGCTGCATGGAGCAGGTAAGTGGGGAGCCTGCGGGACTTGGTTCGACAGCAGGCTCTCCAGGGGGATCTTAAGGGGGGTAGCCTGAGTATGCTCTGCATTGGCACCATGGTCACTATGTCTGATAGACAGGATGCCCTGAAATGTTTCCCCCCATAACTTGATCCCCCTACCTATCTATGTATGTTTGCTAGCTACCTGCTGCTCGCTGGTTGAAGATCTTTAAAAAAAAAAAAAAAAAAAAAAAAGATCTGTCTCTAGGCTAAAGGGACTCCTTAGGGGCCTGTGTTAGGCTTACCTTGCCGGGATTCAAATCTGCCGCCTGATGCGTCCTCCATCCTGCATTCCTGGGCTCCAGAGTGCGTCTCCTCCTGGGCTCTCCTCCCCCGACAGTCGCGCGCGCGCGTGCACGCGCGCATGCATATAGAAAATTTTCGCGCCGTTCGGGAGGGGGGGGGGGGGAGGGGCGGGAGTGTGACTGCAGTGTAGAGTGGGCGCGCCTTTAATTGCTGTTATACACAGCAGGCGCGTTCTCAGCTCAGCTCAGTGCAGAGCTGAGCTGGAGAGAGAGAGGACGTATAGCTGGCAGCACAGTGACTCCCGGTGGCGAGAAGGGGTACTACATACTGGAGTCAGCTCCAATACTTTTTGTTAAGCCAAAATCCCCTTGGCAACAGGTTGAATGCTGGCAAACATGTTGGGGGTGGGGCTGTATGTGGTGAATAACATATAAAAGAGAAACATACTGAGCCCCACCGGTTTTGGGGCATGAGTGATCCTATTGTCCCCTAAACCTTATTTTTTTGTACTCCTGGCTATAACAGTCTGTTGTTGTAAGCGGAGTCCTTCGCTTTTGTATTATGGCTTCCAAGGGTTCAGGATCAAAAAAAAAAAAAAAAAAAAAGAGAAAAGGCAAAGACAAAGGGGTTCCTCCTCTGGTTCTGATAATATGCCAATACTTCCCCACAGGTTATTCCTATAGGGGGTCACCCTGGATAAGCCATTAAGGGGGTCTGGTGCTGAGGCTGGCCCAGGTCGGCCCAACCCTGTGTTATCACAGAGGAGATGCTAGCCGTCACCCTAGGGGGGCTAGAGAAAAGAGGTTAACAGCTATGATCGCTGGCTCTTTTTCTGGCAAGAAGCGGACTAGATCCCCATCGCCAAGAAGGGACAGAACCTAGAGGATCTACCACTGTAGAATCGTTTTCAGCCTCCCAGGCGGAGAGTCTGTGGGTCCAGTCTTTGACAGACATGGCCCGCTTGGCATTCAATTTGCCATTTCCAGAGCCTCAGGTTCCTGCGGTATCCTCTTTGGGTTCTTTTAAAAACGCCTTTAAGCAACGCAGCGTTTCTGGCCCATCCTCTGTTAGAGGAATTGGTTTTTCCAGGATTGGGACGACCGGACAGAATTTTTTCTGCCGCCTAAAGCTGACGAGAGGGTAGTCTTTATGCACGTCTACCAGGAAATATTTGTGCTTGCAGGCACTCTTTCCCCTGACCAAGTGCTCTTTAAAAAGGGGGCCCGGATGGCTCAGTTGGTAGAGCATCGGACTTTTAATCTGAGGGTCCAGGGTTTCAGGTCCCGGTTCGGGCACTGCTTTTCAACTACCCGTGAGGTCCTTGAGTCCGCATCTCCCGGAGAGCGCCCGATCTCGTCTGATCTCGGAGGCTAAGTAGGGTCGGGCCTGGTTAATGCCTGGATGGGAGACCACCTGGAAGGTTTTCTGTTATTTACCCTATGGAAAAAAAAGAAAAACATTTTTTCTAAGAAAGGGGGCGCTCCCAACTGTGGACGCAGCCATCTCATGGGTGAATAAATCATTAACTGGCCTAAGGGGAAACATACAAATGTTTAAGGTCCTGGTCAATAAACGTTTAGAGACACTTTTTCCAGCATCCTTGGCTACAGCCAGCAGGGGCTGCAATTGGAGTTTTGTCAGGCGTTAAAGAACCAGACAAAGCAGATGCTTAAGACATCCCTGCCCAATAGGCAGAGGAGTTATTGGATATTCCCAGAGCTCTGTGCTTTGCGGTAGAGGTTATAAAAAGACTCCATCCAGCAGGCGTCTCGTTGTCACTATTTTTGGTGCATATGAGAAGGCTCTTATGGTTGAAGAACTGGGCGGCCGAGCCCATGTAAAAGACTGCTGGCAGGTTTGTCCTTCCATGGAAAGATCTGGATAAATACATTCAGACTGTTTCAAGTGGCAAAAGTACCCTTTTACCAGTCAAAAGAAGTTCCGGGGTCCTGCGTTTAAAAGGCAGTTCCCCCCCCTGTTCCGGGGCCCTCAAATTCCAGGCAGTACGGACCTCCTGCGCGATCAAACTTTTAAAATGGATCGCAAGGACAGGCCTCTGGGGATCGATCCCCGACAGAGGGGGTCCGATCATCTGTGGCCGCAGGCTACAGATTAGAATTTCTAAAAATTTCCTCCACAAGGAAGGCCTCAATGCGGGCGGCGTTGGTTCATCTGCTTACCAGGGCATAATGGTAGAGGTACCAGCCCAAGAACAGGGGCTAGGTTTCTATTCCAATCTGTTCGTCATACCAAGGCCCATCGGCGATGTCAGACCAATTTTGGACCTAAAAGGTTTAAATGCTTACCTAAGGGTTCGCTCTTTCCGGATAGAATCCGTTCGGTCAGCAGCCGCCACACTCTAGAAGGATCTAGCTTCTATAGACATAAAGGATGGTTACCTTCATGTACCAAGTCTTTCAGCCACATCAAATATTTTTGTTTTTACGCTTCGCAGTGATACAGCGTCACTTCCAATTCGTGGCGCCCCCCTTCGGGCTGGCTACGGCCCCCGGCTATTCACGAAGGTCCTTGCTCCAATTCTAGTCAGTCTAAAGGATCCAACGGATCTCGGTCCTAGCATACCTGGACGACCTCTTAATCATAGATCACTCGCTTCCTTGGTGGAATGCGTAGTAACCCTCATGGTTCAGTACCTCGAGGGGTTCGGCTGAGTCCTAAACTGGGGAAAGATCAGCATGTCAACCTACAAAGCAGTTGGAATATCTCGGCATGAGATTAGACACAGAACAGAAGATGGGTGTTCCTGCCCCTGGTAAAGGTCGAGGCTATCAAAAGATTAATTCAGTTGGTTCTAAGCAAAAAAAAAACAACTATTCGCCTATGTATGCGATTACTAGGCAAACTAATGGCCATGTTCGAGGCGATACCACATGCTTCCACACTCGGGTCCTACAGACAGCAGCTCTAGCAGCCTTGGTTCTGCCCAGTGGTCTGGAAGGCTGGAGAGCGGTCTGGAACGGGTTCGCTCGCCAAGTAACTTGGGCAGAGGCGGAGAGGCAGCTGCCCATCAAGGTCTGGGAGATCAGAGCGGCTCGGCTAGCCCTCCTGGCATAGACATCCAGATTACAAGGGTCCTCGGTGAGAAGTCATTCAGACAATGCCACAGCGGTGGCATATATGTGAACCACCAAGGGGGAACCAAGAGTCAAGCCACCCAGAGTGAGAGGAACTGGGTTTTTCGGTGGGCAGAGGTTTATGTACCTTGCATATCGGCGACATTCATTCCCGAGGTGGACAACCTGCAGGCGTACTTCCTAAGTCGCCAAACCCTGTCGCCGGGGGAGTGGTCCCTGCATCCACAAGTTTTTTTTTTTTCAGACAATCTGCCAGAAGTGGGGAGTGCCAGACGTGGAGGTCATGGCATAAGGATTCAACAAGAAGCTAGACAGGTTCATGTCTCGAACGAGGGACCCTATGGCCTGCGGAACCGATGTGTTGGTTTGCCCTTGGCATCAATCATAGCTTCTATATGCATTTCCCCCGCTGCAGTTACTACCCCGCCTGTGGCGCAGGATCATAGCACAGGCCGGTTATCCTGGTAGCCCCAGCTTGGTACCGGAGGGCATGGTACTCACTAGTCCTGAAATTGGCAGCGGAAGGCCCTTGGACTCTTCCTCTATGGCCAGACCTACTCTCACAAGGCCCGATCCTCCACCCTGCATTACGGCGTCTAAAATTGACGGCCTGGCGGCTGAATCCCTGATTCTCAGGGGTAGAGGTCTGTCTAGGCAGGTAATCCCTACCCTCATTAAGGCTAGAAAGCCGGCCTCCAGGGTAATTTTGTTACAGGGTTTGGAGGGCCTACGTAGGCTGGTGTGAGGCTAAGAGATGGGTTTCCCGCAAGTATACCATTGATAGAGTATTACGTTTTCTCCAGCTAGGAGTGGATAAAGGCCGGGCATTAAGCACGATCTAGGGACAGATTTCAGCCTTATCAGTGTGGTTTCAGAGGCCGCTGGCCGCCCACTCGCTGGTTAAGATCTTCGTACAGGGAGTCTTACGTGTTAATCCTCCGGTCAAATCACCACTTTGTCCATGGGACTTAAATCTTGTTCTGTCATCTCTACAGAAACAACCCCTTGAGCCATTGGCTGAGGTACCTTTGGTTTTACTGACTAGAAAGTCGGTATTTCTGATCACCATAGTTTCGGCCAGGAGAGTATCGGAATTGGCAGCCTTATCTTGTAAGGAACCATATCTCATTTTGCATAAGGATAGGGCGGGGTTCCGTCCTCATCCTTCCTTTCTACCAAAGGTTATATCCAGTTTCCACCTGAACCAGGATGTGGTACTTCCATCCTTCTTCCAAAACCCACCTCTAGAAAGGAGGGGTTGCTGCATACGTTGGATATTGTCAGGGCCATAAGGGCCTATCTTAAAGCTACAGAGAAGGTTCGGAAAACAGATGTGGTGTTCGTTTTACCGGAAGGGCCCAAGATGGGTCTGGCAGCCGCTTGATCCACCATCGCAAGATGGATTAAACAATTAATTGTTCGGGCCTGCGGTTTGAAGAGGTGCCTCCTCCTTTGTCGGTAAAGGCCCATTCTACCAGGGCCATGGGCACCTCCTGGGCAGCACATCATCAGATCTCTATGGCTCGAATATGCAAGGCAGCAACGTGGTCATCAGTCCACACGTTTACAAAATTTTATCAATTGGACGTAAGAAGGAATGCGGATACAGCCTTTGGGCAGTCAGTACTACAGGCCGCGATTCAAGCTCCTCAGGATCTGAGGGGGCTCCCTTGATTTGATTTGAGATTTACATTTCTTGTTTAAGTTGGATTTACTAGTATTTGAGTATACCTCTAAATTAAATCCTTCTTTGGAAGATGTCTCCCTCCCCTCATTAAAGCATTGCTTTCGGACATCCCATATAGTAATGAATATGCCGCTCTGTGTCCCGTGATGTACGAGAAAGAAAAAGGGATTTTTAAATACAGCTTACCTGTAAAATCCTTTTCTTGGAGTACATCACGGGACACAGAGCTCCCACCCCTCTTTTTGGGAACATTTTGGGAGGCATACTGCTTGCTACAAAACTGAGGGACTCCCTCTAGGGGAGGGGGTTATATAGGGAGGGACTTCCTGTTTGTTTGAGATTGCCAGTGTCCACACCTGAAGGTACTCCATATAACCCATATAGTAATGAATATGCCGCTCTGTGTCCCGTGATGTACTCCAAGAAAAGGATTTTACAGGTAAGCTGTATTTAAAAATCCCTTTTTTTTACAGCATGTTTTTCGACAATGCAGGAAAGAAAATGAAAATGCATTTTTTTATTTTTCTTACAAAAAGTTGTCAAGATATTTCTAACACTGTCATGGAAGACGTCCCAGCAGTATGGCCATTAATAGCAATGACAGGAGAATTCAGTCCCGACGCATGCGCGGTGGCGCAAGACACGCTATTTAGGCAGCCTGGTCCCTCACCATCTTGCTGTCCAGTCTACAGCGTATCCCTGGAGAATCTGCACCTGTTTACCAGTTGGTTTCCTGTTTACCTGACCCGGCTTCCTCTGACCTCTTCTACCTGCAACCTGACCCTGGCTACGTCTGACCACCACTTCTGCTCAGCCCCTGGCTCTGTTCTCTGCCCGCCTGTTATACCGACCCGGCCTGGACTTTGACTACCCTTTTGGACTTGCTCTGGCTTCTGATCCGCCTGCCTGTGCTTGACCTGGTTTGTGCTACCTGCTTGATTCCTGTCCCGCAAGTGCCACGCCTCTGCTCATGCTTGCTGTTGGTATCCTGCCAGGACCTTTGTACACCTTCCTGCTGCCACAACCGGCCCACTACTCAGCTTACCATCAGGCGCTTGTGCCCCTCTGGACTCTTGACCCTCTGTCTACTCTACCAGGGGCTCCTGAGTCAGAGGCTTATGAGAGGCTGCTCCATGCACGTTGGGCTCCACTACCAGGTACGTGACAAACACACATCATAGGCATACTTGGAGTTACACTCCAAAACGCATTCTGCTACTCCTTTCGAGTCTGAGTGATACCACATGTGAGACTTTTTTTTCACAGTCTAGTCACACAGAGGGGCACACAATCTGTGGTGGTATTTAATAACTACTGCTAAACAAACAAACACAGTTTTCATAGTTATAAAGTTTTGCAAACAGGTAATTTTTCTCCTTCATTGATGTGGGCTGATGAGACTGCACTGAAGTGCACTGATAGACGGCACTGAATTGCACTGATAGATGGCACTGATAGGTGACAATGATGACGAGGCACTGATGGGCACTGGTAGATGGCACTGGTGGGCACGTCAGCTCTTTTGTATTTTGACAATATTTTGCTTTTAGTTAAAGGTGTAGTTGAGTTATAACTACCTGGGCTTTAATGCCAAGCTGCCGCATATATGCTTCCATAGGGAATGGTTTTCTGTGCTGTGAGCACACTCACTGTATGCTCCCAGAACAGTAACTAAAATGTCAGAGAAAACTCCCAATGTATACTTGCGATCAGGATTTTCCAATCATGCGACAGCTGAGAGAGCCAATCACAGTAGTTGCAAGACTGAAATGCCTGACTCTGCTTCCCGGCATTATGGTTCTCCTAAATAGCGTGGGGGGGGGGGGGGGGGTAGTTATGCGACAGAAAGAGGTCAACAATAATCGTGTTTTATTCAGTATATGCATATATAGTATGTATGCTTTAATAAAAACAGCTCTGGAGAGGGAACACCTAGACTTCAGAAATGTTAAAAAGTTCCTGAAGTCAAATGATCCTTCTTTTCAGGGATTGCTTCCTCAGTCACAACACTCTAATTATGTTTGCATTAAATGGTCTGAACTTGATATTTGTACATCTTAGATGTGTAATATTATGATGCCCTGCTGACATACCAAACAGCATTCTCATGTCTGTTTCAGGCAGTTTCAGGACATCTCCAAGTAATTATACTGTAGATTGTGTTGTTTTACAGCCCTTTATTTTGGTCCTGATCTGCTCACCCTTTGGGCACCACTGAAAGCCTTGACGCTTTAAAACCAAGATGTTCTATGTTACTTAGTACAGGTCCCTTCCTTTCTCATACTGAGAATGATGTTGTGGTAAACTAAATGTATTTAATTGTACAAGGTTAGACCAAGGCATGAAATTTTCACAGTGTGTGGTAGTTTTAGTAGATGACTGGTAATTCTCACAGCTTGTAATTGTTTATAATAGTGGTAGTAATGTACTTAGGCAGATGATGAAGAGTGCTTGACAGGATTCCACTGTGCAATTATATGCTAAACAAGTACTGAATATAATGTAGAAAACAAATGCACTCTTGCTATGGTTGAGATTAAGATGTTAAGGCCAGGGTACAATCCAAGTACAGTAAAAAACAAGGAACAAAAAAAAATGTAATACATTGCAGAAGTACCAGTCCTAGATGTGGTGGCTGTTTTCTACACGTACAGAAACATACCTGTCGATCCTGATATAACAATTATTCATCCTTTATGTGTCTATATGTTGATCCTCCTGATAGACTTGAATGTATGGTTAAAGTAATACTAAACAGAAAAGTGTTAATTGGCATAATTCATAATTTTTTAACTGTAATCCTTTAAGTGCCTTATTCCTGCAGCGCTGTAGTGTGGTCACATGAGCTTTCCTTGTTCTATGACCTCTGCCCATAAAGATCCTTGGAAGGCACTCCTTTTACTCTGTAGATGTATGCTCTTTACAGTATGGGGTTCATTTACTAAAACTAGAGCATGCAAAATCTGGTGTTAATCATATGATTACAATAAAAGCTACAGAAGAGCTATTAAAATGTAATTATAAATATAAAAAAAAATGTTTTACATCTTTACTGAACACTAAGGATGAATCGGTATATCGGCCACTGAAAATTATTGGCTGAAAATAGGGTTATCTGCATTTTACTGGTGCTGATAATGACCACCAAAAAGGCACACGATTTTTCGGCGATTCTACCGCATTTACGGTGCTTTTTTCATAGGTCATGACTCAAAAACTGTTTTCAATGCATTTCCATGGGAAGGTGCACTTTTGTGACTGACTAAATATGCACCAGAAATGCGGCTAGCTATAGATCTGTTTGAGTATCTACCATATGCTCTAGATGACTTTTACGTACTATAATATCTTGCGATTCCGAAGCGGACATCTTCAACCTCTGGATAACTAAGTGATGTTGTATTAATGTGATTTAGAGATCAGGTTCCTTACCGGGGCCACTCTGTGCAAAACGAACTGCACAGTTGAGGCAAGTATGAAATGTTTGTTATTTTAAGAACCTTTCGTGTCACTTTAAATAATACAGTATTAAAGGGTAGCCATATACTAATTAATATAACATACTAATAAAATAAACTGTTTAAAATTTGCATTCCCCTGCTTCTAAACGTGCTGCTAATCTCACTGTCTTGTGATTGCCCAACTACAGGTCCCCTTTGCTAAACTCAGTCATGACATCATCTGTTGTTGGTGTTGCCTCACACCAGCCACAACAGCTTCTCATTGCACCAAAAAAGAGGGGGAAAAGAAAATATATTTTTTTGCTAACCAGTTTACAGGATGTGCAAGGGGGAGGGACATTTTAAAACCTGTTTATTTTTGCCTTTCTTACTACCTTTAAGCGCTTTCTTCCTTCACTCTACTATTCGTATAAATCCATAACCAGTGGCTAAATGACATGAGCACCTGTCTGATATAACTGTTCTGAGCCCAATAACTCTCAGGATTCATTTGGCTCGTTTGATGCTAATAACTTTCAGTCATTTCTCATCCAGTCCGGAACTGAACTTCTGACCTGTAGGTGAAAGAATCTGTTTTCTATGTATATGTTTCCTGCACCTTTAAGCCAGATTCCCACAGAGAGCATGGACCTTACTAAACTAGGAAATGGAAGTTATACTCTTTTTTTAAAGATTCAGTTAGGAGCTGGAGATAGACCGCATATACATCTTTAGGGATCACGCTAATTGTACAATTCCAGTATACCGACACGTTTTGTACATCAATGCTGGAAAACACAATCACAGCCAGGCTGGAGACGCTTTCCTAAAATTGCATGTTTTTTTGTGATTGGTAAAAGGCGCTTCTCTGAGTCACATCCTTTGTGTGATTCACATTTACCGCACTCCTCTTTTGTTGGGAAATGCTTTGCAAATAATAAAAGCTGAAGTATGCTATTATAAACTTATATTTGTAAGACAATGAAGCCATAATCAGAAATGTATAAAGCTGCAGCTTGGGATCCTGTACAACTTTCTTTTGTAATAGATCCATTGTCCTCTTCATTACTCCAAGTCCCCATTATATTGATTTTAACGTATATGCATTAATTATGCAATAAATTACATGTAAACAAACAGTACAATTTGATAAACTGGTGGATGACATTCACAAGAGGTGATGGCAAGGCAAACATGGGTCTAATCAATGTGTATGTAAACCCTAACCTTGAACTTCTCTTAACTGCTTTCTTTTGGTCTGCTAAATATACTATTGAAAGTATTTTGGGATGTAGATTTAAGAAGTAAAAAAAAAAAAAAAAATGATCTGCTTCTGTTGCACTGTTATCAGTTACCTTGCCCTAATTCTTCATGTTGACTGTGCTATGAAGAGGGGAGATGTTTTGTTGTCCTAACGGACTAAAACAGGCCATAGGTGAATCAAGATTCAAACTATTTATAGAGAGGCTGATTGTACTGATCCATCGATTGACTTGGGTTCAATCAGTATGTTAGATTTCTAACGTGATTTTTTTGCCAGCGGCTATAGCTGCTAGCATTAATCATTATGCTCTCCCAACAGGGATGGCTCCCCATCCCACACCCTGCAGGGAGTACACAATAGCTCAGCGGGAGGGATTTCCCAATCAACACTGACTGTGTTGATTGAGGATTGGTTGCAAGAAAATCGCATGGTCTTTGGCCTGCTTTACTATTCCTAGGTGACAACAATGGTTTTCCATGAATACAATACTGTTAGTGAGCCTTGTTACACTAGGTACTAGTGTGTATTGGCAGGTGAAAAAAAGCATGAAAAAAAAAAACGAATGCAGTCACTACTTCTAAGGACTGATAAGCTGCAGTATAGTATAATTATTGTTTTTTGTTTTAAGTACCCTTTAACCACTCCCCACCCAGCCTATAGTCAATTGACGGCTGGGGGGGTTGTGCTTTCCTATCCTGACTGGACGTTTATATGATGTCCTGTCAGGAAGCGCCGATCGCGGGGCCACGCAGTGGCAAAATTTGTCACCGGCAATGCACAGGACACACAGCGGGTGACTGATCAGTGTACCGCCTCACTGCCGCATGATCAATCACAGCAGGTTTCATGACAGTTGTACACAATGGATGGCTTCCTTTTGTTGCTAGCTGTGATTGGTCAATTTGATCACTTGGTATAGACATGGCCAATCACAGCCCATCTGTACCATGTGATTAGACCAGTCACAGCTAATCACAACAAAACCAAACTGATTCAGTTTCATTCGGTAAAATGCTTGCTTTTGCAATGTAATTCACTGCTATAAGCAAACATGATGTGTAAAAATAAAAACCCTGATCACTTCTCCAGAGTAGTAAAATGTTACTATGGTAACATTATATTGCTCTCGTCACAGTGTTAAATTATATATTTTTTTTTTTTCTGTACTGTCACCATTTCGTGTCCCTGATCACCACCACAACAGTTATATGATGATACTGTACTGCACTGGTGACAGTATGTAAAAAAAATTATCCACGGCGCATGCGCGAGGCTTCCTGAATGGCTGCGTAGTCCGGGAGCTCCGACCTGCCTCGGCCAACTCACCTCCCTAGAGCGGAATCCTCACCTGAAAAGAGCCAACGGGCTACGGAACCGGATCGGGGACCGTACCAACTATATACCAATGCTTGGTAGCTCGGTCCGACGGGATCTGGGCCCAAGTTTCACCGCCGAAGGGGCCGTGGACGAATCCAAGATGGCGGACGCATCGCTGCAGCGAGAAGCACACAGCGGGGGCCCGTCAGGAAGCAGGCAAGTGATTGCGCCTGCTACTCTATCTTTCACCCCGCAGGCTTCACAGGGTGTCCCCCATGCCGTTACTCCCTCACCCTCCTCCACTGAATCATTATTAGGCCGCACGTTGGGCACTGGTCTATTCACTCCATTAGGAGCCACCTCTCCCCACATGGAAGATGTCATCACTCCAGGAAGCCCTGATATCCCTCAAAATGCTGGTGATCTGTTTTTAAAATTGTCTGATCTCCTGGAAAAAGGTCTTGCTCATACAGCTAGCAAAATAACTACTGATATCCGTTTAAATTTTCAAAATTTGGGCTCCAGAATGGAGGCCATTGAAAACAAGCTGGATATCACAGTTTCAAGAACCAGTCAAAACACTGACCATATTCAGGCCCTTCAGGAGCAATTAGATGAGGCCCTGTCTAAATTGGATGAACTTGAGAACCGTTCAAGAAGGGACAATTTTAGAATACGGGGTCTTCCAGAAACCATTGCGGATGTTCCTACAGCTGTAAAGGATCTTATTCAAACCCTCATTCCTTCCATACCCCCTCACAAGCTTGAACTGGACAGAGCACATAGATCATTGGGTCCCCCCAGGAAGGATGGTTCACCTAGGGACGTGGTGGTGAAACCCCATTTCTATAGTGTAAAGGAAGATATTATGAAAATATCCCGCCAAAGCTCCAATATATCTTTTCAAGGTCATGACATTCAGCTTTTTTCGGATATATCCCCCTACACTATCCAGAGGCGCAGGGCTCTCAAACCATTACTTTCCATCCTCTCTCAAAAGAACGTTAAATACTGGTGGGCTTTCCCTTTTGCTCTTAAATTCTCATTTAAGGGGAAAATGTACTCTTTTTCTTCGCTTCCTGAGGGTGAAAAGATTTTATTGCATCTTAATTTCATCACGCAAGAATCCGAGATGGACACTTCTATTTTGCAAGCGGCCTCCTCGAAGCGTCCTACACCCACGAGTCCAATTTCCCCCTTATGGAAATCCACTAAGTCCAGGCGCACCAAAGCCTTGTTCCCCGTCTGATGTCATCTCTTGAATTTTGGGCTTGTTACTTTTTTTTTTTTTTTTTTCCCCTCTTTTTGCTCTTTTCCCTCTCCTCCTTTTTGTGACTTTCTCTTTATTTGGACACTGACTCATCGGTTGTGGAGCTCCTGGAATGGGTTCTTCATTTCTTTGATTTCGTTTCCATCTGGGAATTCTGGAGGACACCTGTTCGGGAGGGGGGGGGGGGGGAGGGAGGAGGAGGAGGGGAGGGAAAGGGAAGAGGCAGAAATAGTGTTTGTTTGCTTTTTCTCTTTGTTTTGGATTTCCTTTTACATCTCTTCTCCCAACATGATTTGTTATTACCCTGCTTATAATCGGGCACCTTTAATGTGGTGAGTATGGATTTCCTCGTGTGGAGTCCATGCTTCCCTTTTTACTGGTCTTCGGTCTTATTAGACAGGTGGATTCTTTATTGTTGTTCATTGTTATTTGTTTTATCTAGTTTATGGCTTATTTTTTTTTTTATTATGTATTTTCTATTTTAAAATTTTAAGATTTTCTGGGGTTGGTTCTGGCCGGGGCAGCAGTCATGTGCCTCCACTCATCCTCTGAAGATGACTTTGTCATACTCTGGGGATGAGTATGTGGCCCGATTTTTGGGCCACGGTATTTTTCTACCTGGTGGGGCAGGGAGAGATTTTTATCCCTCCCTGCCTCACAAGCCCATTTTGTTTTTTTTTGTTTATTATTCTTTTCTCTATTTCACTTTCTTTCTTCTTTTCTCTAATTCTTTTTCTTTTTGTGCCAGTGCCCGAGCGCTTCGCGATTCAAGCTTCAATCTAGATCCCAGGTTCCTGTATCGTTTCAATCTCATCTGCATCTGGAAGAGGTGGGTTGGATCTATCTACATTGTAAGATTTTCCCTGTCCACACACTATGTCCCATAACAAGGAGTTAGGTTCAGTTTTAAAGGTAGCTTCTCACAACGTGCAGGGCCTAAACTCAGCAATTAAGAGGAAAAAATGTTTTAACCTCTATCAATCACAAAAGTTGGAGGTAGTTTTTCTACAGGAAACCCATTTTCCCTCTAGTTATTCCCCATCCTTCCTCCACGCGCATTTTCCGCAATTTTTTCTGGCAAGCACAGATAACAAAACTAAGGGAGTAGCGCTACTGTTTGCTAAAACCTGTAAATTTAAAGAATCTTTGGTCTATAGGGATCCTGAGGGGAGGTTTATTTTGGTAAAGGGGCTTTTAGAGGATCAATTGTTTTCGTTCGTTTCCTATTATGCTCCTAATACAGGTCAGACGGGGTTCTTTCGAACAATGTTTCTTACTTTGGAGGCATTGTTAGAGGGAATAGTGATCTTTGGAGGCGACTCAAATGTGGCCTTTGATCAGGTCCTAGACAAATCGAAAGTTCCAGCTAAGCAACTGATACATCCCAACAAGATTAGCTCCAAGGTGGCAAAATTATTGTATCAAAGAGGTCTGGTAGATGTTTGGAGGGAACTGAATCCAACAAAGCGAGACTATACGCATTTTTCGAACCCACACCTAAGTTATTCTAGGATAGACCATATTTTTTTGGGATCTGTTTATACTCCTCTAGTTCAAAAGGCCTTTATTAAGGATACGGTTTTATCGGATCACTCGATGGTAGTGATAACTTTAAGAGGAAACTTTAATAAACCACATTTATCCCATTGGAGATTAAATGAGTCTTTACTAGAAGATCATGTAATTGTAGCCGAAATAGAGAAAGCAATTCAGGAATTCTTTCGGATTAATGACACGGATGAGATCTCTGCGGAAATGCTGTGGGCCTCACACAAGGCCTCGATCCGTGGAATGTTCATTCAGTTAGCTGCCAAAAGGAAAAAAGAAAGGACTCTGGATATTGAGAGACTCGAGAAGGAGTTCGGGACTCTCAGTATTCAGCATAAAAAGAATCCGTGTTCGGTGACTGCTGCTAAACTTGCTAACGCTAGATTAGCGCTGAATTTAGCACTTACAATCAAAGCTGAAAGGTCTACCAATTGGTCAGGGGCTAAATTTTACCTAAACTCCAACAAAATGAGTACCATGTTGGCTAATAAACTCTCCCCTAAATTTCGCTCTTATACTCTTCCTAAAATTAGGCTTCAAAATGGTTCTATCACTCATAACCCCCAACGTATTTTACGCTCTTTTCAGGAATATTATTCTAAGCTTTACAAAAATACTGATTCGGTTGGGACTTCTTCTATTGACTCATTTTTAGATACCCTCCCTATTCCTACTTTGGGTGAGGGACATAAGGTTTTGCTGGAATCTCCGATTACGACAGAAGAAACATTGGGAGTGATCAAAGATTTGAAAGTGGGATCAGCTCCAGGTCCTGATGGGTTTTCTACCCAATATTACAAAACTTTTATGAATATTCTTTCCCCTCGATTGACTAAATTTTTTAATTCTAAAAGCTCAGGCGATCCGATGGAGATTCACCTTAATTCGGCCTACATCTCAGTGATCCCCAAACCCGACAAAAATCTAGAATTGGTTGAAAACTATAGACCTATATCCTTACTTAATAATGACCTAAAGATTCTTACGAAAATTTTAGCTAATAGGGTTAGTTCCTTTATTAATTTGTACATTCATAAGGATCAGGTGGGGTTCATACCTGGTAGGCAAGGTCCTGACCAGGTTAGGAGAGCTATTGACGTAATTTCGATTCTTCACTCAGGTTGGGACGGGGGCCCTAGTCAAGAAGGCTTTATACTTTCGCTTGACCTCCAGAAAGCATTCGACTCTCTGTCGTGGTCATATTTATTTTCTGTCCTAAAACGCTGGGGTTTTGGAGATTATTTTTTAGGTCTTCTCAGAGCACTCTACTCCAATCCGGTGGCTAGGATTAAACTCCAGGGATATTACTCGGATCCCATACATATTGCTAGGGGTACGAGGCAAGGGTGCCCTCTCTCGCCTCTAATTTTTGCCATAGCCATAGAAACACTAGCAATAGCTATTAGATCCGACCATAATATAGAGGGCGTCAGATGTGGACAAGTGATGCATAAATGTGCACTTTTTGCTGACGACGTCCTCCTCTTTGTCACTTCCCCAAATACTTCTCTTCCCGCTATAAATAATCTCCTTGACACCTTCGGTACTGTTTCCGGTTTGGAGGTGAATATGTCTAAATCACAGGCCCTTAATATTTCATTACCGCTCACTACGGTGGATGCTTTGAAGTCTTCTTTTAGATATAAATGGAACTCTTCCTCGATTCGTTATTTAGGGATTAATTTGACCCCCAATTTCGATCAATTGTATGGCGCTAATTTTCCTCCGATGTATAGGAAATTGGAAAATGACCTTAAATCGTGGTCTTCCAATAATTTATCCTGGTTAGGCAAGGTTCACGCGATTAAAATGACTTTACTTCCAAGACTTCTGTACTTATTTAGATGCCTTCCGGTTGGGATAAATAGGGGTCATCTTAAATCCTTCCAGGGAAAAGTAATTAAATTTGTCTGGGGGAATAAGGGTTATAGGCTCTCCCGTTCTGTCCTTCTTAGCCCTAAAACGCGGGGGGGAGTGGGTCTCCCTGACCTCTTTAAATATTTCCAGGCAGCTAGATTAGCTCAACTTTCACTGATTTATTTTAAATATGAAAAGCCAGATTGGATAAATATTGAGAAGCAGGCAGTTCCCTCCTTTACTTTGGATTTTTTACTCTGGTGCCCCCGTAGGTCTAGACCCTCGGTCTTATCCCCTACATTGTCGCAATCCCTGGCCCTATGGGATGGATTGAGGCATTGTCGCTCATTAGTCTCTGATATTGAACCTTTAGCTCATATATTTCGTAATACGTCATTTGGCCCAGGGATGGACATAAAATCTTTTCAGTGGTGGTTGGATAAGGGGATGTACAGGATAGGACATTTTTTCTCCTCTTCGGGACCCCTTTCTTCCCAATATTGTCAAGACAAATTGGATATGCCAGATGCAGAAAAATTTAGACATCTCCAGATTTTTCATTTTATCTCTTCCCGTTGGAAGAATAAATCGAAACCCCCGGATTTTACTCCTTATGAACAATGGTGTGGACAGGGAAAAGAATGTAGAGGAGGCATTTCTATCATTTATTTATCTTTGAAAGAGCCCGTTTCCAAGTTCCCCTTTATGGAGGCATGGGAGGCAGATATGCAGGAGACCTGGGATCTACAGGATTGGCATAAAGTTGTCTCGAGAGCATCTAAAGGTATTGTTAATGTACAGTTGATTGAAGCTAATATTAAAGTTCTCATGAGGTGGTATTTGGTCCCCACAAGGCTGGCATTGATGTTTCCATCCTCCTCTTCAGATTGTTTCAGGGGGTGTCAGGCACGGGGTTCCATGTGGCACACCTGGTGGGAATGCCCTAAAATTAGAAGCTTTTGGAATAGGCTGTTTTGTCTTATAAGGAAAGTTACTGACATTTCCCTACAACAATCCCCCCAAATAGCTTTACTTAATGCTGATATTCCAGGAGCCTCTAAACAAAAACAGAAATTGATAGCCTTTATGCTCTTGGGGGCAAAACTTACCCTTGCTAAAGCATGGAAACAACCAACTGTATCTCTGGCGGCTGCTAAGAGAAAGATATCTTGGTTGATGACACAAGAGAAGTTGGTAAGCCGTATCTTAAAGACCACCACTGCCTTTGAGGCAACTTGGGAACCCTGGGCCTCACATATGGGAATATCTCTTATTCCCGGAGTGATAGTGAAGTGACTCTTTCAGATTTTGTTTTTCCTTTTTGCCTTACCGGCTGGCAGATTCTCTCTTTCTTTCTTTTCTTTCTCCTTTCTTCCTTCTATCCCCTGTTATTCTTCTCCTTTTTGTTTTCTTTTAAAATAAAAAAAAAAGAGTAGATTCCGGAAGATGTATAGTAATATTTGGTTTGCCATCTAACTTTGTTTTTTGACTTCGTCGCCCTCTCTTCTTGAGTGGATAGGGTCTCCTAATTGCCCTTCTTTATTATTACTTAGGACTATCCTATGATTTTTATTTTATAGAAGGACACCTTGGAACCTTTTGATACCTCTTTTCGTTTATTATGGGACGATCTGGAGGGAGCTTTATTTTTATTTTTTTTCTATTTTAGATTTTGCTTCATCCCAGGTCAGATTAGACTCTGGGTTGCTCCTGGGGTTCGGGAGACTTCTGTTATTCCCGGATCCGGGGAGCAACCCTACTGATGTTGGAGTGTTTAGTTTGGGGGATTTATCTCACTTGCTCCAGGCTATGTTTGCACCCTTAGGGGGCGCCTGGTCCGGTGATTTTTATTACTTAACTCCACCAATCTCTTATGTTACTGGGTCAACTCCCCTCATTGATGTTACTGAAGTTATATTAGTTGTCTCGGTTTTGAAGTTATGATGGTTTTTGATAACATGTCTTCTTTCATGTACTTTGTCTTTATCTCATGCCAAAGAATGTTGCCCTAGTCAGGGCATTGTATTGTACTGCTTTGATTTAAATAAATCTTTTTGAAATTCAAAAAAAAAAAAAAAAAAAAAAAAAAAAAATTATCCAAATAATTATTACAAAAAATTAGAACTTAAAAAAAACCCGCCATGCCTCTTACGAAATACCTTAGACGGTCTAATCTTCAAAAAAGGGTTAATGGGGGGGGGGGGGGTGGATTCTACCATCCTGGCATTTCAGGGCCACACCACAAAAATGCCCTCCAGATCTGTTCCGGATGCATGTGTGATTTTTACAAGTTTTTGATGAGTATTTGATGTTTCCGGATGCATTCGAGATGCATTTTTTTTTCATAGTTACATAGTTAGTCAGGTTGAAAGTCCATCCAGTTAAACCAAAAAAAAATAATAAAAATCCTACAATCCCATATACACAATCCTTTACCCACAGTTGATCCAGAGGAAGGAGAAAACCCCAGCAGAGCATGATGCAATTTGCTACAGCAGGGGAAAAAATTCCTTCCTGATACCCCGAGAGGCAATCAGATTTTCCCTGGATCAACTTTACCTATAAATGTTAGTACCCAGTTATATTATGTACATTTAGAAAATAATCCAGGCCTTTCTTAAAGCAATCTTTTGAGCTGGCCAGAACCACCTCTGGGGGGAGTCTAACTATCTGGAGGGTGAATAACTCGGCACCAAGTTTACTATATGGACCACTTATGTATTTGTATATGTTGATCATATCCCCCTTTAACCTCCTCCTCTTTTTCCATTTTTTTCCCAGTGTACTAGGGTACTGACCGCACTTGTGTTAACTTTGCCATTGGAAACCATATAATCCAGTTTCCATGTGTTTTTGATGCAGAAAAAAAAACGCACTGGACCACATGTGGTATGAATTGGCCTATAAACATACCATAGTTTGTGGACTCTTTAACTATAACTCCTACAAACTAAATAATATACACTTATTTGAGCTATTTTCACAAAAAAAATTAACCGAATGCACGTTGGGCTAAATTTATGAAGAACAATTATTTGCTAAATTTTTATAACAGAAACAAAGGAAAACATATATTTTTTTCCGTTAATTTAACAAAACAAATAAAAAAAAACTGTGGTGATTAAATACCACCAAAAGAATGCTCTAGGTATGTGAACAAAATGATAAAAATTTACTTTGGGTACAGTGTTTTTTTTTGACCGTGCGATTGTCATTTAAAATGTGACAGCGCTGAAAGCTGGAAATTGGCTTGGGCAGGAAGGGGGTAAAAGTGCCCGGTATTGGGGTGGTTAAAGGACCTTAAAACTCTTCTTTTTTTCCCCATTCCAAAATGAGGAAGTTCATGGTTGTCACCACAGATAGTGTCCCCGTTGAAAGATTTTCCTTTTAATCCTTTTGTGGTTACAATCCAAAGCTTGTAAAGTTCCTTAATTTTTGGCGATAACCTTAACCACTTGCCAACTGGGCCATAGGTGAAAGACAGCTGCAACGCGGTCGACTTTTTCTGGGAGGGTGTCCTCCAAGAATCTTGTTCCCATGTGCCATCTGGGGCACGCACCGGGGAATATCTGTGACTGACGGTAAATGGCCGCTGACAGCAAATTACAAAGTGATCATTTGTAAACAAATCGGTGTTGCATCTGGTTCCTCTCTCCCCTCTGTACTGATCAGTTGCAGCAGCACTGTGGGCTGGATGTGTAGTGCCCATTCCAACACTCATCCAGCCATCTCATCCATGCTTGGCAATACTCACCCTTCCATGCTCAGAAATACTCACTCACCCATCCATGCTCAGAAATACTCACTCACCCATCCATGTTTAGAAATACTCACTCACCCATCCATGTTTAGAAATACTCACTCACCCATCCATGTTTAGAAATACTCACTCACCCATCCATGTTTAGAAATACTCTCACCCATCCATGTTTAGAAATACTCACTCACCCATCCATGTTTAGAAATACTCACTCACCCATCCATGCTCGTCAATACTCATCCATCCATCCATGCTCAGAAATATTCATCCATCCATCCATGCTCAGCAATACTCATCCATCCATGCATACTCGGCAATACTCATCCATCCATGCATACTCAGCAATACTCATCCATCCATGCATACTCAGCAATACTCATCCATCCATGCATACTCAGCAATACTCATCCATCCATACGCAGCATTACTCATACATCCATGCTCCGCAATACTCATCCATCTATGCTCGGCAATACTCATCCATCCATGCTCGGCAATACTCATCCATCCATGCTCAGCAATACTCATCCATCCATGCATACTCAGCAATACTCATCCATCCATGCATACTCAGCAATACTCATCCATCCATGCATACTCAGCAATACTCATCCATCCATGCATACTCAGCAATACTCATCCATCCATACGCAGCATTACTCATACATCCATGATCCGCAATACTCATCCATCCATGCATACTCAGCAATACTCATCCATCCATCTATGCTCGGCAATACTCATCCATCCATGCTCAGCAATACTCATCCATCCATGCATACTCAGCAATACTCATCCATCCATGCATACTCAGCAATACTCATCCATCCATGCATACTCAGCAATACTCATCCATCCATGCATACTCAGCAATACTCATACATCCATGCTCGGCAATACTCATCCATCCATGCTCGGCAATACTCATCCATCCATGCTCGGCAATACTCATCCATCCATGCTCAGCAATACTCATCCATCCATGCATACTCAGCAATACTCATCCATCCATGCATACTCAGCAATACTCATCCATCCATGCATACTCAGCAATACTCATCCATCCATACGCAGCATTACTCATACATCCATGCTCCGCAATACTCATCCATCCATGCATACTCAGCAATACTCATCCATCCATCTATGCTCGGCAATACTCATCCATCCATGCATACTCAGCAATACTCATCCATCCATGCATACTCGGCAATACTCATCCGTCCATGCTCAGCAATACTCATCCATCCATGCATACTCAGCAATACTCATCCATCCTCATTCCACAATTTCCAAAAACTTGTAGAAAAAATTACATGTTCAAAGGTCTCATTATGCCTCAGATTATACGTTGGGATGTTTTATTTCCAAAATGGGGTAATTTTTGGGGCATTTCAATTGTCCTGGTGCTCCAGGGCCTTCGAAAGTGCAAGAGGTAGTCAATAAATGTGATTTATAATTTATGCTTGAAGAACGCCTGATGGTGCTCCCTGCATGTTGGGCCCCTTTGTATGTGGCCACGCTGTGTAAAAAAAAGTCTGACATGTGGTATCGCCATATTTATGAGGAGTAGTAGAATATATTTTGGGGTGTAATTTGTGGTATGCATATGCTGTGTGTGAGAAATAACCTAATAATATGACAATTTTGTGAAAAAGAAAATAAAAAAATCTTGATTTTGCAAAGAATTGTGGGAAAAAGACAACTTCAAAAAACTCACAATGCCTCTTTCTAAATACCTTGGAATGTCTACTTTACAAAAAGGGGTCATTTGGGGGGTATTTGTACTTTCCTGGTATGTTATGGCCCATACACACGATCCGAATATCGGCCGACGGATCGTACGACTTTTTTCGCTTAATAATCGCGAGTAAAATAAAATAGGTTTTTAAACTCACGAAAATTATCGTACGAAAGAAAAAATGTCACGTGTTGTAATGTATTTGTATTGTATTGTCGGACGACGGCTGTACTGACTAAACGAAAATCGGACGATCGGACATCGGACGAGAACAATTTTCGCGCTTGTCCGATCGAATTTAATCGGATGAACGGTCGTGATCGGCTGTCGAAAGTAGTGTACACACGATCCGAAAATCGTACGATCCATCATCGGACGATCGTTTTCGTCCGATATTCGGATCGTGTGTATGGGCCATTAGGGTCTCAAGAAATGAGATGGGCCGTCAGTACCTCAGGTGTGATCAATTTTCAGAGATTGGCACCATAGCTTGTGGACTCTTGAACTTTCACAAAGACCAAATAATATACACCAATCTAGATTATTTTTACCAAAGATATGTAGCAGTATAAATTTTGGCCAAAATTTATGAAGAAAAAATTAGCTAATTTGCAAAATTTTAACAGAAACAAATAACATTTTTTTTTTTTACAGAATTGTTGGTGTTTTTTTCATTTATAGCGCAAAAAATAAAAAACCCACCAAATACCACCAAAAAAAAGCACAAAAATTTCATATAGGTACAATGTTGCATGACTGAGTAATTGTTATTCAAAATGTGAGGGCAACAAAACCTGAAAATTGGTCTGGTTAGGAAGGGGGTTTAAGTGCCCAGCGATCAAGTGGTTAAACACGACAAATAGGCTTAATCTCCATAAACGACAAAAATAAAAACCTGACAGGTGTTCTAATTCTTCCCCCCTGAACTATATTGAAAACTTAAAAAATTGTGTCTTAAGTAAAACTTTAACCACTTGCCGACCGCCCACCGTCGTTATACGTCATCACTTTAACCACTTAAGACCCGGACCAAAATGCAGGTAAAGGACCTTGCCCCTTTTTGCGATTCGGCACTGCGTCGTTTTAACTGACAATTGCGCGGTCGTGCGACGTGGCTCCCAAACAAAATTGCCGTCCTTTTTTCCCCACAAATAGAGCTTTCTTTTGGTGGTATTTGATCACCTCTATGGTTTTTATTTTTTGCGCTATAAACAAAAATAGAGCGACAATTTTGAAAAAAATGCAATATTTTTTACTTTTTGCTATAATAAATATCCCCCCAAAATATATATACATTTTCTTCCTCAGTTTAAGCCGATACGTATACTTCTACATATTTTTGGTAAAAAAAAATCGCAATAAGCGTTTATCGGTTGGTTGTCGCAAAATGTATAGCGATTACAAAATAGGGGATAGTTTTATTGCATTTTTATAAAAAAAAATTTTTTACTACTAATGGCGGCGATCAGCGATTTTTTTCATGACTGCGACATTATGGCGGACACTTCGGACAATTTTGACACATTTTTGGGACAATTGTCATTTTCACAGCAAAAAATGCATTTAAATTGCATTGTTTATTGTGAAAATGACAGTTGCAGTTTGGGAGTTAACCACAAGGGGGCGCTGTAGGGGTTATGTGTTCCCTGTGTGTGTTTACAACTGTAGGGGGGTGTGGCTGTAGGTGTGACGTCATCGATCGCGTCCCCCTATAACAGGGATGACGCGATCGATGCTGCCGCCACAGGGAAGCTCCGCGGGGACCGATCGCCGTACTTCACCTGCATACGGGTCCGCGAGTCCCGCGGTCCAGGTCACGGAGCTTCGGACCGGGTCACGGGAGCGCACCCGTGACTCACGGCTGGGTACTAGAACCAACGCAAATATACGTAGATGTGCCCAGCCGTGCCGTTCTGCCGACGTATATGTGCAGAAGGCGGTCCTTAATAAGTTAAAGATGGATACCTCGGTAGCGGCAGCAGCTGCTGCCACAACTGAGATATCCATCTCTTCAGTGGGCGGTCGGCCAAACGATAACGGCGGTCTCCGCCGTCGCATTATCGCTGGGGGGAGAGGGCCCGGAGCCGTCGGTAGCGGCAGAGGCAATCGGGTCCTCTCCCGTGCTCAGTGGGGATGCGAGTGAGGGAAACATTTCCCTCACCCGTCCCCATAGCTCTGCTGGGCGGAAGTGACGTCAAAACGTCAGTCCCGCCCAGTGTCTTAAAGAGTGATATTTTTTTTATGTCATTTGAAAAAATTACATTTTACATTTTTTTTTTTTTTTTTTGCATTTAAACCTAAATATGAGATCTGAGGTTTTTTTGACCCCAGATCTCATATTTAAAAGGGCCTGTCATGCTTTTTTCTATTACAAGGGATGTTTACATTCCTTGTAATAGGAATAAAAGTGATCATTTTTTTTTTTTTTTTATTTTAGTGTTAAAAATTGGTAAAATAAATAAAAATAAATACGAAAACAATTTTTTTTTTTAAATCGCCCCGTCCCGACGAGCTCACGCGCAGAAGCGAACGCATACGCGAGTAGCGCCCGCATATGAAAACGGTGTTCAAACCACACAAGTGAGGTATTGCCGCGATCGTTGGAGCGAGAGCAATAATTCTAGCCCTTAATCTCCTCTGTGTATCAAAAAATGCAACCTGTAGAATTTTTTAAACGTCGCCTATCGAGATTTTTAAGGGTAAAAGTTTGACACCATTCCACGAGCGGGCGCAATTTTTAAGCGTGACATGTTGGGTATCATTTTACTCGGCGTAACATTATCTTTCACAATATGTAAAAAGATTGGGCCAAATTTATTGTTGTCTTATTTTTTAATTTAAAAAAGTGAATTTTTTCCAAAAAAAGTGCGCTTGTAAGACCACTGCGCAAATACGGTGTGACAAATAGTATTGCAATGACTGCCATTTTATTCTCTAGGGTGTTGGAAAAAAATATATATAATGTTTGGGGGTTTTAAGTAATTTTATAGCAAAAAAAAAATGTTTTAGTCTCGTAAACACTGAATTTGAAAAACAGCCTCGGGACTTAAGTGGTTAATTGGTATGCTACTGTCACAAATCTAGTATTCCACACACACGCTTGGACTACTTCCCATTGATGGCTTTGTGATTAGCCGAAACGCAGAGGTAATACCGCTTTATCGTGACATATCTGCCCAAACAAACAATACCCGGGAATCGAGCACCAAGACACTGAGCACAGCAGCATTCTACTGAAGGGCTGATTACCCATATTAATCGCCTGTTATATACACCGGGTGCCAGGACTATCAGGCACTTTCAAATGTAAGTGTAACTATTTTTATTGTGGACCAAATAAATTTTTTCAAAACGGCATTGCGCAATGAAGATTTTCATGTTTTTGTCATTCCTGTCCATCCCTATGAGATATATATATATATTTCACCGTAAAGGATTTCTATCTGGGTATGCCCACATGCCTAAGAGACCATACTAGCGATAGATGGTCAACATCCAGGGGAGTGTACATCTATGTGGGGCACAACTTTATAGGCAATGTCTATTGAGCACGAGCACTTTACCATTCTAATTGACTTTTATGATCTATATATATATATTATATATTATATATTTGTTTCTATATCTATGAGACTTTTGTGACATATTGACTATTATATGTTTGTCCAGTATAATTATATTTTTATACCTGAACAATATCTAGCACAGTCGTTTTCTTATCAATTGCGTGGTAATGCAGCATTTTTATTTTTTGCACTATAAACACAAAAAGTACAGACCTACAGTTTTGAAAAACAAACAAAACAATATTTTAGACTTTTTGCTCTTAACCACTTGGGATCCACGCTATGGACGGGTGGACGTCTTTGGATTTCCTGATGCATGTGCCTGGCGGCCGTGATGTCCACCAGATACCCGCGATCGGCGGTGACACAGCAGGGACATGGAGCTCTGTGTTTAACCACTTCCTTACTGGGCATGTATACCCCCTTCCTGACCAGGTGAAATTTCAGCTTGCGGCACTTTTTTCCCCACAAATAGAGCTTTCTTTGGTGGTATTTGATCACATCTGCGGTTTTTAGTTTTTGCGCTATAAACAAAAAAGGACGACAATTTTGAAAAAAATACAATATTTTTTACTTGTTGCTATAAAAAATAGCCCAATTTAAAAAAAAATTGTCTAGGCCGATACGTATTCTTCTACATATTTTTGGTAAAAAATCGCAATAAGCGACTGGTTTGCGCAAAAGTTATAGCGCCTACAAAATAAGAGACAGAATTATTATTATTTTTTTTTACTAGTAATGGCGGCGATCTGCGATTTTTATTGCGACTGTGACATCATGGCCGACACATCGGACACTTTTGACACATTTTTGGCACCATTCACATTTATACTGCAATCAGTGCCATAAATATGCACTAATTACTGTATAAATGTGACTGGCAAGGAAGGGGTTAACACTAGGGGGGGTGACGCGAATGTTTTAGTGTCATCAAACTATGGGATATATATATATATTTTTTTTTTATACTAGTAATGGCGGCGATCAGCAACTTATAGCGGGACTGCGATATTGCAGCAGAAAATCGTACGCTAAGTGACACTTTTGACACTTTGCAGGAACCAGTGACACTAATACAGTGATCAGTGCTAAAAGTATGCACTGCCACTGAACTAATGACACTGTTTGGGAAGAGGTTAAATATCTATAGCAATAATAGGGTTATATGTATGCCTAGCCAGTGTTTGTATTTACTATGTGTACTGCTTTTACTAGGGGAAGAGATGGATTCTAGTCCCTGCTTTGAGGTGATGCACTGGCGGGGCGTTGAGAAAAGTCCTGCAAGCAGCATCTTTGGAGCAGCTTTTGGGCGCTGAAAAAAAAAACGCTCCAAAAGCCCCTCTCCTAAAATGAATTGAAAGTGCTGTAAAAACGCCTTACCCTTTCACACTGAGGCACTGCAAAAACGCCCTAAAACGTTAGGGTCTTAGCGGTGCTTTACCAGCACATTGGGATTGCAGATGAGGCTTCGCTCGAAAAATGATTGAATAACTCTCAAATAACGCTCGACAAAAAAAACGCTTGAGTAACGCTCGAAAAATACCCCAGTGTGAAAGGGCCCTAAATTTGAAAAGTTTAGGTAAAAGACAATGGGCAGGACTCGGCGGCTGCAGGACGGTTTTGGAACCCGGGATGGTCATGGCGTGGTTTTTTTGGGCTTGGCGGGGGGGAGGGGAGCTAACTTGCTGGTTGCTGCCTGGCTTACCATTGCCCATCAATTTTGAACACTAAACTCACCTACCTGACACAGTGACCATTACACTGACTACCTGACATACATACACTGACTACCTGACATACACTGACATACATACACCTACCTGACATACATACACATACCTGACATACATACAATATTATTGAAGTAAACAACGTTTTAAAAAAAATGTCATTTAAAATGATCGTGAGTGGGCTTCACATCATTTTTTGGGTTCTGATTTTTTTTTTTCCGAACATGTTACATTTTTAACTATGTTTTAAACAATGTAGTTTTTTCGGGTTGTAAAAAAGGAATGTGTCTTTTTTGGGAGTTAACCCTTCACAGATTTGCTTTTGGAATTAACTCTTCACAGACTGTATAATGTTCTTTTTGGACTCTGCATTAGTTTTTCTTTTAATACATTTTTCACATATAATTTGTTTACACTTCAAGGTATAACATTTATGTCACATATGGTTTTCCATGTTTTGCTATGTGGTTAAAACCATGTGTGACATAAATGTTATACCTTGAAGTGTAAACAAATTATATGTGAAAAATGTATTAAAAGAAAACTAATGCAGAGTCCAAAAAGAACATAATATAGTCGGTGAAGAGTTAATTCCAAAAGCAAATCTGTGAAGGGTTAACTCCCCAAAAAAGACACATTGCTTGCCAAGAAAGTGAAGATAAAGTTTGGTGAATAATAAGTCCCAAAATAAACCAGGGTATTGCCACAGAATTTTGGGACTTATTATTCACCAAACTTTATCTTCACTTTCTTGGCAAGCAATGTGTCTTTTTTGGGGAGTTAACCCTTCACAGATTTGCTTTTGGAATTAACTCTTCACAGACTACGTTATCTTCTTTTTGGATTCTGCATTAGTTTTTCTTTGACCCCCTCACCCCCCCCCCCCCTGGCTGACACCTACACTGACCCCCGGCCACCTACACTGACCCCCGGCCACCTACACTGACCCCCCCACACCTACACTGACCCCCGGCCACCTACACTGACCCCCCCCCCACACCTCGGTGCAAATCCGTCCTCCTTACCTGTGTCTCTGTCCCGACTTCCCGCCAGCGACATCCACCTGCAGCCCTCTGCAGTCTGCACCTCCATGATGATCTTTCTCTGCCGAGTCACCCTGCCCCTCCGCTAGACAAGCCGCTGCTGAGGAACACAGAGCAGAGGGGAAGAAGATCGCAGGCAGCCTTGGCATCTCCCGCCATCGCATTCTGTATTTCCCCGCCGCACTGTGATTGGGCCATGCGGGTCATGTGCGGAGGCGGGACTTCAAGACGAGCACAGACAGGCCAGCCCCACGCCGCACATGACCCGCATACTCCCAATCACAGGGCGCCGGAGCCCGGAGTCAAGTGAGACTGTGAGAGAGAAAAAAAACATGGCGGGCGAGATCTGCTCGGCGGACACTCGGGGCTAATAATTAAAAACTCCATGCCCGAAACTCGGGGCTTTTCGGCGGCATATTCGGGGCTCCAGCCTCCTTAGCCAGGGCCTAACGACGCGCCTGCCTACGGGGCTGGCTGGGTGGGCTAGACCTCCTCACTCCCTCATAGGGGGAGTCCCTCTGCCCCGTTGGGGTCCCATTGGGCCCCAGTTAGGCTACCAAGTGGAGTAGGTAGGTTGGGGTGAGTGGGAGGCCCCCCCTCACACCCGCCATTGCCATCCGGGGGCATGGAGAAGGATGGCAGATTGCCTCTGGGGGGAGGGTCTGCCTACTCCCAACTCCTGCAGTCTGGCTCCTCTCTCTCGAGTTCACTCACAAAAAAAATACACAAAAAAAATAAAAAAACTGAACTGATCACGTGCAGTTCCAGTGTAACTGCAGATTTCCTGTAAATGATCAGAGAGTGGAGATTTTAGTTCTGCTTTAAGAGCGAAGTTCATTTCTGACACATGAACAGGTTTGTTTCTGAGGGTCTTCAAAAGGAAAGACCATGGGGAAATGTACATGTAATTGCAGAGTTGTACTGCATATGTTTTTTTGGCCTAGACAGCTTTAACTTCATATAATCATCTTGCCTTCAATCTCACGCTGCACCATTCTGCTACTGACACTTCTGGGTTTGAGGATTCCTTTCCCTTTCTCCTTCATGGTAGTACTGTATTGGTCTTGGTAATTGTGCACTCAAGCACCTAGCACTGTAATATAAACATAGAAAGGTTGAGATAGATTAAACTAAGGGTGGACCGACCTCCCAATGTATGGATAGACATTGGGACCCCTCACACCCTGTAGCAGTAAAACTAATATAGGGTGGTCAGCAAGTTATTAATATGACTTTGTTAAAAAAAAAAGTTTTGGCTGCAGTTGAGCTTTCATTTTCACATTCTGGCTGAGAGAAGGATCAGCAATAGCCATATTGTCACGTTGATGTCAATTTGTATAGCCACATTTTTCTGTCTGTTTTTGAAATTTATTGTTTTTATACCTTTATCAGAATAAATTTTTCAACCAACTTTTCCTTACATGATTCACCTTCTGGTGGTGCTATACAATCACCAGGGCCTTTAAATTCCTGTAAGGGGAACCCTGTTTCTAGCACTGTAATATAGGCAATAGGATGGGAGAACAAATAAAGTGAATCCATAAATCTGGGTAGGGGAGCAATATGCTGGTTGCATTTTGTTTTCTTTGTAAATGCTAGGTAAATTTTCTGAAAATACAGAAAATTCCTGTTGATTTTTAGATATCCTATCTGAACGACACAGCAACACCCCTCTATTCAATGTAAATAATGAGAGGGAATGTGTTGTGCCCCTAGACTTCTCTCCTGAACAATGATGCTCTTCATAGATACAGTGCAGTGAAAGTTTGTTAAAAAGCTAAACATTACAAAGGAAACAAGTAAAGCTTCTGAGGACTGGTAAGCGGCAATACAGGTGTATCTCATAAAATTAGAATATCATCAAAAAGTTAATGTATTTCATTAATTATATTCAAAATATTCACATATTTTATATAGATGTATTACACACATCGTAATATATTTCCAGCATCTCCATAAAGCTGGTCAGCAGAGGGAAGCATGAACTGCTCTCGAATTTCCTGCTCTGACTCTGCATTTGATAAAACACAGTGGACCAACACCAGCAGATGACATGGCTCCCCAAATCATTACTGACTGTGGAAAACCTTGCATTTCATTTGGAAATCAATGTCACTGAGTCTGGAGAAAGAAAGAGCGGAGAGAATCCAAGTTGCATGAGGTCCAGTGTAAAGTTTCCAGTCAGTGATGATTTGGGGAGCCTTGTCATGTGCTGGTGTTGGTTCACTGTGCTTCATTAAAGGGGTTGTAAAGGTTTGTTTTTTATTTTCTAAATAGGTTCCTTTAATCTAGTGCATTGTTGGTTCACGTACGTTTTCCTTCAATTTCCCTTCTAAATGTTTTTTTTCTTTGTTTTCTTTGTCTGAATTTCTCACTTCCTGTTTCTCCTCAGTAAGGTGTTCAGTAAGCTGTTCTAAATGACTTTCCATCGCTCGGATGATGGTGGAAAGCTTACTGAGGAGAAACAGGAAGTGAGAAATTCAAACAAAGAAAAAAAAAACATTTAGAAGGGTAATCAAAGGAAAAGGTAAGTGAACCAACAATGCACTAGCTTAAAGCAACCTATTTAGAAAATAAAAGACGAACCTTTACAACCCCTTTAAGTCCAAAGTAAACTCAACCTTCTATCATGACATTCTAGAGCACTTCATGCTTCCCTCTACTGACCAGCTTTATGGAGATGCTGATTTAGTTTTACAGCAGGACTTGGCACCTTCCCACACTGCCAAAAGTACCAAAATCTGGTTTAGCTATCATGGTATTACAATGCTTGATTGACCAGCAAACTCGCCTGACCTAAACCACTTAGAGAATCTGTGGGGTATTGACAAGAGAAAGATGAGACACCAGACCCAACAATGCAGATGAGCTGAAGGCCGCTATCTAAGCAACCTGGGCTTACATATCACCTCAGCAGTGCCACATGCTGATTGCCTCCATGCCACGCCACATTGATGCAGTAATTCATGCAAGAGAAGCCCCGAACAATTTTTGAGTGCATACTATACTGTACATGAGCATACTTTTCAGTAAGCCAACATTTCTGTATTAAAGTTGATGTAAACCCTCCATACACCCAGTGAAGTCAACAGCCTCAGATGATACACAAAGATTAACCAAATCTCCCTACATAGGCTGCTGTGTTCCCATTTATATACTGTTTAGAAAGTTGAGATCCTGTTAGGAGATTTCCTCTTCCTGATTAACACAGAGTGTGATGTCTGGGCATACAGCCAAAATAGCTAACATTGCTGATTGGAGGAAAGGCACACACCCCCTCTCATCATAGGCAGAGACTCTAAGAGGTGCTTTGTAATAGGAGCTGCTCTCTGCTACTCTATTTTAGCAACCTCCTTTGACAAAATATTCGGGCTGCTTTTGTCTAAAAAGTAAAAAAATATGTCTGGAGTTCTCAGGCTGATAACAGAGGTAAGAGATATAAGACTTCATTGAAAAGAGATAACAAAATACTGCAAATGTCATGAATCGGGTTTACATCCACTTTCCTTTTTTTTCTTATTGGTCTTATGTAGTATTCTAATTGTCTGAGATACTGAAATTTGGATTTTCACTAACTGTAAGTCATAATCATTAAAAAAAATGAACAGAACGAAATGCTTGAAATATATATAGTTTCACTTTTTGAATTAATATACTGAAATAAATTAACTTTTCTCTTTCGTTCATAGACGGACACAGCCTTAAAGGATCACTAAAGGAAATCTTTTTTTTTTTTTAGCTAAATAGCTTCCTTTACCGTACTGCAGTACTGGTTTCATGTTCTCATTGTTCGTTTTTGCTGTAATCCTGCTCTGATCTCCACACTTCCTGCTTGTCTGTTTCCTTATAACCACAGTACTGGGAGCTTTCTCACGGTGGTCTGAGCTGTCATTACTGTGTGTCTAAAACTTCCCAGAACCAATCAGATTCATTTTAAAAACAAAACACTGCCCTGGATTTGTTTGTTTTTGTTCTGTGTCTCTCTCTTCTTCACAGGAACATAAAGCCAGTTCAAAAGTGAAACTAACCTTCAGGCACATTATATGATTGATTTTTTATCTATTTTTAATCATTTTTAAAAGGAATCGGGTAACTTTTATGTCTCTATACCCTGTAAACAGTCATTTCAGCAACATTTTTTTTTCCTTTAGTGACCCTTTAATCTTGACAAATCTAGCCTTCCTTTAGGAGTGACTAGGCAGAAAGTGTCAACTTCAAAGCTGAACAGCCCCGCCCGGGGGGCGGTCCTATTGGCTATATCCCCTCAGCCTGCACTAAGCAGCTCAGTTGTTTTCTGCCTAGTTAAGAAGACATGGGTCCCTTCGGCCCATAGGTCTGGAGGATTTATTTCAAATTCAGTTTTGGATTTTTTGGGGTTTTTATTTTTTTCCTGTGATCTTCGATCAACTTCCGACTGGGTGACAGGCTGGATCCCAGATCCTTGTAGTCCCCCCAGTTTCAGCCATCGAGCGCGTGCCGACCATAGTTACGCACTGGGTTGTCCACGACATGCCCGTTGCTCTATGGGTGGCCGGTGAGCTAGACGCTCAAGGGCACACATATGACCGGTCTATAGGACCGAATTGCAGCAGTCGTGCCGACAGTCACCTCTGTTACCATGCAGGAGATGATCTGTCAAAGATGCTTCCAGCACAACCCTCAGGAAGGGTAAGTAGTTATCCCCTGCTTCAGCAGGAAGACAGCTGGGCATCCCTGGAGAGGTGAGTAAAGGGTCCTTCTACCCTCCCTTCCCTCCTCCTTAGGCTCTCTGAGCTAGCTGCTGGGCAGGGGTTCCTCTGGGGAGCTTCACCTGGGGAACCATAAGTCACTAAATCAGTGTATAAAGCTGCATAAGAGATTCTGCTTACCTGTGTGTCCTGCTTCATGCTGTCGGCGGCCATTTTTGCTGTGTTCCATGCTTTACTTGCACTGGCGGCCATGTTATTGTGGCCGCATTGTGTTGGCCTCTAGCGACACTCGGCGGACATGTTCTTGGTGATTTCTGATGATGTGTACTGACTGCGGTAATACTCTGCTGCACTGTGGTTTTTCTGCTAAACGGCCGCTCGGCCTGTTTGCTCTAGGTTCCCAGACACGGCGGTGCTGGGTAGGCCTCTAGCCGCCACTTGGCGGGCCATTTTCCTGTAGATCCTTCACTTATCTATGCTGGTGACCATGCTTTTGTGGCCCACGCTCTGTTGGCCTCTAGCGTCAGATCAGGCAGCCATTTTTCCATCGATCAGACCATTTAAAAACGGCCAGACGAACAGATACACACTGCCGACTGATCAGTCTGAAAAAACTGACAAAAGTAGCAGCCCCACAAGCAGCCCTCGATCATAGCTTTGAATCAGCACAGATCGACAGACACACTCTGCTAGAGGAAGCAGCTCTGCTAGCAAACCATCTTACTACTGTTTCTGGGTGGTAAGTCTTCTGGGGGGGAACCCCTCGTCTCTGCTGCAGCTAGGAGGGTGGGTTACCTACTTGGGAGTCCCCTGTGTCAGGTGTGTGGACAGCATGGCGTCAGAAGCAAACGTTTATTCCCCCAAGACACCTGAGCTAGCAATTGATGCCCCTGCACCCGATGTATCGGTGGATGCTATGTCGGTAATCCTAGATGCCTTTGTTGCCAATGTGGAAGCAGCGCGTGGGAGAACGGGGGCTAGAATGCGCCCCCTCCCCCCGCCATCTTCTGGGGACAACTCAGATGCGGACCTGGGTCCAGCTAGCGCTCATGACCCTGGCTCTAAAATAATCTGAGGATGCGGACCAAGAATGCCCAAACAGTGAGGACAAATTCGGACCCAGGTCAGCACGCAATAGGGCTCTAGTAAGGGACCTTATCACCACAATGCGAGATACTCAAAAGATAGAGGGGTCTGCAGAAGCAGCAGACGCGCCGTTCCCCTTTGGGTTCCGTAAGGCAACCCGCACTGCTAAAGTGTTTACTTGTGTCTTATTTAGACAAACTTTTATATAAGGAGTGGGATAAACCACAGAAGGTTTTTTCAGTCCCTAAAAATCTGACAGGTGAGCTACCCTATTGAAGAGAGTTTCTTGATAGTTGACCCTCCTGTGTCCAGATTAAACAAGCTAACCACCATACCGGTGGAGGGGGCTCCCGCCTTCAAATACCCTGCGGACAAGAAGGCTGAGACGATCACCCGCAACCTGTACACGGTAGTGGGTTTGGCGGTACGCCCAACCATAGTTTGGGCCCTGGTGTCTCAGACACTCATGGAATAGGCAAAGATGCTGCTCAATGGGTTACAAGCACATCAGGCTTCCCCGAACGAGGTAGCCCTAGCTGACTAACTAGTACAAGGCCTAAAATTTGTTTGCGAATCAGCCTTGGACACTATTCCTCTGTTGGCCAGGGCTTCAAGTCAGGCGGTGGTGTTACGCCATCTACTTTGGTTAAACATTTGGTCCGCCGACCAATCTTCCAAGAAGACCCTGATGGATTTGCCCTTTAAGGGTGACAGACTTTTTGGAGCCTCCCTGGATGACATAATTAAAGATGCCACAGGAGGTAAGAGCACACTGCTCCCACAGTCCAAGAAGGAGAAGGAGCCACGCTGTAGACAAGGGCCCTTCTTCACCGCACACAATCGTTTTTTTCGTCCGCCCAGTGCGGCAGGTAAAAGACCTCAGGCCGATAAAGCGCCTGCTCATAGAGCCGTCCCTGGTTCCGCAAACCCAACAAACCTGCAGACAAAGCTAAGTCTGCATGAAGGTTTGCCCCCACCCATCTCTCGGGTGGTGGGACGTGAATTCGTGACCCGGTGGACATCTCAGGTCCCTGACCGGCGGGTTTGCGAAGTAGTGTCTTCAGGGTACAAGATAGAACAACCTCCAGCTACAACAGACTCGTTGGGAAGCCCTATTTAGGGCAGTTCTAGACCTGCTGAAACGCGGGGTGATTATTCCTGTCCCAGTACAGGAACAGTTTCAGGGATTTTACTCTCTGTCATCATTTCCCTCCAGCCAGGGGACTTTCTGGCATCCTTGAACATCAGGGATGCCTATTTACATGTCCCCATATGCACAAAGCATTTGCGGTCGGGGAAGACCACTATCAATTTGTGGCTCTCCCCTTTGGCTGGCATCGTCACCAAGGATGTTCACCAAGGTGCTTTCCCCAATTTTCGCCCTATATAGACAACGTAGCATCGCTATCGTGGGCTACTTGGACGACCTGCTTCTGAGGGCCGCTTCAGCCTCAGAATTAGAGGTGAGCGTGTCTATAACCTGTCAAATCCTCCGACACTTTGGTTGGGTACTGAACATTCAAGTCAGTAATGGTACCGACTCAACGCCTAGAATATCTGGGGTTGATTCTGGACTCCTCAGAGGCAAAGGTTTTCTTCCCTGTGGAAAAGTTGCAGACCCTTCGCGCTGCAGTGCGGCAGTTGACATCCCAGAAATGGTCATCACTCTGCTTTTGCATGCGAGTCCTGGGCCTCATGGTGGCCTCCTTCGAGGCGGTACCATATGCGCAATCTCACACGCTACAGAAGGAAATGCTGTCCAGATGGGACAAGCGTCCATCATTTCTGGATTATGAAATCTGGGTGAGCCACCTGGTCAGGACCTCCCTTGTTTGGTGGCTGACCTCACTGGCACTTCTGTCCGGGAAATCCCTCCTTCCTTTTCACTGGATAGTCATCACGACGGACGCCAGCCTTACCAGTTGGGGGGGGGGGGGGAGTCTGGGGGAGTTCAGTCGACCCAGGGTCACTGGTCTCCAGAGGATTCCCACTTGCCGATCAATGTCCTGGAACTTCAGGTGATCAGGCTGTGCCTCTCCACATGGTTTTAGAGGCTATAGGGGCATCCAGTCAGGATCCAATCGGACAACGCCACGGCAGTGGCATATGCCAACCATCAAGAAGGAACAAGAAGCTTGGCTGCAGCGTTGGAGTTCGCTCACATCTTACGGTGGGCAGAAAGGAGCATCCCAGCCCTGTCAGTCGTTTACGTTCCGGGCGTGGAAAATTGGCAGGCAGACTACCTGAGTCGCCAGATGCTGGACCAAGGAGACTGGTCTCTGCACCCGGATGTGTTCCAGCTCCTTTGCCAGAGATTGGGGTACGCCAGATGTAGATCTCCTGGCATCCTGATTCAATCAGAAGGTATTGAGGTTTGTGGCCAGGTCAAGAGACCCATGGGCAGACACAACAGATGCGTTAGTGGCACTGTGGAGTCAGTACCTGCTAATCTATGCCTTCCCTCCTCTAAGGCTTCTCCCTCCTCTGCTTTAAAGAGTTGAGACAGATTGGATTCCAATGATCCTAATTGGCCTCGGCGTCCGTGGTACGCTGACCTAGTGCGTGTAGTAGCAGGCGTCCCTTGGCGTCTACCACTAGGAAAGAACCTGTTGTCTCAAGGTCCCATACGCCATCCTGTTTTACAGTCACTGGCTTAACGACAGGGCTATTGAGAGCCAGGTCCTAAGGAGACGACGTGGCATTCCTTGGACGTTGTACGATCTCCGAGAGTATACTTGTCTGTTACTGCTCCGTTCCGGAGTTCAGACTCACTGTTTGTTTTGGTGGCTGGTCCCAAGAAGGGCCCAGAGGTCTCATCGGCCACCATTCCAAGGTGGATCCAACAGATCGTGATCAGGCTTATGCCATAAAGGGTGGGGCGCCTACCTGGCACGATGCATTCGACCAGGCCAATGGAGCCTCTTGACAAACATAAAAAGTGTAGCGCATAAAATTAATAGATCACCCAATGAAAGGATGAATAAACAGTGCATCAAACAAATAGTGAAAAAATTATAATGACAATATATCGACCAAAAAAGTGATGTATAGACACTGGATAGTGTATATATAAAATCTAAATAAATGTATGTGGAAAAAAATTCCAATGTGATGAAAATTGGGGATAATAATCTCGGAATAAAGTGCAGTAAAGAAATCCACCACCGATCATTGAAAGGAAGGCTTACCAGAGATACTGTACCCTAATGGACATGTGTCCGGAGGGTCAGTAAAGCAGGGTATAAACCACTCTCAGGCCTGGATCATCGGCTGCAGTTCTCACGGAGATGTCTTGCACGTTAATAAGAGAGGATGATCGGTGGTAAATTTCTTTACTGCACTTTATTCCGAGGCATTGGAACTATTATCACCAATTTTCATCACATTGGACTTTTTTTTCACATACATTTATTTAGGTTTTATATATACACCATCCAGTGTCTATACATCACTTTTTTTGGTTGATATATTGTCATCATAATTTTTTCTCTATTTGTTTGATGCACTGTTTATTTATCCTTTTATTGGGTGATCTATTAATTTTATGAGCTACACTTTTTATGTTTGTTTTGTATTCCACCATTGGTAGTGTGAGCTGCTTACTATTGATAGCGCAGCATTTTCTGTTTTCTGTTTCCAATGGTGCCTCTTGGGCTTTCTGACATCAAGCGTCTGTTTCCCAGGGTGTAAGGCAGCGACCCACACTTTCACTAAACTTTACAAGTTGATGTGAGTGCATCTTCGGATGCTTTTTCGGCCGCAACGTTTTGCAGGTGGCTGTTTAGAGTTACAACTTCTCAGTTGAGGAGCTCTGTTTTGTTTTGGGGTGAGGTTTAATTCTGTTCCCTCCCCTCATTTTGACACTGCTTTGGGACATCCCACTTTGTCAAGATTAAGGCTGTGTCCGTCCATGAACGAAAGAGAAAATAGGATTTTGAACTCACCGTAAAATCGTATTCTCTGAGTTCAGCACTCGCCCCTCTTTTTTTTAAGTTTGTACTGCTTTTGATGAACTGAGCTGCTTATTGCAGGCTGAGGGGATATATCTAGTAGGACCGCCCCCCTAGGTGATGCTGTTCAGCTTTGAAGTTGTTAACACTTTCTGCCTAGGCACTCCTGTGTGTGTGTGTGTCATATTGGTGGGTCAGTGTCTGTGTGTGTTTCAGTTAAGTCGGTCAGTTGTGCTTACCCTATAGCGCTGCTGTCTTAGCAGCACCAATGTGTACTTCTCCTCCTGGCTACACATCCAAGCTAAAAGTTTCCTTTTTCTTTTCTGCTGTGTTTCTCCTGGCCGCTCGCAACCTTCTCTGATACAATGCAGCATGTATTTTGCCTATAAAGAACCAAAAGGCTAGCAGAGAAAACTGATGAATGCCCGCCATTGTTGTTGTTTTTTTTTGTTGTTTGGTTGACGCTGAGTGACGCTGCATCACGTTTCTCGTCGCACTAGTGTGACATCACGAGAGGGATTTTTTTCTAAAACCTGTATGGCCCTGGTGGTCCGACTGGCAGTGGGAACACTCACCAGAATTGACCGGGCCCCTCTGAACCGTTCCGTTCCAAGCGACCCGAACCGATCTGCTCAGTGGAAACGAGGCATAATACTCCTGTTCCAGCCCTCTCAAAATCTGAAGTTTTTACTGTAAGCTGAGGAGTTACCACTGCAGAAAGAAAATATTGTATTCTGGTAACTGTATGGGGTTAATACTGGTAACACTCAGTGTATGCATAGCTTACTATATTTCACATGCTTTTATTAATATTTTTGTACATTTTTATATAAAGCAGGCCAAATAGTCTATGACTGCTTAAAAAGTGTTAGTTGAGGTTAGGCTCTAAGTTGTTTGTCACTGACCTAAAGCTATTTAAATATTACATGTCCATCTAAAATTACTTTGTCTACAGGCTGGCAACATTTCTGCATCATTTCACTGCTGGTAAAAAAAATGTTATATCCCTCCTAAGGAATTTAAAATGTATTCATCGGTGTCAACAAGTAATATGTGTATGTTATGGGGGGGGGGGGGGGGGGGCGACTACTACAAAATACTTCAGTATATGTGAAACCATTCTGTGTAAATAGATGATATACGTAGACAAAATGACACAGCTGGGCACAAGGGCGTACATGTACGTACCCTTTAAGATCCCAGCCACGGGTTTGCACCACCGCCGGTGCGCTCGCGACTGGGTCCTCTCCTCTGTGACCGTCCCCGTGTGAACAGCGGACCCGATCGCCGCCGGTGTCCCGCGATCGGGTCACAGAGAGGAAGAACAGGGAGAGGTAAGTGTAAACAAACCTCCCTGAGCTTCCTAGTGTGGCTGTCACTGATCGTCTGTTCACTGTGTTAGGGAATGACGATCAGTGATGTCACACGCACAGCCGTGCCCCCCCCCACAGTAAGAACACTCCCTTAGGGCACACTTAAAGGGTCACTAAAGTCAGGGATTTAAAAAAAAATAATAACAAACATGTAATACTTACCTCCACTGTGCAGTTTGTTTTGCACAGAGTGGCCCGGAAACCTGTCTTCTGGGGTCCCTCGGCGGCTGTCTGGGCTCCTCCTCGCAAAAGCTTTCCTTCTTCATGCGAGGGCGCTCGCATGGAGGAAAGCTTTTGCGAGCGCGCTCCCGTGATACAGCGGTGGCCATAGCCGCCCACTGTATCACTCGGCTCCGCCCCCCAGCGCGCCGCGTCATCCGCCCTGATTGACAGCAGCGCTAGCCAATGGCTGCGCTGCTATCAATCAGCCCAGCCTAGCCAATCAACGGCCAGGCTGGGAACCGAAGAGGACGACGTGGACGCGCCCGGGAGATTCGAACGGTCAGGTAAGTACAACGGGGGCTCGGGGGGGCCGGTGCTGCTAGATGTTTTTTTACCTTCATGCATAGGATGCATGAAGGTAAAAAAACTTGTACCTTTACAACCCCTTTAACCCCTACAGTTCCCATTCCTGGTTAACCCCATTAACTGCTAGTGTAATTTTCACAGTATCCAGTGCATTTTTATAGCACTTTTCGCTGTGAAAATGACAATGGTCCCAAAAATGTGTCAAAAGTGTCCAATGTGTCCGCCATAATGTTGCAGTCACGAAAAAAATCACTGATCGCCGCCGTTATTAGTAAAAAAAAATGCCATAATAATGCCATAAAACTATCCCCTATTTTGTAAACGCATTTAATAAACGCTTATTGCGATTTGGTTTACCAAAAATATGTAGAAGAATACGTTTCGGCCTAAACTGAGGAAAAAAAATAAAAATTATATATTTGTTGGTGATATTTATTATAGCAAAAAGAAAAAAATATTGAATTTTTTTCAAAATTGTCACTCTATTTTTGTTTATAGTGCAAAACATAAAAACCGCAGAGGTGATCAAATACCATCAAAAGAAAGCTCTAATTGTGGGGAAAAAAAGAAGACCAATTTTGTTTGGGAGCCACGTCGCACGACCGTGCAATTGTCAGTTAAAGCAACGCAGTGCCAAATCATAAAAAGGGTCAAGGTCCTTTACCTGCATAATGGTCCAGGTCTTAAGTGGTTAAGGAGTCTCTGTAATAAGTTGGCCATCATAGAGGGGTCTTCTTGTTCCTATTAGGGTTCTCATGTGTCTGGAATTTCTTTGGAAGGATAAAAACCTCCCCAGGGTGGATAAGAACATTTACGACTTCAAAATGTTCAGTTACAGTGCCACCAAACTTTAGAATCTTGCTGATGGAGTCCCAAAAAAATCGTATTGTGTGTTCCTCTGACTGCTGACCGAGTCTATAGTTGACATTTGACTTTTGAGTGGAGGATTCTTTAAACGTGTGTAGCTTTGAAAAATGTTATTTATTTCTTATTTTAATGAGAATTGTTTTCTTGTGTTGTGATTAGATATAAAATCTGAATAATCAGTTGATTTTATTTAAATGTTTCACAGATCATTAGGCGGTAGTTAATATTCTAAACCTGAGCTTCCTTCTGTGAGACTGAGATATTATGCAACAAGAAGACGAGGTGGTGCTATCTGTGCTTTGTTCTGTTCTTCTATTTCACCAACGCAGAAAGGGAACCAATTAATTTTTTTGTACATCAAATGAACTGTGGATGCCGTAGCTAGACATCCAGTTGGATGTTAACTTTTTCTGGGAGTCAAAAATGTAAATGAGCAAGTTTCGCTAGTTGTACCCAAAAATCTCATTAGTGAGATGTATTTTTAACACTAACCAAATGAGGAATGTGCTCAATATTTGAAAGATGAACAAAAAAGAAAGAAAGATGTTCTTCAGTAAATGAATATATTGCAGTTATCAAAAGGAAAGGGGTTCAGCATCGTTCTCCTTCATTGGCCACCAGAGTACTTCTGATGTTGCTGGAACCCACATAGGAATACAGTTTGGCTATTTAACTTGTAGACATCTTTTGTATACTGGAGATAGTTGATATTTATGTAAATGTAAAAAAAATATTCCCTTACATATTCATTATAGAATTTCTGAACTTGTTTTGTCAACTCCGCTATATGTAGTATATGAGCAAAGAGGGAGTGAGGGACATCTTTCGTTTAGAATTCAGAGGTTACAGTTCTGATATTCTTATGTTCAAGGAATTGTGTCAATGAACATAATGTTCCCTAATTCCTCCACAGATGCTTCAGTTCTACATTCGTTTGTCATTGTCAATGTTTCTTTTATATCCCTCTCTGTAAACAAACCATTTTAGTGGTTGCATGAGTTCCTTTTGTCTAAATAAGATATAAATGAAATGGACAGTCTTCAGGTACCGTGATAGATCCCTTACTAATAATTAGAGTAAAGAATAACCACTGTTAGAATAAGAGTCCCCCGTTTACCTACTGTACATCGTTATCAGTTTATGTCCATTTGCTATTTTACTAATGATTGTGAGCTGCAGTATATGTGTGTGTATTAAAAATCCATATAGGGAACAAGGCCTTCAGCACAGCTGCAGTGTTTCCTGGATTTAGAAATACACGGATTGTGTCATTAATTGCCTAGAAATCTATTTCAAGCAATGCTGTTTTTGCCCAAAAAAAATCTTTATAGCAGATCCCAGTTCTCTTAATTCAAGCACTGCAGCCTCTGTCAGACTCTGCAGCATTCAACACTTGTGAGAGTGTTGGATGGCTGTAACCCCCACTCTGGTTCTATCTTTCAAACCCTGTTTCACCACTATGGTCTTTGTTTAGTTTTCCATACAGCAGAGAAGGGACAAAGCCCAGAGATTTGGTGTTTTCTTTTGTTGTGATAGGGAGATTTCGCTATACTTCCTGTCCAGGAGATGCAACAGGATGTGAAAGGAAAAGGTGAAGTAATATTCCTTAGACAGCAGTCTGGTGACATGTGTAAACATTTGAATTTGCCATCCTTTTTTGTGTTCATGCAAGCTGATGTGATCTAATTCACTGGATAAAGCATTTATGCTTGTATTGGTGAGTGACAAAAGGAAGCTTGGCCACCAGGGGACCTGATGGCTAGACCCTATAAAAGCTGATACTATTAAAAACATAAAAGAAGCAGTACAAGATCAAAATGTGTGGGGAGAGCTGGCCCATAGGATCGCTGAGAATCAGACATGACTGAACAAACATCGTTATTATCACATCATAATTTGTCTATATGACAGTGGTCATCAGCACAAATAAAGAGGGTGAATCTACCTAGCTGGTACACACACAGCAATAAAACATGGCAGGGCCATCTAATCCTTCCATTGTATTGTTTCTTCACTGGCTTGCTTGAGGCACTGCTTCTTCACTGGCAGAAAGTCTGCAGAAAGTCCATCGCTTGCACTCACAAGCGATGGAGCGATACTTTGCCAGTTGGCCAGCAAGGGCGTGACACTGTGGAAGCAGACAAGTATTCATCTGCCCTGTAAAAAGCAATCCCGTCACTGCTAAGCTGTCACCAGCAACAGTATTGCAAGTGTGACACAAGCCTTTGGTTTACGAGTTGGGTGTTAAAGTAACCCCCATTGGGTCTTCTTTCCAGGAGAGCCATCTCACAGTTAGCAGCAAGTTACATAATCGGGCTAAAAAAAAGGCTTAACAAATAGAAAAAATCTATAAGTAGAAAACCTCCAAATACACAATCCTTTACTCAGTTAATCCATAGGATGGCAAAAAAAAGAATCAAAAAAGCTCTATGAACCATGGTGCGGTTTGCTCCAGTGGAGAAAATTGTCCAATGTTGCCCCAGAAACACAAGAGTTGGATACTTTTCTGCATGCAGTGGCCATGTAAAAGGAAAACCGATGATGTTTTAATGTTTTCCATAAATAATGGCCATAAACTGATGTTAATTTTTTATATAATTTTCAGTGTGTGCCACCATTTTTTTTATAGCTGCTATGCAACGATTGTAATTCCGTTTGTTTTTTATTTTTTAATGGAATTGTTGGTTATATGGTAAAACTTTGATGTAATATATACTTTCTTTGTATTTGCAGCATATTTTATATTCATACTTGCTGTTTTTCATTTTGGAAAAAGTGACATTGTTCTAGTTCCAGATGAGCATTATCCTACTGTCAGACGCTACATCTCTTAACACTTTGCTTTTCATTACTCATGATCCACAAATTTCTTCCTCTGACCTACTCCGCTGACATGGGAAGAATTTGCTCTGTTTAAATGAGCAACATAGCTTTGGCCAGCATGCTGTTTGAAGCATATTCCCATTCCGTGAACTGGAAAATTAAATCAGGTTACAGCATAGATTAACGTCCATGCTTGTGGATAGAAGAGAAGGCTGCTAAACTCCATGAAATTAACCAACAAGATTACGCTGTTCAGGATAAATTTCAAAGCCATGTTCTATATTGTTTTCTGCAGTCCTCTTAGCGGTAATCTAATTTAAATCTTAATACTACATTGTACCATTTTCTCCTCTCTTAATCTGGGTTATTAAAGATATGTGTTCAACATTTGAAATGCCCCAGGTTTGTTTTTCTACTTTGGGGAGTGCATAGAAAATGTAATGTATATAAATATAATACAGGCATGTTAGTTGAAGGATAACAATTAAACAGGAAAGAATTGCGCAAATCTAAACCAAAATAGTGAACAAATAGTAAGCAGCGTCTCAAAAGTGTTATACAACACCAAGCAAAATAGAAGAAAAATTGAAGTCGCGCTACAAATAATATACAGTAAAACTAAAATGAATAGTGTCATAAGTGCAACATAATATATCACATGAACAAACTTTTTAAAAAAAACACAATTAAAGTGAACAGTTAACGTGATAACAAGTCCATATAATCAATATACAGTCCATCTAGGGATATGATTAAGTTAGCAGAAAAGTTTCCCAGTGTAGAAAGATCCACGAACAGGTGTGAGTAGTGACCAGACAAAGACCTCCACCGCACAAGAAACACTGACCCTTACCAGAGTCTATGATCTCACCGAGATCAATATCAGCAAAATGTGGCATTCATATTCAGCAAGGAGCAAAGGAGACATCCATTCAATGTAGCCAGTAGATGTAATTCAGCTCAGATAGCGATCAAGTATCAACCAATGGTCCCATAAAGAAATCAAAAGAAATCCACATAGTGTAAAACCGTAGGTTTAATGGATAAGAAAAAAAGATTGTGCGCACTTACATCAATCCACGTTAAAAACAGCATGACTATGTTCTTTATACCTTCTCCCCTTTTTCTTTCTCCCTCTCCCCCCTCCCCCCTCCTTCATTTATATATTGGGAGGTGACTGACATTGAACACGCTGGTGACAGTGTAGCCCACCACTAGTATTATTATTATTATTAACATTAATTTTTGTCTCTCCCCTCCTCGAATTATAAGGAGGAAATGTTAACGGGGCTTGACATAAATATATTGACATATATAGGTTTAATATTTTTTTTATTATTATCCCTATTTTAAAAGTACTTTTAAGTGGAAAATATTTATGCCCACTGTTGACTATTAGATCAACTAGCAGAGTAATTGTATGGCCGTCCAATTCCTGCTATATACTTATTTTCCATGTTCTTTAATTATTGCAGTTTAATAATGTTTTATTTGTTGTTTTATAAAGGATATGAAATTGTTTACATATGTCAATATGAAAGTTGAAATGCATTACATTATAGTGTGCGTATGTTACCTGACTATATATGGGGTTCTGGTTGTCTCCGGCCTCATTACATGCCTACAAGTGAATAAGCATCAGTTATATGGTTATCCTGTAAAATACACCGGTTGCCGTATTATACGTCAATATGGTGTATTGTTTTGCAACGGGGCTGCCATTTTAGGTTTGCCCTTAGTTGCTGTATGTAAACCTATGGGTATGCGTTCAGTGTTTCCAATGGTTAAGATGGCGGATATACGATCAACCGGGATTCGTCCTGGGGTTAGTTCTGCCCTTTTTTTGTTAATATATGCGGTGACTCGGAGCGCCGCCTCATCCCGTGACCAAGTCCCTTTTGTGACGAAACGTTGGGAGGCGACGCGCTGACGTCACCGCATCACGTGTGAGGACCCGGAAGACGGGTAACACGCTCTGAACGCCGGCCGGCCTTCAAATTTTATGCTATTATTTGCTGTTTTTAACGTGGATTGATGTAAGTGCGCACAATCTTTTTTTCTTATCCATTAAACCTACGGTTTTACACTATGTGGATTTCTTTTGATTTCTTTATGGGACCATTGGTTGATACTTGATCGCTATCTGAGCTGAATTACATCTACTGGCTACATTGAATGGATGTCTCCTTTGCTCCTTGCTGAATATGAATGCCACATTTTGCTGATATTGATCTCGGTGAGATCATAGACTCTGGTAAGGGTCAGTGTTTCTTGTGCGGTGGAGGTCTTTGTCTGGTCACTACTCACACCTGTTCGTGGATCTTTCTACACTGGGAAACTTTTCTGCTAACTTAATCATATCCCTAGATGGACTGTATATTGATTATATGGACTTGTTATCACGTTAACTGTTCACTTTAATTGTGTTTTTAAAAAAAAGTTTGTTCATGTGATATATTATGTTGCACTTATGACACTATTCATTTTAGTTTTACTGTATATTATTTGTAGCGCGACTTCAATTTTTCTTCTATGTTAGTTGAAGGCCCCTTTTAGCCAAAATCAATGCTTCAAAGGGAAATCGTGTCTATGACTGTATTTCACAACATAATGGCTACTGTAGTGAGATCATGTTGGAAAGATCAGAAAACGGGGCATAAAAGTGTTATTTTTGAGAGTTTTAGTTTTGGTTAGCGTGATGATGGTTTATATTTTCTGTCATGTTTTATTGCTGTCTGTGCCTCCACTATGTAGAACTACTCTCTTTATTTGACTTGATGTCCATTGTCCCCAGGATCAAAAGTGAAGCAAAATCTAACATTTTGTGAGGTAAAGCCCCTGTTAGACAGTAGCCACGGGAATAAATGTCCCCACGGGAAATTTTTCCCACTTCCTGTTCTGGTGACAACTGATTAAAATGAGATTTATCTCAATTTGGAGGTAATTCCTGTCAGTTTCCCTTTTGTCCACAGTAAGGGAAGTGAAGCTAAATCTATAGAAAGGGAAAAGGAGGATAATAAAAAAAAAACTAGAGGTGCACTGAATGAAAATGTTGGTACTGAAAATGCAGGATGCACTTGGCCCAAAAATTAAATTTTGTATTTAGAAATTTGTATTATATTCAACTTTTTTTAATGAATGACTTTAAATGAATATGGATTTGTTGGCCATTATCTGCACTTTTAGCACAACAAAAGCTAAAGAAAATGCCTCCCTTTAAATTCTCTGTATGTGTTCACACTGGTTCGTTGTGCTTTTGTTGTGATAAAAAAATCTTGCTTGCTCCATTTTTGGTTAGTTAAAAAAAAAAACGCACCAAAAATTCACCTCCCTGTTGAAATGCATTGAAAATGCAGCAAGAATGCACTTGTGTTTATGTTTTTGATGCGGTTCTTGAGTCACATGAAAAACACACCATAAGCACAGAAAAGTCAAGTGACTTGCCTTAAAACGAAGTCCTCCAGCTGCGCTTGGCCTGGTTATCTTTCCAGCTTCTCGGGCTCTGGCCCTTTGAATAACCAAGCTACAGTGAGGTCACTCCTGTGGAAGCACACATAAGTTACGGCCCGTAGCACTCAGTGGGCATGCGCTGGTAATGTCATTGGCTGCTATTAATGTAAATATCCTCTAAACAGTGCATATTTAGGTGATATTTACTGTACATACAGGTTAGCCTTATTATTGGCTTACCTTTAGGTAAAAATCACTCAGGTGGCTTCACCTCTGCTTTAATACACCATAAAATGTATTTTTTTTTTTTAAATACAAGCACCTAAATTTGACATGGTATCTGATTCGATGCCATTAACCACTTAAGACCCGGACCATTATTCAGCTAAAGGACCTTGCCCCATTTTGTGATTCAACACTGCGTCTCTTTAACTGACGATTGCACGGTCGTGCGACGTAGCTCCCAGACAAAATTGGCGTAGTTTTTTTCCCACAAATAGAGATTTCTTTTGGTGGTATTTTATCACCTCTGCGGTTTTTATTTTTTGCGCTATAAACAAAAATAGAGCGACATTTTTGAAAAAAAATGCAATATTTTTTACTTTCTGCTAATATAAATATGGCATTTTTAATAATATTTTTTTTTTTATTAGTAATGGCGGCGATCAGCGATTTTTATTTTGAAAGTGACATTATTGCGGACACTTCGGATAATTTTAACACATTTTCGGAACCATTGTCATTTTCACAGCAAAAAGTGCTATAAAAATGCATTGATTACTGTGAAAATGACAATTGCAATTTAGGAGTTAATCACTAGGGAGCGCTGTAGGGGTTATGTGTGACCTCATATGTCCGGCATATGCAATTAGCGGACCTCCAGCTGTTGCAGAACTACAAGTTCCATGAGGCATAGCAAGACTCTGACAACCACAAGCATGACACACAGAGACAAAGGCATGCTGCCAGTTTTGCAACAACTGGAGGTCCGCTAATTGCATATCCCTGTCATATGTTTTTCTAACTGTAGGGGGGCGGGGCTGGACTTGTGACGTCATTGATCGTCTTTCCCTATATCAGGGAACAGACGATCAGTGACACTGCCACTGTGAAGAACAGGGAAGGTGTGTTTTACACACACTTTTCCCTATTCTTCTGCTCCTGTGACCGATCGCGGGACCCCGGAGGCGATCGGGTCCCGCGGTCCCGGAGCTTCTGACCGGGTCGCAGGCGCGCGACCCACGGCTGGGCACTTAAATGGAATAAACCTGTACGTGCCTGTGCCCAGCCGTGCCATTCTGCCAACAATGTGCAGGAGGCGGTCCTTAAGTAGTTAAAGTTCATGTGCGTGTAAAGGCAGGCGTACCAATACTTTTGGTATTATAGTGTGTGTGTTTGTATATGTATATATAGTACACCCCTCACATTTTTGTAAATATTTTATTATATATTTACATGTGACAACACTAAAGAAATGACACTTTACTGCTATGTAAAGTAGTGAGTGTACAACTTGTATAATGGTGTAAATTTTGTGTCCCCTCAAAATAACTCAACACAGAGCCATTAATGTCTAAACCACTGGCAACAATGTGAGTACACCCCCATGTGAAAATGACCAAATTGGGCCCAAAGTGTCAATTTGTGGGGCCACCATTATTTTCCAGCACTGCCTTAACCCTCTTGGGCATGGAGTTCACCAGAGCTTCGCAGGTTGCCACTGAAGTCCTATTCCACTCCCCCATGACGACATCACAGAGCTGGCTATTGTTGGAGACCTTGCGCTTCTCCACCTCCCGTTTGAGAATGTCCCACAGATGCTCAATAGAGTTTAGGTCTGGAGACTTTCTTGGCCAGTCCATCACCTTTACCCTTAGCTTCTTTAGCAAGACAGTGATTGTCTTGGAGGTGTGTTTGGGGTCGTTATCCTGTTGGAATACTGCCCTGGGGCCCAGTCTCTGAAGGGAGGGGATCATGCTCTGCTTCAATATGTCACAGTAAATGTTGGCATTCGTGATTCCTTCAATGAACTGTAGCTCCCCATTGCGGGCTTATCTTGGTCTCATCAGACCACAGAACATGGTTCCAGTAATCCATGTCCTTAGTCTGCTTGTTTTCAGCAAACTGTTTGAAGGCTTTATTGTGCCTCATCTTTAGAAGAGACTTTCTTCTGGGCCATGCAGACCAATTTGATGCAGTGTGCAGCGTATGGTCTGAGCACTGACAGGGTGACCCCGCACCCCTTCAACCTCTGCAGCAATGCTGGCAGCACTCATACGTCTGTTTCCCAAAGACAACCTCTGCATATGACGCTGAGCATTTGCATGTAACTTCTTTTGGTCGACCATGGCAAGGAGTGTTCTGAGTGGAACCTGTGCTATTAAACCGCTGTATGGTCTTGGTCACAATGCTACAGCTCTGTTTCAGGGTCTTGGCAATCTTCCTATAGCCTAGGTCATCTTTATGTAGAGCAACAATTCTTTCTTTTAGATCCTCAGAGAGTTCTTTGCCGTGAGGTGCCATGTTGAACTTCCAATCATCAGTATGAGAGAGTGAGAGCGATAACACCAAATTTAACACACCTGCTCCCCATTCACACCTGAGAACTTGCAACACTAACACATCACACGACACCTGTGAGGGAAAATGGCTGATTGGGCCCAATTTGGACATTTTCATTTAGGGATGTAATCACTTTTGTTGTCAGCGGACATTAATGGCTGCGTGTTATTTTGAGGGGACATCAAATTTACACTGTTATACAAGCTGTACACTCACTACTTTACTTTGTGGCAAAGTGGAATTTCTTCAGTGTTGTCACATGAAAAGATTCAATAAAATATTTACATAAATGTGGGGGTGTACTTCTGTGAGATACTGTGTGTGTGTGTGTATATATAAATATATATATGTATACGCACACACACACAGTATATTCCATTTAGGCAGGTTTCCATTGATGGACTAAACTTCTGCTCACTTGACAATACAGTACTACATTTTTCTATCATAACTCTCCCTATATTTTTGTGGAGAAAAATGATTATTAATTCAGTTCCAGTATATTTATTGTCAATTTATGGAATTAGTAACCGATAAAGTTCAATTGGACCTTTTCATTCGAAAGAAAAAAAATATAATGTTGTAAAATGTTCCAAGGCTGTTTTTGAAGCCAATGCAAAACAGCTGGCATATTACAATGATTAGAGAACTAGTAAAAATGCATACAGGAGGGCCCACTGCCAAGGAGAGGTTTCTGAGCTGTTGGGTGAGTTCTGATAGTTTGCCACTTTTGTTTCCTTTAAGTATATAGGTCTTCTTAATCAACCTGGGAAATGAGTCACTGTGACTTGGCTATGACTGGATCACATTGTGTCTTGTGATTTTAGATTTTAAGGGGCTCTCTTTGTAAGCTATTTCTACTGCAATTCCCTTTTCTAATAATGATATTCTTTTAAAGAGCCGTTAAGATAAGCAAAAGTGACAATGGTGTTCTACCATCACTCTACTCCTTTCCCTGGTCTCAAATAGATCTGAAAGTTGCAGGCTTTGCATTTCTGTATTCAGTTTTCTTCTGCCAGTAGCCAGTTTTAGATTCTTACAGCCCTAATAATGATTTTGTGGATACAAAATGTAAAAAAGAAATGTGTGATACTGTATTAATAACCTGGTGTTTGGAAGAGATCAGCTGTGCTGATAAGCACAAACAAGATGAAGGGATGGTGAAAACAAATATTTAGTAAAAGAGAAAAGTAACAATTATTTATGAAGCACAATGTTTTAGGTAAATGTCATCCATTTGGGCTTTAATGTTTTCTACCTTTAAAGCAGTATTCCACTGAAAACAAATCCCTCACAAAGCGTTGTTACAAATGTGCTAATGTAGCAACAATCATCTTACACACAATGGAAGCTCATCCTGAAGATAACCAGTCACTAATAGGTTTATGCAGCAATCTGAAAATTAAACGTGAATCCGCTTCTAGTGCACTATCCGCAAAAGTTTGTTAGGTGTCTTTGTTGTGAAAGTTCAACCAGTTGGAACTCAAATTTCAATCCTTTTATTATTTATTTATCCATTCCAGCAAGACTTTTATGTTACATTCATGTAACCAATACACAAATGATAAAATTAAGTTTATTCTCATCACTTTTAAGCCTTGTTTACACTGTTGCATGCAATTCTCATAGGTGCAGGGATTCCATCCAGCTGTGTGGTAAAATACAGAAAAACGCATTTAAAAAAGTCATAATTTGAATTGTCATTGTCATGCTGGAATACCCATCCACAACTCATTTTCAATGCCCTGGCTGAGGGAAGGATGTTCTCGCCTAAGATTTAAAGGTACATGGTCCCGTATATTTGATGCTGTGAAGTTGTTCTGTCCCCATAGCAGAAAAACACCTGAAAATATGTTTCCACCGCCATGTTTGATGGTGGGGATGGTGTTCTTGGGGCCATATGCAGCATTCTTCCTCCTCCAAACACGGAGAGTTGAGTTAATGCCAAAGGACAACATTTTGGTCTCATCTGACCAGAACACTTTCACCCAGTTCTCCGCTGAATCATTGAGATGTTCATTCGCAAACTTGAGACGGGGCCTGTACACGTGCTTTCTTGAGCAGAGCAAGCTTGTGGGTGCTGCATTATTTCAGTCCTTCACGCCGTAGTTTGTAGAGTTGCTACCTCATCCCTTTAAAACCAAACCCATATGAATTCTACAGGTTCTGTGGCTGATTAAGGTGTTAATTAAACTCATTTGGTGCCTTATCTGCATTAAATTGGCCCCAAAATGCTGTGTAATTCATATGTGTTCACGTTTAACCACTTAAGACCCGGACCAATATGCAGGTTAAGGACCTGGCCCATTTTTGCAATTCGACACTGCGGCGCTTTAACCGACAATTGTGCGGTCATGCGACGTGGCTCCCAAACAAGATTGACGTCCTTTGTTCCCCACAAATAGAGCTTTCTTTTGGTGGTATTTGATCACCTCTGCGGTTTTTATTTTTTGCGCTATAAACAAAAATAGAGGGACAAGTTTAAAAAAATGCAATATTTTTTGCTATAATAAATATCCCCATTTTTTTTCCTCAGTTTAGGCTGATATGTATTCTTCTACCTATTTTTGGTAAAAAAATTCGCAATTTGCGTTTATCGGTTGGTTTGCGCAAAATTTATAGCGTTTACAAAATAGGTGATAGTTTTATGGCATTTTTATTAATTTTTTTTTACTAGTAATGGCGGCGATCAGCGATTTTTTTCATGACTGCGACATTATGGCGGACACATCGTCCACTTTTCACACATTTTTGGGGCCATTGTCATTTTCACTGCGAAAAGTGATATAAAATGCACTGATTAATGCACTGATTACTGTAAAAATGATAATGGCAGTGAAGGGGTTAACCACTAGGGGGCTAAGGGGTTAAGTGTGCCCTAAGAGAGCGATTCTTACTGTAGGGGGGCGTGGCTGTAGGAGTGACATCTCTGATCGTCGTTCCCTATATCAGGGAACAGACGATCAGTATCACCCCCACACAGAAGATGGTGTGTTTTAGACTCACCACTCCCCGTTCTTCAGCTCCTTTGACCGATTGCGGGACATCGGCGGCGATCGGGTCCGTGGAGCTTCAGCTACCCCACGGCTGGGCTCTGAAAGGCAACGTACAGGTACGTGCTTGTGCCCAGCCATGCCCTTCTGCCGACGTTAAAGGGAGGAGGAGGCCAAACCCGGTAGTGTGTTAGAAATGTTTTCTTGGCGACTATGGTCCCAGCTGCCTTGAGATCATTGACGAGATTCTCCCGTAGAGTTCTGAGCTGATTCCTCACTGTTCTCATGATCATTAAAACTCCACAAGGTTCTTGCATTAAGCCCCAGACCGAGGTAGATTGCCAGTTATTTTGTGTTTCTTCCATTTGTGAATAATCGCATCGGTTGGATGCTGCATCTGTCCCCCAGTGCTTCCAAGACTGAGAACCCCAGCAATCTAACACCGACGATCGCTCGGTCCCCAAGTTACCTGAGCAGAGAGCTGCACACTCAGTCAGTGGCTCTCTGCTATACCTCCCCACCCATTTATGCTTGCTGGAGCACTGAACTGTGGAGGGGGTGGGCGGGGCTGACTCAGACTCACAGCGGCTTGCTGGGAGGTTGAGCTGGGTGCCAGTCCAGGCATGTGGATAATTCCAAACTCCATTGTTGCAATGTTGCCCAAACCTGGGCCTGCTCTGTGACTTCAGCAGACAGCGGACTTTAACCTGCCGTCTGCCAACGGGTCACAGGAGTGCAGAAAGAACTGTACTTGGCTGTACTTTTCCTTTAAAAAAATTGGGGTCTAATATTGGTGTTGTATGTTATTTAAATCAGGTGCAGCTCTGCATATAAACCAATCAGCTTGCAGATTTGTTGTCAAAGTTTAATTGAACAAGCTGATTGGCTATCATGCACATCTGTACCATATTTTACACTCTCCAATTTTAGTAAATCAGCCCTAGCACTACAGGTAACTATATCTCCAAACAAATTGGAGACACTTTTGTATCATGTATTTGAGATGTAAAAGTTAAGATATGGTGTTGTAGAGAGCTAGGATGTGGTTCTTGTTTTAAATTAGAAGGTATACACATTCTAGCATAATTATATTAAGTCCCTATACAGTAGTAGTTTTCCTACATTGTTACAATGGAAAATTACAGTAGCAAGCTATTATGTGATCCAGAGAAGCAGAAACTGCTATGTCATCTTCTTCCCCATTGGGACTTTGGCTGTCATGTTAGCAGCCAGTCAAGAAAGGAACATACTCAGGAGGCACACCATAAGCATAATATTCATAGGGTTTAACTGAAGTCATCCAGAGTGAACAGTTAACTTTGTAGGCCTGCAAGTAGTGAGTTGAAGTATATATAATATACAATACGATTACGTACCATTGGAAGTGATCAAAACCAAGGATTTAAAGTATTTGCGCTTCTAATAGGATTTCTTAGCATTTCATAACCTGTATGATATGCTATTGATCTCATTATTGCATATTTGTCATAATCCTATTAAACCACCTATCTTCCTACTAAACTATCTTATCTTTTACTTTATTTTATTTCCTAAAAAAAAAGTGGTTACCTCTTGAGTAATGAATAATATATTGTTTGTTTTTAAAGCAAAATGTTAAATGTGAGTTGTGTCAATATTTACAGGATAACTACATGCCATAAAAATGGTTTAATTACCAGTCTGGCTTTGAAAATTGAAAATAAACCAATGCCTCTGTCAGTAATAATTTTATTCTTAATGATGAATTAAAATATACATTTAATGTCTGGAGACAACTATGCTGTGAAAGATCTAAATTTCTTGGGGTTTAAAGAACCACTCCTACTACTAACTATAAGTTTGTAAATTAAATGATTAATTTTAGGATATTAAAATTCTCAAAGTTGCTAAATACACGTGCATTAAGCATTTGTGAAGATTTTTTTTTGTGTGCAATGAAGCATTACAAAATAGTAACATATAAGGTATAATACAGTATAAATGTCACTCTTTTATATACTCTTTGATATCTGTCAACATTTAATGTTATTCATGAATTGAATAGGCTGTCAAAATTAATTTTTAATAAGTATTCAAAAGAAATCTGTAAAAGGAAATCTAAAAAAAAAAAAAAAATGACTGGTTGTAAGACATTCCAACAAAGGGTTTGAGTTTTTAGATAAATGTTAAACTTGTTAATGCTTTACTTACTGAAGAATCTGAACAGTCTCCTAAATTGTTCTATTTCTCCCCTTCCTTTAGGGGCTACATCTGTATACCCATGCACACCCATCCATTTCTGGATGTCTGCACACAGCACTTCTAGCTCCCATGCAGGACAACAATGACTGGATTTCATGTTGTTTGTGCCCGTGTGCATGAGACCTAAAACTTCTTTTGTCTGAAGACCCTGTGCCCTGAGAGTAGAGGTGGGAATTTTTGTCAAATGCTGCTTTGCCAGCTACCTGACCTTAGGTTGACCACAAACGTTCCATAAATATCGGTATTGTATAACAAAACTCTCTGTTGTTTATGGGAATGTTTGTCTTTGAAACTGTTAGGGTTAGTGTTATCCGTATGATGTCATTATTATACAACAACTGTCAGGCCTTTAGAGACCTCTCGCTTCCGACTATTAAAGTGTATCTAAGCCCCAGAACAACAATGCAATTTCTTCATTGTCCATTGAGGTACACACAATAATTTGAAACCCCCTTAAAAACAAGACAAAGCTAAAGGCTTGGTATAACCACTTCTCAACTCAGCCTGCATCCGTTTTTTGCTGGCGTCCAAGAAGGTTTTCTTCAGCTCTGCTAGAAATATGCCTTCTAAATATTTTTTTCTTTTGCTGACCTGTTTTTTTTTTTTTTGATTTTTGTTAATTGATTGTTTTTATTAAATATCCTTGATACACAGTTGATTTTTTTATTTATGTTTTGTAACTTCAGAGTCCTTATAGTCTACCCTAGAGAGGCTGTTTTTTTGCTACCAACAAATGATTTGGGTTTATAAGGGGTTGGTTCTAATTGAGTTTATTTGAAATATGTTACCCTACATTTAAATGATCAGTCTGCTATTTCTGGCCAAGTCTCTCTTAGAGCTCCCACAGCTGCAACCCCCTTTACACCCACTGTTTGTCACTTGTCTATGGAAACTGTCAACACCCTGAAGCATCCTGGGCCCCTCTGGTGAATATAGTGAAGCTTTTCCCCTTTAGAAGGGTAATTTCTGCTTGGTGGTCTTTCCCCACAGTAAATGGTTTTGTAATACAAATTAACAGAAATTCTACCAAACCAGTTTGTAGTGGTCACATCTTTTGGGATTTCGCCGATAGCGAATTTGATTCTGTACTTGAATCCCAGTCTGATTTAGCGCAGATGACTTTTCACCTTGTGTTTGTAGTGATTCTGATTTATGAAACTTTATTGCTTAAAGTTACAGTACGTCCCTTAAAGAGGACCAGTACATCCCTAAAAGAGAACCCTGACATCATCAGAGTCAAGCCTTACTTCATTGAAATGTCTGAAAACTTGTTCTTTAGTTGTGACTGCCTGAAAAGATTCTAAGCTTGTTTCTTGTATTGGAACTGATGCCCATTCACATGCATAGGGCACTTTGGCTAAGTACCTGGAACACTGATGATAATGCCAAAGAACATCTGCCTTGGTTTTCCTTTTGAGGAATGTTGCCACTTTGAGCCTGCTCTTGACACCGTCTTTTGCAGTGCCACTGGTGGTCAGAGCATCCTCCTGCCTCAGCACTTCTCCATCGTCTACTACAGAAGTAGTAGCGTTCTATAACTGAGGCTTGTTTTGTTTTGTATATTTTGCTGGGTCCCCAGAAAAGGCTCTCAAGTCCCACTTGGTATCAGTCTGACTAAATAACTCAAATTGACCGGTTTTGCTTAGCTATTCCCCATCTCCTGATAAGATTATTCTTAAGCATGGATCCATCAAGACTTGTTTAGGTTCCCCACACTTAAACTTGCCCCCCTCTTTAAGGGGGAGCTTTATATCTTGGGTACTATTAAGCTGTTTACTAACCACCAGTCCTGCCACGCTTCTGAGTGATCTCCTTATGATAATATCTGGCTGTTCCTCTTGCAAGCATTTTGATATGTATAAGAATGTAGTTTGCACAGATAGAGAAAGTAGTTGTGTTTCTGAAATAAAGATTAATCCTACAGTTTACTATACTATATATCATAAAAGTATACTGTGTATTAGGGTTGTCCAGATACCGATACTAGTATCGGTATCGGGACCGATACCAAGTATTTTCAGGAGTACTTGTACTCGCACAAATGCTGCCGATGCCTGAATAGAATACTTTTTTTGTATTTATTAACATGTTTTGAGAAAATTCTTTGAGTTTTTTTAACAATTCCGTGACAAGCAAATACATTTTTTTTATTCATTTTTACTCATTTTTATTCTTTTACAATGTCTTGAGTTAGAGTTATTCATAATTCTAAAGAAAATATCATTAGTCTGTATTGTGGTTTGAAAACTGTCACATGACATTTAAAAAAAGTATCGGTATTAGGTATCGGCGAGTACATGAAAAAAAGTATCGGTACTTGTACTCGGTCCTAAAAAAGTGGTATCGGGACAACCCTACTGTGTATATAGCTAAATACATACTGTATATAATGTATATTGTATGCATTTTAATACGTGAAATAAGTATTTGATCCTCTATCAGCAAGATTTCTGTCTCCCAAGTGTCTTCTATAGAGGTAACAAGCTGAGATAAGGAGCACTCTTTTTTAAAGGGAGTGCTTTTAACCTGTCCACAGAAGCAATCAATCAGGTTCCAATCTTTTCACCATGGTCAAGACCAAAGAACTGTCCAAGGATGTCAGGGCCAAGATTGTAGACCTACACAATGCTGGAAAGGGCTACAAGGTCATTGTCAAGCAGCTTGGTGAAAGAGCGACAGTTGGTGTGATTATTCTTAAATAGAACAAACACAAAATAACTTTCAATCTTCCTCGATCTGGGGCTCCATGTATGTAAGATCTCGCCTCATGGAGTTTCAATGATCATGAGAACAGTAAGAAATTAGCCCAGAACTACATGGGAGAATCTGGTCAATGATCTCAAGGCAGCTGGGAAGATGGTCACCCAGAAAACAATTGGTAACACACTACAAAGGGAAGTACTGAAATACTGCAGCGTTCCCAAGGTCCCCCTGCTCTAGAAAGCACATGTGCAGGCCCGTCTGAAGTTTTATAATGAACATTATGCTTTGGGGGTGTTTTTCTGCTAAGGGGACAGGACAATTTCACCACATCAAAGGGACATTGAACAGGGGCCATGTATCGTCGAATCTTGGGATAGAACCTCCTTCCCTCAGCCAGGGCATTGAAAATTGGTCGTGGATGGGTATTCCAGCATGACAATGACCCAAAGCACACACAGCCAAGGCAACAAAGGAGTGGCTCAAGAATAAGCACATGAAGCTCTTGGCCTAAACAGTCTCCAGACCTTAATCTCATAGACAATATGTGAAGGGAGCTGAAGGTTCGAGTTACTAAATGTCAGCCTCAAAACCTTAATGACTTAGAGAGGATATGCAAAGAAGAGTGGGACAAATTCCCTCCTGAGATGTGCGCAAACCTAGCTGCTAACTACAAGAAATGTCTGACCTCTGTAAATGCCAACAAGGGTTTTGCCACCAAGTACTGTCATGTTTTGCTGAGAGGTCAAATACTTATTTCCCTCATTAAAATCCAAATTGATTTTTAACTTTTTTGAAATGTGTTTCTCTGGATTTTTTGGTTGTGTTTTAATGTCGTCTCTCACTGTTAAAATAAACCTACAAAATTATAGACAAATAATTTCTTTGTCAGTGGGCAAATGTACAAAATCAGCAGGGGATCAAATAGTTACTTTCCCTTGCTGTATATCTGTAAAGCACTGTGTAAATTGACGGCACTATATAAGTACCTGTAACAATAATATTTCTGTCCATCCAGTTTTAATATTTAAATATCTATACCCAACATATAGCATTCTCATGTAGGCCACGAGACCTTAATTTTTAGCCCAGTTGAACCCATTTTGAGCTCTGCTGTACAGGGACTGCAAGGCAAAAGAAGCGCATCACATTTAGTTACTTACACTGCGTGCAAAAAAGAAAACAAAAACAAATTGTGGGTGTGTATTGGTGAGTAAATAGCTGTGGCCTGTAGCTCATTTTCATATGTTTCTTGAATATGTGTAGTGCCATGGTGTCCTAAGCTGGGGATAAGTGACTCATATATAGGGGGATGGAGCGGAATTTAAAAGTAGGGGGGAAGACTTGTAAATAAGGAAAAATTTAATGGGGAGCCAGTAATGACTGCAGGAGACGGCAGGCATTGACTGTATTCCCAGCCACTCTGTGTTCTGTTTATTTAAAAAATGTAACTATTGGTAGAATTCATGCTTTTAGGTTTACAATGGGAACCATCCGTGCATTAACATGCTCATAAAACAAATTTGGCCTATAAAAACTTAGTATTCAAGCCAACTCCGAGGTACATGTAAACATTAAAATTACTCATGAAAGAATTCAGTTGCCCTTAAGCTACAGACCCGACAAAATGAAGTGTGCTGTAAAGATTGTAGGATTGCCTCACCCAGACACGATGATCAAAACTCCGAGCTATGAAGTCTGCATCTGTTAGCGATGTGTCCCAAGGCAACTCTTAGCTCACATATTTGCAAGCATTATGATATAGAAGGAGAAGGTGTCTGAGGCTAATTCAGATTGAACTGCTTTACTCTTCTGGCTCATTCGAGCCCTCTGGCACCAAGGTTTAACTTAGATCCCAGCTATTGGCCATTCTGGATGCTTTACAATACTTAAAATTGGATGCATTTTTTGTAAGTCTATATTTGTTAGTATGATAATTTGCGAATTATTTGTGTGAAAACACAGGCATATATATACACACTCGCACCCCATTGTCCTGGGGTTCACTTCTCACGATGAACTAGCTACATTACTTAAAGCGGGGGGTTCCGCTGGTTTTCGTTATTTTTTTTATTTTTTTTAATGCTTCTGCAGCTCTTACCTTGTTGAAATAAACACTCGCTTCACCCAGTCTTTAAGCCCGCTGCATTGCATTTCTCCGAAAAAGGATATCTTTTAAAATCCCAAGATGGACGTTTCCTTCTTTACTGTGGGCACTGTGAAGCCCAGCAGCTTGTCCTTCAGGGATACGGTGAATGCCGAGTCACATGACCCGCTTGCCGAGTCACATGACCCGCTTGTCGAGTCACGTGGCCCGCTTGTCGAGTCACGTGGCCCGCTTGCCGAGTCACGTGACCCGCGAGATATCGCGGGATTACAGCACAGCGCGTCTCCTGGGATTCTAAGGACTCAGGGGAAAATGAGATACACGCCCACTCCCGCAGGGAAAAGTGATAGCCTAGAAAATGCAGGATTACTAAGGTAAAGATTGCGATAAAAAAAAAAACGGATTATGTTTTATCGATGGTAGTGGTTAAATGCAGCCGAAGTCAAAATTTAGGGTGAACTTCCGCTTTAACCCTATGTTTGCAAAGAGGTTTCTGGTGCACTTGTTTGTTACCTTAATACAAAAACACAGTGGTGTGTTCATTGGCTTCTGATCAAATATAATATTGTGTGTTTGTCTTTGTCCTAGGCATTAGAAGGTAAACGTTAGAGACTAGAATGATTGATTCTGAATTTATTACCTTGTTATTACCTCGGCGTTTAATATATGAGCTGTGTTTCCTTCTTTTAAAATCTCAAAATACAAAATTAACTAGGTGGAATCCACCAATCTGTAACTTAAACTTTTAGCTGTTATAAAAATAAAATTTTATCCAAACATAGTTTAATCCCAGATCTATTGATTATCCATTCAAGTGCCTTCTTTAACCACTTGACCTCAAGAAGGTTTTATGACCAGGGCATTTGTTGCTACTCGGTACTGTGCTACTTGCTTAACTGGTAATTGCTTGGTCATGCAACACTACCCAAATTAAATTGATATTTTCACACAAACAAAGCTTTTGGTGGTATTTCATCACCCCTGTTTTTTTTTTTATTAAAGTAACACAAAAATACAGAAAATTTGGGGGGAAAAAATGCCCCAATATTTTTAATTTTTTATAATAAAACCTATCCAGAAGAAAAAACAAATTTCTTTATAAATTTAGGCAAAAATGTATTCTGCTACATGTCTTTGGGAAAAACCAAACTGTCTATACTAGTAATGGCGGTGATCAGCAACTTATAGTGTAAGCCCAGGTTCACACTGGGCTGCGGGAGTGAAGCCCCGCGAGTTCAGCTGAACTTGTCAATGTAAATTACGGCCCGAAATTGCAAAACGTAGTATGAAAACTACTTTTTTAATCGGTGCAGCGCCGCATATGCGGCGACGCACCGATTAGGATGGTGCCATTGCCGACAATTGCAGGCAAATGCCGCCGATTTGAGATGCGATTTGACATCTCAAATCACATCTCAAATTGTACCAGTGTGAACCAGGCCTAACTGTGTTAGTGTGGCAGGCAATCTGACGCTGAGGGACACTGAAGTTACTAGTGACACTAATACAGTGATCAGTGATAATACTGTAACACTGTCACTGTACTAATGACACTGGCTGGGTAACAGGGCATCTAAAGGGTTAACTGTAGAGGGCAATCCAGCAGTTAGATGTGCCCAACAAGTATATGCAAGTGTATACAGTGCGGAAAATAAGTATTTGAACACCCTGCTATTTTGCAAGTTCTCCCTCTTGGAAATCATGGAGGGATCTGAAATTGTCATCGTAGGTGCATGTCCACTGTGAGAGACATAATCAAAAAAAAAAATTCCAGAAATCACAATTTATGAATTTTTAACTATTTATTTGTATGATACAGCTGCAAAGAAGTATTTGAACACCTGTCTATCAGCTAGAATTCTGACCCTCAAAGACCTGTTAGTCTGCCTTTAAAATGTCCACCTCCACTCCATTTATTATCCTAAATTAGATGCACCTGTTTGAGGTCATTAGCTGCATAAAGACACCTGTCCACCCCATACAATCAGTAAGAATCCAACTACTAACATGGCCAAGACCAAAGAGCTGTCCAAAGACACTAGAGACAAAATTGTACACCTCCACAAGGCTGGAAAGGGCTACGGGGAAATTGCCAAGCAGCCTGGTGAAAAAAGGTCCACTGTTGGAGCAATCATTAGAAAATGGAAGAAGCTAAACATGACTGTCAATCTTCCTCGGACTGGGGCTCCATGCAAAATCTCACCTCGTGGGGTCTCAATGATCCCAAGAAAGGTGAGAAATCAGCCCAGGACTACACGGGAGGAGCTGGTCAATGACCTGAAAAGAGCTGGGACCACCGTTTCCAAGGTTACTGTTGGTAATACACTAAGACGTCATGGTTTGAAATCATGCATGGCACGGAAGGTTCCCCTGCTTAAACCAGCACATGTCAAGGCCCATCTTCAGTTTGCCAATGACCATTTGGATGATTCAGAGGAGTCATGGGAGAAAGTCATGTGGTCAGATGAGACCAAAATAGAACTTTTTGGTCATAATTCCACTAACCGTGTTTTTTATAGGAAGAAGAATGATGAGTACCATCCCAAGAACACCATCCCTACTGTGAAGCATAAGGGTGGTAGCATCATGCTTTGGGGGTGTTTTTCTGCACATGGGACATGGCGACTGCACTGTATTAAGGAGAGGATGACCGGGGCTATGTATTGCGAGATTTTGGGCAACAACCTCCTTCCCTCAGTTAGAGCTTTGAAGATGGGTCGAGGCTGGGTCTTCCAACATGACAATGACCCGAAGCACGCAGCCAGGATAACCAAGGAGTGGCTCTGTAAGTGGCTCTTGATATAAAGCATATCAAGGGTCTGGCGTGGCCTATCCAGTCTCCAGACCTAAACCCAATAGAGAATCTTTGGAGGGAGCTCAAACTCCAGAAGATCTGTGTGGAGGAGTGGGCCAAAATCCCTCCTCCAGTGTGTGCAAACCTGGTGAAAAACTACAAGAAACGTTTGACCTCTGTAATTGCAAACAAAGGCTACTGTACCAAATATTAACATTGATTTTCTCAGGTGTTCAAATACTTCTTTGCAGCTGTATCATACAAATAAATAGTTAAAAAATTCATACATTGTGATTTCTGGATTTTTTTTTTTTGATTATGTCTCTCACAGTGGACATGCACCTACGATGACAATTTCAGACCCCTCCATGATTTCCAAGTGGGAGAACTTGCAAAATAACAGGGTGTTCAAATACTTATTTTCCGCACTGTATGTGCTGCTTGTACTAACACAGAATCTGACTGGCTTCTCTCCCAGAATGAAAAGCGCTCAGGGAGAAAGAATCCAGCCAGATCCTGTGTGTTCTGCTTAAAAACACACACAGATCTGTGCTGCCATTGGCCACAGCCGATCAGCAGGTATACAGCCAGGAAAAAAACACAATATGTTGTACGTTTTGCTATAATAAATAGCCCCAATTTTTTTAAGCAATTTTTTTCCTCAGTTTAGGCCGATATGTATTATTCTACATATTTTTGAGAATAAAAATCGCAAAAATAGTATATTGATTGGTTTGCGTAAGGAGATAGATTTGTGGTATTTTTTTTTTCTAGTAGTGATCAGCGATTTTTATCAGGGCTGTGACATTATGACGGACATATCAGACACTTTTCACACATTTTCGGGACCATTGGCATTTATACAGCGATTAGTGCTATAAAATGCACTGATTACTGTGTAAATGTCACTGGTAGAGAAGGGTTTAACACTAGGAGGCAACCAAGGGGTTTACTGTGGGGGATGGGACTATAGGAGATGACAGTTCGTGGTTCTCAGCTTGTAGGAACTTACAATCTCTTTCTCCCCTCAGAACTGGGATGTGTGTGTTTACACACACGCATCCCTGTTCTGTGTCTCGTGCCCGCAATCGTGTATGGCCGGCGGTCATCGCAACAGCTGGCCACGAGCATCGGCACCCTCCGGCAGCGCTTGCGCCTGCTATACTGCTTGAAAATACTAACTTACAGCTACGACGGTTTGCGGTATTGTGCCAACCTGCCGCAGTATAATGACGGCGGCTGGTCAGCAAGCAGTTAAATACCTCTCAGCGCCTTTGTCGACTGTACATCTTGTTGAAAGTACACTATACTCTGAAATGGGACCCCTCTGCCCGTCCTAAATGTAGCAGGGATCATGGAGATCTTATTCATGTGCTGTGGTACTGTCCAGAGTTATAGATACTGGGAATCCATACTTTCTACCATTAATTAAGCATTTCAGTGTACTATACCTTTGGACCCCAAATGCTGTATTAGGTATACTAAATGACGTAATTGCAGATGCATTTGTTAGGGAAGCAGTTGCAATGGCCCGTTTCAAGCCCACACAGTCATTTTGCTTCACTGGAAAGGTGCTTCCCTTCCGACCCATAGAGAATGGGTACCTCATATGGGCACCACTCTCGGCTATTAACTGGTTATCTACCAACATAGAGGATGCCTATTCAAATTTGAAAGAGTATGGGGTGGATGGTTAGCTATTCCTGGACTGGCTCCCGTGGAACTGAAAAGGTTGCTGGGGTAATGTGCTGATGGTCTCTGCTAGGTATTTGTTGAAATGCTTGTGTAATCCAAGTCAATTAAATTTTTCTTGCTAATCTTTGCAGTTGATTGATTTACACTTTGGGGGAGAAGTGTGAATTGGAATGTATTCATTTTTTTACTGGAATGGAATATTGGTAGAGTTTTTGCTATGTTGTAACTAGGGTTGTCCCGATACCACTTTTTTGAGACCGAGTACAAGTACCGATACTTTTTGTTCAAGTACTCGCCGATAACGAATACCGATACATTTTTTTAATGTCATGTGACTGTTGTTTTTTTTTACACAATTTTTTACACACAGATTCCCCAGTCCCTTTCTCTGCAGCCTCAGCTGAAATGAATGCAGAGAAGCTTCTCTCCATTCATAAACTGAAGCATCGTAATCACAGGTTACGATGCTCAGTTATGTGAATGGACAGAGTCGGTCCATTCGGAAAAGGTAGGAGCCGTGTTTAGCGGCTCCTACCTCCGCTCTCTATCCTGACAGATTGAGGGGGGAGAGCGGCACAGAGGGGGAGCAGCATGGATGGGGAGAAGACGGCACGGAGGGGAAAATCACATCACGGGGGAGAGCGGCACGGAGGGGGGACAACACATCATGGGGGAAAGCGGCACGGAGTAGGAGTGGCATGGAGGGGAAGAAGACATCACGGGGGAGAGCGGCACGGAGGGAGAGTGGCACGGACGGGGAGAAGACATCACAGGGGGAGAGCGGCGGGGACGGGGAGAAGACATCACAGGGGGAGAGCGGCACGGACGAGGAGAAGACATCACGGAGGGAGAGCGGCACGGACGGGGAGAAGACATCACGAGGTGAGAGCGGCACGGACGAGGAGAAGACATCAGGGGGGAGAGCAGCACAGAGGGGGAGCGGCATGGACGGGGAGAATACATCATGGGGGGGAGAGCGGCACAGACGGGGAGAAGACATCACAGGGGAGAGCGGCATTGACGGGGAGAAGACATCACAGGGGGAGAGCAACACAGACGGGGAGAAGACATCACGGGGGAGAGCGGCACGGACGGGGAGAAGACATCACGGGGAGAGTGGCACGGATGGGGAGAAGACATCACGGGGGGAGAGTGGCACAGAGGGGGAGAAGATATCACGAGGGGGAAAAGACAACACTGAGAAGACTTGTACCTCCCCCCACTAACCCGATACCTGACTGTACAAGTACCGGGTGAACCATCGGAGCATTTCCCCCGAGTATAAGTACTCGTGAAATGCTTGGTATCGGGACATCCCTAGTTGTAACCATATGTAATGGAGGTATTTGGCTATCTTTTTAGTTGAATAAGCAACATTTCCACACACCTACTTAGAAATCTTGTGGAAAGCCTTTTCTGAAGATTGGAGGCTGTTAAAGCCCTGAAGGGGTGGGGTGGGACAGACATATAGTATGAGATGAGATGTCTGGTAAGGTCATAGGCGTGTCATTGTCAGGTGTTCACAAACCTTTGGCCTTGGCATTCCATAAACAGATTTTTAGAACTCTGGACATTCTTCAATGCTCACATTCTTTCAGTTTTACTACTGGACACATTAGATGTTTATAGTTGATGTTAAACTGTATCCATAGTCAAAATATATGTATTACTTTGTTTTAGATGGACATTTTAACCGTCAGTTTTTTGTTTGCTTTCTGTGTCTTGTTGGGGAGATTTTGCTTCACTTCCTGTCCCAAAGGCACTGTAGAGTGACCGTGGTCACCTGCACAAATATAGCTGTGGCTGTCTACATTGTGGACATTCCCCCCTATAACAACTTGAAATTGTAGCTTTTCCTACCCTATGCCAAATTAGAACGATATACCTTCTCTCTATGGATTCACTTAAACTGTTTACATACAGTGCCTTGTTAAGCTGTGTGACTGCATATTTTTGTGTCTTGTTTTTAAATCAAAGGACTGTTTATAAAGCTTACAAATGATCCCCCTCCCACCTTGCACTGAATGCAGCATTTGGTTCTCACTGTGCGATTCTCTTGGCCATTTGACAACAGTCTGTGTTCTTTAAAAAGATAACACTTATTTCCTTGCAAGTCAATTTAAGACTGGTTAGTTGTAGTGTCAGGTAACAGTTTACATTTAATGGGGCAGCAGAGCTCTTTTTTACTTTTATTTTTGTTCCTCCTTTTAATGTTTCGGGGAAGGCTAAAGGGAGAATCTCAGAGAGAGTTCTTTGCTTTACTCTACACAGACCCAGGCTGCCCTCGCAGGATCCCCTGCCAGGATTTCTATCATCTTCTGATCAAATATTAATGTATGATTCTCTGCTTGCTCACTAATCCAAAGCCAATTAATATTATCTGTCAATTATTTACAGATCCTGAGCTGCAGAGGATCTTCCCAGAAGACTTCAGTGACCAGGTTTGGAATACTTAATTAATTTTTACCCCTTTTTTTAATGTGACACCACATCTTTTTCCATGAAAGTTATTAAAGGACACCAGCAATCGCACATTAAATAAACACAGGTGTGCATCTTTCACATTCAACTATTCAGACGTACAACACTTCTGAGCAAGGTGTCAGAACTCATTGCTATAAGAAGAGTAGTAATTTATGTCCCTAAATTTTCATGTTGTTTGAAGATGCGGGTTCATACATTTCAGTCATTTTAAAATGCATTTTCTCCAGCGTCAAAATAATTGTTAAAAAAAAAAATATATATATATATATATATATATTAGGGCTGTTACTGATTAAAATTTTCGTGTTTGATTAATCGATTATTTTTTTAATCGATTAATCGACTAATTTCGATTAATTATGTACATACAGATCCAACTACTTTTAGCTGATCTCCTTGCATTGCAACTCTGCATTAGTCAGTGGTAAATGTGGTATACACTATGTACAATCACCCGACACTGGTTAGTTTCCACAATCCATGACTTAACTTCACAGTTCACACAAATCCGTTTTAAGTTCAAACTGTAGCACTGACGTAAGTAATTTTTTTCTTATTAAACTTTAAGAAAAACTTAGAAAGTTAGTTTAACTTTAATTATAAAACATATCTATTATATTGACTGTCAGTCAATTTATAGTAGGCAAGTAGGCATTACTTTAGCCAGTCACACAGACATACCAGAGTGTTTACATTTTCTGTAAGCAGACATGATCGCATTTTATTGACAATATACCCTGAAGAACTGAACAGTCTTTCGCACGGAACAGATGTTGCCGATACACAAAGAATTGTCTGCACAAAACTGCTTAGGACAGGAAAATGATGGTTATTTTTTCCCCCTTCCCCTGATGGAGCCTGATGCATCCTCCTGCTCCACAGATGCAAAAGGTACCTCAATCCATTGGGTGCAGTTTGCTCACATCCAGCAGTTGAGTGGTAAGTCTCACTGTCCAGGCTGTCCGGTGACATCAAGAATTTTGATCGATCAAAAGAATTAAAGATTAATCGATTAATTAATCTTTAATTTCCCCAGCCCTAATATATATATATATATATATATATATATGTATATATATATACACACATATATATACACTGTGAATACCTGTATGTACAGGTTTATATATATAATGTTCAGGTATCTAAGTGGTAAACCTTTATTTACCATTTGAAAAGAGTTGGCAAAAAACCATAGCCATGCTATGCAAATTGGTGTATTTTGGCCTTGTGACCGCAGACAAGCCATAAGAGGAGCTGTGTGCCAAATACTACATTTATCACGTTGCTCTTTGCCATAATAAGTAATCTTCTTTGTCTTCACCCTTGTCCAGCTGCACTCAGCTGGGCATGAGTTGGTTCCATGAGCAAGGTACGGAGAAACTTTTTTGGAATGTGTTTGTACGATGTGCTTGGGTGCGTTGTGACAGCGAGTTCTTGCAGGAAAGAGAAAGGTGGTGGTTAAAAGATTTATTAAAGACACAATGGGATTAAAAACACTTCCAAGATAGTAAGAGGTCAAAGGCATATAATAATTTGTCCTCATCTTCATCTCTCTGGGGGAAAGAGAGAGAGGTCCTGCAACTGTCAGAGTCCCTGGTGATGTGAATTGGCGAGGAGGTGAAGATGCCATGAGGCAGCTCGGGTTCTGGAACCAAGCCAGAACTCAGGCGGCCGATGTGACATCAAGTGAAGATGGTGGGTGGTAATGCGTTTTCAGAGCATGCACAGCTCCTTCGTCAGACCGCTGAGGTACATATACATATCTTATACACAGTGGCATTAGTAAAGTATCAAAGTCGCAGAAAACTTCCAGCAGGTCAGCAAGTCAGGTAAAAAAAAAAAAAAAGACACAATAATTTAAAATGGATCACTATCTGGAGACAATACATCATATCCATAGTACTTCAGTTGCACAGGCATATATGGAATCGCCTGGAGCGCATTAAAGTCTAATAATTCCCCATTGGCTATAATATGTTTCAGAGTAGTTATGCCCCTGCTCACCCAAAGATGTGAGTCAGGTATTTGTCTGAAATGAGAGAGATTAGGGTTAACCCATAGAAAAGTGTATGGGGACAAAGTATGGAGAACGGGGGAAGTACTTCGCCCTGGCTTGGTGCCATGCTAGCAGAGTGGTGCGTATTGGGGGTGTGACAGAAGGGTGCGAATGAGAGCCCCAAAAAGCTGTTACTGAGGGAAGCATATGATCTTAGGACCACTACTTCCAATTTTACCATCGGATGGTATTTGGGCTGGGAAAACCACTAATTCACAATCGACAGAGCCACTGCCCCAGGCCACCCTGGTTAATAAGAAATTGCAAGGTGGTAAAAGCGATTTGTTCAGCCTTCCCTGCCCAAATGAAGGTAAGGAGAGCGCCGTCAGGTCATTTAAAAAAAAACTCCTGGGTATTACCACAGTGGTATTTTTAAAGAATGGGGTTTAAAAGTGAGAGACCTCCATGAAGCACAACATTGTGTAAACTGTTTAAGCAATGGGAATAGGTTCAAATCTAGGTACATAAACGTGTCCTACATACTGCCATCCTGATTCTTGCTAGATTATTAACTATTTAAGGCATCCCAACAGCAGTGGGAAAGTACTATATTTTTATATTGACAGTTTTCTCTTTAGAAGGCTAATGCCGCGTACACACGGACGTTTTTTGTGATGAAATAAAACAACGTTTTAAAAAACGTAATTTAAAATGATTGTGTGTGGGCAAAACGTCGTTTTATGTCTTCTGAAAAACGACAATTTTTTTTTTCGAACATGCTTCAATATTTTATGTCGTTTTTCAGAATGTCGTTTTTTTTGTGTCATAAAAAATGATCGTGTGTACGCTAAAACGACGTTTAAAACAAGATTTTTAAACCCGCGCATGCTCAGAAGCAAGTTATGACGCGAGCTTGAATGGAACAGAGTGCCGTCGTACGCGTTGTACGTAACGGCGCTTTGCAAGAGCATTTTCAGAAAACGATAGTGTGTAGGCATCGTCGTTTTTTAAAATTAAGTTTGAAAAACGTTGTTTTTTACAAGTCAAAAAACGACCGTGTGTACGCGGCATTAGAATAACAGTCAGTTAATCATATCTTTGAATGTGGTCATTTGTATGTTTTTCTATCGTTGGTATTTCCATAGATGAAGGTAAGGTCACACATCTTTGGGCACCTTGATAGTGTAATGGGATTTCTACATATGTTTGCATATGTATGCTGGGATTCCATTCATTCTGAATTGCACCCATGAACACTTCCAAAACATACGGGTGATGCCATGCTTTAATTATTATTTTGGAGTAGATTAAAATTGAGGTCCCATTTGCTAGATGCCTAACCAAGAGCTAGTAATGATGTTTTATTTATACAGATGAACCTGCTGGCGGGATCAGATCACGTCTAGTGGCAAAAGCATAAGTGTGCAAGAGCAACACCATGGGAAAGAGATTAAGCCTTTCTGAGTTGAGTCAAATTGTTGTGACAGGAACACCTTTGTGACATGGAACACCATTCTAGGCAAGACTAAATATTTTTAAAATTAGGTTATGATTGCAGGCTAAAGTCTATTACCCAACGAAAGGCTAGAAATGACACAGTGCCAGCTTGAAATAGAATACACATGGAGTCCGAGCATACCTGCAGTAGATGTGGAAAGTGCTGGAGGGACCCTGATGAAGGAGAGGGAATAAGATGAATACTGTATAAGATGAGAATCAGCAGGGGGCCACCTTCTGGTAGCCACTGGAAGCAAGGTTATATGGAATGTGAGCTGATTGAAGTCCACATTTCTAGAAATCTCTGTTATAATTTCAGTTGATGGGCTTCAGCAGTTCATATGAGACCTTTTTATGTGTGTTATTGCTCTTTAATGAAATGCTGTTGGGAAGCAAGTAATTCTATATTTCAGAGCAACAATAGCAATAACTTCGAAGAAGGTCAAACCAGAAAAAAGTTTGCTGGAAAAAAGTTCTCTGGGTTCACTTACTTGTTGCCAAAACAATAATGGATTTGCAGACATTAGGGGAATTTACTGGAGTAGAGAGCAACCAATTGGCTATTAGCTTTCATTTTCAAAGCTTAAGCAAAAATATGCTGATTGGTTACTAGGAACATCTGTTTCAGTTTTAGTAAATTCCCTAATTTTGTGCACAGCGTCAGTATTTATTTATTTATTATTGGTACCTCTATAGTGCTGTAAAATTACGCATGGCTTTACACATATACTATACATTCACACCAGTCTCTGTCCCCAAGGAACTTACAATCTAAGATTTCTTACTCCTAATGAAAATCTTACAAGAGCAAAAACAATAATTATTTCTTGATCGTACATCACGGGACACAGAGCGCATAGTCATTACATATGGGTTATATGGGTACCTTCGGGTGTGGACACTGGTGTAATCAACTTCACAGGAAGTTCCTCCCTATATAACCCCCTCCCACTGAGAGTGCTTTAGTTTTTTCGCCAGTGTCTTAGGTGTTGGTCACGTCTAGCTGTCCCTCGGAGGTCTCGGGACCCAGGATAGCTAGCCGGATCCGTCCGAAGTGCTTCAGAGCCAAGATGTACGGTACCCGGGCCCTGCTGGAGTGGGGTTTTGCCTATAATGCCTCTCCTTGGAGGGCTGGATTCTGGGCTCCAGTGCCTTAGTCTCTTCCAAGAACTAAACGCTACTGATGCCAGGATGCTATATAGGTCCAGGGGTGTGGGTTCCTTAACACAGGACCCCGGTCCCTGAAGGTCCAAGACAATACCCACGGAGATGGGGGAAGGCTGGGCCTCTTGCATTTTGCAATACCCTGCGGCGTGGAGCAGGTAAGAGGGAACCTGCGGGACTTGGTTCGACAGTAGGTATCCCCCTGGGGGTTCTGGGTTGGCTAACAGTATGCTGGGGCATCAGCCACTATCTCCACTATGTCTGTTGAGGCAGGATGGGATTCTAATGTTTACCCAGATAATATGTAAATATATGTATACTTGTGTAAGTTATATATTTTCTACTCACCCCAGGTCTGCCTGTTAACACTGATACTGCAACCCCACATGTTTTAAAGAGGAAATTGCTGGTAAAAAACTCCTGTTTCTTAGGAAGCCCATGGGGACAGCTTCCTCGCTGTGTGTGCACTACAATAAGATTAGTGCTTACCTGGTGTCTGTTGGTGCTGCATAACGCTGGTCCATGTTGTTCCTCTGCTCTGCTACCTCCATGTGGTTTCAGCGTGGTGCGCGCGATTGTGCGCGCGTGTGTGCGCGCGCATACGCGCGCGCGTGCACGCCGCCTTTTATAGCGTCGGCGTGCGTCGGGGGGGGGCGGGCCAGCAGCGTCAGGGTCTGTATAAAGGAAAAACTTTTCTCTGGCTGGTCTTTCCCTCCTGGAGGCAGAGGAAGAAAGGATACAGAGCGTGCAGCTGGGTCTTTTGGCCACACAGGGACACCTAGTGGCGGTTTTGTGGATCTTCAGGTCTAGGACTTAGGTCCACTATTGACCAGAGAAAAAAAAAAAAAAAAAAAGTTTTTTTGCTTAAAGGGACTCCAGCAGTATCTGAGTCTACCTTGGACTCCGGCTAACGGGCATTGGTGTGTCAATACTCACAGGTTTCCTCGGTATTGCCACCTCCCAGGCGGGTAAAAAAAAAAAAAAAAAAATTTTTGAAAAAAAAAAAAAGAGAAATATAAAAGAAAAAGAGAGAAATTAGTTATTTTTCATTTTTCTCATACCTGCCCTCATATTGGTTACTCCTAGCTGCAACAGTCAGGTGTTGGCTATAGGGGTGACCCAAGGTTGTACAATGGCTCCAAAGGGATCTGGACCAGCCAAGGCTGCTAAAGGTGCCAAAAAGCAAAAGGGGTCTCCATCGGGGTCAGAGGCCATACGTTCAGTGACAGCCAGCCTACATCAGGGCGACTTTCTAGCATCTATAGACATAAAGGATGCATATCTGCATGTGCCGATTTACCCAGCACATCACAAGTTTCTTCGTTTTACGATAAACCAAAGTCATTACCAGTTCGTAGCCCTCCCTTTCGGGTTGGCAACAGCTCCACGGGTATTCACAAAGGTGTTAGCCCCGGTACTAGCCGTCCTAAGGACAGAAGGCATCTTGGTCCTAGCATACCTGGACGATCTCCTGGTTATCGACAGTTCAGCTTCCAACCTCAATCATGCAGTAGTCCGCACAGTGCGGCATCTAGAAGAGTTCGGGTGGATTGTGAACCAAGAAAAATCAAGGTTACAACCCACAAGACAGTTGGAATATCTAGGCTTTCGGTTAGATACAGAATGCCAGAGGGTATTTTTACCTCAAGAGAAGATCAGGTCGTTGATTCAAACGATTCAAATAGTCTTAGGCAAAAAGAAGCCGACTATTCGCCTATGCATGCGACTGCTGGGGAAGATGGTGGCCGCCTTCGAAGCAGCGCCCTACGCCCAGATCCATACCAGAATTCTGCAAGCAGCTATTCTCTCTGCTTGGAACAAGTCCATACAGGCATTAGACCGTCCATTAGTTCTTTCTCCAGAAGTCAGGCACAGCCTGTACTGGTGGCTGATCCCTCAAAAATTATCAAAAGGGAAAACCTTTTGCCCCATCTCGTGGAAAATAGTAACCACAGATGCCAGCCTAACAGGTTGGGGGGCAATCTTAGGAAAACGGACCCAGCAGGGACAGTGGTCAGAGGCAGAAAGTCTGCTTCCCATCAATGTCCTAGAGATCAGAGCTGTTCGGTTGGCCCTGGTCGCCTGGACTCTCCCCCTGCAGGGTCTGCCAGTAAGGATACAGTCCGACAATGCCACGGCGGTGGCATACATAAACCACCAGGGGGGCACAAAGAGCCTGGCGGCTCAAAGGGAAGTAAACCTAATTTTTGCATGGGCCGAAGCCCATGTACCCTGCATCTCAGCAGTGTTCATCCCAGGGATAGACAATTCTCAAGCAGATTTTTTGAGTCGTCAACAGTTACTCCCGGGAGAGTGGTCTCTTCACCCCCAGGTATTCCAAGAGATTTGCCAAAGATTCGGAGTTCCCGATGTGGACATCATGGCAACAAGATTCAACAAGAAATTGGACAAATTCGTATCCCGAGCCAGGGACCCCTCGGCCTACGGGACCGATGCGTTGGTTTGCCCCTGGCACCAGTTTTCTCTCCTGTATGCGTTCCCTCCACTACAGATGATTCCCCGCCTTCTACGAAGGATCAGGGTGGAGCGCAGGCCGGTGATCCTGGTGGCCCCAGCCTGGCCCAGAAGGGCTTGGTACGCACTCATCGTGAGGATGTCAGTAAGGGCACCGTGGCCACTCCTCCTGCGCCCAGATCTGCTGTCTCAGGGCCCGATCTACCACCCTGCTTAACAGCAGCTAAATTTGATGGCTTGGCGGCTGAATCTCTAATTCTTAAGGGCAGAGGCCTCTCTGCCCAAGTCATATCTACGTTAATTCAAGCTAGAAAGCCAGTCTCTAGAAATATCTATTACAGAGTCTGGAGAACCTATGTGGAGTGGTGCGAGTCTCAAGGAGGGCATCCTCGCAAGTTTTTTATTGACAGGATCTTGCGATTCCTCCAGGTTGGCGTTGACAAGGGGTTGGCTCTTAGTACTCTAAAGGGGCAGGTGTCTGCCTTATCGATATGGTTTCAAAGGCCTTTGGCCACACATTCGCTTGTGAAAACCTTTTTGCAGGGGGTCTTGCATGTAAATCCCCCTATTAGAGCTCCCCTCTGCCCCTGGAATTTAAATCTGGTCTTGTCAGCTTTACAAAAGCAGCCGTTTGAACCTCTGGCAGAAATCCCTCTTGTGCTGCTAACCCGAAAGTTGGTTTTCTTGGTGGCTATGGCTTCGGCCAGAAGGGTCTCCGAGCTGGCAGCCTTGTCTTGCAGGGAACCGTACCTTATTCTGCATAAGGACAGAGTGGTTCTGCGGCCTCAGCCTTCTTTCCTTCCTAAGGTCATATCCAGTTTTCACTTGAATCAGGACCTAGTCCTACCATCCTTCTTTCCTACTCCCCAGTCCAGAGAGGAAAGATTGCTTCATACTTTGGATGTAGTCCGAGCCATGAGAGTTTATCTCAAGGCTACAGAAAAGATTCGGAAAACAGATGTGCTTTTCATTCTTCCGGATGGCCCCAAGAAGGGTCAGCCGGCTGCCAAGTCTTCCTTGGCTAGGTGGATTAAGCAGCTGATTTTTCAGGCCTATGGTCTGAAGCGCGTTCCACCGCCCTTATCAGTTAAGGCCCATTCTACGAGGGCCATGAGTGCCTCTTGGGCGGCACACCATCAGATCTCTATGGCACAGGTTTGCAGAGCGGCAACCTGGTCTTCCGTACATACGTTTACTAAATTTTATAAGTTGGACGTCACAAAGACTGCGGACGCAGCATTTGGGCAGGCGGTCCTACGGGCAGCAGTATAGAATCCTCTGGCCCGGTTCACGCCCCCTTTTTTCTGTTGGTGGAGCTATTTTACCTCCTGATATAGTTTCTGCTTGGCTATTTTTGGCCTTACGGTCTCCCTCCCTTCATGGAGCATTGCTTTGGGACATCCCATATGTAATGACTATGCGCTCTGTGTCCCGTGATGTACGATCAAGAAAAAGGGATTTTTAATAACAGCTTACCTGTAAAATCCTTTTCTTGGAGTACATCACGGGACACAGAGCTCCCACCCCTCTTTTTGGGAACATTGTGTAACCTCAGAGAAATTGCTTGCTACAAAACTAAAGCACTCTCAGTGGGAGGGGGTTATATAGGGAGGAACTTCCTGTGAAGTTGATTACACCAGTGTCCACACCTGAAGGTACCCATATAACCCATATGTAATGACTATGCGCTCTGTGTCCCGTGATGTACTCCAAGAAAAGGATTTTACAGGTAAGCTGTTATTAAAAATCCCTTTTTTTGCTTTGTCCATTTGAGAAAAGTAGAAAAACTTATATTTATATATGCTACAATCTACAAATTTCTTTTTGTGTTAATCAAAGCATTGCCTGCCATGTTAATGCAAACAATTTGCATTCTTCCATGACATCCTCCTCCACTAAGTGGTTTTGTTCTCTTAAAATCTGTTTATTCGCCATCACTTTTTATCGGCACACAAATCATTATGCTAACTCTTTCTCTATGTGAAGTGGAATAATGGGAAAACAAATCGTCACCAAACCTAAAATAATAATGCAATTGATGCTGCACCTAAAATTAGTGGATACTAATAAACATATAAAGGAAAAATGAAGGGCACAACAAACATAATCAATTTGTGACAAACTAGTAATAAATGTAAACTATACCAATGTGTGAACTATGGTAATGTACCAATACATAAAATAATTCAATATGTACAGCTCATATGCTCTTAATAAACAAAATGTCCACATAAGTTCAGCAAATATATTGGTGGTATTAATCATCTGTATATACTCCAATCACCGTGGTTTTCTATACTAAAGTGCAAAGTGCTTCAATAACATGCTTCCCCCGAATGGGTAAATCTAAACACTCACCAGATAACTTTGGCCATAATAATCAATATATTTAATATTCAAAGCAAACTCCATCCATCCATTTCTACATGCTTTATTGTGCTGAGAACATTTCTGGCCATGACCATCTTGAGTAAGGGCAAATGTTTCATGTAGCATTTACTTCCTGAAATCCATCTGCCCCTAACTCGGGCATACAGCCAGGAGGGTGTGCTTAGCTGAGAAATCCCCCTTCTCCTAAAGACTTCTGGGATAAATTACATTTGTCCTAGGCCTAAAACTAAGAAGTAATTGAAGAAACAAAAAAATAAATCGTACTGAGGGCACAAGGCCCACTCACAGAGTGCTCTGATTTTCATGGCGGTCATTTCCTGCCGCTGGTTGCCTCTCTCAAACAATCCCAATATCTGTTTATTTTTTTTATTGACTGAGCCCAAGTTGCAAAAGTCAGTGTTTATGGCCACTGTTCGCAGAGAGGAAGGATATACACAATATGACAAGAGGCTTCAGACCCACCAAGAAACACTGTGGAAGGTTTGCCAAATATTGATGGAACCCTTGCTGCTTTATTAATTTATTTTTCTGACAAATATGAAATGACACTTCTTTCTGTGTTGCAATTTACTAGAATGATTACATTTCATTGATTTCCCCTTGTAGAGTGTTTGATTTTTGCTTGATTCTTATGTATTTAAAAAAAATCAGGCTCTCTCGTGGGGAATGTGTTATAACAATAACATGGTTTTTCCTCACTCATGGACAAAATTGTTCTTCTCTCAAATTGTTCCCTACATCCCATCTGTCTTTTGCTTTCTAATGAGCTACATACAGCAACAGTTATTACACAAACTAAAATAGGATGTGGTTTAAAATTTTACCAGCTGGCTCCTATATAACTTTCATCAATGATAATAGTTTCATATGACATTATTTGGTCAACTGAGGGAACTATGTAATATGATTTCATTGTAAAGAAAGTAAGAGGTTTGGGAGAGATATGGAAGACATCTCAGGTGTCTCAGGGGATATAATGGAGGGAGAAGAGAGATATAGGAGATAGCCAAGGGCAGGAAGAAGGGAGAGTGGAATGTGATTGAGAACATGGAGATAGAGCAAGTAAAATGCAAGGTTCTTGTACATCATTAGGAGTGGGTCACAGCTTGGTAGTTTGTATAAGAAGACATCGATCGTGGTTGTAGAAGAAAAGGTAGAGTAGGTGGAGAGTACAGGTAAGTGAGCTTTTCACCTGCTAAACACTAAAATGTTAAATCTATAAATTGAAATAATTACTATTACATCTGGGTTTTAAGACATCCTCAAACCTCCGAATTGTAGTTAGATGATGCTTTAAAAACCTTCACTGGTCCTGAATTTAAAAAAAGGAACTAAAATTATCCTTTTACCTGTAATGTTCATGAGGATACATAATGTGTTTGTATGTACATGTACAGTATCTCACAAAATATTGATACTTTGGGCCCAATTTGGACATTTTCACTTAAGCCACATACACAAGATTCGGTCAAACCGATGAGAATGGTCTGAAAGACAGTTGTCTTAAGCCCTGTACACACGTTTAGTCCATCCGATGAGAACGAGAAAAAAATACGTAGCGCTAAATTAGGTATTAAATGATGACAGTGTAATGAGTGATCACTCATCACACTGTCATCATTTAATACCTAATTTAGCGCTACACATTTTTTTCTTGTTTTTGTCTTGCTAAATAGATCTCATTTAGTTGTGTTGGCTGACGGACCATTTTCATCGGTTCACCGATGAAGCTGACTGATGTGCCTACACACCATCGGTTCATGAACCGATCGTGTCAAAATGCAGTAAAGTAAAACACGATGACGTGATGAAAAAAACGAAGTTGAATGCTTCCAAGCATGCGCCGACTTGATTCTGAGCATGCGTGGATTTTTAACCAATGCTCATGCGTACTAGCGATCGGTTTTGACCTATCGGTTAGCCGTCCTTTGGTTCAATTTTAAAGCAAGCCATCTGTTTTTGGACTGAAGGATAACGGACCGATGGGGCCTACACACGATCGGTTTGGACCAATGAAAACGAACTTCAGTTAGTTTTCATCGGTTTGACCCAATCGTGTGTACGCCGTTTTAGGTTAACTGATGAAGTTGACTGATTGTCTGATGTGCCTACACACCATCAGTTAAAAAAACGATCATATCAGAACGCGGTGACGTAAAACACGACGACGTGCTAAAAAAATAATGAAGTTCAATGCTTCCAAGCATGTGTCGACTTGATTCTGAGCATGTGCAGGTTTTTAATCAATGGTTCTGCATACTAACGATTGGTTTTGACCTATTGGTTATCAATCCATTGGTTACATTTTAAAGCAAGTTTGCTTTTTTTTAACCGATGGTTAAATAACCTATGGGCCCCACACACGATCGGTTTTGACCGATGAAAACGGTCCTTCAGACCGTTGTCCTCTGGTTAACCTATCGTGTGTATGCAGCTTTATGGGTGTACTCACTCTTGTTGCCAGCTGTTTAGACATTAATGGCTGTGTGTTGAGTTATTTTGAGGGGACAGCAAATGTACACTGTTATACAAGCTATACACTCACTACTTTACATTGTAGCAAAGTGTCATTTCTTCAGTGTTGTCACATGAAAATATATAATAAAATATTTACAAAAATGTGAGGGGTGTACTCACTTTTGTGAGATACTGTGTCCTAAATGAATGTATTTGTATGTTGTGTATGTGTGTATAATTTGTATCTATGTAATGATTTTCTAATACTTTTTTTTTTTGTGTTATCTTTTTTTTGTCCATTTTAGATAGAGCAAGGGAGGGTTATAACCTGTTCGATTTTTTCTTTCTTTTTGCCATCTGTTTCCCTAATGGGTGACACTTCCCTTCACTTCCTTCATAGCCAAACAAGAAGTGATAGCAAATTTCTGCAAAATAAGGGAATTCTATGGAAACTCCCAGGTCAACAGAACTAATGTCCCTATTGGAAGATTTCCCCGCTATTACTTTTCTTGGGACAACCCAAAATTGGGGTTTGCTTTCACATTCAATGATATTGGTCAACAGGACATAGAGGAGGGTATGTCTCCAAAAGGGGGGCACAGACTGCAATAAAATCTGAGCATTCTAATCTCTCTCTTCTCCTCCTAATAGAAAAACAAGAAAGTTTTGCTTTTACTTATACTTTAACCACATGCTTTATATATATATATATATATATATATATATATATATATATATATATATATATATATATATATATATTGGCACATATACCCCCTTCCTGCCCAGGCAAAATTTCAGCTTTCGGCACTGTGTCAATTTAAATTAAAAAACAATTTATTTTTCTCAATTCAGGCTGATACGTATTCTTCTACATATTTTGAGGGGAAAAAAATCGCAATAAGCGTATAGTGATTGGTTTGCGCAAACGTTATAGCATCTACAAAATAGGTGATAGAATTATTTTTTTATTTTATTTTTTAATAGTAATGGCGATGATCTGCGATTTTTGTCAGGACTGCGATATTATGGCAGACACATCGGACACTTTTGACACATTTTTGGGACCATTCACATTTATACAGCGAACATTGCTATAAATATGCATTGATTACTGTATAAATGTGACTGGCAGGGAACGGGGTTAACACTAGGGGGCAAGGAAGGGGTTAAATGTGTTCACTACTAGTGACTCTGACTGGGGGAGGTGACCGATCTGTGTCCCTATGTACAAGAGACACAGCATCGGTCTCCTCTCTTCCTGACAGGACGTGGAGCTCTGTGTTTACACTGCCGATCACGGGTACTTGGCAGACATTGTGGCCGCAAGGCACGCGCATCGGCATCTCGGTGACGTGCGCGTGCGCACCCCCAGTTGCCGGAGGACCTGAGGCCGTAAAAAGACAGTTTGGTTGAGGACAAAAGCAAATGTGACAGTTGACAATCTCAGCATTCCAGAAATGTAACAGTTTTTTTTAAACTGTTAAATCGAATGGGTTTAGTTCTACTTTATGATTCTCTTCTGCTCAGGGGCTCTGGGTTTCAGCAAAATGGCAGCCTCCAGCAAGAAGAAACAAGAGCAATGCTGGAGGCAATTTACAGCACACCCTAATTTTGGTAGCATAAATATTAATGTGGAATGTATGTTCCTTGCAAAAGAACATTTTATTTATATCAAGTTGTTGTGGGTAAAGTTCAGTTTTAAGTAGCAATTCACTCACTTATCACTCAGGCTTCCATGTTGGCCACCCAGGAACCCAGTACTGTCATATATGTGCTGACCCAAGCAAATTTGGAGCATACCCATGGTTTATTTTTCAGTCAACAGAAAGGCAGTAAATAAAAGGAAAAATGTTGTCATGTTCAGTATCCAGACTGAACTGAGGGTATGGTGGGGGGGGGGGGGGTTTGTCAGGAGGGGATGCAGTAAAGTTCCCAGTAGTTAAAGTAGAACTCATGGACCAGGACGGCAACAGAAGCAGCATAAGGTACAGTGATTTGATAGTTGTGTATATGGGGGGGCTAATAGAACTTGCAATTAGAAGTGATTAAAGAAGAACTCCAGCTTCTTCTTCCCAAAACAACAGGAATTCTGCATGTAAATGAATCAAAACCCCAATCTCAGTGTGTGTGTGTGTGTGTGTATATAACTTGCCTCCTTTCTCTGAATACAGAAGGTTTTTGTGTCTGTGATGTCAACCCTTCTTTCACCTAAATTTCAAAGTTCTCTGACGTCCTGTTTCCTTGCTTTGCCAGTTCTGATGCTACATGTCCCATGATTATTTGAGCCTCTGTAGTTTCAGGGCAAGCTATGGGAGTCACTTGGTGCAGCTGTGGCAGTTTATGTGGGTGGGTCTAAGGATTATTGTGGGTGTTTCTGTACCCTCATGTGGGTGGTGATTGGAGAAGGAATGGAATTGTGTTATCCCCGCCCACCACACTTCATTCTTTAGTCAGAAAGTTAGTGTTTCTAAAGTATTTTTTTTATTACAAAAAATAACAAACATGGTTTACTTCCCTCCTCTGTGTAATGGTTTGTCATACTTTGCTGCTCTGTGTAATAGATGGTTATACTTCCCTGCTCTATGTAATGGTTTGCAGTGGCATCACTAGGGAGTGGTTTCTGGGGTTGCAGCCCTGAATCTGGGGCCCATAGCCCAGAATCTCTTACTTACCCGGCGCAGCGGTGCCGCTCTCTTGCCACGGCAGTTCCGGTTCTTGATCACCACTGACTGACATGCACATCATCGGCAATAAAAAAACGCTTGTGTTACCGTTTAGGCTGCATTCTCATTTATGCATTTTCAAATGCAAACGGCACAGAAAATACGCACTTTGTTATGTGTTTCAAAAACACACTGCAAACCATTCATGGCAACTTGCACAAAAACACGGCAATGTGCCTCATACTTATGTTACCATTCATTTACATCTACGCATTTCCAAAAACATAGCAACTTCCAAAAAAATTATGTTTTTTTGTGGGTTTAGAAAATGCACAGTGCACTTATATTACCATAGGTTCACATTTACGTGTTTCCAAATGCACAGCAAGCTGCAAGAAAACACATTTTTTGCCATACATTTTGGAAACGTGTAGCAATGTGCTTTATGTTTGTGTTACCATATACTCTGCATTTGCATCTGCACATTTCCAATGTGGCGCTAGAATTTGCGTGACTTTCATGTGGCGCTATTGTGACCCAGGGCTATCTATTCAATCCCTCCCAGCATCAGTACAACTAGCTTTCCCAGCAGGCTATGTATATTATATGGAGGGCTTTCCTTTTTTGAATGAAGCTGTGATCTGTGAGGCAGGACTTGAGAGGTTTGGACTCTTCCTGTAGGTGTGACTGGGTGGGATTGAATGCCAATTAGGATGTATTCCATCACACCCACCATCCATCCCATCCCACCCATCATCAGAACTGTGAAGGAAGTTACATCATTTGCACATTCTCAAAGACTACAGAGGGGTGTGTCTAAATTAAACAAATACCAAGTGTTACATGGTACACTTCTAGTGAAAAGAAAGTTGAAGTTTAGCGTTAAACCAGAACCCCCTTGCTCTCCAAACAGCAGTTCCATCTAGAATGAGCTTTTATATTATAGGGCAAAGCCACATAGTGGCATTTTTATGAAGCTTCTATTGAACTTAGTCATCTTTCAGGCTGTGCATATTTTCATCAGTGAATGTTTCTATCAATACTAGGTAAATATCCCTATTAATGCTGTAGCAGTTATGGCCATACATATTGTAATGTAAAGCCACAGTCACTTTGGCTGTTGCCTATTGCCCTTTTTTTGGTTGTGTCACATCATAATCCTCTATTGTCAATGGACATCTTTGGTAACTAAGCAGGCATCAAATATTTTCATCCTATACAGTATTCTATTGCTCAGTTGTACAGATTAATTTATTTCTAAATATGCCAACCAATATTCACTCCCTTTGTTGCTGTTTCTGCTGTATATGTATACCTGGGTATGTTTATTTATGAGCCACTGCATTATAATAGGTATGATTGATTTAAATAATCTGTTAGATAAAGCCAATCTTCAGGCAGATAAAAATATGGGCTTACACAATAGGATTAAATGCATTTAAAAGCCTAGGTGATCGTTATCATGTCTTCAGGAGCAGCTCTAAACAGATACATTTACGTTATAATGATGCTCTTGAAGCTAAATTCTTTGATATAAAGGTAAATAAAAAATGTTTGACTTATTGGTGTTTCAGGGCTTCCAGCACCTAGGGGCCACAAAGCTAGTTATTGCCTGGTCTGCCTGTCAGTTTGGAATAATGTGTGATCCCACTGTCTCCTAATACACAGAAAACTGTTCTACTAGACAGTGTTGTTTCGCTAACAGGCGTAGAGGGTGCCCTGAGACTAAAACAAGACCAAATATAAAAAAGGAAGTATACAAAAGGATAGAAAATAAAGTTTGAATGCTTGTGTTTCTTGCCACTATAACTGTATCTGTATGCTGTGGCTGGTCGCTGTTTTATTCCATGCATCCTTTTGTACCTTACAGTAAAAGAATCTGTCACAAATTATTGTGACTCAGAGCTTTAGAAAAAAGAGTGGGAGAAAGAGAGAGCACAGATTGACATCTGCGACTAGATAATAATGGGCAGCCGTTCCTGCTCCCCTCCAGCCACAAAGCCAGCGTCGCCTTCCTGAAGGAACAAGGGGTAAGAAGAAAGGGGAGTGATGAAAGAGAGATACAAATCCACCGAGCCTTAGACGTGTTACTGTTGGGCCAGTTGTCTGCGTGCTACCATAATCCATTTTGATCTTTCCTGTCTTAATTGTCTGCTAAAGACAAACAGCCAGTGGAACTTCGTCAGCTTCATTTGGTCTTCCGAGGCAAAAAAATAAAATCAAAATGCGTGTGTATATATATTTGCGCAGCCTTTGCAAGAAACACCTTTTTTGGGAAACCAGCCAAAGCATCTATTAAAATCGATTTCTCTCATTATTTCAGCCCTCTTAGCTTTAGATCAGCATATCATGAAATATGTAATCTGAAATGTAAATAAGGGGTTTTATGCAAAAGTAGCATGGTAATGAGGTAGCCTGGGTGTGCTTGGGTCTTGACTGCAATTGCTAACACAATTCAACTTTTGTTTGTCGATCACGCTGAATTTTATTTTTTACTTAATTTTAGCACTGTAACATATATGGCCATGCTTGCTTGACATCTTAAGTATTCTTGAAGTTAAAATGAGGACTCCTGTATTGAAAGTTTCTTAATTGTGCTGGTGCATCTGTGTTCATCACAGGCCAGGCTCCACCGTTTGACTGTCCAACTGTTCAAGGAGCTCTTCCTGTTGGGTCTGAAAGAGTGACCCTCCCAGGGCGAGAACTGTCCCAGTAGTAATCGGCGCTCGTACCTACCAGTAGGACGTGTGGCTCCTGGGCTCCAGATAGGCAGGGTTTCCACCTCCTCGCCTCAGCAGGCCATCCATCAGCCTCCCCGGCCGCCTCTCACCCTCTGCAGGTAAGCCCGTTATTCAGGCCATCCCACTCCTCCCCAGGACCCGTAGGCGGCCGTCCTTTTCAGGACAAGCCGCGGCGGCGGCCTAATCCCTTCCACCGGCGGAACGCCCCCCCTCGTTCCTCATCCTCCATCTCCGGGCCCCCCCAACTACTAGCCGGAGCTTGAGGTACCCCCCCTCGGCCTCCGACAGCCAGCAACCGGACCCTGGCCCCTCTCGCCACCTCGTGGAGCAATTTGCGGTGGCCGCGATTAGGAAAGGCAGCGGCTTCATCCGTGGCCTAGCGGCTCGCCGCTCCAGACATCCTGCAACCCCCAGGATAATCCACAGCAACCCCCTCCCTTACACTCTCTAGACACCTCTCTCCCGCTCGAGCCATCCATCCAGTCTCTCGCCATCCTGACGAGGGCCCCTGGTCGGGGGCCATCTGGGGTGCACCTGGCGAATGCAATCCCCCCCACAACCCCACAACCACAGTGGCTCCCACTGAATATACTCAAAAGAGAGTATACCCCCCATTCACTCTGCCCTAACGACCACCGCTCCCATCAGGGTTTGATCCAGGGTTCGTCCGATCACCTCTATAGGGGTCAGGAAGTCATTTTTTTCCCTGCCGTAGCTTATTGGCACTGCACAGCCAGTTTTTTTTTGCCTTCCTCTGGACCAACTTGGAGAGAAGATGTAGCTAATCTCGGGGATTTCAATCTCTGGGCCAACTCCGCATTAGACCCCGTTGCCGACGCCTGTATTGACCATCTGGAAGGATAAGGGCTACAGCAACTAGTATGTGGATCCACACATGCTTCAGGTCACATACTCGATCTTATTTTCAGACAAGATCTGGAAATAAAAATTTTGGAAAATGAACCGCATGTGCCGCGCTATATAAGTTTTCATTCATTCATTCAATTGTCCCTATTCAGAGACAGATTTTGCTATATTCTTTTTCTTTTTCATTGTACATTTTCATTCAACTTCTAATGCTTATGGAGCGTCATTACTAGCACTCTTGTATTGCTTTCTTACTGGAAACAGAATTTAATGTAGATCTAAACCCAGATTAGATGAGGATTGGTTTCCTAAAGAACCACTTATAAACAATTTCTATTTTTTCTTTAATTCCTATTTATTCATAATTCCTACAGCCTTTTTTAGACACTTCCAATCTGCATGGGCTTGTACATCGATTCTGTGGACTGTTTACTGATAGGCTGCTTTCACACTGAGGCACTTTACAGGCGCTATAGCACTAAAAATAGTGCCTGCAAAGAGCCTCCACTCCAATGTAAAAGCCCGAGGTGCGGTGCGCTGGCAGGACAGTATGGACTCTCTCTCTGGAGTCCATACCTCTCTTAATATAAGAAAGGACTTGCTTTGGAAACCCCAGTTTGGCATTGCATGCTATTATTGAGCTTATGCTCTACCAAAACCCCCAGATCCTTCTCCACCATTGATTCCCCCAGTTGTACTCCCCCTAGTATGTATGACGCATGCATATTCTTAGCCCCCAAGTGCATAACTTAACATTAATCAACATTAAACCTCATTTGCCACTTAGTTGCCCAATTAGACAGTGCATAAAGGTTGGCTTGCAAATTGGAGACATCCTGTAAGGACGTTATTCCACTGCATAGCTTAGTGTCTGTCATCTGCAAAGACAGAAGTTTTACTTTTAATCCCAGACCCAATATAATTTATAAGATATTAAAAAGTAAGGGTTCCAACACTGTACCTTGGGGTACACCGCTGATAACCTTGGATAATTCAGAGTAAGAATTATTTACCACTACTCTTTGAATTCTGTCTTTTTGCCAGTTTTCTAGCCATTTAAAAACAATTCTTTCCAAGCCTGTAGACTTTACTTTACAGATTAGTCATGTGTGGGGAACTGCGTCAAGTGTGTGAGGGATTTAGCTTGGTAGCGGGTGTGTGTGACCCCCTGGATGGGTTCACTACACGCTGAACTGTACAAAAAGGCAGTTGAGGATGGTTGAAAACAAAATAATATGGTTTATTTTTCCATATTGCTGGATACAAGTGCAAGCATCAAAACAGCATAAGCAAAACATAAAATAAACCCTTGCCACTTGGGGCGTCTACCTTCCCAACCCAGGAACCTACATATGGAGTCTGGCACCGCCTACTGTTGGGCAGACACTGCTGGTCCTACAGCAGAAAACAAAAAGTCTCTTTGATATTTATCATACAGAAATATCAATCAGCACCTCACCTCTTCAGTAGTGTTGGTGACTGCTCCTTAATTCCCCAAAGCCTCAGGATGCAGCAATCAGTCATCATCCTTAGGCTGTCTTTATAGAGGCTTTAATTGCTTCATTCTGAACAGGGGAAGCCTTCCCACGCCCCAAACCTCTCTGTGGCCATCTCTGCAGCCAACGCCCAATAGTAATTGGTGTATTGTCTAAACAAGGCAGAAAATGATCTCCCGTCTGGGACAACACACACCGATTTACCTGACTTCCTGTCACAAGTGCTTTTGCAAAATCCAGGTATACCACATCCACAGCCACCCCTCTGTCTAAGGTTTTACTTGCCTCCTCATAAAAAGAAATCAGGTTTGTTTGACAACTTCTGTCTTTTATGAATCCATGCTGTCTGTTGCTTAAATTTTTTTTATCAGAAAGAACTTGTCTATGTAGTCTTTTATTAAACTCTCCAGTATCTTCCTGACTATAGAAGTTAAACTTACAGGTCTATAGTTACTTGGTAAAGATATTGATCCATTTTTAAATATGGGCACCACGTTGGCCCTGCACCAATCCAGTGGTACCATTCCAGTCATTAACTAGTCCCTAAATATTAGATACAATGGCCTTGAAATGACAGAGCAATTCTTTAAGGATCCGTGGGTGGATGCCATCTGGTCCAGGCTCTTTATCCACCTTTATTCTGTCTAAATTTGAGCCACTGTAGATCATTTGGAGCTGTGTCACTACCACCCCCATTATAGACATGAGCTCCTCCATGCTCCTTTGTATACACAGAACTGAAGAAAGTATTTAATAAATGTGCCTTCTCTTTGCCCCTGTCACCCACTCTAGATTATTTTGTAAAGGGCCTACATGCTCAGACCTGACCTTTTTACTATTAATATATTTGAAGAAATTTTTTGAGTTTGCCCTACTATCTTTTGCACGCCGTGGTTCTTTTTTGCGTCCTTGATTTCCTGTTTACATATACTGTTATATTCTTTGTAACATTTAAACGATAATAACGCTCCTTCATTTTTACATTTTTTAAAAGCTAGGTTTTGATTACTTGTAGCCATTTTAACTTTGGCCGTGAGCCATATACAGTCACTTTAAAGAAGTCCCATTTCTGTTCTGTGTCCATTAATGCCAATATTCCGTTCCAGTCTAATGCCGCGTACATACGGTCGTTTTTTGCGATGAAAAAAAACGTTGTTTTTTAAAACGTCATTTAAATTGATCGTGTGTGGGTAAAACGTTGTTTTTTGTCTTAAAAAAAAACGACCAAAAAAAAATTCCAACATGCTTGAATTTTTTGTGTCGTTTTTCAAAACGTTGTTTTTTGTTTCACAAAAAGTCACCGTGTGTAGCAAAAACGTTGTTTAAAACGACGCTTTTCAACCCTCGCATGCCCAGAAGCTAGTTATGAAGCGAGCTTCAATGGAAAAGAGTGGTGAACGTAACCTCGCTTTTTGTGGAAAAAAATGATGATGTGTATGCAACATCGTCTTTGAAAAGTGACGTTTCAAAAACGTCGTTTTTTACTTCACAGAAAACGTAGTTTTTTTTCATCACAAAAAATGATCGTGTGTACGCGGCATAAGTCCTGGAGAGCAGCCCTCATCCTTGAAAAAAATTTGCTCTTTTAAAAACTTTGCGGATATGCTACAGATGCCCCCTAATGAAATCTTGGGCCACTTACACTCCCAAACTTTGAATTATCTGGCCAATCAAGGGGCCAGTTGAAGGGACGAGTCTCTGCGGTTTATGCCTCCCTCACAGTTCCAAATTCCAAACTCCTACATGATTCAATGGGAAAGGAATCTAAATATTGCATTTGATTTGCTTGAGTGGCAAGATATTGCTTATGCATTATCTAAAGTGTCCATTAATACAATGCTAGTTGTAGCGAATTATACAATGCTCTTAGATTGGTACTTTGTCGCTACCCAGGTGACAAAAATGTATGGCAGTTGGGTACAATGCTTTATGTCTGGTGGCAATGCCTCCTCGTGACTAGGTTTTGGATTCGGATCTTTAATTTACCCAGTGATGGGAGTAAACATCCGTAGATCCCCAGCAGCAGCCCTCTTCCAAAAGCTAAACTGATTAAGTCCCCAGGAAGTCAGTGAAATCAAGTATATACTATTGGCAGCAAGAATTACTATTGCTAAACATTGGAAACAGTTGGTATTTCTTCTTGATTATGTTAAGAGTAAACTTAATTGGATTATGATCAGTGATAAACTCACCCATACACTTCATAACAATGCTAAGAAGTTCGATAAAATATGGGATCCGTGGATCCGATCAATCTCTTTTCGTTTCCTAATGGGCTATGGGTTAACCCCCTTCTCTGCTTTCCTTTTTATTTATTTTTATTTTTTCATCTTCCTTTTATTCTGTTTCTCCTTCTAATTCTTTTTTGTTGTTTATTCTGGTTTGTACCAGGTTGTCTTTATGGCCTTATATGGCTCCATTATTGACAGTATTCTCAGTTATACATACAGGGGTCTTCCTGTCATCCCCATCCATTACCCCTTATACTGTGCATTTATTATTGTACCTTTTTATACCTGGTTGAAATCCAAGTCATTGACAAGGTACCTCGTCCCTTGTGGCTCAGGGTCATGTTTTCTATCTTTTCATAATTATTATTATTATCTTTTTCATGTTAGAGTATTTACCTGAGAACATTCTATTGCAACTTTTTGTTTATTTGACGATGGTCTATTTTATTTGTGTTCATTCTCTACAGCTATATGCTTTTGCCATAAAGCCAAACTGTGAATGGGCAATTGTTTGTGATATACTAGTAACTGTAAGATCTTTTTCAATAAAAATATTGAAAAATTATTTACAAGCCTATTATTTAAGTTATGTCAGGTATCGCCACACACAAAGAAAAACACTGACGTTTTCAGTCTGGCATTTAAGCAACATATGTTACTATTGCTGACAGACTTTTGATCTTTCTTTTAAGTCTTATCCAACACAGGAGCTTGTATTGGAAATTTCTGAGTTCATTCAAAGCTTCAACACGGGGTCTGCCCTACTCTGGAGAACACTCACTGGTATAGAGAAAGCTTTGCCTGAACTGCCTGAAATTCCCTAATGGGAAGTTATGCTTAAATATCTTTTTTAGAAAATTGTGATCCAGGAACAACGAAGAGAATAGGATATGCCTACAGAGGCAATCAGTATTTTTTAAGCACAGCAGTTTTCGTGCCAGACTCATGGACATCGAGAATTAAAAACGTTGTACTCTGATGCTCATATTTTTGGGATTTTGTTGGCATTAATATTGGTGTGATAATACAGTTTTTGTATCCTATTAACTGTGACAAATGGATTTAGTTTTTTAACTATTTTTGTATTGGATAGAGTGGGGAAAGGCTAGAGATTTTTTTGCCAGATTGTAAATAATCAAACTCATATTTCAAATTTGGGTCTGTAGAAAATCGTTTTTTTTCCCTTCTACTAAGTCTGATAGCCATCTCCAGGACAAGAAGTGAATTTTCCCCTCACTTCTTTTCTGTTTGGCATGCATCAAATAGAAAGTTAGGGAAAACCCACTAAATACAAACACTGAAAGCAAAAATTTTGTTTTGGATTTTAAGGATTATCAGGGTGCTGTTGTGAAAAATACTCTATTTTGATGACTGTGCTGAATTTACATGTAATGATAGTATTCAGTATTTTAAAGCAACATTTTGAGGACAGTTTGTTTTAATCAAAGTAAGGTGAATAGAGAGAAGTAGCGTTTTGTAGGCATCCCTGAGAAAAATAAAAGTTGTATTCGGTCTTCAGGCCCCCCCCCCCCTCCCTGGCATGTACAATATCTGTCCACAATTATCACACCTTGGGTTTTAACTCTGACTTTTCATTGGTGTCCCTGGGATTCTACAGCAAACGTTGATTCATGCTTGTTTGTCTGGTGGGAAGTCCATTCTTTCCTCACTCTGTTAAAGGCATATGGTGACTAAAAATCTTAGAATCTATTTCCTGTGACACACTTCCAGGTGTTTTACATGTTAGGTTGCTCCATGTGTAAAGTATTTCCTTCTACTGGCTGCTTATTAGTGCTGTTTGAGCTTTATTTCTTTTTAATCTAGATTAATATTATTATTATTTAGGTACTTATATAGCACCATCAATTTACGTAGCGCTTTACATATACAATGTACATTCACATCAGTCCTTACCCTCAAGGAGCTTACAATCTAAGGTCCCTAACTCACATTCATTTACTAGGGCCAATTTAGGCAGAAGCAAATTAACCTACCAGCATGTCTTTGGAATGTGGGAGGAAACCGGAGTAACTAGAGGAAACCCACGCAGGTACAGGGAGAACATGCAAACTCCAGGCAGGTAGTTTTGTGGTCGGGATTTAAACCAGCAACCCGTTTTACTGCTAGGCGAGAGTGCTACTCACTGCAGCACTGTGATGAGAAAGAAAACCTTCTACGTTCAACACACTCCAGGATTATCTGATGTCTGGTTCCACCTAAACATGCATAACTGCTAACATTGTTTTGGATCCTGGGTGACACAACAACAGCTGTATTTTACACCATATGCCCTGTAAATTATGGCCATGTAAGAGCCTTTATGGTTATATTTACAGTGCCTTGCGAAAGTATTTGGCCCCCTTGAACTTTGCGACCTTTTGCCACATTTCAGGCTTTAAACATAAAGATATAAAACCCGCTGTCTATGCAGAGCCGACCCCGCCGCCATATATACAAAGCCGCCGCCGCCGCGAACATTATAGGCACCTTTAGTTTGAATAGCTGTTTTTCCCACGGCGCGTGTATAGACACTCCCCCTTGCTCGGAATTGGACGGATCTGTCCAATCCTGAGCAGGTGGGAGTGTCCTTTACATGGCACGCGGCAGGGAAAACAGCTATTGAAACTAAAGGTGCCTATAATGTTCGCAGCGGCTTTGTATATACGGCGGCGTCATCATCATCATCCGGTACGGGGGAGATGGCTGCGTATATGTGGGGGATATGGCTGCAATATGGGGGGGACATGGCTGCGTATATGTGGGGGATATGGCTGCAATATGGGGGGGACATGGCTGCAATATGGGGGGGACATGGCTGAAATATGGGGGGGACATGGCTGCGTATGTTGGGGACATGGCTGCAATATGTTGGGGACATGGCTGCATCTATGGGGGGGACATGGCTGCATATGTGGGGGACATGGCTGCATTTGGGGACACATTTAAAAAAAGTATTGGTATTTGGTATCGGCGACTACTTATCGGTACTTGTACTCGGTCCTAAAAACGTGGTATCGGGACAACCCTAGCTCAGACCCACTACATACAGTTTATAATGCACATCCAGCGGCCTCACATGTTAGTGACGGACATAGTTTGGTTGGGCCAGCTTGACTTAAACTAAAGTGTATCCCCAACTCCTGCGTGTTGCCATATGAAATCTTCTTAAGAACTTTAGCCCCCTTTCACACATTTGTGCGACCTGAAAGTCGCGCAATTTTGCTGTGACTTTGACGTGATTTTGACGCAGCTTGAAGCAATGCCTGTGTAATGTTGAGTTCTAGGGACCTCAAGTCGCCTCAAAATCGGACCAAAGTAGTGCAAGGACTACTTGGAAGTCACACAGATATGAATGCTATGCATTGAAAATCATGGAGTACGATTTGTAATGCGACTTTGCAGTCCCAAGTTACAGGACAAGTCGCACAAGTGTGAAATGGGCCTTTGCCTTAACAACTTGATAAAACAAATTGTTCTTTATCAAGGAAAATTCATTCCACATGATTATGCTACCAAAATTAGTGTAGGGTGAGACATGTATTACTGGATTTTAAACAGTATAGAGTCTTATTTGTAATGTTGTACATAGCAGTACCTGCAAAAGGGGCTAGCCTGAAGTGATCTAGCAGGATTTACTTTTCTGACTAAAGTTCCTCTTTAACATTATTTAACTTTATGTAAAGTACTGAAAAAGAGTTTTATCTCCTGCAAAGAACCTGATTACTAAAGTGACTTACCTGCTGTCTTTGGTATGGTATTGGCATACTTACTCCATGTTACACTCTACCTGTACTAAAATGTTTTATCAAAAATAAAAATATTGTGCAAAAAATCTAAATTAAAACATCAGTGTGATTTAATGTTTAGCACAGTAAAGCGTGGTCTCTTCCAAAAGAGTAAATACTTTTTATTGGAACTATGCCTGTAGAATTATAAAATGTTTTCCTATTCTTGAAGTGGTAAGAGCTGATTTAAAGCGGTGGTTCACCCTAAATATACTATGTCCCATGTGATCCAGCATACTGGCGTCAGCGCCAGTATGCTGTTTTTTTTTTTTTTTTAATTGGTCCACTTACTGTGTAATCCTTAATTTTCATTTATATCCCCCGCGGTGGATGGCGCCGTTATAGCCCTTGACGGCTTCCGAAAATAGCCAATTTAGGACTCTGGTATTTCCGGCACTATACGGCGCCTGCGCACAGACCTAGGAGCTGACTGCGCAGGCGCCGTATTGCGCCAGAAATTCCCGAGTCGTAAATCGGCTATTTTCGGAAGCCGTGACGGGCTATAGTGGCGCCATCCACCACGGGGGAAATAAATGAAAATTAAGGATTACACAGTAAGTGGACCAATTAAAAAAAAAAAACAGCCTACTGGCGCTGACGCCAGTATGCTGGATCACATGGGACATAGTATATTTAGGGTGAACCACCGCTTTAAGCTTAATTTAAAGTGGAATTCTAGTTTAACACAAACAATGCTTAAAAATGTTTTCTACCACCTCCTCCTATTTATACTACTTAACCTGCGTACTTATCTTTAGTCTGCTCCAGTCCATTCATATGATCCCTCAGCTCCTCCTCCCCTGTGTCAGAGAGTGGCGGCTGCAGGGTAGAGGAGGGGACATGGACAACAGCTGGAACATGGGAGCTTATGAGTGATGTCAAGGCTTTAGGCATTCCTATCTGCCATTGTCTCCCCTTCAGCAGCTGCTTACAAAGAGAATAATGTGACTAGACCAGAGCGGACTAAAAGTAGGTAAGTATACAGATCTTTTCTACACAGGTTAGGAATGATATGGTAGGAGGTGGTAGGGGACATTTTTAAGCATAGGAAGTGTTAGGCTGAAATTCTACTTTAAACACACACTATAATTGTGTTTTATAAATCTTATTTTTTGAACATTATTTCCAAAAAGCGTTGCAATACTGCTCATGTGTTTGCAAGCATTTTCTGTACACTTGTCCGGTGATCCTGTCTCTGCTAGTAGAAAGGGGAAGGGAGTGTTTTCTCTCTGTGTGACTTGTTTTACAGTGTTTGTAATCTGATCTCCCTGCTATTAAAGGCTTTTTTTACTGCATGTGAGCAAGCTAAAAACTGTTGCTCCTGGTCTTGACTTTATTTGCTGCACATAGTAATAGGTTTTGAGGTAAGTTTTTTGCAACGAGTTAAAGGCGTTGTAAAGACAAAAATATTTTCCTCTTAAATTAAAGTCTGACAGTAGCTGATCAAGTAAAAAGTAATGTTTTGCATTATAACTAGTCTGATACTTGTTGAAATCGAGCTGTTTTATTCACCTCAGTCACTCCTGAATCGTTATTCTCACTGACTTCCTGGTTTGCGGTGCGCATTCATTCTTGCTACATCACGGCCTAATGGGAACTACAGTTCCCATTAGGCTTAGCCTCCATGCCTGTAAGGGGTAAAAGAGCATCTTCACGCAGGGCTGTAGTCATAGGGAGGGGTTGAGCACATTCTGCTTTCCACCATGCAAAACGGCTCAGGTGCTGGTGGAAAGCAAGAAGAGGAGAGACAGGAAATGGCATTTTCAAACCTGAATTACTGTATTTTGGAGGTCAAAAGGAAAAACGAGGTAAGTGATATTTAAATGCTCTAGCTTACAGCAATCAATTGATCTAATAAAAAACAAACCTTTAGGCTTCATTTCCACTGGCGTTTTTACAGTCACTTTTCTGAGCATTTTTTACAGCTTAAAAAACGGCGCGGACGCGTTTTTGAGCATTTTCGCATGTTTTTGAGCGTTTTTTAATGCCTGCCGTTTTTACAGCTCTATTGCTGGAGCTTCAGAACGCCCTGGTCCCGTGTTTTTTTTGCAGCTTAGCCATCTACAGCTCAAAAAAGTTATGGTGGGCATGAGGCCATAGACTAACATGGACAGGCGTTTTTAGGCTCCATGCACACTGGACTTAAAAAACGTTGATTCTACAGGCGTTTGACGTTTTTTTCTCCTGCCTCTAGAAGCACTTCTATTGTGCTCTATGTGTCTTTGCACATTGACTGCTACAGGCGTTTTCTGTCAGGGACGTTAAGAGGCAGGAAAAAAAACCCTTCTCTATCGCGTTTTCTGGAGGAGTTTAGAAGCTGTAAAAACTTCAGACTCTCCTAAACTCTCCTAAACTCCTCTGAACGTCAAGTGCCAACGTTTTTTTAGGTGTGTTGCGGGAGTAAAAACTTGTGCAGAGGGGAGTGTAGTGCAAAAAACGCCTATAAACTAAACTCTCATAGACTCGCCTAAACTTTGTAGAATATGCTTTCATTTTGTATCTTTTATGCCACGTTTTTCAAGCTAAAAACGTTGACGTTTTTTCTGCTCCTAGTGTGCATGGAGCCTTAAGCTGCAAAAATGCCCAGAAAAGTGGCTGTAAAAACGCCAGTGGAAATGAGCCCTAAGGCTTCATTTCCACTGCCGTTTTTACAGCCACGTTTTTTACAGCTTAAAAACGCCTGTCCATGTTTATTTTAGAAAAAAAAAAAAAATTTTTTTTTTTGGGAGCTGGAGCTTTAAAAACGCCGCGGCCGCGTTTTTGAGCGTTTATGCGCGTTTTTAAGCGTTTTTTAATATCTGGCGTTTTTACAGCTCTATTGCTGGAGCTTCAGAACGCACTAGTCCCGCGTTTTTTTTGCAGCTTAGCCATCTACAGCTCAAAAACGTCATGGTGGGCATGAGGCCATAGACTAACATGGACAGGCGTTTTTAAGCTGCAAAAAACGCTCAGAAAAGTGGCTGTAAAAACGCCAGTGGAAATGAGCCCTAAGTGTTCCTTTAAGTCCCAGAATTCTGACAATGCAGAGACTTAACAGAAGCCTTTCCAAGTGTATATGTCAATTGCATGCACTTGTGATGTTGATATGTGGGGCCAGTGATGGTACATGTGTATACGATTTTTTTTTAATGTTTATTCTAATCTAAAATGAACATGATATAACAAAGCATCCTGCTAATAAAAAGTTTAAAAATAGCAGTAAAGTAAGAAATATCCGATGTGGGTGTTGGGCATATTGAAACATAAATGCTGATGATTTCTATACAAACACATATTTCATGTTTGTGGTTTGTAAATGATTCAGATAATTCGAAGCCAACTATGATCAAATAAATTCTCCCATCAGCATTTGAGGGGAAAATAAACCTCGGGGTTGAGAAATGGAAGGTTCTACTGTGGTGTGCTTTCCTTGCAAAGTTTTGTGTTCTCACTTAAATGCACCTGATAATTAGTATCATAAATGTAGCTGGCTATTTATAGGGTAGATATTACAGGATACATCTAATATAGCAGTGTGATCTGCCGAAATCTTAACATCTTCAACATTGCATCTGTTTCTTAGCCACAGATAATGAGAATTTGCTCTCGTCTCGTGGGTTTTTTATTCCGAGGCAGGATACGTTTAACCACTAGCCGACCAGCCGCCGCAGTTATACGGCGGCAGGTCGGCTCTCCTGCGCGAGAGCCCGTCATGCTACGTCGGGACTTTCGCGGCCACTAGGGGACGCGTGCGCGCCGCCGGCGGCCAGCGCGCACTCGCCCCCGAGTCCCGTGCGCGTGCCCGGTGGGCGCGATCGCCGCCGGGCACGCGTGTTAGTTCGTTACAGAGCGGGGAACGAGAGCTGTGCGTGTAAACACACAGCTCTCGTTCCTGTCAGCGGGGGAAACGCTTTTCTTCCGTTCATACAATGTATGAACGGAAGATCAATGATTCCCCCTAGTGAGTTCACCCCCCCCCACACAGTAAGAACACAAATAGGAACACACTTAACCCCTTTCCCGCCCCCTAGTGTTAACCCCTTCACTGCCAATGGCATTTTTATAGTAATCCAATGCATTTTTATAGCATTGATCGCTATAAAAATGCCAATGGTCCCAAAAATGTGTCAAAAGTGTCCGATGTGTCCGCCATAATATCGCAGTACTGAAAAAAAACGCTGATCGCCGCCATTACTAGTAAAAAAAAAATATTAATAAAAATGCCATAAAACCACCCCCTTTTTTTTAAACGCTATAAATTTTGCGCAAACCAATCAAACGCTAATTGCGATTTTTTTTTTTACGAAAAATATGTAGAAGAATACGTATCGGCCTAAACTGAGGAAAAAAAATGTTTTTTTATATCTTTTTTGGGGATATTTATTATAACAAAATGTAAAAAATATTGCATTTTTTTTAAAATAGTCGCTCTATTTTTGTTTATAGCGCAAAAAATAAAAACCGCAGAGATGATCAAATACCACCAAAATAAAGCTCTATTTGTGGGAAAAAAAGGACACCAATGTTGTTTGGGAGCCACGTCGCACGACCGCGCAATTGTCAGTTAAAGCGACGCAGTGCCGAATCACAAAAAGTGCTCTGGTCTTTAGACAGCAATATGGTCCGGGGCTAAAGTGGTTAAAAGGTCCACAGCAATTATGTGGCACAAGTGTGGTTCAAGAAGAAGCTAGAGTTTTATAAGATATACAGAAGAGCATCAAAAAATAGCTTCAGTTTTATCCACCCAGACTTGGCATGCAGACCTCCCATTTTACGCCTGAGACCTCCTAAATGCTATGCATGCATGCATGGGGTGCTAGCTACAGAGAATAACATCCTGACCTTTTAAATATCTTGGCAGGCACATTTCCCCTTGACATCCCATCACCTCTCTATATACACATGTATATGTATGTGGGTGGTACAGCCTGCATTTTAAACTTGTTTTTTTCTAAATAGAATCATGCATACAGTGGATATAACAAGTCTACACCCCTGTTAAAATGTCAGGTTTCTGTGATCTAATAAATGAGACAAAGATAAATAATTTCAGAACTTTTCGCCCCTTTTAATGTGACCTATAAACTGTACAACTCAGTTGAACAACAAACTAAAATCTTTTAGGTGGAGGGGAGTAAAAATAAAAAAACAATATAATATAGTTGCATAAGTGTGCACACCCTTAAACTAATACTTTGTTTAAGCACCTTTTGATTTTATTACAGCACTCAGGCATTTTGGGTATGAGCCAGATATTCCTGTAGCTTCTTTAATGTTGCTGCAGGCATCTTGGCAACCTCCCTAAAAAGTTTTCTTCTCATCTTTTCATCAATTTTGGAGGGACATCGAGTTCTCGGTAATGTCACTGTTGTGCCATATTTTCTCCACTTGATGATGACTGTCTCCCCTGTGTTCCATGGTATATATAATGCCTTGGAAAGTCTTTTGTACCCTTGTCCAGACTAATACCTTTTAGGAATGAGATCCCTCCGATGCTTTGGAAGATCTCTGTCGTGGAAGCTATTAGCCTGTGGCACTGCTGAGGTGTTAGAGGGGACCAGGATGCTTCAATAGTGGCCTTCAGCTTTTCTGCATTGTTGGGTCTCATGTCTCTCATCTTTCTCTTGGCAATGCCCCATAGATTCTCAATGGGGTTCAGGTCAGGCAAGTTTGCTGGCCAATCAAGCACAGTAATCCCACGGTCAATGAACTCGGTTTTGGTGCTTTTGGCAGTGTGGGCAGGTGCCAAGTCCTGCTGGAAAATGAAGTCGGCATCCCCATAGAGCTCATCTGCAGAAGGAAACATGAAGTGCTCCAAAATCTCCTGGTAGACGGCTGCGTTGACCCTGGACTTAATGAAGCAGAGTGGACCAACACCAGCAGATGACATGGCTCCACAAATCAACACAGACTGTAGAAACTTCACACTGGACTTTAGGCATCTTGCAGTGTGTGCCTCTCCATTCTTCCTCCATACTCTGGGTCCTTGGTTTCCAAATGAGAAGCAAAATTTGCTCTCATTAGAAAAGAGGAGTTTGGACCACTGAGCAACAGACCAGGTTTGTTTGTCTTTAGCCCAGGTAAGATGCTTCTGACGTTTGTTGTTTAAAAAAACAATAGAAAAAAATGATAGTCTGTGGGGAAATCCATTGGTTAAAAATCAACGCATGCTCAGAATCAAGTCGACGCATGCTCGGAAGCATTGAACTTCATTTTTCTCAACACGTTGTTGTGTTTTACATCACTGCGTTCTGACACGATCGTTTTTTTTAACTGATGGTGTGTAGGCAAGACTGATAAAAGTCAGACCGTTTTCATCGGATGAACCGATCGTGTGTACAGGGCATTACCACTTAAGACCCGGACCAATATGCTGCCAAATGACCCAAGGGGTTTTTGCGATTCGGCACTGCGTCGCTTTAACAGACAATTGCGCGGTCGTGCGACGTGGCTCCCAAACAAAATGTGCGTCCTTTTCTTCCCACAAATAGAGCTTTCTTTTGGTGGTATTTGATCGCCTCTGTGATTTTTATTTTTTGCGCTATATACAAAAATACAGCGACATTTTTGAAAAAAAAAACAATATTTTTTAGTTTTTGTTATAAGAAAAATCAATAAACGAAATTTTAGTCAAACATTTAGGCCAAAATTTATTTAGCCACATGTCTTTAGTAAAAAAAAAATCGCAATAAAAAAAAAATTAGCTACCTAGCGGGAACAGCGACACTAATACAGCGATCAGAAAAATGATTGCTTAGTGATGCTGGCAATAGGGAGTGAAAGGGTTAACTAGGGCGGTGATCAAGGGGTTAAAACTTTATTAGGGGGGGTACGGGGGCTACCCTGGACCTAACACTGACTGTCACACTGCCTGTCACACTGACACTAAATACAGTAATCATACATGTATGATTACTGCATTCAGTGACACTGTGACAGGGGGAGGGGGGCGATCGCGGGGGTTAAATGTGTTTGTGTAGTGTTAGTGCAGTGTAGTGTTAGTGCAGGACTTACTGTGGTGATCTCTCCTCAGCGGTGGTTGAAAAAACCGCCGAGGGAGAGATCACATCGCTTCCTCCTTCCTGTGTTTACACAGGAGAAGGAAGTGACAGGGCGGGCGCGCGCATTGGCTGGGAGCGATCCGGAGGGGGCAGGCAAAAACGAATAGCCGCCCCCCTCTTGTCGGATCGCTCCTGCAGCCGCGCGGACCGCCGCATGTACGGGGGGGGGGGGGGGGGTCCGATCGGACCCCCTAACCCCCCCAAGGCACCAACGTATATATACGTTGATGTGCCTGTCAGTGCCATTCTGCCAACGTAAATGTACATGCGGCGGTCCTTAAGTGGTTAATGTGCTTTTATACAGCACTTTGGGAACATCCAACTTATTTTGCAATTATCTTTTGAGACTTTCCCTCCTCATGGAGGGTGTCAATTATGGTTTTCTGCACAACTGTCAGGTCAGCAGTCTTTCCCATGATTGAGATTCCTACTGAACCAGACTGAGAGACCATTTAAAGGCTCAGGATTCCTTTGCAGGTGTTATGGCTTAATTAGCTGATTAGAGTGGGACACTTTGAGTCTAGAATATTGCACCTTTTCACAATATTCACATTTTCTGAGATTGTGGATTCGGGGGTTTTCATGAGCTTTAAGCCACAATCATCACAATTATGACAAATCACGGCTTAAACTACCTTGCTTTGCAAGAAATGAGTCTATCTCATATATTAGTTTCACCTTTTAAGTTGTATTGGTAAAATAAATGAACTTTTGCACGATATTCAAATTTTTCGAGTATCACCTATATACAAAAGGGGGCTTTTACAGGTAAATATCACGCATAAATACTGTGAGGGAGTTAACTAGTCAGCGGGTGTGTGTGACCCCCTGGATGGGTTCATCACAAAAAAAGATTAGGCACAGCAGACAATGGTAGGGGAAAAAATAAAAAGGGTGTGGTTTTATTTGAACTATATACAAAAAGAAAGATAAAAGAAAAAAAAAAACACTAAAAGAAACCCTGGTCACTTGACCGCTTACTATGCACGTTGGTGTCCCTAACTAACACCTGGGTACAGCCTAGCGCTGCCCCAGTCCCTAACTTCTTGCTGTTTAAGTTCTTAGTAGTAGCCACACAGGCTTTGTCTCACCGCACAGAGATCACACTCCCTAGACTATCCACACAGATCTGGTTCCAGGTTGGAGCATCCCCCCTAACATGCTGGGAGTTTTTGTAGAGGACCTAATGAGCCCACCTAATTCAGCTGGGCTCATCAAGTCCTCCCAGCACTCCCCCTAGAGGTATAAACTGGCATAAAGCCTGAACCTAGGACATATATATACTGCATCCTGGATGCAACCAGGGAATTTAACCTGCCTGTTGTCACAATACGTTAAAGGCACACACAGTCTTATAGGAAGATTTTGCTGAAATGTACGGTCCGGTCACAGGGTCTCTTTATTTGTATGCCTGTAGCAGGGACATGGTTATTCTTTAAGTTGCTTTGGATGCAGGGTAGATATGAATGGTTCAAGGGCCTCTGTAAAGCACTTTAAAGAAATAATGTTGTGTATAAGGCCACGTACACACGATCAGACATGTCTGATGAAACGGGTCCGACGGACCGTTTTCATCAGACTTGTCTGAAGTGGTATTTTGGTCTGATGTGCGTACACACCATCGGACCAAAATCTCCTCGGACCAGAACGCGGTGACGTAGAACACACCGACGTGCTGAAAAAAGGAAGTTCAATGCTTCCAAGCATGCGTCGAATCAATTCAACGCATGTGCAGGATTTTGGTCCGATGGTTGGGCATACTAACCATCGAACATGTCCAACGAACAGGTTTCCAGCGGACAAGTTTCTAAGCACGTTTAGAAACTTTTGTCCGCTGGAAAACTGACCGATAGGCCATACACACGATCGAACATGTCCGCTGAAACTGGTCTGCGGACCAGTTTCAGCGGACATGTTCGATCTAGTGTACGCGGTCTAAGAGTAAAATAGAGCTCTGGCATATGAAAAACATCAAATTATATATATCCGTATGTTTGACCATATTTTTAAAAGGTCAAATTGAATGGACACTTCAGTAGGCTTAAGTGGAATTGTTATATGCTGCAGCCATTTTCACCATTTAATGTGAGTAGTAGTTTGGAAAGTCTACAAATGTTTACACCAGCTCACAAATATTGTTTCATGGCCTCAGAGTGTCAATCTGAGGTTGATAATTATGGTTCTTATGCCAGTTCTCATGTCCATTATGCCTATTATTTCATTATTTGACATTGTTGTGCATTTAAATGAACACAATTTTGTGGAAAAAAGAGAATCAAATATCTCTTTGCATGATGGGTACACATACCATTGTATTAGTAGTAGTAACACATTTACATTTATTGGTTAAATTGGTACTGCGAATTGGCAATCGATGCTTAGGTTCATACTGGCAACAGAGGGATGCTAAAAACAGGTGGACGACACACTATTACTGTCCCCCACCCATCCCCTACCTCTGACCTCTAAATTTAGATAGTGGCTAGAAAGGTGAGTTCACATGATGCTTGCAACACCACTTATCAAAAACCATCGACCACTGGAGATCCGGAAGATTTTACCCCTTCGCGACCAGGCCATTTTTTGCTATTCAGCACTGTGCTACTTTAACCGGCAATTGCGTGGTCATGCAACATTGTACCCAATTACATTTTTATTATTTATTTCAAACACATTTCTTCATAGATTTGGACAAAAATATATTCTGCTACATGTATTTGGTAAAAAAAAATCCCAATAAGTGTATATTAATTGGTTTGTAGCGTTGACAAACTGTGGTATATATATTGGAATTTACTCAGCTATGATACTATTCTGGTAATGGTGGTGATCAGTGACTTATAATGGCGCTGTGATAATGTGGTGGATAATCTGGTGCTAGCTGATGCTGGCTGGGAGGTACACTGATAGGTATGCAAGTACAATGTGCAGTGGGAGGTACATTAACTGACTGACATTAATACCGTGATCAGTGCTAATACTGAACACCGTCACTGTAAAATCCCCATTGGGATAGAAAAACCATCAAGCAGGAGGTGGCCGTCTTGCCTCCTGTAAACTATTTGTCAGCTGCAATCTTAGAAAATACTTTGAACAGTCTGCTGATCATATGAATGAGGCCTTTTTGAAGCGTTATATAAGCAACCAGTAATGTTGCTGCTTTTAGAATTTATCACCCAGACACGTCTTACTTTGTAATCAGAAACACAACATAATTGTAGTAAATGTGTAAAATGTTGGCTCAAAAACACCACAAAATCTGATCTAAATATAATAAAGTGTTTGTTGGCTCCGACCTGTTTAACTCTTTGCATCCCTGTTCGGCTCTGTCTCCGGATTGTGCTGGCTATGAAGGGTCATCGTCATAAAACCCTTTTTATATAAACTGTACAGAACAGATTCCTTATTTTAGCATTAAAACTTCCAAGCTTTCTCTGTAGCAGCCTTTAATTTCTTACTTATGTATGTGACATAGCCCATGGCATTGATGGCTGCTGTGAATCTGCCATCCTTTTGGGATGAAAGAGGCAGGCAGCTGGAAACTCAGCAGCTACATCTAGCTGTCTACCTAGAGAAGGCCTTGATTTCAAGTTTATCTAAACAAGCTCCACTAATCCGAACTATCTAGGGGGATGCGCTGTCAAAACAAGCAGCATGGCCCTAAGGCAAACCACAACCATACAGAAATCAAGGCAGGGACATCCAAAGCAGCAGACTGGAGGGGCCTTACACCCCCCCTAAAGGAGGGGACGAGAGCTGGAATTTGCATAATGCCTTTTCATGGGGAACTTTTGGATGGCTGTCAGCAGTTCAGCTTATAGGTCTGCAGCCACAATGCGCAGTGTGTAGGGGAGCTCTTGAATGACCTGACCATATTGTCTGCACGCCACAAAAAAGCTTAAGCACATCCAAGCGAGAGGGGGTGAATGGGACCCCAGCATTGTTTGACATCTGCTCTACCTCTCGTTAGTTTTGTTCGGCTCTATTCTGTGTGGACTTTGGAGAAATCTAAGACCAGCTAACATGAATCCTATAATCTTCCTTCTGAATATTTATTCAGCCTCTAAGCTGTCCCCTCTCCATCTCCTGCTTCCTCTCTCCCTCGCTGTCCCTCCTCCTCCCTCATTCTAACGAGGACACTAGTTGAAAAAAGCTGTATAAATGTTTGTTTGTGGGTGTTTGTAAAAGATTTGCATATGTTTGTCCATAGTTTTCAGTTTTCATTATTTCCCAGTTTCAGATCTGATTTTTTTTTTTTTTTTTGTGATTCTCTCATACCAGTCCTCTTTATGTGCTTGTCATTAAAACCATCAAAGAACTTGGAACCTTTGAAACGCGTTAGAATTATAGAGGTGAAAGTAAGGGTTAAAGTGAAAATATGAATATTTCTTCCAGCTGCATTCACAAATAATTAAAGTGTAAAGTCTTGTTTAAAAAATAAATAAAAAAATAACAAACATGTCTATACTTGCCTCCTCTGTGCAGCGGTTTTGCACAGGACGGCCTGGATCCTCCTCTTCTCGGGTCCCTATTCGCTGCTCCTGGCCCCTTTCTCCTGTTGAGTGCTTGCTATGGGAGCACCCGAGCGAAGCTGCAGCTACATGTGTCCATTCAGACACAGAGCTGCCATTGGTCCCGCCCATTTTCTCTCTCCTGATGGGCTAACTGAATTTGATTGACAGCCAATGGTGCCACTGCTGTGTTTTAGCCAATCAGGGGGGAGAGCCACAGACAGCCAAGGGACTTGTAAACATTGCTGGACAGAGAAAGGGGCTCAGGTATGTATTGGGGGGCTAGGAAGGCTTTTTATCTTAATGCATAGAATGCATTAAGCTAAAAAAAAACTTCTGCCTTTACAACCACTTTAATTTGCAATCCATTTAAAATACTAATTGCTGCTGGATCACTTTCTGCTTAAAACTGGTTAGTGAGTCTGGTGAGTCATGAGGGCAATAATTCTGGTTAGCTGTTGAATTTGATAAGACACTACAGCTCCTTTATGATTATTGATTATAAAGTAGGTGAGTGATGGGAAGCAACTGTTGTCTGATATTGACATACAATTTATGGCTCTGACACCTAGTAGACACAAAGGGGTAGATTCAGGTAGAAGATAAGATGGCTTACAGTATCTCCAGATAAGCCGTCTTATCTCTGCGTTTTATGCGCCCAATCTATGCCACTGATTGGTGGCGTTCCCGTCTAAAATATGTAAATGAGCCTATATGCCGATTCCCGAAAGTACGCCCGGCTGGCGCTATTCAATTACGTTGTTTGCGTTAGCGTAGTACCGTTGTAATGTTATGCCTGCTATATGAGGCGCAGACAATGTTAAGTATGGACGGCGTCCTGATGCTTTTTTTTTGCGTAAGTGCTGTTCACGTCGTTTACACGTCTAATTGACCTCGAGATTTGGAGCATGCGCACTGGGAACCAATCACGGCCGGCGCATGCGCAGTTTGTTTGGCGCGGGGACGCGCTTCATTTAAGTGATACACGCCCCCTACCCGCCCCCTACCCGCCTAATTTGAATTTGGCCGGCTCTTTTACGCTACGCCGCCTCAACTTTACAGGCAAGTGCTTTGAGAATAAAGCACTTGCCTGAAAAAGTTGCGGCGGCCTAGTTTAAAAGCCAGACGCTAGGCATGCCTATAGATAGGCATTTCTACGTGAATCTACCCCAAAGTGACTGTGGTATTTCTACGTTGCAGCCAAATTGATAACACCTACTTTATATTTGTTACATGTTCTCGTTCATATAACATAACCTAATAACTTAAATAAACTTACACTTTAAAAAAAAAAAAAAATTTGCTTACATTATACTTTTGAAAACTGAATTTTTCTTCTGTAATGTTAAGGAGAGGTCTATGCAGAGCAGCACCAAATTTTTCACTCTCCAGTTTTAGTAAATCAGCCCTATAGTGAACTAAAAATGGTGCAGACATAATTTTAGCAGATATATTTTAGCAGATATTTTGTAGCCAGAACATTTTAAAATGATACTTTAACCACTTAAGGACCTTGTTTGTTTTTTCACATTTGGCGTTTACAAGATTTTTGCTAGAAAATTACTTGAAACCCCCAAACATTATATATATTTTTTCTAACACCATATAGAATAAAATGGCAGTCATTGCAATACTTTTTGTCACACAGTATTTGCGCAGCGGTCTTACAAGCGCACTTTTTTTTGGAAAAAATTCACTTTTTTTGATAAAAAAATAAGACAACAGTAAAGTTAGCAATTTTTTTTATATATTGTGAAAGATAATGTTACGCCGAGTAAAATGATACCCAACATGTCACGCTTCAAAATTGCGCCTGCTCGTGGAATGGCATCAAACTTTTACCCTTAAAAATCTCCATAGGCAACGTTTAAAAAAATCTATAGGTTGCGTCTTTTGAGCTACAGAGGGGGTCTAGGGCTAGAATTATTGCTCCCGCTCTAACGATCGCGGTGATACCTCATTTGTGTGGTTTGAACACCATTTTCATATGCAGGCGCTACTCACGTATGTGTTCGCTTCTGCTCGCGAGCTTGTCGGGACAGGGCACTTTGAACATTTTTTTTTTATTTTTTTTTACACTGAAAAAAAAAATGGATCACTTGTATTCCTATTACAAGGAATGTAAACCTCAGATCTCATATTTAGACTTAAATGCAAAAAAAAAAATAAAGTTGTCATTTGAAAAAATGACAACAAGAAAATATTGCTTTAAGAAGCATGGGCGAAAGTGACGTTTTAATGTCGCTTCCGCCCTCCTATGCTATGGGGATGGGTGCGGGCCATCTTGCCCTCACTTGTATCCCTGTCGAGCAGAAGAGAGGATCCGATCGCCTCCGCTGCTGCCGACGGCTCCGGTAAGCGGCCGATTGCGTGGGAGAGCGACGGGAGGGGGGGCCCTCTCCTGCCGCCGATAACGGTGATCTCCACCGTTATCGTTTACAGGACCGCTCACTGAAAAGATGGATACCTCGGTTGTGGCAGCAGCTGCCGTGACTGAGATATCCATCTTTAAAAACAGACGCATATATATATGAACGGGTCCTTAAGTGGTTAAGCTATGCTATTCAGTTTTAATCCATTGTGTACTAAGTCCCCTTTCACACTTATACGACTTGTCCCACGATTTTGGACTGCAAAATCGTATGACAAGTCATTCTCCATTATTTTCAATGAACACCATTCATACTGGCACGATTTTAAGTATTGCCGACTTCAAAGTAGTCCTTGCACTACTTTGGTCCGATTTTGATGCCACTTACATAGGCATTCATTGAAATCGCGGTAAAATCGTGGCCGCGAAATTGCAGTAGAATCGCGCGACTTTGAACTCGTACAAATGTGAAAGGGGGCTTAGTCAGTTTTTCTCAGTGTTTCCTAACTTTGAAAGTGTATTTTCCTCCCACAGAATATTGCCCCTATTTTCTGCTGGCTCTGGAGTATCAATCCTTTATTGCAGCTGCTGCAAGCTGCATGCTCAGCATTTCTGGGGTTAATGATAGACATGCCAAAATGAAGTACTTTGTAACACACACTGAACAAATCAATGAGGATTTGGCTAGACAAGAAGCAGAACCCCCAAGGGGAGCTGTGACTGTGAGCATAGTTTAATTTTTATTTATTTATTCGACACTGAGTGTAAGATACCTCCCTTGTGGCCCATTGAGGGAGCTAATGTTATCACTTCCTAAATCAGACCTTCTCTGTTTAAAGTCTAAAGTAAATAATAAAAGTCATATAATTTAACGGAGGGGAAGGAAATTACTAAGTCCTAGTATCCGATGGTATAGTTCATTTACACACATGAGTGCAGAGAGGAATGGAGGGGTTGCTTTGTCAGAGTCTGACTTTTCTTTTTTGAGAAGGATCTAGAGAATACGAGGAAACGCCTAATTTGTTGCCATGGATAGAACTATATTGGTTGCTGTGTTTTTATTTATAAGGACTATTTATTGTTCTCTTATTGTAGTTCTAGCATTATTTATTAGCATTAATAAAAAGCTATTGTCCATACTCAGCACAAAGCATACACATTACAGCTCAATGATGATCCTAGGTTTTATATAGTTAGAGTTCATGTTATGTTCCCAAAATGTATATCCTTTTCTTAATCACATGACTTCTTCACAACATATCACGGTGATCGGTGGTGCGTTGTGTGTTGGGCAAGTAAAGAGCCTATGACGTAGACTCTTTACCATGTGATCAGCTGTGATTGGACACAGTGTAAATAGGAAGTGCAGGTTATCACCATTCCTCTACTCACGCTGGCAGCACCTAAAAAGGGGAGAGCTGGTAAGCGGCTTTCCTGAAAGGGAAGTCTGTGCTGATCACTGATGCCTGTCGGTGCCCACGAGGGCTGCCCATCAATGCTGCATATTGGTGCCTCCTCAAAAGTGCCGCTTCATTAGTGTCGGTCAGTGAAGCCTCTTTAACACGCATCAGTGAAGGAGAAAAAATATTTACAAAATGTTATAACCGAAACTAAGAAAAACTTTTATTTTTCTGTCTTGTTTTATGTTTAGCATTAGGTACCACAAAAATAAAGCTCTGTCTGTTTTTGTTTGGGTACAGCATTGCATGACCGTACAAATGTCATTCAAAATGCAACAGTGCTTAAAGCTTAAAATTGGCCTGGGCAGGAAGGAGGTAAAAGTGCCAGTATTGAATTGGTTAAAACAGATGTTCATTAAAAAAAAGCACCTATATAGCAACTTTTTTGGCAGGCACCCTGGATATGTGCTGTGGTATGGATTGAGGGCACTTTCTATTGATGGATATTGACCTATTTTCTTTAAGTGAATATAGCTCCCCATGGTGGTTTTTGCACTAAAGGCAGGAGTTTACTCTATGGCTCACGCCTATTGCATCATTGGGGGGTTGTCCCTAACTGTCCCATTGAGCCCACACTTCATTACTTAAGTTTTCTATTACAGAATCTCAGCTCAGTAATTCCTAAATGAGGGCTTTTGACATTGAAAACAACTAACAACCGTGAGTTACTAAAATATGAAGTGTCTCCAACTTTCTATTCATGCCAGACTTTTATAACCCTGCTTGTCTTATTTCAAGAGTCTAATTAGACCTCCTAGTTCTTATTTTGGACTACAGAATTAAAGTCTATTACTAGTAGAGTTAGAATTAAGAGAGTAGGAGGGTTTCGAGTAGTTTAGCATAAGACAACTGGCAGGACTGACACCACTTAGTTCACAAAATTGCTGTGTGTTTTCAGCCCACAAAAGGAATTAGGAGCGGAGTGCATTTTTGGAAGATAAACAAGTATTTTTCTGTACTTGCAGGGTATAAAGGTTTAAACAACAGGAAATTAGCATGTATTGTACTGCACATTTTTTCTTTTTAATTTTGCCCTGGCATACGCTTTAACACAAGCATGAAATTTAACCCAGGCACTTTACCTTAACTGTGCAACTTAATCCAATTTAGTGTGCAAAGTGACTGCACCCCTTTAAACTTGGTCCTCTGTCCACTTATACTAATCATTGCATTGCAGTTTAGAGCCCAACCTTTGTGTGATCTTTGTGTCAGATAATGTAGAAGCTTACACAAGGTTGCTTCTTCTCATTGCAGCAATGGTAAATATAAGTGGGTTGAAAGGGCAATATGACAGTGCCTGAATATCATCCATATGAGATAAATGTAGTATCTTGCTCCTTTGAACTTTTTGCATCACTACAGTCGAAAAGGAACCCGATTTGACTCCACTAACCATTAGAAAATCAAACAAATGTTGCAGGAAAAAACATTTCTAACACAATTTTATAAGTGTATGTATGTCCATGTTCAACAAACCAACAGACTTCTTGTTTATGAGTTTGTTGGTCAATACTTTGTAGAACCACATTTCACTGCAATTACAGCTGAAAGTCTTTTTGGGGACGTCTTTACCTGCTTTGCACATCTAGAGAGTGAAATTTCTGCCCATTCTTCTTTGCAAAATAGCAATGCTCTGTCAAATTGGATGGAGAGCGTCTGTGAACAGCACTTTTCATGTCTTGCCTCAGATTCTCAATTGGATTTAGGTCTGGACTTTGACTGGGCCATTCTAACACATGTATATGCTTTGATCTAAACCATTCCATTGTAGCTCTGGCTGTATGTTTAGGGTCATTGTCCTGCTGGAAGGTGAACCTACGCTTCATTCTCAAGTCTTTTGCAGACACTAACAGGTTGTTTTATAAGATTACCCTGTATTTTGCTCCATCCATCTTCCCATCAACTCCGACCAGCTTCCCTGTCCTTTCTGAAGAAAAGCATCCCCACAACATGATGCTGCCACCGCCATGTTTCTTGGTGGAGATAGTGTGTTCAGGTGATGCGTAGTTTTCGTTTTGTGTCACACATAGCGTTTTGTGATGTGTACCCCAGTTCTGGAAGTGCAAGATCATGCACTACTAATGTGATCCTGCGCAGCAGAGCAACATTGCTGCTGTATATGTAAGTTATACAGTGAGCAAGCAGTTAATAAATGCTACATGTAAGCGGTGATGTTTTTGTCATCTTCTTTTTTCTGTTCACCACTTCTCCTGTGTGTCAAAGGAGTGCACTTAGTTCTGCACTTCTTACATAGTTACATAGTCAGGTTGAAAAAAGACACAAGTCCATCAAGTACAATCACATATACCCAATTCTATACCTACAGTTGATTCAGAGGAAAGCAAAAAACCCCAGCAAAGTATGATCCAATTTGCTACAGCAGGGGAAAAAATTCCTTCCTGATCCCCCATGAGACAATCGGATATTCCCCGGATCAACTTTACCTATAAATGTTAGTACCCAGTTATATTATGTACATTTAGGAAAGAATCCAGGCCTTTCTTAAAGAACTTTACTGAGCTGGCCAGAACCACCTCTGGAGGGAGTCTATTATATTTATATATGTTGATTATATCCCCCCTTAATCTCCTCTTCTCAAGAGTAAATAAATTCAGTTCTTCTAATCTTTCCTCATAGCTGAGCTCCCCCATGCCTCTTGTCAGTTTGGTTGCTCTTCTCTGCACTCTTTCCAGTTCCCCAATATCCTTCTTGAGAACTGGAGCCCAAAACTGAACTGCATATTCCAGATGAGGTCTTACTAATGTATTTGGAAACCGTAGCTTGGCATTGCATGCCATTATTTACGTTATGATCTACCAAAACCCCCAGATCCTTCTCCACTACGGATCCCCCAGTTCTACTCCTCCTAGTATGTATGATGCATGCATATTCTTAGCCCCCAAGTGCATAACTTTACAATTATCAACATTAAACCTCATCTGCCACATAGTCGCCCAATTAGACAGAGCATTGAGGTTGGCTTGTAAATTGGCGACATCCTGTAAGAACGTTATTCCACTGCATAGCTTGGTGTCATCTGCAAAGACAGAAATGTTACTTTTGATCTCAGACCCAATATCATTTATAAAGCTATTAAAACGTAAGGGTCCCAGCACTGAACCTTGGGGTACACCACTGATAACTTTTAACCATTCAGAGTAAGAATCATTAACTACTACTCTCTGAATTCTGTCTTTTAGCCAGTTTTCTATCCATTTACAAACTAATATATCCAATCCTGTAGACTTTACCTTACACATGAGCCGTGTGTGTGGAACTGTATCGAATGCTTTTGCAAAATCCAGGTATATCACATCCACAGCCACGCCTCTGTCCAGGGTTTTACTTACCTCTTCATAAAAATAAATCAGGTTTGTCTGACAACTTTTGTCTTTCATGAATCCATGCTGTCTGTTGCTTAAATAGATTTTATCCAGCAAGAACTCGTCTGTGGTCTTTTATTAATCTCTCCAGTGACTTTTCAGCTATAGAAGTTAAACTAACAGTCTATAGTTACTTGGTAAAGACTTTATTTCCTTTTTAAATATGGGCACCACATGGGCCCTGCGCCAATCCAGTGGTACCATTCCTGTCGTAAATGAGTCCCTAAAAATTAGATACAGTGGCTTTGAAATGACAGAGCTCAATTCTTTTAGGATTCGTGTTTACCCGCCCCCCCGAGATCGCTCCCAGCCAATGCGCGCGCTCCCCCTTCTGTCACTTCCTCCTCCTGTGTAAACACAGGAAGGGGGAAGTGATGTAATCTCCCATCGCAGCGATGGGAGAAACACCTCACAGTAAGTCCTGCACCAACACTACACTGACATACACACACATAGGCATACTTAACCCCTTGCGATCTGCCCCCCCACCCCCCCTGTCACAGTGTCACTGAATGCAGTGATCTAATCACTGCATTTAGTGTCAGTGTGACAGGCAGTGTAAAATCAGTTAGTGTTAGGTTCAGGATAGCCCCCCCACCCCCCCTAATAAAGTTTTAACCCCCTGATCACCGCCCTAGTTAACCCTTTCACTCCCTATTGCCAGCGTCACTAAGCGATCATTTTTCTGATCACTGTATTAGTGTCGCTGTTCCCGCTAGGTAGCTATTTTTTTTTATTGCGATTTTTTTTTTTTTACTAAAGACATGTGGCTAAATAAATTTTGGCCTAAATGTTTGACTAAAATTTAGTTTATTTGATTTTTTTTTAACAAAAAGTAAAAAATAGTGTTTTTTTTTCAAAAATGTTGCTTTATTTTTGTATATAGCGCAAAAAATAAAAATCGCAGAGGTGATCAAATGCCACCAAAAGAAAGCTCTATTTGTGGGAAGAAAAGGACGCAAATTTTGTTTGGGAGCCACGTCGCACGACCGCGCAATTGTCTGTTAAAGCGACGCAGTGCCGAATCGCAAAAACACCTTGGGTCATTTACCAGCGTATTGGTCCGGGTCTTAAGTGGTTAAAGGCTATATATATATATATATATATATATAGAAAAATATATATATTATATACACACACAGTCCTGATCAAAAGTTTAAGACCACATGAAAAATGGCAAAAAATCATATTTTACATTGTTGGATCTTAACAAGGTTCCAAGTAGAGCTTCAACATGCAACAAGAAGAAGGAGTGAGACAAAACATTTTTTGAGCATTCAATTTAATGAAAACAACAAATAAACTGAAACAGGCTGTTTTTCAGCTAATCAAAAGTTTAGGACCACACCTCCAAAAAAAAACTAAACCCCCCCAAAACAGAAATCCAACTTCCAAACATGAACTCAGTAATGAGTAGCTCCGCCGTTATTGTTGATCACTTCAAAAATTTGTTTCGGCATGCTTGATGCAAGCATTTCCATGAGGTGAGTGGGAACATTTCTCCAAGTGGTGAAGACAGCCGCACGAAGGCCATCTACTGTCTGGAAATGTTGTCAATTTTTGTAAACTTTCCTTGCCATCCATCCCCAAAGGTTCTCAATTGGATTTGGATTCAAAAAGGGAGAGTTTTTTTTTGCCTTTCCCATCACAACGTGTGACTACTTGACTGAAAATGACAATGAATCCACATCTTTGCACAGAATTGGCCTTTTAAAGGCATGTGGCCCTAAACTTTTAATCAGCTGAAAAACAGCCTGTTTCAGTTTAATCGTTATTTTCAATAAATTGAATGCTCACAAAATGTTTTGTCTCGCTCTCATTTATTCTTGTTGCTTGTTGAAGCTCTACTTGGAACATTGTTAAGATCCAACAATGTACCGTAAATGTGATTTTTTTGCCATTTTTCAAGTGGTCTTAAACTTTTCATCAGGACTGTATATATTTATATATATTTATATGTGTATTAATAACTTACATTGTACTTTGCAGTTTCTGAACCAGTCCCTTTGTTTTTTTTTTTATATTTCATGACATGGAATATTTTTTCTGTTAACTGTTCTTCTGTTAACAACTGATGAGTGAATTTGAAATTAACTTTTCCCCCTTCTACTCATACTGCATAGTCAATGCTCAGTAAGAAAGGCAGTGTTCTGTGACATATGGAAAATATAGAGCATGCTGCTTTTCATGCTGCCGCTGTGATTCAAGGATTTTAGGATAATGTATAAATATTTATATTGTAAGCTCCCAGGGGCAGGCATTTCTTTCAGTATTGTCAGTTTTAATGTATTTTTGTGCATTCATTTTATTTCTCTATTCTGGTGACTGCAGTACCATTTTGCATACTCTTATGGATGCCGTACAAGCAGATGTCACCCATGCTGTTTGTGTATTGTATATATCATATAGAGTTTGTATGCTTGTGTGGATTATGGAGTGATGATGGTTTAATACAAGCCACACATCATTTGTATTCTTTTTGATTTCATTTTTTTTTACTATGGTAGCTTATGTGCCGATTTTTACCCCATCCACATACACACACACAATTTGCTTGATACATCAGATTTTTTTCTTTATCACAGTGCTCACATTTATACATTTTTTTATTCACAAGTGCATGGTAAGTGATGTAAAGTTAATGCAGTCAAACCTTGGTTTGCAAGCATAATTTGTTCCAGAAACATGCTTGTAATCAAAAGCACTTGTATACCAAAGCATTTTCTCTTCCGTTCATGGACAGACACAGCAGCATTGACCTTAGGGTATTATATCCTTCCTCCCAGGAGAGACTAGGCAGAAAAACAGCACTTCAAGTGTTAAAACACTTTTTTCAGTATAGCTCCTTCCAGGGGGCGTGGTCCCCCGGGTATAACCCACTCTCTGACTCAGCAGCTCCATTTTTTTTTAGCGTCAGGAGTAAACATGGCCTTCTGAAATCCATGTACTCTGGAATTTTTTAGCGTTTTTTTTTCGCTTTTATTCTGTTCCTGCATTTTTTGATCGTGAGATCTACTATCAACTGCGTGACAGGCTGAATCTTGATCATTGTAGTCCCCCCATGCTCGGCCATCGAGCGTGTGCCGGCCCTCAGCTCAGCTCTGGGTCGTCCGGGGAACTACATGTTCTAGGGCACACATATGACCGGTCTCTATGGCTTTGTCACAGTGTGTCTAGCCGACAGCCATGCCGTTTAGCGGACGTTGGTTCTGTCCGGAATGCCTCCAGCCGGTGCCGCAGGACAGGCAAGTAGTGACCCCTTGCCCTGGCAAGGTGGTATGGCTGGTGCTTTCCTGGGGAGGTCGAATGAGGGTCCGCCCTGCTTTCCTCTCTCCATTACTCTCCCTCCTTCCCCATGCTGGGTGGCGGCTGTAAGGGGGGCCCTCCTGGGGGTTTCTGTCACTACTGGGGGCCGTGTGCTGTGAGGTGCTGTTGTTTTTTGTTGGGGGAGTCGCTGTATGTGCTGGCTGTGTCTTTCTGCTGTGTCACTGTGTTTTGGCCGCCATTTTGCCGTAGACGCGGTTTGCGTAGGTCGGCGGCCATTTTCTTGTGGCCCGCATGCTGTTTTTTCCTGCATACGGTGGCCATCTTGGAAAAGTCTTGGCCTCTAGTGCCTGAAATAGCGCAGCAAAGCCAGCAAATCACTTCCTATGGGACAGCGCAGCCAGCACTTCCCAGTGCTTCAGCTAACACTACAACCGGGTCAGGTGTTGGGTTGCCCTGGGGGTCCCCTCTCTACTGCCTTGCAGTACTAAGGAGGCATAAGCGGTGGGCCAACATGGAGTCTGAACCAGAGGCTTCTACCCCAACCATGCCTGAGTTAACCCTTAGTGCCCCTGCCTCTGCCATAGATGCTATGACGGCAGTCCTTGAGGCGTTTATCGCCAGGGTTGATGCGGCAAGTGGCCAGAAGGGGGGTAAAAGGGCCCCTTCCCTGCGCCGGCTTCTTGGGATGGCTCTGACACGGACTCGGACCCTGTTACTCCGTCTGGCTCTGGTTCTGTCATGTCAGATGATGCAGGCTTAGCCCACACAGACAGTGAGGATGCTTCAGGGTCGGCGCATGATAAAGCATAAGTGTTTCTTTGTGTTCTATATCTGGACAAACTGTTGTACAAGGAATGAAATAAGCCGCAGAAAGTTTTTGCTGCGCCAAAATACTTTGTGGTCCGTTATCCCTTTGAAGAGGACTTTTAAAAAAAGTGGGTTTCTCCTCCGTCAGTGGACCCCCCTGTGTCCAGACTGAGCAAAGCCACCACGTTGCCTGTGGAAGGGGCTCCTGCCTTTACGGACCCCGCAGATCGGAGAGCTGGGGCTGTGGCCCGTTCTATGTTCACAGTAGTGGGTTCGGCAGTGAGACCGGTTCTGGCCGGGGCTCTGGTGTCGCAGACACTTACCGAACGGGCAAAGGTCTTGCTGCAGGAGCTGGAGGCGCAGAATGCTTCTGAGACCTGTATGGACCTGGCTGACCGGTTGGTACAAGGCCTAAAGTTTATCTGTGAGTCGGCCCTGAACACGCTCCCCTTGCTTTCTAGGGCCTCTGGCTACGCGGTGGTACTACGCCGCCTTGTGTGGCTGAAGTGTTGGTCTGCGGACCAGTCCTCAAAAAAGGCTTTGGTGGATTTACCCTTTAAGGGTGAACGGTTTTTTGGGGCGTCCCTGGATGACATCATAAAGGATGCCACAGGTGGTAAGAGCACACTGCTCCCACAATCTGGGAAGGGTAAGGAACCTTGCCTTAAGCAAGGTCCCTCCTTTACTACCCCCAAGCGGTTTGCCCGCCAAGTGCGGCAGGAAAAAGTTTTCAAGGTGCTAAGGCACCCGCTGCAGGGCAGAAGCTCACCTGTACCACAAGCCTGCGGACAAACCTGCTTCCGCATGAAGGTCTGCCCCCTCCCGTGTCTCGGGTGGGGGGCCGGCTTCGCAAATTTGCGGCTCGATGGAGGTCTCTTCTTTCCGACCGTTGGTTTTGCGAGGTAGTTTCCTCGGGGTACAAGATAGATTTTCTCTCTTGTCCGTCAAACAGATTTTTTCCTTCCAACCTCCAGCTTCCTCCGGATCGCCGGAAGGATCTGTCAGGGGCTGTCCAGGATCTACTGGCCAGGGGAGTGATTGTGCCGGTTCCCTCGATGGAACGGTTTCAGGGGTTTTACTCCAATCTGTTTGTAGTCTCCAAGAAGAAAGGGGTCCATCCAATCCTGGACCTCAAAGCCCTCATTTGTTTTGTCAAAGTGCAAAAATTCAGGATGTAGTCGATTCGCTTGGTAGTGGCAGCGCTCCATCAGGGGGACTTTATGGCGTCCTTGGACATCATGGACGCATACCTGCATGTTCTCATATGCACAAAGCACCAGAGATTTCTGCGCTTTGCGATCGGAGAGGACCACTTTCAATTTGTGGCCCTCCCGTTCGGCCTGGCTTCAGCACCAAGGGTCTTCACCAAGGTGCTCGCTCCGATTCTAGCCCTGCTGAGGCAGCGCGGGATCACTATCGTAGGATACCTGGACGACCTTCTCCTGAGAGCGTCCTCAAGCTCAGAGTTAGAAGAGGATGTGTCCATCACCTGTCAGACCCTCCGAGAATTCGGCTGGCTTCTGAATATCCAGAAGTCAGTGTTGGTACCGTCTCAGCGACTGGAATACTTGGGGTTAGTCCTGGATTCCTCGGAGGGGAGAGTTTTCCTCCCAACGGAAAAACTTCAGACACTACAGTCTGCAGTGCAGCGGTTGACGACCCAGAAGTGGTCAGCGCTTCGATTCTGCATGAGGGTTCTGGGTCTGATGGTGGCCTCTTTCGAGGCAGTCCCGTATGCCCAATTCCACACCCGTGTGCTACAGAAGGATATTCTGTCATGTTAAAATCATTAGTGTAATTTCAAAAGTATTTTTCAATGTTTTATATCTGCAGCTTTTAATATCTACTTTTTGTTCAGCCATTTCTGGGTAGCAATTTTTTTTCTATTTCCTAACTGCGCTATTGTTTTTACTTTGTCACCTGGGTTTTAAATAAAGACACCAAGTGACCATTCTAACACATGCATGCAGAGAGGAAGTGGCTAGGAAGCAATCGGTAGCACGGAGAATGTAACAAATGATTTTATTTAAAAAAATCTATTTTATTGTACACAGGGCTTTAACGAACTGTAATGGTGGGAATTATATTTTTTTTGATTATACTACTGCTGCATAATGTGAGATCCTGGGAATATACTCATGCCAAATTGCAGTTCTTAATATTCATTCACAGGGACGTCAAATAGTGTTGTGAGATGACCACAAATGTTGCAGTGTGATCAGATGTAACGAAAAATTCTGCCACATCAAATCCTTTATCCTATCTACTGCTTATCAAATAATGACCAGAATACTTTAAACAGGCCATCCACACAAACATGTTCTTTCTGTTTTTGGTAACAGTTGACAAGTTGAATAATCTTTTAACTTCTAGAGATGCCAGTGGTGAGATTTCTCCTCATTAAATCCATGCTCTCTCCCCTTTACCTTAAAAGAGTAGTAACGTTTTTTTTTTTTTTTTCTAGAATCGTACTTGCCACATTTGCACTGAGAACCGAGCGAACAAACACTGCTGATCACTCGTTTTTCAGAGCTCCGTGAGCAGAGAGCTGTAGACTGTCAGTCATGGATCTCTGCCCTGCCCCCTCCTCGCTCATTGGATCGCTGGCCTGTTGAGAAGGCAGGAGCGGCCGGCTCAGGCACTCAGCGGCTCAATGAGGGGCTGAGCTGGGTGTCGGTCCAGGCACCTGGCGGATCCCGACTTTATTGTGCCTGGACTGACATCTGTGATGTAAGCAGAGAGCGGACTTTAACCCGCTCTCTGCTGAAAACGGGTCACAGAAGTGCAAAACGCATTGCACTCCTGTGATCCACAGGAGAAGTCCAGCCAACCAAGCTTTGGTTATACTTCTCCTTTAACCCCTTCCCACCGAGCGTACGCATATATGCGGCCTTGGCTTTAGGGGGTTATACCGGGAGGATGCCTGCAGTTGCAGGCATCCTCCCGGTATAATTTTTTAGAGCAGGTGAAAAAGCCCCACTCCTGCCGTCTTCTGCTGCTCTTACTAGGCCTCCCGTCCTACCGGGAGACCCAATTCTCGATCCAACGCTTACAGCGGCTAGAGACAGACTGCCACGAAGCCGGAAACGGCTTCATTCCAGTCTCCTCGCTGTAAACAAGAAAGCGACGTCACAACGTCACTTCCGGTTTACTCGGCTGCCAATGGCGCCGGTTTTTACAGTATTCAGAAATGCCATTTTCGGCGATCTGAATTCTTTGAAGTGCAAAGGAGAGATTTGGGGTCTTTTAGACCCCCCCCCCATTTCTCCATAAAGAGTACCTGTCACTCAGTGGCGGCTGGTGAAGTTTTAGGATGGGGGTGCAAGACCCGCCCCTCCATGTGTGGCCCCTCCCACTTGTCATAAGCCACACCCCTTATATAATCCACCCATCCTGTCCCCTGTATTCCACTTATAGTGTCAGGAGTGTATACAGCCCCAGTATTACAGGACAGAGTATACAGCCCCAGCATCACAGATCATGGTATATAGTGCAGCCTTACAGATTGGCGCAAACAAACTAAAAAAATACACTGTTATTAAATCGCATATATCTGCATTCTGCAACCTGTAAATCGCACATATCTGCAACCTGTATATAGCACATATCTGCATTCTGCACCCTGTAAATCGCACATATCTGGAACCTGTATATAGCACATATCTGCATTCTGCACCCTGTAAATCCCACATATCTGCAACCTGTATATAGCACATATCTGCATTCTGCACCATGTAAATCGCACATATCTGCCACCTGTAAATCGCATATATCTGCATTCTGCACCCTGTAAATCGCACATTTCTGCAACTTGTATATAGCACATATCTGCATTCTGCAACCTGTATATAGCACAAATCTGCATTCTGCACCCTGTTAATTGCACATATCTGCAACCTGTATATAGCACATATCTGCATTCGGCAACCTGTATATAGCACAAATCTGCATTCTGCAACCTGTAAATCGCATGTATATTCATTCTGCAACCCCCTAATCAGGTCAGCTACGGTGCTTCACTATACACATGGCAGGGGGGTGGTGGGCACAGAAATCACCCCCCGCCCCCTCAGATCAGCACATGGTGGCAGGGTAGACAGACACACTCCTCCAGGCGACAGCCTCTTCTTCTTTTAACACTACTACAAGTCCCAGAATTGGGGAAAAAAAAGGCATGACCACTCATCATCCTTCAAGTTTTAAGTCATAATCTGCTAGGTCCCCGGCTGATTTAGTTCCCTATGTATGTGTGGGACTACAATCCCAGCATCATAGAACACTGGTGCATGCAATTCCCTATTATGGGACTACAAGTCCCAGGATTGCACAGGCACTCATATTCCTTGGAGCCCTATAGTTTAACCTGCTGGAACTTGTAGTTCTCCACCCTCTCCTGGAGAGATCAGGTTAACCAATTGCACACCAGCCTGCTAAGATTTGTAGTTCTTCATTCTCTCTCTCCTAAAACTCTGGTTCATGCAATTCTCTTAGGCAAAGGACTACAAGTCCCAGCATCGCATGGGCACTCGGCCACTTTGGAGCTCTATGCTGGGACTTGTAGTTCTTCATCCTCTGCTAGGTTCTGCAGGTTCATGCTATAGCCCATGCATGGGACTACAAGTTCCAGCATCACATGTGTACCCATCTATGTTGGAGCCCTATACCATTTCTTGCTGGTACTTGTAGTTCTCCACCCTCTCCTGGGGAGATCAGGATCATGCATTGCACACCAGCCTGCTGGTTGTAGTTCTCCAGCCTCTCCCTCCTAAGACTCTGGTTCATGCAATTCTCTTAGGTAAGGGACTACAAGTCTGAGGACTCCTTCTCGAGTTACACACCGCTCTCTCAGCCATAGGCGACTGGGGGGGTGTGTTTGGGGCGGTTGGTCGGGACGGTTGTATGGCAATGACTGTTTGAGTGTAAATGTGTTTGGCTGGTAGTTCCGAGTTTGGAGTGTTTTGTTCCTAGTTTAAGTGACTATAAGGCTGGGATCCCTAGGGATCCACGGTAATTACTCTGTGTCACTCGTTGTTAGGGTCCCTCCGTTGGGGGCCTGGGGACATACCCTACGTATAACAATGATGTCTGCCATGTATGTTGGTATATCTGTGGTACTTGTAATGTGAATTGTTATTGATTTTGTGCCTTTGCATAATATACTTTTGTATGTGCAGAAAACCAAATAAAGTAAAAAAAAAAAAAAAGGGACTACAAGTCCCAGTTTGGCATGACCATTTATCTACTTGGAGCCCTATGCTATAAACTGCTGGGACTTGTAGTTCTTCATCTTCTGCTAGGATTCTGGTTCACACAATCTCTCATGTATGGGACTACAAGTCCCTGCATGTGTTAGAAAAACACCCGGACACCCATCCACCTTGGAGCCATATACAATAACATGCTGGGATTTGTAGTTCTCTATCCTTCACTGGGGAGATCAGGTGAATGCATTGCACACCATCAGCCTTCTGAGAATTAGTTGGCCCAAGAAGCATGTGTTAGTTATACAGGTCAGGAACATGCATGCACCCCTTGGCTTTCACAAATAATACTGAATACATCTGAATCAGGAGTGGACAGCCTGGAGACGGAGGACTATTGTCCAGAAAACTGCACAGACAGTTATTGGGGATCAGGGTGGGATGTGGGGTCGATCTAGCAAAGAGAAACTAACTTAGCATGGTGAGTATGGCTCTCTCTGTCTTCTTGCCTTGCTTTCAGCTCTGCTCAGGCCATGCAAAGAACTGAGCTGCCGACGTGACATCACTTCAGGTTTTCGTCTGTTCCACAAAACCCGGAAGTAACAGCTTGTATGCAAACAACTATGCTCCTGCCCAGCGCCCATAGTGATTATACCAGCGGAAGCTAATTGGTGGATTGCATTGCTCCACAAAGCGGGTTAGAAGCCCGCAAATGAAGTGCCACGTCTGCAATCTCGTGATTGCATTGATGTGGCACTTTCCATAGGGCACTGATGTCCGGCGCCCAAGTGCACTTAAAAAGGACATTTTTTTTATTATAATATTTTTCTTAAAGGGGTTGTAAAGGTAATAATTTTTCCCCCTAAATAGCTTCCTTTTCTTACCTAATACTTCGATTTTGCTTTTAAATGTCCTTATTTCTTCTGAGAAATGCTCACTTCATGTTCTTCTGTCTGTAACTACACACAGTAATGCAAGGCTTTTTCCCTGGTGTGGAGAAAGCCTCTTGAGGGGGGAGGGGGTGAACAGGAGGGTCAGGACCCTCTCTACTTTGCAGATATAGAAAAGAGCTGTGTGTTAGTGGCCGTCGTGACACTCCTGCTCGCCCCCTCCCCCTCAAGAGCCTTTCTCCACACCAGGGAGAAAACCTTGCATTGCTGTGTGTAGTTACCGACAGAAGAACAGGAAGTGAGGATTTCTCAGAAGAAAGGAGGACATTTAAAAGCAAAATCGAAGGATGAGGTAAGTGAAGGAGGACTGCACTAAGGTAAAGGAAGCTATTTAGGGAAAAATTAAAGCACGACATGTTTGGTATCTATTTACTCAGCGTAACATCATCTTTCACATTATACAAAATAAATGGGCTAACTTTACTGTTTTTTTTTTTTAATTCATGATAGTGTCCTTTTCCCCAAAAAGTTGCGTTTAACCACTTAAGGCTGGATTTACATCTATGCAGTTTTAGTGCTTTTTGCTAGGAAACCATGTTAAATGGGCTGTAGTACAAATCTGCAAAATGCAAAACGCACTAAAACTGCATAGGTGTGAATCCAGCCTAAGGGCCAGTGCACGACGATAATCGTTGGACAATGGACGAAAACTGAGGAAAAAAAATATATTTTTGGGGGGATATTTATTATATCAAAAAGTAAAAAATATTATTTTTCTTTTTTCAAAATTGGCGCTTTATTTTTGTTTATAGCGCAAAAAATTAAAACCACAGAGGTGAGCAGATACTACCTACAGTGCAGAAAATAAGTATTTGAACACCCTGCTATTTTGCAAGTTCTCCCACTTGGAAATCATGGAGGGGTCTGAAATTGTCATCGTAGGTGCATGTCCACTGTGAGAGACATAATCCAAAAAAAAAAATTCCAGAAATCACAATTTATGATTTTTTAACTATTTATTTGTATGATACAGCTGCAAAGAAGTATTTGAACACCTGTCTATCAGCTAGAATTCTGACCCTCAAAGACCTGTTAGTCTGCCTTTAAAATGTCCACCTCCACTCCATTTATTATCCTAAATTAGATGCACCTGTTTGAGGTCATTAGCTGCATAAAGACACCTGTCCACCCCATACAATCAGTAAGAATCCAACTACTAACATGGCCAAGACCAAAGAGCTGTCCAAAGACACTAGAGACAAAATTGTACACCTCCACAAGGCTGGAAAGGGCTACGGGGAAATTGCCAAGCAGCTTGGTGAAAAAAGGTCCACTGTTGGAGCAATCATTAGAAAATGGAAGAAGCTAAACATGACTGTCAATCTCTCTCGGACTGGGGCTCCATGCAAAATCTCACCTCATGGGGTCTCAATGATCCTAAGAAAGGTGAGAAATCAGCCCAGGACTACACGGGAGGAGCTGGTCAATGACCTGAAAAGAGCTGGGACCACCGTTTCCAAGGTTACTGTTGGTAATACACTAAGACGTCATGGTTTGAAATCATGCATGGCACGGAAGGTTCCCCTGCTTAAACCAGCACATGTCAAGGCCCGTCTTAAGTTTGCCAATGACCATTTGGATGATCCAGAGGAGTGATGGGAGAAAGTCATGTGGTCAGATGAGACCAAAATATAACTTTTTGGTCATAATTCCACTAACCGTGTTTGGAGGAAGAAGAATGATGAGTACCATCCCAAGAACACCATCCCTACTGTGAAGCATGGGGATGGTAGCATCATGCTTTGGGGGTGTTTTTCTGCACATGGGACCGGGCGACTGCACTGTATTAAGGAGAGGATGACCGGGGCCATGTATTGCGAGATTTTGGGCAACAACCTCCTTCCCTCAGTTAGAGCTTTGAAGATGGGTCGAGGCTGGGTCTTCCAACATGACAATGACCCGAAGCACACAGCCAGGATAACCAAGGAGTGGCTCTGTAAGAAGCATATCAAGGTTCTGGCATGGCCTAGCCAGTCTCCAGACCTAAACCCAATAGAGAATCTTTGGCGGGAGCTCAAACTCCGTGTTTCTCAGCGACAGCCCAGAAACCTGACTGATCTAGAGAAGATCTGTGTGGAGGAGTGGGCCAAAATCCCTCCTCCAGTGTGTGCAAACCTGGTGAAAAACTACAAGAAACGTTTGACCTCTGTAATTGCAAACAAAGGCTACTGTACCAAATATTAACATTGATTTTCTCAGGTGTTCAAATACTTCTTTGCAGCTGTATCATACAAATAAATAGTTAAAAAAATCATACATTGTGATTTCTGGAATTTTTTTTTTGATCATGTCTCTCACAGTGGACATGCACCTACGATGACAATTTCAGACCCCTCCATGATTTTCAAGTGGGAGAACTTGCAAAATAGCAGGGTGTTCAAATACTTATTTTCTGCACTGTATATACATATACATAATGTTTGGGGGTTCTAAGTAATTTTTCTAGCAAAAAATACAGATTTTAACTTGTAAACACCAAATGTCAGAAATAGGCTTAGTCATGAAAGGGTTAAGTTGGCTACACACTACTAGATTTTTTTTAAGTACATACATTTGATTTTTTTGATTGTTAGGTGTCAAATTTGCATAAATTTTCTAGCACATTGATGAAAAAGTTCAAAGGAGAAGGAGAAGGTTTTTCTTGGCTAAACAAATTTCTAACAGTGAATGTGGTTTTTGTTCTGGAAACATACATCCGGTCATTGAATGTACAAATGCTCATAGGAGTATTCTTACAAACATTTGTTTGAAAATTTGCTAGTGTACACCTAGCTTTAGAGTCTCATTCTCTGTAATTTACAGCATACTAAAAGACCAGCCAGAGGTATTCACTTATAATGGAGTCATTTATCGTTTATGGTTTGAAAAAAAGAGGAACAATGTAGCATTAGTAATTTATTCATCAAAAATGTATATTTCTTTTCTACTTTAAAGTGATTGTAAACAATCACCTTGAAAACAACCAATTCAGTTTAAAATCGAAATGAAAGGCAACATAGTTTTGTATAGATCTAAAAAAAATTATAAATACCTTTTTTTTTTGCCCCCTTTTTCATAAGTGATCACATTCCCTCTGTTCTCCACTGCATAAGAGCTGGGGGAGAAAAGCAACAGCACACTGAGCTTCCCAGTGAATGACTGATCAGTGGAGAACAGTACACAGAGTTTCCAGCATAGCCAGAGAGCTGGCCGTGCTGCGTTATCTTGCTTAGTGTTGTCAGTTTTTAATGGGAAAGTTAGCGGAGTAGCAGGAACACCAGGGATTTCACATAAAGGAAACAATACAAAGAGAACAGGATACTTTCTCATACAATTACATGGTACAGCAGGCGCATAGCAGGAATATGAAGTGTTGGGGTAACAAACACTTTAAGTTGGACTTTGGAGGACAGTTCACCATGCAGGCTTGATTTGATCACCTTAAGGCTGAGTCCACATAAGAGCATGCAGTGGCTCACAGCAGGAGTCCGGAGTGTCCTCGTTTACCGTTTCGGGTCTGATTTCAGCCCGAATTTTTGGCTAAATTTGGACCTGAAACAGACCAAAATATGCACAGCATTCCCGGGAAATCACACCAGAGCCACTGCGGAGATATATGAACGGCTACACAGTCGGTCACAATCTCCTGCTATTGCGTATTTTTCCGCATCCAATTCACACTAGTGTGAATCCAGCCTAAAGCTGAGACTACTTGTAGAATTTCATTTGAAATTTTTTGTTTGAAGAACATTTCTTCCGATTTTCAAAATAATAGTGGGGTCAAATCAGCATTCATTTTAAACTGCAATGATGAGAAAATTTAAAGCAGTAGGATGATAGGCAGTGTATGTGATTTTCATTCAGCAAAGTCCATTCATTCCAATATTGAATGTTTGAAGCAAATTCTGAAGTACTTTCGTCAAGTCAAAAATGTACTGAGAATGTCCATATGTTCTGACGAGTAGACTTGCCCAATGCATAGACAAGACAATTTGCCTTGTGACCTATTGTTTAACCACGTCAATACTGCTGTACCTATGTATACAGCCTCAAATTGAAGTGGTTATACCGGGTTAAGGCTATTACCATGATACTGGTATAATTTTTTTCAAGCAGGAACTTCCTTGCAAGGTATACAGCCCCTGGATTACTTTTATAGGTGCGGAATAAACCCCAGATCTCTCCATAAAGAGAACTTGTCCTGATAAAAAAAAAATACTGGTACAGTGTACAGCGGACTAGAAATCCGCGACTTCATTCAACAAAAGGATCTAGACTGTCTTTTTATTACAGAGAGCTGGCTCACAGCCGACTGTAACACCATTCTAGGAGAATTGGTGCCAGAAAACTACCGTATTATAACGGAAAACAGAATAGGGCAAAGAGGAGGCGGCCTGGCGGTGATCCACAAGACTCATCTTACGATCACCAAACCAGTCCGCCAAAACCCTCTTCCATTCATGGAAACCCTTACTCTGCAACTGCAAGCAAGTTCAAAGGAGACCGTCCACATTCTGCTCTGCTATAGGCCACCCGGCCCAAAATCGCAGCTGCTCTCATCATGGACGGATTTCTTCTCCACTTATACCCTCAACAGTAAACAACTTTTGCTGTTAGGGGATTTCAATCTCTGGGCCAATTCCTCACAAGACCCCATTGCCGACGCCTGTATTGACCACCTGGAAGGATTAGGATTGCAGCAACTAGTATGTGGGCCTACACATGCTTCAGGTCACACACTCGATCTTATTTTCAGACAAGCTCTGGAAATAAAAATTAGGGAAAATGAAAAATTGCCATGGACAGACCACCAGGCAATTATATTCAGTATTTCCACCATCCCCCCCGCAACAAAAACATCGAATCCAGTGACAACACACTGGACTAGATGTCAGAAGAAGCTCCACTCGGAACTCTTCAAAACGACTTTAAGGAAAAAAATAGAAACAACTCAGCCGCAGCAAACGGCCGTTGAAACATTGAAAGCCATAAACTCGGCCATGCTACAGTCAGCCGACTTGGTAGCGCCGAAACGAATAACCCGCATTCGGAAAAACAACCGCAGCTGGTTTAACAACCAGCTGTCGTTACTGAAGCAAGAACGCAGAAGGGCAGAATCTGCCTGGAAAAGATGTTCTTCTGAGCTAAACCTATCCATCTACAAGGCGACTACAAGAAAATACCACAAAGGAATTTTCCAAGCCAAGAAGAATTATTTTTCGGAGGCTATCAACGGTGCCCAAAACCGCCCCCGCGAACTCTTCAAGATGGTCACCCAGACCATGAAACCAGGATGCATTGAAGCCCCCAGTTCGGACACACAAGAATTTTGCAATGAGCTATCGGATTATTTCGTTAATAAAATCGAGGCAATCCGTGAAAGCATTCAGCAAAACTTTTCTCCCCTCAGCCCCCCCTGTAGCCTCTCACACAGCACCCATAGTAATTCTCCGATATCAGGTAAGTTCACCCTGGAACCCATCTCCATCGAGTCCACTAAGAATGTCATTTGTACTCTGCGCAATGGCGCAGCACCAAATGACATTATCCCCACAAAACTGCTGAAGGAATGCGCCGACATCCTGGCTCCTCCCATCACGCAGCTTATCAACCAGTCTTTCTTGGAAGGCATAGTGCCCTCACAGTTGAAAGAGGGTGTAATCCAACCCATCCTGAAGAAACCCTCCCTGGACCCCAAGGACCCACTCCACCGCCGTCCCATAACAAGCCTCAACGTATTCTCTAAGATAATGGAAAAAGTAGTGGTACAACAGCTGCAACTGCATCTAGAGACCTACAAGCTACTTGACCCATTGCAATCAGGCTTCCGTCCCGGACATGGGACGGAAACAGCATTACTGAAAGTATGGGACGATGTTCTCAAGGCCGCAGACGAAGGAGAATCTTGTCTCCTGGTTCTGTTGGACCTAAGTGCAGCTTTTGACACTGTAGACCACAATCTGTTACTGACTCGGCTTTCTGAAGTAGCCAGGGTCGCAGAAGGCGATTTATCTTGGTTCTCCTCTTTTTTGGAAAACCGATCGCAAACAGTGAATCTAGGACCTTTTACGTCTGAAAAACGCACAGTAACATGCGGAGTCCCTCAAGGATCGCCTCTGTCACCAGTGCTATTCAACATCTACCTTCGTCCTCTTTTTGAGATTATTAGCAGCCAAAATCTGCTTTATCACTCATATGCAGATGATACGCAACTGTATTTCCGCATCTGCAACAGACAGGATCACCACCTCAATCTAGAGACATACCTCTCTTTGATAGAGGACTGGATGACAAAGAGTTACCTTAAACTCAATGGAGCGAAAACAGAACTTCTTCTGTTTCACGCCAAGCGAAGGAATCAACCCTCAACAGCGTGGACCCCCCCGCCTATTTTGGGCAAGCTCATCACCCCTAGCGCCAAAGTCAAAAGCCTAGGGGTCATTTTTGACTCCTTTATGACAATGGACGCACAAATAGGGTCAGTGGTCAGCGGATCTCACCATCTACTGCGCCTACTACGCAGACTCACTCCGTTCATCCCTAAAGAAGATTTAGCGGTCGTGGTGGGAGCTATTGTAAACTCCAGGTTGGATTATGCAAATGCCCTTTACCTCGGTCTCCCCAAATACCAAATCGCTCGTCTGCAAGTCGTTCAGAATACGGCCGCCAGACTTGTGACTGGGAAAAAACCCTGGGAATCTATCTCACCTTCACTGAGAGCCCTTCATTGGCTGCCAGTTAAAGACAGAATCGCTTTTAAAGCTCTCTGTCTTACGCATAGATGTGTCCATGAGAATGCCCCCCTTTACTTATGCGAATTAATAAAAGCGCATAATCCAAATCGCGTTTTGCGATCCACGAATCAGAACCTGCTCCAGGTTCCGAAAGCCAACTTCAAGTCCAAAGGAGAAAGAAGATTTGCGATCCAGGGTCCCAGACTATGGAACGCTTTACCAACCAGCATTCGGTTGGAGGAGAACCACCTAGCATTTAGGAAAAAGGTCAAGACTTTTCTCTTTTGATATCAAAGGAGACAGGAACAACAAGCGCCCAGAGGCGATTCAGTTCGCATGTGCCGCGCTATATAAGTTCTCATTCATTCATTCATTCACAATTAAAATAATGTAATAATAAAATCATTAAAACCAAAAAAAAATAAAGCACCCCTGTCTGCTTGTGCTCTTGCACAAAGGCCATTACACGCTTCGGTCCCGCATGTATATTTGAACAGTGATCGCACCACATGTGAGTTATCACCACAAACATCAGGCTGAGAGCAATGATTATAGGGCCTCTGCTTAAAAACAATATAATGTTTTGGATGGTCTGAGTAATTTTCTAGCAGATTTTTACATGTATGACAGAATCGGCAGAATTGGCTTGGGAAGTTAGTGGTTACGTTTTCACTAATTTGCTGCATTGGTGTAAGCTTAAATAAAGAAGGGCACACTACACTTTATGCAGTGAAGCTCTACACTGTATCACAATGCACTGTGAAAAGTCATTTGTGACATCTCAATTTAAAGTAAGAAAACAAAATGTAAACAGTCAGTCACATTCCCTCGATGTCTTCTCCCAAGTCCCACCCTCTATGTCGCTTCAGCCAATCAAGTTACTGGTAACCAGACCCGGTGAACCTGATTGGCTTAGATGAGTGTCTGTGTTAACCAGGGAATGCACACTCCCTGCGTCCCCTGGTTAACTATTTGGAAGCCGATTAGAGCCAACTGATAGGCACTTCCAAGCACCAACAAACTGCTGTTATTCAGATGTCCGGAACTCACCTGCGGGCCGGCCATCTAAATAGTGGGCAGCAGCTGTGATGATACATAGAGATTCATGCATGCATCTCTATGTATTGTACAACTGTCGTCGCAGGGGAGAGAGGGGGCGGCGCTAATGCGCCCTCTATGGATGCACCGCCGCTGCATTATAGTAAGATCTCTGGTATCCCACAACATTTAGGTTTAAATGTTTAAACCACATCATGGTTTTAGAATGAGTTTTGCAGGCAGGCAAAATCAAAAATCTAAATCAAAAATGCAATAAAGAACTACAACAAAATACACACTGGAAATAAACATGAATGTGAGCTGTATTGGATCTGTTATTTCCAGCCACTTGTGTTATTGGCACACTTCAGAGCCAGGAAGGTGACATCTTATTTTATAGTTTTTCTATACATTTTGCTTTGTCACTGCTCAGGACAGTGTCCTAACCATGATCCATGGCCCAGTGAGCAGATACGAGAGGCAGCAAAACAAAGGTGCCATAGAAGTGATAGGGGGAAAGGCCAGACCCTATGGTTGTTGGTTGCAGATTACAACAACACATTATTCAAATATTTGGGTCTTTTTAGAGATGAACAAGCCTGATGTGCCGACACCGTACTGCAGTGCATGGAATATATATATATTTTTTTGGCACAGGTCTGCTTTAAAATAATAGAGGAACAGAGTAATGATTGATACATACAGTATTTTGACTTGCTATTCTGTAATCCCATATGCATTTGTTAATATCTGATCTTTCTTTAGCCTAGTGTGACATCTTCTGTTGATGAATAAATTGCAAGTTATTTAAATCAATGTCTAATATCCAGTTCTTTCAGTGGCTTTCATAAATCTAGTCGTGAAAAGTATTGGCAACCTCGCTGCTTATTTTGTCTGTGTACCAATCACTTAGTTCATTAATAAAAAAATAGTAGTGAGTGGTGCACATAGTAGCTGATGAATGTTGGGTGTTTTCTTTCTTTATTTTTAGTGAGGGGTGATTTTTTACTTGTTACTAACACCTATAATGCATTTTTGTTGTTGTTACAGATTTCATCACATCTGCTCTTTCTCTATCCCAGGAGAGATGTACCACGAAGCATCCCTTGCTATAGTGTAGCTTAAGCGTAAAGACCTCAGCTTGAATATCCCATGTAGTGTTTAATCCTTGCTGGGGGTGTATGCGAGACTTAGCCTAGGGGGAGGGAGGGAGGGATTGAATGAAGAACAGGAATAATTTACTTTCAAAAAAGTCAAGGATTTTGCAGGTTAAAAAAATACCCATCTGTGAAACTAGACAGATTAAATTTTAATGATCTGGACATCCCACATTATCATCTTTGTGAAATGACCTTTAACATTGCTTTGTGGCCTCTCATAGTCTTATCATGCGTGGCATGTCATCGATAGCTACACCACTTCCAAGTATCTTAAAGTGTATCTTTACTTGAGAACAAAAATTTAATGCTTTGCAACTTACCAGTCTGTAGATGTGGTGGCTGTGCTACGTTCTATCATTCTTTATTTTTTGTAAGCCAAGTAAATTTTCTACAGAAAAATACCTTTCTAATCTGCTAGAAGTACAATGTCCTTGTAACTTTTTTTATTGTTTTATTTATTTTTTATTGAGTTTTTTTTTATAAACTCATACAAAGGCTGAGTGCCTAGGCAGGGGCAGAGCACACAGCAAAAACACTACTAACAAAACCATATACAGGTAGTCTTCAAGTAGATGATAAAAGAAAGGAACGGTAGCTGCGCTTAGGAAATACTAAATAAAGGGTACTAGGATTAATGAGCGCACTAGGATAAAGTGGGCACGTGTGACTGCAGCCCCCCCTAAATATAACTCCCCACAGGGGTATATATAAAGAAAAAAGAGAGGTGGTGGGGGTGGTGGCGCTGTCACTATTATGTTGTTTAATAAGCCGGTACCTAATATAATAGGGTGAATAGTGGGCTTTACTGGGACAACATTCCCCTATGCAAATATAAAGGTAAAAAATGAGAGGAAACACAAAAAGAAAGAAAGAATTATATGGATGGATGTGTAAGATCACTATTCGTGATACCTCTATAAGCCACCGGAGGTGTAATTGTATAAGTAAAAAATATATAGATAAAGTCTTCCTGGTCGTATAAGATAATAAGCACTAAGAACAAATTAAGTGGCCCAGTATATAATATAAGTGGTCCAGTATGTAATATATGGCATAAATTCAAATATGCATAATGTTAAAAAAGAAGTCCAAAATCATAAAATTAGATGACAATGTCCAAAAATATATATAGCAGGTGAAGAAAGGTGGTCAAGGTGCACCTAATGGGATAGGTGGTATACAAAATCACAAGTGACTTTCGCAGTGGGTCCGGTGTTCCCCCTTATGGGTCCCCACTCACCAAAGGCAATCACCCCTGCAGGGGTAAAATGCATGTAGATCGTCGTACTGCTCCAAACTGCCGTGGCTCCCTTCCTTAGTTTGCACCGATTTCCTTTGGGTCACCTGGGCTCCTGCGATATATCCTTAGTATGTATCGTTGTTATAATAAATTTCAGTTGGTATTATAATTTCCTCAAAGGCAAGAAAAAAGAGGCTTCCATAGCGTAATATGTTTTTTTTTAAAAAGGGGGATAATTTTAATAGCACTGTCAGACTATCACATAGTACAAGTGCACAAAATATACAAAAAATATACAAAAATATATAAAAATGTATAAAATTAAAAGTAATAAAATAAAGATAGAAATGGTGCCAGACTATATCGGGACAATAGAATCCATTACTAGGTGGACTGATCCCTTACTGGGATCTATATTTAATATAACATATATTACCCTCAATTCTCTCTATTAAATACAAGCATCTCTCTTGTAGCAATAACACTCAAGCATTAATACTCAGCCTATTCCGCTGGAGCATATGAAATTGGCTATAGAGATACCCCTGATAGACATATAATTTCAAATCTCTTGTTGTTTCTGCAAGCCAGTTGGCACTAGTTACAGATATCAACATATCTCGATATACCACCGTAACTTATATGGGTACTTATTCTATCTTTCATTATAAAATCTCTCTTTAATTACTCTAGCGATTATCTGCATTTCCTGTAACCTTTGGGGCCGTCAGCATGGCAACCAATAAACATATCCGGTTTATTATAATTTGGTATGCGAGTGGGCTTCCCCCTATTGGGCATTAGTATTTCTGCACACGCCCCTTTGAGTCGGCTTCTTCACGCTCTGTTCTATTGGGCAAATAAAGATGTGCACACGCCCTCAAATTTAACCCACCTGATAGGGTAACCGGACCTGTCATTGTATCTGATTGGAGGACGCCAGAAGCGTCGGGACACTGCCATGGTTACGTCCCCTATATAGACAAACAAGAGCGGTATGCGTGTACCCGCTTCAGAAGAAGTAAACATACGAAACGTACGTCAAGCGGCCACACGCACACCCACACACACTTCCGGTCCTAACCAGCTGTTAGTCTTTGGAGCGCACGCCGCTTCCACGCTGATGGTACTTCCAATTGGACCTTGCATGTGTGCTGTGCATTCTCAGAACCTATAACCCTTTTGGGTACAGGCAGCTATCAACTTGATTTTTGGTATTGTGATTGTCAGCTGCGGTTTATATCCGACTAAGTCTGGCACCATTTCTATCTTTATTTTATTACTTTTAATTTTATACATTTTTATATATTTTTGTATATTTTTTGTATATTTTGTGCACTTGTACTATGTGATAGTCTGACAGTGCTATTAAAATTATCCCCCTTTTTTTTAAAAAACATATTACGCTATGGAAGCCTCTTTTTTCTTGCCTTTGAGGAAATTATAATACCAACTGAAATTTATTATAACAACGATACATACTAAGGATATATCGCAGGAGCCCAGGTGACCCAAAGGAAATCGGTGCAAACTAAGGAAGGGAGCCACGGCAGTTTGGAGCAGTACGACGATCTACATGCATTTTACCCCTGCAGGGGTGATTGCCTTTGGTGAGTGGGGACCCATAAGGGGGAACACCGGACCCACTGCGAAAGTCACTTGTGATTTTGTATACCACCTATCCCATTAGGTGCACCTTGACCACCTTTCTTCACCTGCTATATATATTTTTGGACATTGTCATCTAATTTTATGATTTTGGACTTCTTTTTTAACATTATGCATATTTGAATTTATGCCATATATTACATACTGGGCCACTTATATTATATACTGGGCCACTTAATTTGTTCTTAGTGCTTATTATCTTATACGACCAGGAAGACTTTATCTATATATTTTTTACTTATACAATTACACCTCCGGTGGCTTATAGAGGTATCACGAATAGTGATCTTACACATCCATCCATATAATTCTTTCTTTCTTTTTGTGTTTCCTCTCATTTTTTACCTTTATATTTGCATAGGGGAATGTTGTCCCAGTAAAGCCCACTATTCACCCTATTATATTAGGTACCGGCTTATTAAACAACATAATAGTGACAGCGCCACCACCCCCACCACCTCTCTTTTTTCAAGTAGATGATGTCCATTTCTTCTGGCCATTGAGGTCACTGGGAGGTAAAATATTAGAGAATGAAAGAAAGGATCTGATTGGTTGCCTTGAGCCACTGGAGTAGGTTTTCCAATGTTTTAATAAACAAGGTTTGCTGTGCTTTTTTGCCAGTTTTGACATTTATTGACATCGGAAAAGTGTCATAGCAGCGCCATTTAGCGATTGATCTGCTGGAAGTTGTTTGAATCAGCCCATTAATAACTAGAGGAGCTATACATCCTGAGTGCTTTTCAGGAGTGCAGCTGTGATATTTCCCGGAAATTTTTACTCACGTAGTTTATAGTTTACCGCCGGCTGCTGTTAGGATGTGCACAAACAAGCCCATACTTTACAAAGGGTTAAACTGAAATACTACGCCTTATTATAAAAACCGTTCCTTTGTAGTACAGGTTTTCTTGCTGAGCAGAAATAACCCTTCTCGTATATCGTAGACAAGCTTTGTTCTAAAGGTATTGCTTAAAGGGAAATACATTAGAAACATACTGAATCCATATTCAATACAGATCATGATTAACAAAGGATTTGAATCTTGGGCTACATCCAGAGATTAATTTACATATTAAAATGAAGCAGGAATTGGCAAAGTTATTAAATATTAACTGGGTCTGTGGCGTGTGGGAGGGAAATCTCTGGGCTGGGTGAGATTTATATTGAAGCGGTATAGGGTCTGGTTTGACTGGGGCATCTACTAAGGTCAAGCTGAAACCTAAAATTTCAAGTCAGTGACCGTGCAGAAGCATGTTACTTTACTTACTTTGTAGCAGCACTCCTTTTTATTAATATTTTTTTTTTTCCCCGAACAGCCACAGCCTTTTTGGCATTCTTTTAAAGCCCTATGTAAATTCTCATACAAATAACTCCTTAATATCAAAAGATCACAGCAATTCATTGCATAATCCCATTTGATTTCTTATATGTAAGCTAAGCATCAATGCTTACAGTAATGATAAAAACTAGTTAAACAAAAATCTTGCGATTATTTTCTCGTTTTGCTCTAAAATACCACAAAGAATTAAAATATTTGCTTGACAACCAGATTCAGTTCAAATCATGTTTGTAAATTGCTTGGTAAATGTCACCAGTGACCAAAATTTGCCATGCTGAATGAATCTTACTGAAACTGAGCTGTGACATTCTGTAATTTCTTCTGTTCTTTGGTATTATCATAAACCCGGGCAGAACACTGGCTAAGTGGTTAGCACTTCTGCCTAGCAGCACTATGGTCATTGGTTCGAATCCCAACCACAGCACTACCTGCCTGGAGTTTGCATGATTTACCTGTGCATGTGGGGTTTCTCTGGGTACTCCGCTTTTCTCCCACACTCCAAGGACATGCTAGTAGGTTAATTGGCTCCTGTCTTAATTGGCCCTAATATATGTATGCTCCTTGAGGGCAGAGACTGCATTTGGATGAGATGCCGTAAGAACCTGTAATAAATACATTTAAATAAATCTACCAGGACATACATAAAATAGCTGCCACCACTGACTTATACTTAACCACTTCTTTACAGGGCTTTTATACCCACCTCCATACTGGGCCTTTTCTGGCACTTCTCTCCTACATGTACAAATCATCATTCTTTTGCTAGAAAATTACTTGGAACCCCCAAACATTATATATGTTTTTTTTTTTAGCAGACACCCTAGGGAATAAAATGGCGGTCATTGTTTTTTATCTTACACAGTATTTGCGCAATCCTTTTTGAAAAAAAAAAATGGTTTCATGAATTAAAAAATAACAAAACCGTAAAGTCAGCCCAATTATTTTGTAAAATATGAAAGATGATGTTACACCGAGTAAATAGATACCCAACATGTCATGCTTTAAAATTGTGCACACTCATGGAATGGCGCCAAACTTTGTTACTTTAAAATCTCCATAGGATGTCCTCTCCGCCGCCTATAAGAATGATCAAGCAGTGGAACCGCCGCTATGATCGTTCTTATGGTGCGCAGGATCCCTGCCGGAACAAAATTATATCTGAATGATGCCTCTAGCTGCAGGCATCATTCAGATATCACCACACAAAGTCAAGGATGTCATATGACATCCACCCAGGATAAGAGATCCCCTTTTTGGACGTCATACGATGGTGTGCGGTACTGAAGTGGTTAAAATGTGAGGGCAGAACTTCTGCTTTCCTCTGAGCTCTGTCTGTTAAAGGCCCAGCATCCTGAATCCATCTGCAAGCTGTACTGGCAGAGAGACACAGTCTCCCATCATTCATTTGCCTTTTCTTTTCCTTTCACACGTTATGCCGCATACACACGATCATTTTTCAGCATGAAAAAATAAGTTTTTCAAAAATGTAATTAAAAATTATCGTATGTGGGCCTCGCATCATTTTTCGAGCACTCGTTCTGGTACCATTCGTAATGGAGTAAGCACATTTATCAAGCTGAAAAGCGCGAATCGTCTTTTACTAACAGGAAATCAGCTAAAGCAGCCCCAAGGGTGCCGTCATCCTCATGGAACTTCCCCTTTATAGTGCCGTCGTACGTGTTGTACGTCACCGCGCTTTGCTAGAGCATTTTTTTTAAATGATCGTGTGTGAGCAATGTCGTTTTAATGAAGAAGTTGGAAAACATTTTTTTTTTTTTCTACATGCTGAAAAATGATCGTGTGTACGCGGCATTATACTAATTCACACTATCTCTTTGGTGCCCCTTACTGGCCTATTCTAAATCGGCAACACAATTTCATCCCCAGCATAGAATAATAGCACATTAATGTTTAACCACTTGCCGACCAAGCCTTTTCTGGCACTTTTTGTTTACAAGTTTAAATTGGTATTTTTTGGACAGAAAATTACCCCAAAACATAATATATCATTTTTTAGCAGAGATTCTAAATAATAAAATGGCAATTGTTGTAATTTTTTTATGTCACATAGTATTTATGCAGCAGTTTTTCGAGCGCAATTTCTTTGTTTTTAAATACACTTTAATGAATTTTAATGCAAAAAAACACGAGTACAAGATACCTAACATGTCACACTTTAAAATTGTGCACACTCGTGGAATGGCGACAAAGTACGATACCTAAAAATCTCCATAGGTGACACTTTTAAAATTTTTACAGGTTATTTGTTTAGAGTTAGAGGAGATCTAGCGCTACAATTATTTCTCTTGCTCGACCGTTCACAGCAATACCTCACGTGTTGTGCAAATACCGTTTACACTACTTAGGTATTCACTTCTGCGTGCGAGCACGTAGAGATAGGTGCTTTAATATAAAAGATTCTCTTTTTTTATTTTTTGTTTTACAACAAGATTATTGAGGCAATTAACCACTTCTGGACCACCTGCCGTCATTATATAACGGTAATTTGACGTTAAATACCCTGGTATTTTCTTAAACGGCGGGCGGTCCACTTTGGGATAAAAGTGGTCTCCACAGTGGATTTGCCGCTAAATCCCCCCTGCCGCATTCCAGTCGTCTCCACTGCTTATCGGAGCCATCGGTAGCGGTGGAGATGATCCGAACCTTTCACCTCTGAGGCACCATGTCGAGTGGGATAATAAAATTGCGCTTGCAAAGCCAGAGAAACATGGGCTTTGGAAGGATGTCCCCTCCCACTGCTTCTGAAAGCAATTTGGCGGCTAATTAACTGCTCGGACTGCTTTCATGAGAATGCCAGTCACTGGCTGAAAAAAAAAAATACTGATGGCTTCAGCCATAATCCTGGTAAACTACTTGTAAGCCACAACGTGTGTGTGTATATATAATATGCAACGCCGGGTATTCAGCTAGTATATATATATACTGTGACAGGAAATCAGGTAAATCTGTGTGTGTTGTCCCAGACGGGAGATGCTTTTCTGCCTTGTTTAGACAATACACCAATTACTATTGGGCGTCGGCTGCAGAGATGGCTAGAGAGGTTTGGGGCATTAAAAGGTTTCAGCTGTTCAGAATTAAGCAATTAAAAGTCCTATAAAGACAGCCTAAGGATAACGACTGATTGCTGGATCCTGAGGCTTTGGGAGTGAAGGAGCTGTCGCAAGCACTTCTGAAGAGGTGAGGTGCTGATGGATATTTCTGAGAAATATCAAAGGGACTTTTTTTGTTGTTTACTGCTGTAGGAGCAGCAGTGTCTGTGCAGCAGTAGGCTGTGCCAGACTCAATAGGTAGGTTCCTGTGTTGGGAAGGTAGACGCCCAAAGTGGCAAGGGTTTATTTTATGTTTTGTTTTGTTTATGCTGTTTTGATGCTTGCACGTGTATCCCGCAAGATGGAAAAATAAACCATATCATTTGTTTTCAGTCATCCTCAAGTACCTTTTTGTACAGTTCAGCGTGTAGTGAACCCATCCAGGGGGTCACACACACCCGCTACCGAGTTAATCCCTCACAATACACACACACACTGTCTTGCAAAACTACTTGTAAGCCACAACATGTGTATATGTGTGTGTGTGTTTATATATATATATATATATATATATATATATATATATATATATATATATATATATATACATATATATATATATACACACAGTGCCTTGCAAAAGTATTCACCCCCCCCCCCCCTCTGCATTTTTCGTGTTCTGTTGCCTCACAACCTGGAATTTAACATGGATTGTTTCAGGGTTTGCTTCCTTTAATTTACAGAACATGCCCACAACTTTAAAGATGTTTTATTTATTTTTTATTGTGAAGCAAGCAACACATAGGACAAAATAACATAAAAAGTCAATGTGCATAACTATTCACCCCCCTAAAGTCAATACTTTGTAGAGCCACCTTTTGCGGTTATCACAGCTCTATGAGCTTGCCACATCTTACCACTGGGATTTTTGCCCATTCCTCCTTGCAAAACTGCTCCAGCTTCTTCAAGTTGGCATGGCTCCTTGAAGAGCCATGGCTCTTCTACATCCCCTCTTTTATTACATGTGTCTTTATAATATGTATGCAGGTTTTTGAAGGTACATAGCTACCCTAAAGTAAGAACAATATAAGGCTCAATGAAATATAAATAAAGTGCTGAATCCATAAAGTGCTTGTCACCACGGTAGATAAATCAGCCTCTTACCAAACAATATGAAAATTGCAATAAAATGGTCAAGAGCGCTTGTTACAATCAAAATTTACTCATGCCGCTTGTCTTCCCATTACTCAAACAATTGCAGAATGTAAAGCAACAGAGACAAACTTCATAGCGTAATAAGCTAAAACAATGCCTCTAATAATAGGACCGCGTTTAAAAGATCTTTGCTTAAAGCGGAGGTTCACCCAAAAATCAACTTTCTGACATTAGTTCCAGCATACTGCCAACATCTGCAGTATGCTGTTTTTTTTTGTACTTAACCACTTGTCATCTGCCCACCGTCAAATGACGGCGGGCAGACGACTCCATTGTTCTGACATCACGTCATATGACGTGATGTCCCTTTAAAGCCGCGGGCGCGCGCGCGTCGCCGGCGGTGCGCGCGCGCACCCGCCGCTCTGCGGGGATCCCGTGCGAGTGCCCGGCGGCAACGATCGCCGCCGGGCACACGCGATTGCTCAGTAACTGAGCTGGGACGTGCAGCTCTGTGTGTAAACACAGAGCTGCACGTCCCTGTCAGGGAGAGAGGAGATCGATTGTGTCCCTTGTACATAGGGACACAATCGGTCACCTCCCCCAGTCACCCCCCCTCCCCCTACAGTTAGAACACTCATAGGACTCACATTTAACCCCTTCCCCGCCCCCTAGTGGTTAACCCCTTCACTGCCAGTCACATTTATACAGTAATCAATGCATATTTATAGCATTTTTCACTGTATAAATGTAAATGGTCCCAAAAATGTCAGAAAAGTGTCCGAAATGTCCGCCATAACGTCGCAGTCCCAATAAAAAAATCGCAGATCGCCGCCATTAATAGTAAAAAAAAATGCCATAAACTATCCCCTATTTTGTAAACGCTATAAATTTTGCGCAAACCAATCGATAAACGCTTATTGCATTTTTTTTTTACCAAAAATATGTAGAAGAATACGTATCGGCCTAAACTGAGGGAAAAAATATTTTTTTTATATATTTTTTGGGTTTATTATTATAGCAAAAAGGAAAAAATATTGCATTTTTTTAAAAATTGACGCTCTATTCTTGTTTATAGCGCAAAAAATAAAAACCGCAGAGGTGATCAAATACCACCAAAAGAAAGCTCTATTTGTGGGAAAAAAAGGACGCCAATTTTGTTTGGGAGCCACGTCGCACGACCGCGCAATTGTCAGTTAAAGCGACGCAGTGCCGGAAGCTTATATTTTGTCTGGGCAGGAAGGGGGTGTAGGTGCACAGTAGGTAAGTGGTTAAGGTTTTATGAGTTTTAGTTATCCGGCTCCGAGCGGTGAATCCTGCGGTGAATGGGCGTTCCTAAGCCAAGAGGAGTTGATTGACGGGCTGCTAAGGCATGTCACGCCTTCCGAAAATACCCGAGTGTGACTTTGGGTATTTTCGCCTTAGCAGCCCGTCAATCAACTCCTCTTGGCTTAGGAACGCCCATTCCCCGCAGGATTCCCCGCTCGGAGCCGGATAACAACGGCTCATAAAACTATAAGTATAACAAAAAAAACAGGATACTGCAGATGTTAGCAGTATGCTGGATCTAATGTCAGAAAGTTGATTTTTGGGTGAACCTCCGCTTTAAACATCCCCAAGCAGGGGGTCTCTAAACACCGATATCTCTCTAGACAGATAGCGTGATATTGTCACATGTAAGCCACACCTGACATGTGAAGCCATTACGCACACTTTCATTTCGGCATGGGGTTATATACTTCTCATCATGGTGGAGATTTTAAACAATTAACTTTTCTTCATTATTTTTGCACTTTATGAATTGGGACTTTTTTTTATTAATTGTGCTTTTTTATATATAATAAGTTTGCAGATTTCCTATTGTTACATATTGATTTAGCGCAACAGATGTGTTATACCTGCATCCTGTGTGTCTTCCTGACAGCAGTCTTTAACCACTTGCTTGCCCGCCCACCATCAAATGACGGAGGGAGGGTGCGGTGCTCATTCTGGGTGAACCTTATATGACGGTGCAACTAAATGGCCACTTCCACGCGCCATGTTGCTAGGACACGACGTGGACGGATCTCTGTAAAGAGCCGCTGATGTGTTTTTTTAACCATGTGATCGACTGTTTCCAATCACAGCCAGCCACATGTAAATACAGGAAGTGCTGGTAATCCCTCTCATCGCCTCACACTGAGGCAATGAGAACCGATCAGCTGCATTTCCCCACAGGGAAAAACAGGGCATGTACAAAAAAATAAAAACAGCAGTGATTATGTATTTTGTCGTATTTGTTTCTATAAATAAAGATTATACAAAAAACAGCAGTGATTAAATGCCATCAAAAGAAAGCGCTGTTTGTGTGAAGAAAATGATGAAAAATGTATTTGGGTACAGGGTTGCATGACTGCACAATTGTCATTCAAAGTGCGACAGCGCTTAAAGCTGAAAATTGGTCTGGGCAGGAAGAGGGTGAACGTGTCCAGTATTGAGGTGGTTAAAGTGGTTTGAAACCCTTACATATATGCAAAGAACTGACTAGCCTCATGTGATACACATAAATGAAGAATCAACCTACATTAGTTGTACATGTTTAACTGCAGCCCTCTCTCCTCTCCTTTCAGGAAGTAGGGCGTGGGGAGCTCAAGCTACTCTCTGCAGAGCTCAGTGAGAGCTGATTGGAGGAAAGGGACACACACCCGTCCACACAGCACAAACGATCAGAGCTGAGGCTGTTAATCCGCTCGAGGTCCCTCCCCTATCAACTTTTTTCTCTTTTCAAAAGTGACTCATGCTAATAGCCAAGGAACAAAGCAGCAGACAGAAATTACACTTAAGCCTTTTACACACGACCGGTTTTCCCATCAGGAAAACTGTCAGGAAAGCTTTTGGCCGGGAAAACCACCGGCTTTAGGGCTTCTAATTGAGACGAGTACACACTATAGAGGGATATTCTTTGTTAATATTTCATGTCTGGGGTTTACAACTACTTTAGCTACTTCAATACTGTGCACTCTTACCCCCTTCCTGCACCGGACAATTTTCAGCTTCCAGCGCTATCACGCTTTCAATGACAATTGTACAGTCATGCAACACTACCTATATGAAAATGTTATCATTGTTTTCATACAAATTGTGCATTTTTTTGGTGGTATTTATTTATCACTGGGTTTTTTATTTTTTGCTAAACAGAGGAAAGAATACCAACTTGTTTTACGTTTGTTTTAAAATTTTGCAGATAAGTCGTTTTTTTTCTTCACTGTGGTGTGCTGATGAGGCTGCACTAATGGAAATTGATAGGCTGCACTGATGGAAATTGATAGGCTGCACTGATGGGCACTGATAGGCTGCACTGATGGGCACTGATAGGCTGCACTGATGGGCACTGATAGGCTGCACTGATGGGCACTGATAGGCTGCACTGATGGGCACTGATAGGCTGCACGGATGGGCACAGATAGGCTGCACGGATGGGCACAGATAGGCTGCACGGATGGGCACAGATAGGCTGCACGGATGGGCACAGATAGGCTGCACGGATGGGCACAGATAGGCTGCACGGATGGGCACAGATAGGCTGCACGGATGGGCACAGATAGGCTGCACGGATGGGCACAGATAGGCTGCACGGATGGGCACAGATAGGCTGCACGGATGGGCCGCACAGATAGGCTGCACGGATGGGCCGCACGGATAGGCTGCACGGATGGGCCGCACGGATAGGCTGCACGGATGGGCCGCACGGATAGGCTGCACGGATGGGCCGCACGGATAGGCTGCACGGATGGGCCGCACGGATAGGCTGCACGGATGGGCCGCACGGATAGGCTGCACGGATGGGCCGCACGGATAGGCTGCACGGATGGGCCGCACGGATAGGCTGCACGGATGGGCCGCACGGATAGGCTGCACGGATGGGCCGCACGGATAGGCCGCACGGATGGGCCGCACGGATAGGCTGCACGGATGGGCCGCACGGATAGGCTGCACGGATGGGCCGCACGGATAGGCTGCACGGATGGGCCGCACGGATAGGCTGCACGGATGGGCCGCACGGATAGGCTGCACGGATGGGCCGCACGGATAGGCTGCACGGATGGGCCGCACGGATAGGCTGCACGGATGGGCCGCACGGATAGGCTGGGCTGATGGGCATTGATAGACTGCACTCATGGGCTGCAGTGATGAATCTGTACTGGTGGACACTGATGAAGCTACACTAATGGGCTGCACTGCTAAGGCTGCACTGATGAGCGGGTGACATCCATGGATGCCCTCCCAGAACAACAGAACCGAGCTGTAGGTGTCTTTCGGCTATTGCACACATTGAAGTGGTTAAGGGATAGTTCCCCCTCATTTATCACTGACCAAATATTTGATATGAGATTTCAGTAGATGTAGATGTACTCATGAAATAAATACATTAAAAGTATTCATCTGCACAGTCCAGTGCTCTCAGTTTCTTTATCTACTATTTAGGTATAGTCCGACAGAATCGTATCTTAGCTGAATTCCGGAGTATCTTGTTTTCTGAATACAGAAAAAAGATACGCCGGCTATTCTTAGTATTTACACAGCGTATCTCTAGATACGCCAATGTAAATACGTTCTGAATCTGGCCCTAAGAGATAAAACGGTGATGGGGAAGGGAGCTCCAGCACACAGCCTGTGATTTAATTAGATATAATCCTTGCACTAGAAGAGATTGGAATGGGGCAGCTGCAACAAAATCCTGCATACTGGATTAAAAAAAAAACACAATGTGAAAAAGGTGTGTTATCCCTTTAAATCTAATAACTAAATCAGTGCAACAATACATTTTAATGATAATAGATAAATACATAAATTCATGTGTATAAACCTACTACATGTGCTTGCAAAGTAACCATAGAATGAGAAAAAGTCCATCAGTAAATTCATATTATATCATAATATATCGGGTGCTTCAAAAGTGCTTGGTGCTCCAACAATAAGTAAAGTGTTCCAGTGCAAAAAGTGCTCTTCAGAAGAGTATAGTTGGTCTCTTACCAGACAGGAGAGATCTCAAGTTTCAGAGATCAAACAGCATAAGACAACTCTACTGGATAGCCGACACTATCACCATCAGGCATCCGATTTAATATAGTGACCCTGTCAGTAAGATATGGCTACATTATCTCCACTGCTGTAGTGTATGCCTGGTGATTTACTCCATGTCCATACAGTCAGTTGCACATTGATGATAAGAAAAAGAAAAAGCCACATAGTGTAATATAGCTAAAATAATCTTTGTTTATTAAAAAAAAACTCCTCCAATCCCAGATGATGCCAGTTTTGAGGAAACCGGTCGGGAAAAGCCAGAGTGTAATGCAATTACTCATGCATGAGCTTGCTGGATGTCCCGCTGCCGTGCTTTGCTATATCGTATTTGTATTGCTGGATACATGTAAGCACAATTAAATGTTTTAATAAACAGATAATCTTTTAGCTGTATTATGCTATATGTAGCTTCTTTTTCTTATATTCACTGTGCATGGCTACTGACTTTATGGACATGGAGTAGGACACCAGGCATACACTCCAGCAGTGGAGCTATATTTTACTGGCAGGGTCACTATATTAACCACTTCAGCACCGGACCATTTGGCTGGCTAAAGACGAGGCCACTTTTTGCGATTCGGCACGGAGTCCCTTTAACTAACAATTGCACGGTCGTGCAACTTGGCTCCCAAACAAAATTGACGTCCTTTTTTCCCACAAATAAAGCTTTCTTTTGGTGGTATTTGATCACCTCTGCATTTTTTTTTTGTTCTATAAACAAAAATCGAGTGACAATTTTGAAAAACAATATATATTTTTAACTTTTTGCTATAATAAATATTGCCAAAAAATGTGTAAAAAATATTTTTTTCTTAGTTTAGGCCGATACGTATTCTTCTACATATTTTTGGTAAAAAACCCACTAAGCGCTTATTGATTGGTTTGCGCAAAAGTTATAGCGTCTACAAAATAGGGGATAGTTTTATGCCATTTTTATTAATAATTTTTTTTTTTTTTTACTAGTAATGGCGGCGATCAGTGATTTTTATTGTGACTGCGACATTATGACGGACACTTTGGACACTTTTGGGGCCATTGTCATTTTCACAGCGATCAGTGCTATTAAAAATGCACTGATTACTGTAAAAATTACACTGGCAGCGAAGGGGTTAACCTGTAGGGTCCGCTAAAGGGGTTAAGTGTGACTTAAGGAGTGCTTCTAACTGTTAGGGCTTGCCGTGACATGTCACTGAGCACTGTTCCTGGTGACAGGGAACAGACGATCAGTGACATGTCAGGGGAAGGGTGGGTAGATGCTGTGTTTACACTGACATCTCCCCGTTCTTCAGCTCTGTGGCCCGATCACGGGACACCGGCGGACATCGAGTCCGTGGGCATGGTCACGGAGCTCCGGGTCGCGAGCGCGCCACCGGGGTTGCGTGTGCAACGACACAGCGGAAAATTAAAGGGGACGTATATATACACGCCCATTTGCACAGCCATGCCACAGGTACAACTTATTAGGAAGATTTGTTTCATCTCTGTATATGACCTGAGTCCAATCACTTCACTGGGTATATGTACTGTGAGGGTTTACAGCCATGTTAAAAAAGGGTTTTGGCTTTAGATACACTTTAACTTTTCTTTTTTCTGCGTGGCATAAATCCATCCTCCAGTAACCAGACCCACAATAGTGACATTAATAGTGCTAATTTCTGAATGTATTTAATGATCTATTTAGCCCTGAGACATACAGTAGCACAAGCCTTGTTTATTTTCGCGTTTCTTTATTAAATAGTCTTTTGTCATTTCTTGTTCTCTACTAGTTTTTTAGAACTTAAATCGAATCAATGATCATTCACGTCGGTTTAGAGGTTTTCATTTTGACTGCAGAATCTATTTTTATATGTGTCTTATGAAATGATGTGACCTGGCTTTACACTTATTTTTTATTTCCTGTAGTATCAACATATGAGTTCAAAGGTGCTTTGTCCAGATGGGAGGTGTCAGTGTTCACAAGCAGCATTTGAGAGTCGCTGTGAATCCACCTCCTCTCCTTTGAATACAAGGCACTTTCCTAATTATTTTTCTTTCAATCCTCATTACAGAATAGAGTCCGATTTTTAGTCTGTTTCCCAGAGAAAAGCCAAATGGAAATGCAATGTACAAACTCGCCTTCATTCTACATGTTGTACTACGTGTGTGTGTCTGTTGTAGGATGTTGGGCTGACGCCAATGCAAAGTACAGGGTCAAGTTGCTTGTATCCAGGCATGAAAACTTAATTTGTGTATCTGAAAAATGCATTTAAATAAAAATAAAATTTAGCAAATACACCTTCCCACAATGATATATTGTATTGTATTCTTTAGTTTCTGAGCATGCAGGGTCTTGGTCACTGGATTTTTTTTAATGTTTGAATACTGTACTGATTATACGAAAATCGTTTGTTCTGTTATCTTCCAAGAAAAAAATTGTTGTGCTTGTCCCTTCAGGTAATTTCACATGAACTTCCATGATCACCTGTACTAACGATCAGATTATAGGATACTCACTGTGTGTACTAGAGGCATTAGATGGCTGCGTTCATTTTCTTTTGTAGGCTTTTTTCCCTTCATTTTGACCTGGTGATCTGGCCAGTAAGTCTGTTGTTTTCCAAAAGAAAAATCTCTTGTAACAATTATCCTTCATTTCCATGGACGTTTTTACAGACACTTTTCTGAGCGTTTTTTGCAGCTTAAAAACGGCTCTCTATGTTAGTCTATGGCCTCATGCCCACCATGACGTTTTTGAGCTGTAGATGGCTGAGCCGTTTTTAAGCTGCAAAAAAAAAAAACAGGACCAGTGCGTTCTGAAGCTCCAGCAATAGAGCTGTAAAAACACCAGACATTAAAAACGCGCAAACGCTCAAAAACGCTACCGCAACGTCTTTGAGCTCCAGCTCAAAATAAACATGAACAGGCGTTTTTAAGCTGTAAAAAAAGGCTAAAAAAAGTGGTTGTAAAAACGTCCATGGAAATGAAGCCTTAGAATGTTGAGACAAACCATTTAATACTGACAGGGTGCCTAAAATTAACAATATTTTATTTATGTTTATTTTATTCATCCCAAAAGAAAAAAAAAGCTTGGCTGTAACTGCAGTGCAAGCTGGAGTTTGGCTTCAGTTTGTTAGTGAATTGAAATCTGCTATTACATACAGTATAACACTCCCCTCCCCCCAGACTGACCATGCTATTGCCCAAAGGTGCCATTTGTAGGGTTTAACCACTTGCTTACTGGGCACACACACCCCCCTCCTGCCCAGGTGAAATTTCAGCTTCCGGCACTGCGTCGCTTTAACTGACAATTGCGCGGTCGTGCGACGTGGCTCCCAAACAAAATTGACGTCCTTTTTTCCCCCACAAGTAGAGCTTTCTTTTGGTGATATTTGATCGCCTGTGCGGTTTTTATTTTTTGCGCTATAAACAAGAAAGAGTGTCAATTTTGAAGAAAAATACAATATTTTTTACTTGTTGCTATAATAAATATCCCAATTTAAAAAAAAAAAAACATTTTTTTTCTCAGTTTAGGGCGATACGTATTCTTCTACATATTTTTGGTAAAAAAAAAAAAAAAAATCGCAATAAGCGACTGGTTTGCGCAAAAGTTATAGCGCTTACAAAATAGGGGAGAGAATTATTATTTTTTATTATTTATTTTTTACTAGAAATGGCGGCGATCTGCGATTTTTATTGGTACTGCGACGTTATGGCGGACACATCGGACACTTTTGACACATTTTTGGCGCCATTCACATTTATACTGCAATCAGTGCTATAAATATGCACTAATTACAGTATAAATGTGACTGGCATTGAAGGGGTTAACACTAGGGGGTGAGGAAGGGGTTAAATGTTTATCCTAGGTGTGTTCTAACTGTGGGGGGAGGGGGGGTGACTGGGGGGGGTGACCGATCTGTGTCCCTATGTACAAGGAACACAGATCGGGCTCCTCCCCTCCAGAGACAGGACGCTGTCTCTGTGTAAAACGGCAATGAGAGATGATCTCATATGTTTACATATGAGATCATCTCTCATTCGCCGCTCAGATCGCATCGCAAACGGCCACTCTGACTGGCCGTTCGCCACGATCTGTGATTGGCCGTGTCCAAGGGACACGGACAACACAGGGCTTCCCCGCAGCGCGCTCTACAGCGCGCGCTGGGAACGCCCAAAGGGGCGGCCGTCAAAAGACGGCATATTGGCTATTCAGACCCGCGCTGTTGCCGTCATTTGACGGTAGCGCGGGTCTGAAGTAGTTAATATGTAACATGTTCACACTGCTGCAGCTGTTCCCCGACCCACTACTTCTATTGACAGCGGACGGGGGATCTTCTCCCCAAACTTGCTGTCACAATTTTGTTTTACGTTTCTGTGTGAGGCTCTGCCCATCCGGCCTCATTCATTTACAGAGGTCTTTGCGGCTGTTAGCTTATAGTTCTCAACGAACTAACTGAGTGCTGTTGAGCGATGTGGTAGTTAATTGCGTCTTCCTGTGTCAGTGTGTATCCGATTGGCCCTACGAGGTACGAGCAGAGAACTTACACTTGCAATCAACAGGAGTGTGATTCTTTGCAGGCTCCTAGTAAAATAATAAATATCATAATTTTTATTTATTTTTTACCTGCAAACAGATGTGCATTTATTATTTTTATTACAAAGGTGAAGTTATCATTTAAACAGATCTTTTTATTGCTTTGTGTTCCTATTTGTGAAATATTCTTATTTGCAGTCTCAGGTCTAATGCTGCGTACACACGATTGGACATCCCGACAACAAATGTTTGATATACGCTTGTTGTCATAAAATCCGACCGTGTGTATGCTCCATCGGTATGCTTTTTTGCCACAATTAAAGGCTAATATTATTGCTGTCATTTTATAGGCTCTTGGCAGTAAGGTTTTGGGCATCTGAAGTATAACAATGGTACTCTGCATACACTCAAGGCAGAGCTCAAGCTAGTGGTGTTAATGATGTTGGGATGAGTTCATGTTCCACTTGTAATAATTTTCCTACTGATATGTTGCCTTTTTCTGTGTTTTAATATTAAGTCTCAGTATATGTCTCAATAGGATTTAACGAGTCGTCTGCCTGAAGCATTTATTCCCACAATTGCATTAAAAACGAATGAATTGACTTTGTATTTGACATTTTTGAAGGCTGTCAGAAGCATTGGATATTGAATACCAAATGTCAAATTAGTGTTTTTAATATGGACAGAGGAACATGAAAACGTAACATGTGTAGTACCGTGTGTCTCCCTTTGGTAGGTGTATCGGATGGTGCTGTATAGATAAAAGAATTATGCAGGCCATACACATACTGTATAGGTTTCTTTCATTTACTCTGTGGGCTGAACAAAGGAAATCAAATACATTCCTCTATCCGTGCTAAATGGCTCGGATGGATGAATTTTCCACTGCGTCAATTCTATTCTGATAGCTGGTGGTTAGTGAATTTTGAGGTATAGAAGTCTGTTCAACTTGTGGAGGGAACTGTCTGGCTGGGACATGAATTGTTCAAATGGGTAGGTGAGGAGAGCCAGATTCAGTCAGAGGAAAGTCGCAGTTGCAGTTTTACTACCCCCTTCCGCCCACCTGAACTGTCACAGTACAGCTGGGCAGGGATGTACATATCATGCGGCCACAACATTTTTAACTCTGGGTGAAGAGTTTGTTGGACAGTACTGCCTGTCAAACTCGTCTATTGAGTTTATTGGGTTTGTGATGCAACCGCGAGCCAAACATTCGACTTGCATGGCCCTGGAGTGTAAAATTGCCTTCAGGCAAATTAAATATTGAAGTAAAATTAATAAAACAGGCAAAAGGAAGCAGCAGTGCTGCCTCCTTAACACCTCTAAGATGCCGCAGTACCGCCCTCTACTCTACTTCTCGTGGGACGGTAAGAACCGCAGCATGGCTACAATTGCCAATTACCTTATTACATTTTTCAACATAGATCCCAAGTTACCCCCTTTCCCCTGAAGAAGTTACAGCAAAGATTCATCCGAACCAGATACATTACAAGATCCAAATGTTTACTAAGTTTTATAGCATCAATTGAATTAGAGTTTCCATTGGGTATATTGTTATGGAAAAAGCAAATGTTTTTAACATTTCTCAATAAAATAATCTTATTATTAAGATAAAAAATCCCAATAAGCGTATATTGATTGGTTTGCGCAAAAGGTATAGCGTCTATAAACGATAGGATCGTTTTTTTATTTGTTTTACTAGTATTGGAAGCGATCAGCAACTTTTGACACTTTATGGGGACAAGTGACACATTAGTACAGTGATATGCATATTTTGTATTAGTAACTGGCTGGGAAGGGGTTATCATCAGCAGTGATCGGTTAGCTGTGTGCCAAACCAGTGTTTGTATATTGTGGGAGGTGATTTTACTAGGGGAGGAGATGGAATTTATTCCCTTTGCAGGGACATAAATTCCATCCCTTCCCTCCTGTCAGAAGGGCAATCTGCCTTGTTTACAAAGGAGGATCGCAGTTCTGTATCTTTACCTTGCGATCAGCGTGATGTCAGCAAGATGTCCGCGGTAACCGCCGATCGGCTCGCCCCCTACCCAGAAGAGTCAGATCATGTATGTATATACAGTACGTGACCTGATGATCAGTGCATCCCCAACAGAGCCTACCAGTGCTGCCATTCAGTGCCCACCAGTGCTGCCACTCTGTGCCGCCCATCAGTGATGCCTATCATTGCTAATCAATGCACATCAGTGAAGAAGAAAAATTACTTATTTACAAAATTTTATAACAGAAACGAAGAAAGACTTTATTTTCAAAATGTTCGATTCTTTTTTCATTTGTTTAGCAAAAAAAAAAAAAACAGATGTGATTAAATACCACCAATAGAAAGTTCTATCTGTATGATAAAAATGTCATATATGTACAGTGTAACAGTGCTGAAAGCTGAAAATTTGGCCTGAGCAGGAAGGGGATGAAGTGCCCAGTAGGCAAGTGGATAAATGTGTTTCTCCATCCCTCTTCCACCCTCATTAAAACACTAAAGTATAAAAAAAAACATTTGAAATGATATACTCACCTTGTCCCCCACATGCAGTGCCTTGTGAGGGTTTTGTCATTCTCCTTCCATAGAGATTGTGGTGAGTGTGGCGTAGCCCAAATCTGTCCAAGAAGATGCTCCCATAAGGGTATTGCAACATCTTCTCCTAATTTAGACCCCTTTCATACTGAGGCACTTTTCAGGCGTTTTAGCTCTAAATATAGCGACTGAAAAGTGCCTCTCATGCCTCCCTAGTGTGAAACCCTGAGGGCTTTTACACTAGGGCGTTGCCCTTGCGGGATGGGAAAACAAGTCCTGCAAGCAGCATCTTTCGGGAGGTTTGGGAGCAGTGTATACTCCCAAAACGCCCTGCCCGTTTAAATAATTGGGCATCGTTTTTGAAGCGTCTGCAAAATGCTTTTAACCTTTTCTAAAAATACGATAAAGTGCCGCTAAAACTAGTGTCGCTTTACCGCTAACGGACCCACACCTCAGTGTGAAAGCACCCTCGATTCCCTGTACATACGACCGGTTTTCCCATCGGAATAAAGAGTTTTTTTCTGAAGGTGTTCCAACGGAATTCCACTTAAAAACGTGGCGACGTACAACACTATGACGAGCCGAAAAAAATGAAGTTCAATGCTTATGAGCATGTGTCGACTTGATTCTGAGCATGTGTGCTTTTTAGTCTGTCGGAAATGCATCCAGACAAATGCAAATTCCGATTCTTTTCACCTGAAAAATTGAGAACTCTTCATTCTCTAGAATCTTACAGGCAGGTTGATGACATCACCATATGCACTACAGAACCTGACAGTTTATATCTAACGTTTTGCAACTTTTCACCATGGGGTAGTGGTAGAGCCCAACAATTTAAAGCAGATTTTTCAATGCAGTGTAAGGTCTGTTTTAAAATGGAGTAGATTATGAATAAAATATATCCTACAACTTTGAGTGTGGAATAAATAGATTTGAATATTTTTCATAGCACTATGACTGTGGGTCTGTAGAACTTCCATTTTTGCTGTGGTTTTAACTGCTATCTGAATGTATGTGAGAGTTCTTGTGTCCACGTAAGGTAGACATAGCTTACGTTCATTCATCACATTCACCTGGACTTCCTCTGTAATGTTGAAGAATGTTTCCAAGTGGCTTCTTCTGCTGTAATAAATGTCAGAATCGTACCCAGCATTTATAGCCACGCTTATTTACCTCAATCCAATCGCCAAGGAATTTGTCATGGCAGATGTTCATTGTTCAAGATCTTGATGGGAGGTGTGAAAGTTTAACAATCTTCCTGTTCTTATTACATATTATAGTCATGCTACGAGCAGCCAGGATTACTGTTTTTCCATTTTCAATGCTCATAGTATCGTTATTAACCAAGCCTTTTATGAACTTTATTTTAGACTGGTTGGCCTTTGTCTTGTAGACCTCACAATGATTTGGATCTAAGTGCAGTGAGGGTTAAAGATAGGCATGCAGAAAGAAAAAGATGTCCAGCCAAAGAGGGAATTCAATAGCTTCAGACAATGGGCTGTGAAGATTCAGCCCATAACAGATATTTACAGCAAAAGGGTCATACAAAACCATTCAACTGCATGAAAATGTAGCCTCTAGTTTTCTATCAATCTTCCTTGTAAGGCCCTTTGTACACTGGGCATTTAGCTGTGATGCCTCCAATCCCGGTGTGTTAGTGTGCCCAGGAGGCACAGGTGCAGCAACCAACCTTGGCTGCCTGCAGCTGGCCTAAAGGTTCAGATAAGCCATGTAATCTGTGTAAGAAGAGGTTTGTACAGAATGTGAAAAATGTATGATTTATTGCAATTGCTAGATTTCAGGCAGCCTCTGGGTGAGGTGACTGGCTGCAGTTAATCCCTCATTGTGGTAGTTTCCTTCCCTACAGTGGTAGTTAGATGGGGATTTGAATGATTCGAATTATGCAAGTGATCATTCATTTTAAATGATCGTCTTTGAATGTGCCTGAGTGGGAAGGTTAGTCCTGTTACCGGCTGTAGAAGATCTATTGAATTATGTGATACAGAAAAGGTATACAGTAGGCAATGTCAGTTTGCAAAAAAAAAAAGAAGAAGCTTGAAAGTGCATAGCTGTTGGATGCAGTAATTTCAACAGAACTGTAAAAAAATAATAATAATCTATTGTGAATTACAATCTATAGATCTTGTTCTCTAGCATGGTGCCATATGCTGAAAGAACGCTAATTTACATTCTATTGTAGGAGCACTTATCGGTAGTATGCACCTCCTAGTTCTTAGACCCCTTTCACACCGAGGCATTTTTCAGGCGTAAAGCGCCTAAAAAACGGCTCCCCTGCAGTCTTGTGTGTAAGCCCGAGTGCTTTCACACTGAGACGATGTTGGCAGGACGTTAAAAAAAAAAACTCCTGCAAGCAGCATCTTTGGAGCTCCTGCCCATTGAAATTAATGGAAAGCGCTGCTGCAATGTTAACCTTTTTTTGCCCACTAGCAGGGGTTAAAAGCACCCTGCTAGCAAAAACCTCTGCAAAAACAACGGTAAATCGATGCTTAAAATAGTGGCGCTTTACTGCCAAAACCCCAGTGTGAAAGCAGCTATAGACCACACTGTTACTGACAACCTCATGCATCAACTATTGATCAAGAGCTAATCGGGATGTCTGTCCATCATGTGATCACTAGGAAATTAACCAAACATACATACTTCTAAATAATTTTGTCCATGGTCTTTAATAAAGCAATGTACAGAATAGAAACTTTATATGGGCCTAAAAAAATGTTTGAACTGTTAAAAGCAGTGGCCTCCAAACTGCGGCCCTTGGGGCATTGTTTCCTCCAATGTCAGCAACAGTGGGGCATGGTTCCTGCAACTGACACTGACAATAGGACACTATTCCTCTCACTGACACAAACTATGGCACACTATTCCTCTCATTAACACCAATGATGTGGCACTATTCTTCCCACTGTTTCTAATAATGGGGCACTATTCCTTCCACTGACACCAACAATGGGGCATTTTCCCTCCCACTGGCATCCAAAAATAGAGCACTAATCCCCCCTGATGCAAGGACATTTTCTTCTCCAACTGTGCATAGTCTGGCCCCCTAAAATTTGAAGGACAGTAAACTGGCTCTTTGTTAAAGTTTGGAGACCCCTGGTGAAAAGCGATGTTAAGCCCAAAATCAAATATGTAAATATTGCAGCTTACCAATAATTAGATGTAGTGTCTGTATTTATTCTCCTAAAATAAATGCAGTCATCACATCTAAGAATTAGTAAGCTGCAATGTAATACATGTTTGCTTTACTGGGATGTTACCTAACTTTGTTGCAGATTCCTACCCTTTGTTATTCTGAAGAAATAGCAGTTTGTTTCTCTGTGTCCATGTGGAAAATTAATCAGTCTGGGAGTGATTTTATAATTATCATTTAGCTGCTGCACTTGTTCTAATGAGAAATTCTAATGTAGAAATTTGCAGGGTCTGCATCCCTTTAGATGTGATTTCCTTTTGGGAAGATCTCAGCAAAAATTACAATTTGCAGGGAATGCCCAAAATATGACTTGTTTCTTAGTGCAGACTTGACAAATTTCGGAAAAGTGGGGCATGCATTTGTATTCAGCACCCTTAACTCTGATATCCCTAACTAAAATCTAGTGGAACTAATTGCCTTCAGAACTTCCCTAATTAGTAAATAGAGTCCACCTGTGTGTAATTTAATATCAGTATAAATACAGGTATTCTGTGAAGCCCTTGTCATATGACGTCCACAGATGGAATCTCCCATCCTGGGTGGACGTCATAAGACGTCCTCGGCTTTCCACCGCTTCTACAGGCCCCCAGGGGCTCGCAGAGCGGCGATCGGGGATCCGGTGTGTCCCTCGCGACACAGCCGTTCCCCGATGGGGGTACTGGAGTGGTGGCGGAGCGGCGGCGGAGCTTCCGGTGTAGCATACGGGATTCCTAATGCAAAGCTGCAGCAGCGGCGTGCACAGCGGCGATCCCCGATGGGGGACTTGTAGCGGTGGGCGGCGGTGTTTCCCGTAACTTACCGGTAATGCAGAGCGGCGTGCACGGTGCCCGCATGCTCCCCTGGGGGCGCGCAGCGCGGCGATCTGGGCTGAGGCTGTTCACATGGATACAGCCCAGCCCAGATCAGGGTAAAGAGCCAATGAAATTGGCTCTATACCATGTGACCGGCTGTGTCCAATCACTGCCGGTCACTAAATGTAAACACAACACTGTGTGGGTAACTTACTATTGCTGTTCTCCTCTTCACACACAGATCCATTGTGAAGAGGAGATCAGCAACAGTGAGTTACACATCTGAGTTACACAATTAACACTGTGCCCAGATTGCCCCCTCTAAATAAAGATTACCTGTCATCAGGAGTACCCACCACGCCGCCAGAGTACCCGCCACCATTCCATCAGGAGTACCTGTCTATCAGGAGCACCTGACACCTTACCAGAGTACCCGCCACCAGTCCATCAGGAGCACCCGCCACCAGAGTACCCACCACCAGTCCATCAGGACTACCCGCCACCGGAGTACACGCCACCTCACTAGAGTACCTCTCCATCAGGAGTACCCGCCAACAAAGTACCCACCACCAGAGTACCCGTCACCAGTCCATCAGGAGTACCTGTCCATCAGAAGTACCCGCCACCAGAGAACCCGTTTTCAAAACTGTAATAGGTGGTTGAGAAATGAGATTATAACGCCTGACGGTGCTACTTCAATATTGTGGCCAGGCTGTGTAAAAGTCTCACACATGTGGTATCACTATACTCAGGAGGAGTAGCAGAATGTATTTTGGGGTGTCATTGCAAGTATGCATGTGCTGTGTGAGAGAAATAACTTGTGTTCCAAAAAAAAAAGGCTTATGGGAAAAAAAATACAACTTAAAAAAACTCACCATGTCTCTTACTAAATACATTGGAATGTCTGCTTTCCAAAAAGGGGTAATTTGGGGGGTAATTGTACTTTCCTGGCTTGTTAGGGTCTCAAGAAATGTCCATCGCGTCTCTCCTGACGTCAGCCCTGCCCGCTTCTCTCCTCACGTCAGCCTTGCCCGCCTCTCACAGCTCGTCACGTCTCTCCTGCGTGTCAGCACGGCCCGCCTTCTCTCCTCACTTCAGCCCCGCCTCTCACAGCTTGTCACGTCTCCTGCGTGTCAGCATGGCCCACCCCGCCCGCCTCTCACATCTCTCCTGATGTGTCAGCCCGGCCCGCCTCTCTCCTCACTTTAGCCCCGCCCGCCTCTCACATCTCGTCCCTCCTGACGTCAGCCCGCCTGCCTCTCTTCTGAATCTGATATCTACAGTCGGTGGGCGGGCTTGAGAATTCCCTCAGGAGAGACGTGGGAACACTGGTGTTCTGTCAGATTCTCCAACAACGGTGGCTGGAACAGAGATCGGGGGGATTGTGAGCAGGCAGATCCCTTCTCATCTACAATATTATAAATAGTATGTCGGGCATACGGTACTTACTAAAACAAAGCAGCCACACACATGGAGATTTGATTAAATTAGTGAGATTGATTAAAAATCTGATTATATTAGTGAGAGTATATATATTCTAAATACCCCACCAAGGTTAATTGTTATCTCGGTGTAGAAATATATATTTTTTTTCTTAAATATATTTGCAGGCATATTCGTGAATATAGCGAGACCACTACATGAGTGCATAACTAAAGAACATCAAAATAATTATTTAAATTAATCAATGGATAATAATTACTGATAATGTAAATAAATGAATATATTATTGTCTGCAGTCTCTGACCACCTCCTGTAGCATGTCTGCAGTCTCTGACCACCTCCTGTAGCGTGTCTGCAGTCTGACCACCTCCTGTAGCGTGTCTGCAGTCTGACCACCTCCTGTAGCGTGTCTGCAGTCTGACCACCTCCTGTAGCGTGTCTGCAGTCTGACCACCTCCTGTAGCGTGTCTGCAGTCTGACCACCTCCTGTAGCGTGTCTGCAGTCTCTGACCACCTCCTGTAGCGTGTCTGCAGTCTCTGACCACCTCCTGTAGCGTGTCTGCAGTCTCTGACCACCTCCTGTAGCATGTATGCAGTCTCTGACCACCTCCTGTAGCATGTCTGCAGTCTCTGACCACCTCCTGTACCATGTCTGCAGTCTCTGACCACCTCCTGTAGCATGTCTGCAGTCTCTGACCACCTCCTGTAGCATGTCTGCAGTCTCTGACCACCTCCTGTAGCATGTCTGCAGTCTCTGACCACCTCCTGTAGCATGTCTGCAGTCTCTGACCACCTCCTGTAGCATGTCTGCAGTCTCTGACCACCTCCTGTAGCATGTCTGCAGTCTCTGACCACCTCCTGTAGCATGTCTGCAGTCTCTGACCACCTCCTGTAGCATGTCTGCAGTCTCTGACCACCTCCTGTAGCATGTCTGCAGTCTCTGACCACCTCCTGTAGCATGTCTGCAGTCTCTGACCATCTCCTGTAGCATGTCTGCTGTGTTTAGACTTTGCTACATGCAGGATGTGTTATTGTGTGTTTTTTTCTTTGTTTGTTTTTTTAAGAACAGATAGAGAAAAAAAAATGGAGTACTATATATATATTTTTTTATGAAAGTCATGCGCACTTGCGCTGCAATCGTGATGCATCGTGATGCATCGCGGAATCGAATCGAATCGTGGACTTGATAATCGTAATCGCATCGAATCGTGAGACTGTTGAAGATGCGCAGCCCTAATAAGGAAGGGTGTAAAAAAGCCCCTGTGTTGAAGTGGTTAAAGAACCATAGTGAACAAACGGCACCATGAAGCCCAAGATACCAGAGACAGGTAAGGGATAAAGTTGTGGAGAAGTTTAAAACATTGTTAAGTTATAAATACAAATCCCATGCTTTGAACAACTTCTTACAGAGCATTGTTTAATCCACCATCAGAAAATGGAAAGATTATGGCACAACTACAAACCTACCAAGACATGGCCGTCAACTTAACCACTTAGAGGAGTTCCACCCTAAAAAATGACTTTTGTTTAATCCACTCCTCACCCCCTTACATGCCACATTTGGCATGTAATTTTTTTGGGGGGGGAGTGGGGGCTTCAGTAGGAGTGGGACTTCCTGTCCCACTTCCTGCTTCCGCCGAGGGGCTGGTTAGGCGTTTAAACGTTAATCGCCTACACCAGCCCCTCCCTGTAGGCGATCACATGGGACACATGACAGGTCCCATGCGATCGCCTCTCCAATCAGCGGGAGCCGGGCGCGCATGCGCAGTGCGGCTCGCGCATGCGTAGTGGGTGCCCGGCCGTGAAGCCGAAGGCTGTTACGGCTGGGTGCCCACAGTCGGGATGGAGACGCCGGCTGGGGAGGGGGGGAGAGGAGCGGAGCCCCGGTCGGCGCGTCACTGGAACGCAGGAGCAGGTAAGTGAGTGTTTATTAAAAGCCAGCAGCTACACTTTTTGTAGCTGCTGACTTTTAATAAACACAATTTTGGGCTGGAACACCCCTTTAAGACCCAGGCCAATATGCTGCTAAATGCCCAAAGGCGTTTTTACAATTCGGCACTGCGTCGCTTTAACAGACAATTGCGCGGTCGTGCGACGTGGCTCCGTAACAACATTTTTTCCCCACAAATAGAGCTTTCTTTTGGTGGTATTTGGTCACCTCTGCGGTTTTTATTTTTTGCGCTATAAACAAAAATAGAGCGACAATTTTGAAAAAAATTCAATATTTTTTACTTTTTGCTATAATAAATATCCCCCAAAAACATATATACATTTTTTTTCCTCAGTTTAGGCCGATACTTACTCTTCTACCTATTTTTGGTAAAAAAAAAATCGCAATAAGCGTTTATCGATTGGTTTGCGCAAAATTTATAGCGTTTACAAAATAGGGGATAGTTTTATTGCATTTTTTTTTTTTTTACTACTAATGGCGCCGTGTGTGACTGCGACATTATGGCGGACACTTCGGACAATTTTGACACATTTTTGGGACCATTGTCATTTTCACAGCAAAAAATGCATTTAAAGCGGATGGTTCACCATAAATAAATATTAAAAGCCAGCAGCAACAAATACTGCAGCTGCTGACTTTTAATATTAGGACACTTACCTGTCCTGGAGTCCAGCGGCGTCCGCAGCAGAGGATGAGCGATCACTCGTCACCCTGCTGCTCCCCCCTCCATCCACGGCGAGGGAACCAGGAAGTGAAGCGCTCCGGCTTCACTGCCCGGTTCCCTACGGCGCATGCGCGAGTCGCGCTGTGCCCGCGATTGGCTCCCGCTGTGTGCTGGGAGCTGAGAGTTCCCAGCACGCAACGGGGAAAGCCTGTCTTTTGCCCGAGACTGCGGGCCGGAAGTGGGTGCGGATACCTGTCTTTAGACAGGTATCTGCACCCCCCTCCCCCCTGAAAGGTGTCAAATGTGACACCGGAGGGGGGGAGGGTTCCGATCAGCGGATCTTCACTTTAGGGTGGAGATCCGCTTTAAATTGCATTGTTTATTTTGAAAATGACAGTTGCAGTTTGGGAGTTAACCACAGGGGGCGCTGTAGGATTTGTGTGTGTTTACAACTGTAGGGGGGTCCCGGATAGCTCCCCGTGGGTTCCTGACCACGGCATGTAGCGGGGGGGGGGGGTTTCCCGACCCGATCCCCCGACCCGCGCAAAGGCAGGCCTGTACGTGCCCTTTTGTGGACGTATATTTACATGTGGCGGTCGGGAAGTGGTTAAACTTAAACTGACAGGCCGGGCATGGAGAGAATTAATCAGAGAAGCAGCCAAGAGGCCTATGGTATTTTTGGAGAAGCTGCAGAGAGCCACAACTCAGGTGGGAGAATCTGTCCACATAACAACTATTAGTCATACTCTCCACAAATCTGGCCTTTATGGAAGAGTGGCAAGAAGAAAGCCATTGTTGAAAGAAAGCCATAAGAAGTCCTGTTTGCAGTTTGTGAGAAGCCATGTGGAGGACACAGCAAGCATGAGGAAGAAGGTGCTCTGGTCTGATGAGACCCACATTAAATTGTTGGGGCCAAAAGCAAAACACTATGTGTGGCGGAAAACTAACACTGCGCATCATCCTGAACACACGATCCCCACTGTGAAAAAAATGGTGATGGCAGCATCATGTTGTGGGGATGCTTTTCTTCAGCAGGGACAGGGAAGTTGGTCAGACTTGATCTTAAGATGGATGGAGCCAAATACAGGGCAATCTTAGAAGAAAACCTGTTGGAGTCTGCAAGAGACTTGAGACTGGAGCGTAGGTTCAACTTCCAGCAGGACAACGACCCTATACATACAGCCAGAGCTACATTGGAATGGTTTAACCACTTCCGGACCGCCCACTGTAAATATACTTCGACAATTTAAAGATGGTGGTGTCTGCTAAAGATTCACCTCAAGATCGCCGTTATCAGCGGCAGGAGAAGGGCCCCCCTCCTGCCGCTCTCCTGAGCCCTCCGCCGCTTAGCTGGAGCCGTTGGTAGCGGCAGAAGCAATCGGGTACTCTTGTGCTGGTATGGAGACAAGTGAGGGGAAGATGGCCCCACCTGTCTCCATAGCAGGGCAGAAGCGACTTCACTTCCGTTCATAGCTCTTAAGGGGCCATTTTTTTTGGTCATTTTCTCAAATGACAATTAAAAATAAAATAAAAAATGTTATTGCATTTTAGTCCAAATATGAGATGTAAGGTCTTTTTGACCTCGCTCTCATTAAGAGGACCTGTCATCCTTTTTTCTATTACAAGGGATGGATATTTTAAAGGGTAAATTCAGGGGCGTGGCTTAGCTGGGAATGTAGACGGACGTGTTCCCTGTGACCTCCGCCGATTATCCGCACGTTTATCCTGACATCGGGTCCCTGCTGGTTCCGTTCCGGTCTCGTGGAGTGTGTCCTCGTTCCCCACTGCTTTGGCTGTACTCTGGGGGTCGGATTCTGCTTGTAGGAGATGTCCCGGCGGAATTCTGCAGCCCGTGCTGCTCCAGACCATGTGAGCCAAGATGGCGCCGCAGCCTCGCAGGCGGCTAAGGAACGATACAGGGCGGCTGCTACTAAGCTCTTCTCCCCGCTTGGCACCCGTGATGTACCGGAGGTTGCTGGGGACAATGAGGGGACTCACAGCGGCTCTCACTCGGAGGCAGATGACACCATGCCTCTGGAGGATCCCTCGGCGCCTGTACTACCATGGGACGCAGTAAGTACTACCCCAAGGCCTTCTGAACTAGGGGCGGATGGGGCCTCGGGCTCGGACGACCCTGAACCCACCTTAAGAGACATATTTAGGGCCATCACAACTTGCAATGCCTCTGTGACACACCTGGCAGCAGAGATTAAGGGAGTAAAGACAGAAATGACATTTATGCGTCAGGATATGCAGAAGCTGCGGGACCGCACTTCTGCTGTGGAGGGGCGAGTTAGCATGTTGGAGGATGATATGGGCCCCATGCAACGGGAATCTCACGCACAGCAATTGTTGGTCGCTAAACATGCCGCAAAGCTCGATGAACTCGAAAATAGAATGCGCCGCAATAACGTTAGAGCTATTGGTATCCCAGAGAGGATGGAGGGAAAGAATCCTGTCGCTTTCATTGAGCAGTGGCTGACAGAGAAGTTTGGTAAAGACTCCTTCTCGCCTATGTTTGCAGTGGAGCGCGCACATCGTGTTCCTTTAAGGCCCTTGCCGCCGGGTAACCCCCCTAGAGCGTTTCTGTTTAAGATGCTCAACTATAAGGACAGAGACGCTATTTTGTTCAAGGCACGGTCTCTGGGAGATGTTCTGGTGATGGATAATTCGAGAATCTCTTTGTTCCCTGATTTTTCCGCGGATGTGCAGAAACAGCGTGCGCAATTTAATGATGTTAAGAAAAGGCTACGCTCTCTGGAATTACAATATGCTATGCTCTATCCTGCCCGTCTGAGGGTGGTGGCCAGGGATGAGGTCCATTTCTTTGATAAACCTACGCAGGCCATGCAATGGCTGGACAGAGAGGAACGCTCCTTGCGTGAAGATCTGGGAAGGAGGCGAAGAAATGAGTAACTGATGCTGTTCCAATTGGTCCTATACTATGTTGCAGGTCTGTGGGATCGGAGGGCCTGATTGTCCCAGAATCCTTTATAGGCGGAAGACTGTTACCGCAGGAACTGTCTACACTGATTTTTGTTGCTCCCCTTTTTTCTTTTTTTTTTCTCTACTCTGTAAAGGACCTGCTACCTATTGGTTCTCTGATGCCGGCTAGTGTTTCTAGCCCCCCGGAGATGAGTCCCTCGTGGACAGTACGGTGTTCTCCGTACAGTTTTTCCTTTTTTTCTTTTTTTTTTGTTGTTTTGTTTTGGTTTTTTTTGTCAGACAATTGTCCTGTTGGACCGTCCACCTGCAGTCTACTTACCTTTTACTTTTACAGGGTCCGCCCACACCATCCGGACTTTGACATTAAGGAATGCTTCCCATTTACACTGTACTCTTTTAGTCACTGCTGGCTTGGGGAAACTGCTCTGGCTCCTTTTATTTTCAAATGTGTATATTTGATATGTTTGCACAAAATTTTTACTTTTTGGCGTTATGGCTACAAGACGTGTGGTATCTAGCTGGAATGTAAGGGGTTTAGGAGACAGGGTGAAATGCTTGGCGGTGGGACATATGCTCAGGCGACTAAATTCTTCTGTGGTATGCCTACAGGAGACACATATGTTACCTGGTCAGGTATCACCGTTCTCTACCAGACTATACAGTGCTCAGTTTCACTCTGCCTTCTCGTCCTATGCCAGGGGAGTTAGTATACTTATTAATACTAATGTTGCATTTACACTTACCTCCTCCCTTATTGATCCGGGGGGGCGTTATATTTTTCTAGTTTGTACTCTGGACGATTTGCACTGTGTTCTAGTTAATATATATATTCCGCCCCCTTTTTCAGTGGAAGTACTTAAGACTCTGGCCACCTTCCTATCCCATCACCCGGGTGTCCCTGCCCTTATTGTGGGAGATTTTAATAATTTCTTGTGTGCAAATTTAGATAAATTTTCTCCTGGGGTGTCGGCGGGTACCCGGACAGGGAGCCCGACGTCCTTTGCTCGTATTTTACAGGAGCTGGGGCTTAGGGATGTTTGGAGGATCAGCCACCCACAGGAGAAATGTTACTCATGCCATTCGGCTTCTCATAGGGGCCTTTCTAGGATCGACCTTGGGTTGGGCAATAGTGAGATGCTCCCTTTAATATCTTCCTCACGGTATGAAGCGAGAACTGTATCAGACCATTCCCCCTCATGTATTGAAATAATGACCTCCAGACTTACTAAGCGAACCTGCTGGAGACTTAATCCGTTCTGGCTATTACTGTTCCCCACTCCTGACCCCATTCATACTGACCTGGTTAGTTTTATTAGAATCAATAAGCACTCTACAGGGAAGGGAATTTTTTGGGATGCTCTTAAAGCTTATTTGAGGGGTCAATTCATTAGATCTATCAATTCAATCAAATCTGGGACGAAGTCCTGGGAGCGGTTTGTGTTGCAGGAGGTAGAGAAGGCGGAGTCGGCGTTTGTCGAGTCTCCTTCTGTACAGACTGAGAGGGCATGGACTGAAGCTCAAACTATCGCTAAGCAGGTTGTTATGGCTAAAGCAGAAAATAAACGTTTTTTTCTTCAACAAAAATACTTTGAGGAAGGGGAAGCTACGGGCCATCTGCTAGCTATGATGGTGCGTTCACAAAGGGGCTCTGCTCATATTGAAGCGATCGTCACTCCCTCTGGAGCTTTGGCGACGTCTCATGCAGACATTTTATCCACATTCAGGGATTTTTATGCTGACGTATACTCTTCTAAAGTGTCGCCTGCGGCGGGTGAGATCTCCTCCTTCTTGGACCAATCTCAGCTCCCGCGTCTGTCGGCGGCGGATGTGGAGCAATTGAATGCCCCGCTCACAGCAGATGAGATGTTGGACGCGCTGGCGCTCTCCTCTCCCGGGAAGTCTCCGGGCTCGGATGGCTTGCCGGTGGAGGTATACAAGCGATACTCTGGAGTACTCCTACCTCTTCTGAGGGAGGTGTTTCTGGACGCGTTTGAGAAAGGTACTTTGCCTGGGTCCATGAACGAGGCAGTAATAGTGTTATTGTTAAAGCCAGGTAAGGAGGCACACTCCCCAGACTCTTACAGGCCCATATCTTTATTGACAACCGACGTTAAGATACTGGCAAGGGTATTGGCCACTAGACTGGCTAAGGTTATACAAAAACTTGTCCACAGGGATCAGTCTGGGTTTATCCCCTCCCGGTCGACGGCACTCAACATCAGACGTCTCTTTTTAAATCTTCAGTTACCGGCGGATAATGAGGGCCAGAGGGCGATTCTTTCATTGGACGCCGCCAAGGCCTTCGACAGTGTCGAGTGGCCCTATTTATGGGAGGTTCTGGGTCGTTTCGGTCTTGGGGACACTTTTATCAGATGGGTGCGCTTATTATATGCTGCCCCCACGGGCAGGCTCCGGGTTAATGGGGATCTTACGGATCCCTTTCCTCTGTTTAGGGGTACGAGGCAGGGGTGCCCTTTGTCGCCCCTGCTTTTTGCCCTGGCCCTTGAGCCATTAGCGGCTGCCATTAGATTGTCCCCTTCGGTTACTGGCTTTAACAGAGGCACGTGTGAGGAGAAGATTTCCCTTTACGCGGACGATACGTTGTTATATTTGGGGGATGTCGATAAGTCTCTTCCGGCTGCTATGGGGTTGATTAAACTTTTTGGTTCCTTGTCAGGCTTTTCAATAAACTGGAACAAATCTGTCCTCCTACCTGTGGATGGCTCATTTGCTTCGTTGCCGGATGCCGCCGGATCTTTAAAAGTGGTCTCATCCTTTAAGTATTTGGGAATTCAGGTAGCAGTTAACCCGCGGACGTACTTAGAGGACAATCTCTTACCCCTTTTTCATAGATTGCAAACAACCTGTAACACCTGGTGTAAACTCCCATTGTCCGTTATAGGTAGGATGAATTTGATTAAGATGGTGTGGGGCCCCCAACTGTTATACATTATGCATAATTCTCCTCAATGGATCCCCCGTAGGTGGTTTGCTCGGATAAATACTCTGTTCAGATCATTAATTTGGAAGAAAAAATCTGCTCGTATCCGACTTTCCACATTACAGTATAGCAAGGATCAGGGAGGAGCGGCAGTTCCTAACCCTAAATTCTATTTTTTAGCCTCTCAATTGCAGCATTTGTGCGGGATGGGGCAAATCGAAGAACGTGATTCCATTGCTACTTTATTACGTATGGGAGCTCAGGATGCGTCGGTTTTGGCATGTCTGGAGGCAGGATTTCCACACCTGCCACGGACAGCGCCTACTGTGATTCTCCTTAAGAAACTCTGGTCCCTGGTGAGGTCAACTCTGAATATTGCAGGTTTTCTGGCAGAAACCCCTCTATGGGACAATCCCAATTTGGCGTAAGTCTATAAACTAGATGGTTTTCTGCTCTGGAGACAGGCTGGTATTCACCGTATTGCTCAACTTTATCAGCAAAACGTACTCAAATCTTTTCAGAATTTACAAGATGAATTTGATCTCCCTAGGTCTCAGTTCTATAGGTACCTGCAGCTCCGACACCCTTTACAGGCCCAGGGCCGGATTTCTGTGCTCCACTTGTCTAGCCACCGCTTGGTCAGGGATATATTCTTTGGCAAGGACGGGAAAGGCCTGATTTCTCATGCATACTCCACCCTTCTGCTGTCCATCCAAAACTCAGCGACTTTACCGTGTAGGAGAGGATGGACGGAGGACCTAGGTGATATTAATGGGGAAACTTGGGACATATGTCTACAGGCAGGACCTCTTACGTCAGTCTCACAGTCTCACAGGCTGTCTCATTTATTTTTGCTACATAGAGCATATCGCACGCCTATCCAGTTATTCCGTTGGGGTAGGAGGGATTCTTCCTTATGTCCAAAACGTTGTGGGGAGGAGGGTTCACTTGTTCATCTCATGTGGCGCTGTCCAAAACTGCATCGGTTCTAGGGTACTGTTACAGAGATTATTTCCTCTGTTTTTCAAGTTCGGGTCCCGTTGGACCCCCTAATATGTGTACTGGGTGCAGTGGAGGAAGAGGTCTACCCCCCTCCAGCTAATATTGCGGTGATTAGACTTCTATATATAGCCAGAAAACTCATAGCTAGATTTTGGTTGTCTCCACATGCTCCGACCAGGAAACAGTGGATTGAACAAGTCAATTTCATCCTTATCAGAGAGTACTATACCTATCAACATAGAAATGCTGCCCGGAAATTTGATTCTATTTGGGGACCCTGGTTGGGCACCCCGGGACTAGCACCCCCACAACTGGTGATGTCTAGGCTGTTGCAGGTATAGGAAGCACCTCCGCGTTAAGAATGGTCTGTGCGGGTTCCAGGTATTAACTGCAACGTGTATCTTAGGCCCTGTACGTTGGTGGGTAGGAACGGGTTTGGATTCTCTGGGTAGACTGTGGGTGGTAAAGTTTTGGTTGAGGCCCGTTGGCCTCATAGGTAGTTGTGCTGGGGGGTAGGATTACACCTGCCTACCCGGTATAGTCTAATCCTAGTTGATGTATGTAAGTGCCTTGATTGTCATATCGCTTCCTATGATATACCATATGGACTGTGTATGTTTCATTTTGTCCTTTTTTGAACCTTTATAATGTGTCTGTATGTCATGTTTCATTGTCTTGGCACAATAAACTATTTTTCTGATTTAAAGGGTAAATTCGCCATTCCACGAGCGGGTGCAATTTTGAAGCGTGACAGGTTGGGTATCAATGTAACCAGCGTAACATTATCTTTCACAATATAAAAAAAGACTAACTTTACTTTTGTCTAATTTTTTAGTTAAAAAAAAAAAGTGTATTTTTCCCAAAAAAGTGGGCTAAGACTGCTGCGCAAATACGCATGACAGACATTTTATTCTCTAGGGCAGGGGTGGCAAACTCAAATTCATCGGGGGCCGCATCCGCAGTTTGGTTGCCCTCAAAGGGCCGGTTGTAACTGCGCTTAAACCAGTGGCGTAGCGTGGGTTGTCAGCGCCCGGGGTAATTTACTCCCCCCCTGACTTGCAGACTTACCTATTTGGGGGATAGCAGCAGTGGTACTTGGGGGGGGGGGGGGGGTGGCAGCGGTGGTACTTAGAGGGGTGGCAGCGGTGGTACTTAGAGGGGTGGCAGCGGTGGTACTTAGAGGGGTGGCAGCGTTGGTACTTGAGGGGGTGGCAGCGTTGGTACTTGAGGGGGGTGGCAGCGCTGGTACTTGCCATCTCCCTCAAGTACCACCGCTACCACCCCCCCTCAAGTACCACTGCTACCACCCCTGGGGACGGGTTATCAGAATTGGGTGCCCGGTGTCACTGGGATGTGGGATCTGAATTGGGTGCCTGGTGTCACTGGAATGTGGGATCTGAATTGGGTGCCTGGTGTCACTGGGGACACAAGATCAGAATTGGGTACCCCATCTTTAAATGTTCGTGATTATTAAGACAACCCTAGAGACATCTTCCTTTAAGCCCCCCACACTGCCCAGCCTCCAATCACAAGGGGGGGGGGTATGGGTTTTATGATCAGCATTGATGGAATAGAACTACAGGTCTCAGCATGCCTAGCTGTCAGTGTGCCACAGCAGACTGGGTATTGCAGTGATCTGATTGGCTGGTCACTCTTACCTTCAGATAACTCGAGCTCCAGCTCGGCCAGACTATCCTGGATCTCCACCAGCAGTGTTTTCAGAATGGCACATCCCCCTCTCTCCGCCAGCCCGGTGCTTCTCGTGTCATACGACTCAGCAGCAGCTGGCAGCCCGCATACCCCCACACAGGGCCCTCCTCCGCTGGCCAGTCAGGGCCTCTTCTCTCAGGCACACGGAGCACAGTCTATGGCTCGGTGCTTCTTGTGTCATATGACTCAGCTGGCAGCCTACATACCCCCCACACAGGGCCCTCCTCCGCCGGCCAGCCAGGGCCTCTCCGACACACGGAGCACAGTTTTTGTCTCAGTCTGCGGCGGGTGGGCCTCTCACACGGACAGGTGGTGGGCACAGGAGATGCCGCACCCGCCGATTCTTGGAGGGCGGGGTCAGGGGGGGAGAGGTCAAGGAGGAGGCGGCAGGGGACAAACTTTTTTCCTGACTTCGGGGCTCTCAGGCCTATCTGTCCACAGCTCGGCCCCTTGCTGATTACTGACAGGAGAGAGATCCCCCTGCTGATGGGGGCCGCTGCGCGGGCCACATGACAAGGCCTGGCGGGCCGGATTCGGCCCGCGGGCCTTGTGTTTGCCACCCCTGCTCTAGGGTGTTAGAAAAAAAGTATAATGTTTGGGGGTTCTAAGTAATTTTCTAGCATAAAAAAATGTTTTTAACTTGTAAACAATGGTAGCATACTGTATTCATGTGTTAGAATGGCCCAGTCAAAGTCCAGTTTGTGGCAAGACTTGAAAATTGCTGATCACAGACGCTCTCCATCCAATCTGACAGAGCTTGAGATATTTTGCAAAGAAGAATGGGCAAAAATGTCACTCTAGATGTGTAAAGCTGGTAGAGACATCCCCAAAAAGACTTGCAGCTGTAATTGCACCAACAAGTGATTCTACAAAGTATTTACTCAGGGGGGCTGAATACAAATGCATGTCACACTTTTCACATAATTATTTGTAAAAAAAAAAATGAAAACCATTTGTTTTCCTTCCACTTCACAATTATGTTCCACTTTGTGTTGGTCTATCACATAAAATACTTTTTCAAACAACTGTACATGCATGATAGCTGCATGACATTTCTCAGGGCAACACTGGCCAATGCTGCGTAATGTGTGTTGAAAGAGACAGAATAACAACAAAGGAGCACAACTTAAAAATAGAAACAGAGTTGTCACCCTCTAACAGAAAGTGTCAAAACAAATGCCTTTTTTTTTTTTTTTTTAGGATAATCGGGCACTATTTTAAAGTTTAACAAAAGGCAAAACTTTTTTTAAGTAGAGAGGGATTAGGATGCCTGTTAATATTTTATTACTATCTGGTCTTCATAAAGGATATTTTTCATCTCTATTTGTCCTGTTTATTGTTAAAATCGAGAGTGAAAGAAAATCCCAAATTGTGGGTTGTCACCAGAACAGAAATCGAGGGGAAATCTTCCTTGTTTACAAACGGTTTATTGAATAATAAGTCTTAATACAATATAACTGTACATTGGCAAGGAATACATACATGAAGATGGGTGCAAGGAATATCAGTATAAAAATTGAAAAATCCCCAAATGAATACAAATGACTGGTAGTCCAATGCCGCGTACACACGGTGTGTGGGCTTCACATCATTTTTCAGGTTCTGAAAAACGACCAAAAAAAATTTGAACATGCTGCATTTTTTAACGTCGTTTTAAACAATGTTGTTTTTCGGGTTGTAAAAATGATCGTGTGTAGGCTAAAACGACATTAAAAACCCGCGCATGCTCAGAAGCAAGTTATGAGACGGGAGCGTTCTGGTAAAACTACTACCGTTCATAATGGAGTAAGCACATTTATCACGTTGTAACAGACAGAAAAGCGCAAATCGTCTTTTACTAACACAGAATCAGCTAAAGCAGCCCAAAGGCAAATGGAAATTCCCCTTCATAGTGGCGTCGTACGTCACCACGCTTTGTTAGAACGCTTTGCTTTTTTAAAAACGATGGTGTGTGGGCAACGTAGTTTTAATGATGAAGTTGGAAAAACCTTGTTTTTTTCTACATGCTGAAAAACTATGTTTTTTTTTCATGCTGAAAAATAATCGTGTGTACGCGGCATAACTCTTCCTTACGCTACAAAATAAAAATAAAATTGTTCTAAATGAAAACCCCTTTAATTTAGAACTATAGGTAAAACTTTTACTATGTTTTCATTTTGAATAGAGCAAGGGAGGGTTATAATCTGTCAGGTTTTTTTTCTCGCCATCTGTGCCCTATTGTGAAGATTTTCCTTTACTTCCTGTCCCGCAGCCAAGCAGGAAGTGAGAGGAAATCCCTCGTGGGGCCCCCAGTTCACCACAACTAGTGTCCCTATTAGAAGATTTCCCCTCTATTTCCCCTCCCCCCCACCCCAGAAAGGAATTTTCTTTTCTTTGACTTTAAAAGATAATGGTAAACAGGACAAATAAAGGGGTTTAATATTTTTAATAGGATCACATACAGCAATTAAATTCCTTTTTGAATTCCTCTCCATGCTATTAACAAAATAAAAATAAAACAATAACAATTGCCTTTTAATGAAAGCTGAAGATTTAAAAATATATAAACTACATTATTATTAAGTTACAGTGACATGTTATACTGGATTTTAGTGTTATACTTTAATGTTAAAGATATGTAATGTGTTACATACAGGACTGGGTGCAGTATTTTATACATACAGAAGGTTTTCTTGCCATTTTTTTTTCTTAGCCTGTAACTTTTTTTTTTTAATGATGAAATCTCTCTAATGAAGAGGGAACAAATGGATCCATGGCAAGTGTTTCAGTTTAAAGTGCAGAGTATGATCTGTGTCCCCGGAGGGAGAGACCTCTCGGTGTCATTGCTTGCTCAGGACATTCACCAGCTGCCTCCTTGTCCCAGGGTTGTAGCCTCCCCATAATCAAATCTTGGCTTGACATTTGGAGCGTTCAATGCGGCTGAGCTTTGCTCAATATATTTAAGACGGAAGGTATTGATGGTAACACAGGCATACATTGATTATGTTTAGTTCCCTAGCAAAGTTTCTGAAATAAATGAGACAGGAGTGCAGTGATCAGACATGCTGGGTCACCGGCATCTCTAGAAAAGCAGACATCCCTGTCTCTTTATCATCTGAATGCTGAAAGATTGAGAAAGCTGAATTGCAACAGCAGTGTCTCTTTTCACTCTCTGCTCATTTATATCATTTTTACAGATGCTTGCTGTTTGAAGGCTGCATTAATGTCCTTAATATAATTAGTATTTCCTAAACAGTGGCATGAGCTATGGCTACAGTAAGTTTGTGTCTGCATGTGTAAAGACTGGGCCACATCATATGTGTTTGATCAAGGTTACCTGATCTTTAAGGGTTTGGTTAAAAATGACAAAATATCTTTTAAAAAAGAAAGACATCCACACTCTGTTTTGGCAATGAAAGTAGATATGTGGCGATTACATACATATATGACATTATTATAAGTTCATATAAAGCATTTAGGTTGTTTAACATTTATTTATTTATTTTTTGATAAATTCTCTTTATTATTTTCAAATAAAACATATAGCAGAAAAAGGAAGCATAACAACTAGCTGTCCAAAAAGTAGACCCAAAACAAGCTCCACTTTGTGTGTTTGCTACCAGCAGAAGTGCAAGGCAGTAGTTCAAAAACTGCAGTGGATGCCTGAAGCCCATGAATACGAACATTCAAACAGTTGCATTTACCATGCTCCTACAATGGCAGAAAAACTTGAAGGATGGCGCCTTAATGATGGGATCCACACCAGAATAGGTGCTCTTTGTGGAATGGGAAAGACAGAAGGAGACATTTAACATCTTTATTAATATTATAGTGCTGGTTGCGATATACCATTATATTGCTGTAGAATACTAGGACTGCCTGTGTTGTAAAGTACCAACAAAAAAATAGGAGTTGGGAAAATAAAAAAATTCCCACCAGCACTTGCTTCTACGTTGTAGTATTGTATCTTAGCTTTAGCCCCGGACCATATTGCTGTCCAAAGACCAGAGCACTTTTTGTGATTCGGCACTGCGTCGCTTTAACTGACAATTGCACGGTCGTGCGACGTGGCTTCCAAACAAAATTGGCGTCCTTTTTTCCCCACAAATAGAGCTTTCTTTTGGTGGCATTTGATCATCTCTGCGGTTTTTATTTTTTGCGCTATAAACAAAAATAGAGCGACTATTTTGAAAAAAATGCAATATTTTTTACATTTTGCTATAATAAATATCCCCAAAAAAGATATAAATTTTTTTTTTCCTCAGTTTAGGCCGATACGTATTCTTCTACATATTTTTCGTAAAAAAAAAATCGCAATTAGCGTTTATTGATTGGTTAGCGCAAAATTGATAGCGTTTACAAAAAAGGGGGTCGTTTTATGGCATTTTTATTAATATTTTTTTATTACTAGTAATGGCGGCGATCAGAGTTTTTTTTTCGGTACTGCGATATTATGGCGGACACGTCGGACACTTTTGACACATTTTTGGGACCATTGGCATTTTTATAGCGATCAATGCTATAAAAATGCATTGGATTACTATAAAAATGCCATTGGCAGTGAAAGGGTTAACACTAGGGGGCAGGAAAGGGGTTAAGTGTGTTCCTATTTGTGTTCTAACTGTATGGGGGGTGGACTCACTAGGGGAAATCACTGATCTTCTGTTCATACATTGTATAAACAGAAAATCAGCGTTTCCCCCGCTGACAGGAACGAGAGGTATGTGTTTACACACATACCTCCCGTTCCCCGCTCTGTAACGAGCAATCGCGGGGGCACGAGCGTGGGACTCGGGGGCGTGCGGGGGGCGCGCGCCCCCTAGTGTCCAAAAAAGAGAGGACGTAGAGCTACGTGCTCCCGCGAGACAGAGCCACTGTCCCGCAGTAATATGACGGTGGGCGGTCAGGAAGCAGTTAAAGGAATTCTTTGGTCACAGGGTGCACTTTAAAGCGGAGGTCCGCCAACCGCTGCAAAAATTAAAAACCAGCAGCTACACATACTACAGCTGCTGACTTTTAATAATAGGACACTTACCCGTCCTGGAGTCCAGCGATGTTTCCATCAGCTGCCGGGTTGATGCTGTCATTATAGCTGGTAAGGGAACCCGGTAGTGAAGCTTTACGGCTTCATATCGTGTCAAACAATAGGCACAGGAAATCCCCCTTTCCGGGTCACCCCTTTTCTCCACCCCCTAACAACCTCTTGCACAATTTCTTGGTTCTACCCCCTACCCACCTCCCAGTACTGCCTCTTTTAGAGAATACAGAACCAAGTAACAATTGTGGTACTAAGTATTATGTATGGAATTCGTTAATAAAAGAAAAGCAGGACCAATAGACACTCCAGCAGCCAGAAACAATAGACCTCCTAGCAACAATGGATCCCCCAGCAGCTAGCCTCAATAGCCCCCGAACAACTTGCCATTACATACAGTCAGTGCTAGAGGTGCCAGAACTGCGTTTCCACTGACAAATAAAAATACAAACGATAGTTCTATTTGAAAATCCCATAAGCTTACTTAAACATCTATGAATATAAGAAGGGGGTATAGGGGCATTCACTCTAAAATTACTAATTAATTAGTAATTTTAGAGTGAGTGCCCCTATACTCCCTTCTTATATTCATTTTGCTATCAGTGTGTGAACACTTACTAGGTGGCTGCTACACATTTGTTTATTTTTTTCCTCCCACCCCACCCCCTTGTTGGTTTGCGCATTAGTTTCCCCTAATTTTCATTACTTAAATCTCTCTTTTCATGTTATTGACTGCTGCATGTCTGCTGGCCATCTCTTTCCACAACTTCCTGGGTTCCCTGCATTTCTAAGGACTACCTGTAAGTTGTGATTTATGTGCTGACTCCGCCTCCTGAAACCCCCCCTCTTTGCACCTCTGTAGTTCAGAAGGCAGGCTCTGTGAGGTCTGCCACACAGTAGTGCTTTTTCACAGGGCAAAGTAAATACATGTCGCAGAACTCAAGGAAGTAAATGTGTGGCCGTACTTCACAAAGTAACTTTACAAACTTCAAAATTGTTCAGGAATTGGCTACAAATAATTGGCATACAGTGTGAAAATTAATACGTTTTGACTATAGATCCACTTTAATATTAAATAATTTGTAAAGGCAATACCCACATTGACCACAATCATCCGTTTCCCTACTTAGGGCCCTTTCCCACGTACGGATCCCATGAGGATCCGTACCTTCCTATTCCGTTTGCTCAGCGGGGATCACTACGTTGATCCCCGCTGAGCTGGCAGATGACAGGGCGATCCTGTCTGATCTCCGGTCCCCCTATGGGGGGATCGGATGAACACGGGCCATCCATCGGATTAGATTCCATCAGATATCCGATTGTGTGTACAGGGATTTAGATCTCACATTGCAGATATAAAGCTATAGGTACAGGAGTGCCTAGGCATTCTCATGTACAAGAAAGTACACTAATATTTTTTTCAGAAATAATTCAAAACAAAGATACATTTCTTAATGTACTGCTTAGACACAATTAACATGTCTATACTTCTATATAACATACCAAATCTTCACTTTTTTGAGTTCAGGTCCCCTTTTAAGTCTCCTGGTCACCAAATTACACACTGACCAGCCCACTGTTCCAATCCTTGTCTGTGGATACAATCTCCTGCACACTGAACTGTACACTCTTACTGACCTACAGTTCAGATTTTTGCTTGGAATCTGGCATGTGTCTTGTGCGATTTTGATCACTTTCTCAATATAATATCAGAGAAGCCAACTGGGACTTTAAAATTCCACTGATTACAATGACTATTGTAGAAAAATTGTATTTCCAAAAGCGTTTTTTTATTTTTTTCACTTTTAGCTAGAAAATTGAAAACCCATTAACACACTGTCCACTATTGGTCAGCCAGGGGCTTACAAATCAGCTGTTATGCCATTACTGCTCCAAGCTACTCATTTATTTAACATTTTTGAGCATGTCATACACTATACAATATGATTATACAATCTATCTTAGAATTACCAAAACTTTGTAATAAAATGACACATCTAAATAATTCATTACATTTCTATCAAATAAAGCAGTCCTTGTCTCACATTAGGGGTAGGAAACCTCGGCCTTCCAGCTGTGGTGAAACTACAAACCCCATCATGCCTATGATTGTTACGGTCTTGCAATGTCTCATGGGACTTGTAGTTTCACCACAGCTGGAGGGCCGAGGTTGCATACCCCTGTCTTACATAGTTGATGGTAGATCTAAAGACGATTGTACAATCGGATTGTATTGTCACCTTTTATGCTTAGTTCACACTGCCGCGACTTGGGATCCGACTGGTCAGACCTCAAGTCGCATGACATGTGAACTCTCATTTTAGTCAGAGACTCGTCTTAATAAACACTACTGAAGTCGCATGACATGTGAAATCTCATTTTAGTCAAAGAGACTCTTCTTAATAAGCACTACTGAAGTCGCTCCGACTTTAGAAAAGGTTCCTGTACTACTTCAAAGCGACTTCTGTCTGACTTAATGGAAGTTGCCTCCAAGTCGGATCCTCATCTATATTGATGTGATTTGCATATGACATTATAGGAAGGTTACCCAGACATTCCCTGAAAGTCACTTCTATATTGCATAAAAGTAGTACTCAGGTTGCCAGCAAATCACCAGGAAGTCGTCTGTCGAAATCGCACCATAAGTTGTGTTTCTTTCAGGTTGCAGTAGTGTAAACCGAGCATAACTCTCAAAAAATTCAGTGCTTTTGAAAGAATTACTGAGGTGGGGTTGCAGCTGCACAGATATTTACATTGTCTTTGTTTCTTCTGCCACCATTAAACATTTTAGTTCAGCCTAGTTCTCAACCTTTTTTAAATCGGGGCAACCCCAAAAATATTTTCAGGTCTTGAGGAACCCTTATTGACCCCCAATGACTTGGTTTGAATAGGGAAATTGCCCCCTTATAGTGGTGATGAGAATGTCACTTTTAACCTCCCTGGCGGTGTTCCCGAGCGTGACTCGGGGTGGTTTTTTCTTGCTAAGAACGGTATCCCCGAGTCACGCTCGGGGTAGACATGCAGAGCCTGCAGCGCGCGCTGTCTTACCTTGTTCCTGGATCCAGCGATGCATCCACGCTGTGTGAGCGAGCGGGTGCTCGCTCGATTCACACAGCGTCCCCGTGTGCCGGCGAGCTCCGTTCCCTGCGAAGTTACGACGCACGGGAGCGGAGAACGGCGCCAAATTCAAAAAAGTAAACAAACACTTTACATACAGTATACTGTAATCTTATAGATTACAGTACTGTATGTAAAAAATACACACCCCCCATGTCCCTAGTGGTCTGTCCAGTGCCCTGCATGTTCTTTTATATAATAAAAACTGTTCTTTCTGCCTGGAAACTGTAGATTGCCCATAGCAACCAAAAATGTCCCTTTATGTCAAAAATGGTTTTAGATCAGCTAGAAAACAGCGATAATAAATTATAATCACTTGCAGAATTTAGCGATAGCGATTTGTGGGGAAATTTGTCATAAAAAAAAAAAATAATGACAGCAAAAATTCTGCAACTAAGCAAATTTCAGTGATTTTGATTTGATTACATTATTGAATAATTTTTACTATAATTATATTATTATTTGTTATAATTTTTTATAATTATTTATTATATTATAATTTTTAATAAAAAAAAAAAAAAAATCATACCCGGGATGCCTATTAGACTCTTGTTTGGATAGATTTAAGTGAGTTATTCCTAAGAATTACAAGCCTACAGTATAAAACGCCAAATTCCCTTGCAAATAATGGTACCGCTTTCAGCACTTAAAATCTTAAAGAATCATACCGCCAGGGAGGTTAAACACAGCTAAAAAGCTGTTTGGTGTCCGGCTACTGGCTTTGCCACTATTAAATATGAAGACACTGTCCATCAGCCACAGCTCAAGGAGCCCCTAACAACCTCTGGAGGTGCCCTGGTTGAGAACAGCTGTTCTAGTTGGTTAATGTAGATGCTTAGTAGAAATCTACACCCATTGCCAATTACAGTGGGTGCCAAGTAATGTGGCTTCATCCTTTTGAACATCATCTGTATGTGAAAAGGTATATAAGTGGTGTATCATAATTCTGCATACGCGCCTAAATAATTAAGTTATAGCATTTCCATATGTGGAAAGGTATCCAAAGGAGCTGCTTAACAGTGTGAGCGCTTTACTTTATAAAGTATTGAAATACTTCTTTGCTTTTGCTTTATTATCTCCACTCTTTATCCTTTTTATAAGTGTTCGTCTCATCTAAATGAATACATTCACACAATGTAAATAGTTCCTCTATCTTTTGAAGATGTTGGTGAATGGCTCAAAAAGTGGTTCCATTTGTGTGAATTAGCACTCACCCACTCACAGTAACCTGAGCCCTGGAGCTTTCCATCAGCGGCAACAAACATACCGGGAGCAGATTACCATCCACCCCCTCCCCGTGTACCCCTAAGTGTGTAAAAGCAGGATAAAGAAAGGTGAAGATTGCAAGCTGTCAGAGGAGGACTCACTGTTCCGCCTTAGAAGTGTGATGTTAAACATCTGGCTGCTGCTTCCACATCTTCAGATTACACATCCATTCATTAAGTGTTGTGTGTCTGAGGACCTACTCTACAAGAAACCTAAGTAGAAGATGTGTAACTGGAAGGCAACTCTATAAATGTTATTGCTGTGGATTCGTTCTGAGTAATGCAGCAATGTGGGTAAACTATGCAGGGAATTAATAGTATTTATGTTGGTAGATAGTTGTGCATTGCTTCACAATTTTTTTTATATTGCATGATTTGTTTTACCAATTTAATGACCATTAAATATAATTCATATTAGTCTAATGGACTTGTAATCAGGATTTTATTTAAAGCTCAGGTTTTCTTTTGGGTAAAGTGGTTAAGGGCTTGAAGCCCTGGTAGGTTCCTACTGCTATCTGTGTCTCCACTAGGGAAATATCTATTTGGTTTGGTGGCATCACCAGGACTGAAAGTGAGACATAATTCAACATTCAATGTTTCACTATTTCCAGGAATAGAGGAGCAATTTCCCACTGGGGACACTCGTTCCAGTGCAGCTGTTTGAGGGGATTGACCTCCCTTTTGTGAAATTTCTTCTCGCTTGTGTTGTGTCTACATGGCAGGAACATAGTCTTTCAAAAGGGGCACAGCATTTCCATCATCTCTTTTTTATCCAAAATGGAAAAGTGTTTAAAAAAATGTGCTGCAAAATGTAAAGAAGAAGTCCAAGTTTGTTTCTTTTTCCTGGTTTTTTATTTTTTGAGTAAAGCGAAGAACAATTATGAGCCATATATATAGTTGCTGTGACAGTAGTGACTCTTTGCTTTCTACCCAGGCACAGTAATTACAGGGAGAGGAAGTGAGTGTACACTCTCCTTTATGGGGATCCTTACAGCAGTAAAACCAGTTATAATCCTTCCCAGTCTCTCTTAAATGTAGACTTTACTTAAAATGAAAACCTGACCTAAATGTGAACTTTAGTCTTCAAATAGATAATGTGAAGCCCCTTGGTTTCTATATTTAGGGTGTACTATGACACAAGGTGAGAGTCCAGACTCCCTCCCCCTTTCATACTGAATTTCGAGTTTCAGTCCCCTCAGGCTTCTGTCATTTTTTAATTTGTTTTGGCTGTGCGCCACTTGCACAACCACGCCAGTACAGGTATCTGTTGCACAGTACACTTTTTTTTTTTTTACAGATCTGCAATTATTTATGTGAAATTATATACGTGCCACGGTTTATCAAACACATATATATTTTTTGGTAGCATATAAATTTGTTCGAGTAAATGGATGTACATGTCAGGCTTTAAAATTGCGCATGCCCATGGAATGACAACAAACTACATACAGTACAATAACAAGGTAAATTATCTATAGGCTACCCTTTAACTACTTAAGGACCAGGCCTTTTCTAGCACTTTTTATTTAAGTAAAAATATGTTGTTTTTTTACTAGAAAATGACTTGGAACCCTCATATATTATATGTATATATTTTAGCAGAGACCCTAGAGAATAAAATGGCGGTATTTGCGCAGCATTTTTTTCAAACTGATTTTTGGGCACTAATGAATCTTAATGACAAAAAACACTATATTTAACCCAATTTTTCAGTGTCCTATAAAAGACGATATTACACGATAAAATAGAAACCAGACATGTTGGGCTTTAAAGGAGACGTAAAGCCAAAGCTTGTTTGGCTGTACTTCTCCTGTGTATCACAGGAGTGCAGTTCGTTCTGCACTCCTATGACCTGTTGTTTTCAGCAGACAGTGGGCTGAAGTCACAGAGCTGGTCCAGGCTCGTGAGCTGCTGAGATACTAAGCTGACCGCTCCTGCTCCCTCTACAGCCCAGCACTCCAGTGAGCATGGGGGCAGAGAGCTGCTGACTGTCAGTCAGTAGCTCTCTGCTCACGAAGCTGTGAGACCCGAGAGATTAGCGGTTTTCGATCAATCGGTTCTCAGTGTTAGAGGCGACGGGGGAGAGATGTTGCTTCCACCTAGGTACAGTATCTCACAAAAGTGAGTACACCCCTCACATTTTTGTAAATTTTATATATTTTCATGTGACTGCAATGTAAAGTAGTGAGTGTACAGCTTGTATAACAGTGTAAATTTGCTGTCCCCTCAAAATAACTCAACACACAGCCATTAATGTCTAAACCACTGGCAACAAAAGTGGAGTAAACCCCTAAGGGAAAATGTCAAAATTGGGCCCAATTAGCCATTTTCCCTCCCCGGTGTCATGCGACTCAGTGTTACAAAGGTCTAACTCTTGCCGACTCTATACGATGCCTGCGGAAGCCGGGGGATAAAATAGCGCTAACAAAGTATGTACAGTAGAAAAAAAAAAAAAAAGCAGCATACTCTCTAACCAGTCGGCTCAATGTAATGTTCGATTTATTTTTTAGAGCGAAACTCCGCTTTACATTTGGTGTTATCACTCTCTCTCTCATACAGGTCACTGGAAGTTCAACTTGCCACTTCATGGCAAAGAACTCTCTGAGGATCTGACATTTTTTATTGTTGCTCTATATAAAGATGGCCTAGGCCAGTGATGGCAAACCTTGGTATCCCAGATGTTTTGGAACTACTACTCTGCAGAGTGCATGAGCAGCATGGCAAACGTAGTTTCAAAACATCTGGGGTGCCAAGGTTCGCCATCACTGACCTAGGCTAAAAGAAGATTTCCAAAACCCTGAAACTGAGCTGCAGCATGGTGGCCAAGACCATACAAAGGCTAAACAGGACAGGTTCCACTCAGAACAGGCCTCACCATGGTTGACCAAAGAAGTTGAGTGCACGTGCTCAGTGTTTTTTTTCTTCAGAGATTGTCTTTGGGAAATAGACGTATGAGCGCTGCCAGCATTGCTGCAGAGGTTGAAGGGGTGGGGGTCAGCCTTTCAGTACTCAGACAACATGCCACACAAGGCATTAAATTGGTCTGCATGGCTGTCGTCCCAGAAGGAAGCCTCTTCTAAAAATGATGCACTGCAAAAGCCTGCAAACAGTTTGCTGAAATCAAGCAGACTAAGGACATGGATTACTGGAACCTGTGGTCTGATAAAACCAAGATAAACTTATTTGGTTAAGATTGTGTCCAGCATGTGTGGTGGCAACCAGGTGAGGAATACAAAAACAAATGTGTCTTGCCTACAATCTAGCACGGTGGTGGAAGTGGCATGGTCTGGGTCTGTCACACTCTGGGCCAGATTCTCGTAGATGTCGGCGGGTCTAGCGTACCCTATTTACACTACGCCGCCGCAACTTAGAGACACAAGTGCCGTATTCTCAAAGCACTTGCTCCGTAATTTGCGGCGACGTAGTGTAAATGGGCCAGCGTAAGCCCGCGTAATTCAAATGTGTATGATATGGGCGTGTTTCATGCAAATCAATCATGACCCCACATTTTTGACGTTTTTTTTAACTGCGCATGTGCCGCCCGTGGACGTATCCCAGTGCGCATGCTCCAAATTACGCCGCACATACATTGGTTTCGACGTGACCGTAACTTACGCAAAGCCCTATTCGTGAACGAGTTACGCAAACAACGTAAAAGACGGAAAAAAACAATGCTGTCCCGACGTCCATAATTAACATTGCGTAGGCCGGATCTACGTAAAGTTAACACACCATAAAGCAGGGGTAACTTTGCGTGTACGCAAATGACGTAAACTACGACGACGGGGCGCAAATACGTTCGGGAATAGGCGTATGTAGCTCATTTGCATATTCAACGCGGAAATCGACAGAAACGCCACCTAGCGGCCAGCGTAAATATGCAACTTGGATACGACGGTGTAAGTGACTTACGCCAGTCAGATCTTTTTTTTTTTTTTTTTAAGTGTATTTTTGTGTGTGAACTCGAGAGAGAGGAGCCGAACTGCAGGAGTTGGGAGTAGGCAGACCCTCCCCCCAGAGGCAATCTGCCATCCTTCTCCATGCCCCGGGTGGCAATGGCGGGTGTGAGGGGGGCCTCCCACTCATCCCGCCCTACCTGCTCCACTTAGGAGCCCAACTGGGGCCCAACGGGGCAGAGGGACTCCCCCTGTGAGGGGTTGAGGGGTCCTAACCCACCCAGCAAGCCCTGTAGGTCATTCGCCTCTCTTTTTTTAGGAGACCGCATGGCCAAAGTGCGTGTGTGTTAAACCAATTCCGTGTGCGTGCAAGTGTGGTGTTTTTTGTGGGGGGGGGGGGGGGGTTGGGCGTACTAAGCACAGGCGTACCTTGCATAGCACACCCACCGGGAGTTGGGCTGAGACCACCAAACTCAATTCACATGTAGCCGAGGCCGGGATCCGAACCCTTGGCTGCAGAGGTGAACGGCTTGTCAGTGCAGTGCCAATCACGTTGAGCCACCACAGCTCCGGGCCAGTCAGATCTAAGGCAAATCTATGCGTAACTGATTCTAAGAATCAGGCGCATAGATCCGACACCACAAAAACAGAGGTACGACGGTGTATCTGGAGATACGCCGTCGTACCTCCTTTAAGAATCTGGCCCTCTGTGTACAGAACAGCTCCAGGTAGCCATATTACATTGCATTTGCAGAAAATTACAGCGGCTGCAGATTGAAAAGGAAAGGTCATTTTTAATAACATTTAATTACAATATGACTTGTGTTGCAATTGTATACACTATATTATTTTTTCTTTTCTTTCCCCACGAAAGTGGAGTTACCCTTTTATGCCTAGTACACGGGATGAGAAAATTGGATGAAAGATACTGCTTTTAGAGCGATTGTCCAATAATCTGATCATTAGTACAGAGCTTTCAATGGTCAATCATGACCGTTTGTGTGAAAATAGTGGAAGGGAAAAGCACCGAAATTTTCTCATGTGATTTTCATATAATTAATACAGGATTTGTTTGTATAAAATCGGAAGACCAAGAACACGTATGTTCGGAAATGAAAGAATACATTACATCACTTGCGAAAGTTGTATGCTGTTACGAGAATTTTCGTAACTTTAGTAACATATTGATTTTTGATATGAGACTAGCATGCATATAGAAACGGACAATCATTTCTCCAATAGGCTTATCATGGGGATCACTTATGCCGCGTACACACGATCGGATTTTCCATTCAAGCTTTCGTCTGCCAAGAACGCGGTGACGTACAACACTACGACAAGCCGAGAAAATTAAGTTCAATGCTTCCGAGCATGTGTCAAATTGTGTCCGAGCATGCGTCAGAATTTTGCGTGTTGGAATCGCTACAGACGGTCGGAGCCTACACACGGTCAGAATTTTCATTCAAAAGCTGACATCAAACTTTTGCTGTCGGAAATTTCCAATCGTGTGTACGGGGCATTGGAAGACTAACGCACAAGTAATTCATGACTAATATTCCCTTAGGCACTTTTTTGGCCAGGTCAGAATTATTTTAAGAGCACAGTGTGGCCAATGAGGCTCACACAAAAAGTCAATGTGCTTTAAAGCACCAATGTCAAAAGCATTGTCAAAAGCCATGCGACAATAGGCAATGCATGCCCATTATTTGAAAGAGTTACATGCTAGTCTTTTCTGCTTTACCAGACATTTGATTAATGTTGCTTGTTTTGGTAACAATAGAGGTGATCGGAAGTTAATAAAGTGGAGAGCACCCATTCAGTTACATCTGATGATTCATTACTTGTGACCAAGAGGGAGGTTCCACGTGCAAGCTTATGTTTAATTCATTACATTGGTCTGACTTTATTTTTTTGCAGCTTTATTGCTTTGCTCTCCTCCCAAACCCCAAATAAATATATTAACACCCCTTGCTTATTGACTACTAATTTGGCTATTCTCATAGGAGTGTACCAAGCAAGCAAAGCACTAGCAGATTTTCCATCACTCTATCTTAATTAAAGATCTCATTTGAAACACAGATGTTTTAGATGAATATTTCTCCGTCAGCACAGGAACAAACATTTGATATATGAAATAACGACTCATACCGCTGCTCAAGCAATATGAGTAGAACTTTGCTATCCTTTATAACACTGGTCACACGATCATTTTTTGTGATGAAAAAAAACGACGTTTCAAGTGATGAAACAAAACAGCGTTTTTCAAACATCATTTTCCAAAACGACGTTGCATACACACATCGTTTTTTCAAAATGCTCTAGCAAAGCGTGGTGACGTACACCACGTTCGACGGCACTCTGTTCCATTGAAGCTCCGTCTCATAACTTGCCTCTGAGCATGCGCGGCTCTAAAAACGTTGTTTTCGACATTGTTTTGCCCACACACCATCACTTTTTATGACACAAAAAAACGATGTTTTGAAAAACGACACAAAAAATTCAAGCATGTTCGAATTTTTTTTTGGTCGTTTTTTTGAAGACATAAAACTACGTTTTGCCCACACATGGTGATTTTAAATGACGTTTTTGAAAACGTCGTTTTTTTTTCATCACAAAAAATGATCGTGTATATGTGGCATAACACTTTTGGAGTGACATGTAGTCTCCAACTTCAGGGACAAAGCACCAACAGCCTGAATGTTTGCCCCCTACTTGAGTCAACACACTCCTCAAAGTTTACCTCAGCTACTTTAGGTGTGGTTCCCATCCTCCAACCTTACCATAGAGAGGTTTTCTACAGCTCTGCTTGATGCTATGGACAAAACCACAACCATTAATGCTGACTTGGAATGCAGAAGCCTTAAAGTGTAGGTCCAGACAAAACCTAACTAACGCTAAACCTGCTCTCTGACACGAGAAAAATTGGACCAGTGGGACTTTAAATGGGGCATGGACGGGTTTGTAAAGTTATTGAGGATATCAACAATGAAGAATCTATCACAGTCCCATCAGGGAGATCTCTGTGGTCAAAGGAAATTGCTTGGTGATCAATCCAAAAAAGAAATTGAAGGAGTCAAATGTAAACTTAATAATGTAATTTGTATCATAATATATAATACAGAGATCATGCAATCAAAGGCATAATACATGTAATGACATTGGTATAATAAATGTTCAAAATCCAGGACATGACCATTAAACGCAATCACCATATATTGACATATAGATACAGTAGACATGATTATACAATAAAATTGGTCGTTGTGAACAAAATGATGAAAAAACACATATTTGGGCAAGCTTGATCTTGGCATCCCTGAGCATGGACTCGACGCACGTTTCTTGGCGTTTAAAGCCAGTCATCAGGAGTGGGGTGCATAGCAATAAGCTAGAGAGAAAGAGGGGGGGAGGGATAAACACACAGGTGAATCAATGCAATCTATATGTTTGGATCATAGTAGCAGCATCAGCGAGTTTGTGTTATATAGTATATTACCTTTAGGTTGGGCCAAAAGTGGAATAGCCCTTGCGTTCCAAAATATGGAGGGGGATGGTGGTCCTGGGATAAGATGTCTCCCCCGGAGTTGAAGCAGGGATAGATCCCCCTAAGTCCACGTTCGACGGCACTCTGTTCCATTGAAGCTCCGTCTCATAACTTGCCTCTGAGCATGCGCGGCTCTAAAAACGTTGTTTTCGACATTGTTTTGCCCACACACCATCACTTTTTATGACACAAAAAAACGACGTTTTGAAAAACGACACAAAAAATTCAAGCATGTTCGAATTTTTTTTTGGTAGTTTTTTTGAAGACATAAAACGACGTTTTCCCCACACACGGTGATTTTAAATGACGTTTTTGAAAACGTCGTTTTTTTTTCATCACAAAAAATGATCGTGTGTACGCGGCATAACACTTTTGGAGTGACATGTAGTCTCCAACTTCAGGGACATAGCACCAACAGCCTGAATGTTTGCCCCCTACTTGAGTCAACACACTCCTCAAAGTTTACCTCAGCTACTTTAGGTGTGGTTCCCATCCTCCAACCTTACCATAGAGAGGTTTTCTACAGCTCTGCTTGATGCTATGGACAAAACCACAACCATTAATGCTGACTTGGAATGCAGAAGCCTTAAAGTGTAGGTCCAGACAAAACCTAACTAACGCTAAACCTGCTCTCTGACACATTCTAAACCTAATCTATCTAACCCTGTAAGGCAGAAATTGCTGTACCTGCCTATTCTCAAGCCAATCCGATCTGGTTTCCAGCAGCAGAAGCGGCTGTGAAATGCCTGGGAAGTGACGTCACCCATACACTGACTATGGGGCTTCAGTTGTCGACTGTATCTTCGGGACCTGCCTCCACACCGAATCCACCGCTGACATCTGGTGTTGGCACTGGACCAAGTATAGCGATTTTTGCTTTACAAGGTTAGATAGATTAGGGTTAAAATATGTTAAAATAGGGTTAGATAGATTAGGGTTAAAATATGTCAGAGAGCAGTTTAGCGTTTTGCCTGAACTTCCACTTTAAGTGTACTTCTATGCTTTCCCATCCTTTATTTTATATTCCTGCAGCTTTAGTTGCCTCTAGGCCTTCTGCTGTGGATGGGCGGTCAGATGAAGAGTCTTGTAAATCCAATTTGGATCATTTAGTTTCCTCAGGAGCCAATATCAGCTAAAATAGCTTGCAAGTTCAGATATCAAAATAATTTTTTATTGATGCAGTACTTATCTTAAAATTGAAACAGCCTGGTGCTGATACTAGTGTTGTTATTAGTCTGGGGGCCCTAGGAGAGACCAAGACTATTGGTATCTTTTTAGAAATGAAGTACCCCAGGGATTTTATGGGCAAGGAAAATAAGCCAGATTTAAAGGAAGGAATGTTGTAAAAAAGAAAAAATGTATTGAATATACCTATATATTGAAAATGCACAAGTAGATACACCTAAAAACATTGCATTTGAACACGATCGAATAGATAGCAACTGAATGCTGTAACACACTAATCTCAAAATTGGAGGTTACAGTAAATGTGTGGTCACAGACGATCCCAACATGTTTCGGAAATGTAGTTTTTCAATTCCTTCTTCAGGTTTTTTTTTTACAGGCTCTTTGTTAAAGGATCATGTTCTTAGAAATACAGTACACATCAGAAGTTCACACGTAGGAGAGGCTTGCATCTCTGCATTCGCTTAGTTGTATGAGGGACTCTGGGAATCGTGAGTGAGTCTGCGATAATGCATCTGACATTTACCAGGGGTGATGGTATTCCTAAGAGGCCTTTAAGTGAAAAGTAGTACATGCTGTGGAGCCTTGCAGCTTCATCTTGGCCATAAAACGCACCAAAAATCGCAGAGATCACCATAAAATGGCAAACCATTCTCTTTCTATAATCGTATAAGGGTAGCTTGTGCAGAGCATGCTGTGAGCCTGACTGCTAATCTTATGTTTAAGGATCCAGCTAATGTTTTCCTAGCCATTTAGTTGTAGAGCACTTAGAGCTTATGCCTACAGCCCTACACTATTGCATGGATTTGTTAGTAGATATTGCCCGTCTTATTTGCCAAATGAGTTTCATTTTTGTAAATATAATAAACTCCTGGGCTAAAATGTTGGTCTGTGAAGCAACAATGAAAAAACATACCAGCTATGCATGCCTTTTGATGATAAATGTCTTTTTGGGTGAAAGGCTGTTACTCTGCCTCCCTAGTTCTTTTCTTTTCTCCCAGGCTTTACACTCTAAGGCCAAATCCAAGCCAGGAGCTCTGTTCAGTTGCAAATCCTGTGCCTCTTAACCTACAAACTACAGCTCCACTCTCTGCCTCATGTTGTCCAACCTCCTTCTGTCGTCGCAAAGGCTAGCAGACCTCCATGCTGCTCTATCATATATTTTAAACCAAGAAGTTATTACCTATTTTTTCTATACTGGAAAAATGTCAGGATCTTTACTCAAAGCTGTCACTGTTCCAAAAATAAAAGTTACCATTCAAAATTGTGAAAATCTCCTCTAGCTTTTAGTATGTGCAAAACCCAATGCTCCCCATTGGAAATCAAGGTAAATATATCTTCTGACCAGATCACTAGACCTATCAAGACCTGTATTCGCATTAGTAAAGCTTCACCCCTCACTACAGTTATGGGCCACCTCTGCTTTCCAGCTGCCTTATAGATCAATCAACCAGGTTTGTCATAGCCTCCATCCATCAGGGGGACCTTCAAACTTCTGTTAACATCATTAATACATACTTGCATGTCTCCATCTTTACAGTACATCAAATGTATCTCCCGTTTTGTTGTGGGCACACAACACTGCCAATTTGTCTTCCACACCATGAGAGTTCATAATATTGGCACCAGTGCTTGCTTTGCTACATTTATTTCCATTGTGGGATACCTGGATAATTTCCTATTGAAGGAACAGTGGGTTCAAAATCTTTCCAACAATGTTATGTGGACACACCTTAAAAAGTTCTGGGAGTGATGATAGCCTCCTTTAAAACAGTCCTATTTGTTCAATTCTACTCGAGACTTCTACAACACAACATTCTGTTGTTGCGGGACAGATCGACTCAGTCACTAAAAAAAAAGACAAAAAAAATTGCCTGACCTGGAGAACCAGGTTATCACTGGTCTGATGGCCCACACATTTTGGAATCTTCTAAAAAAAAAAAAAAAGCAGGATTTCCTCCAAAAAATAGATATCTGCTTGAGAGGCTGGGGAGGAGCTCTAAATACATTATTTGTGCAGGGACATAGTCATCTGAGGAATCCTATCTCTCAAACAACATTCTGAGATTTTGAGTGACACTGGATGTCCCAACTGGACAGTGATCCATTTCAGATAGGGTTGCACCGAGTACAAGAACCAATTGTTTTTTCAATTACTCGCCGATACCAATAACTGATACTTTTTTAAATGTAATTTTTAATGTGTCTTTTTTTAACAACACATTCTTTTTTTTGGGGGGGGGGGTGTTTTTTTTTCTTTCTTTATTTTTTTATTATTTATTAAAACCTCTGTTGGGAGCTGGTAAATTACATATATACAGACTCCTTCCTCCGCTCTCCATCATGACAGATCTGGGATGGGGGGGGGAGCGAGAAGGACCCAGGGAGTCGGAGGAGCACATGGAGGACATGGGGTGATCTGTGCATGGTGGGGGCAGTTGTATATAGGGCTGCAACTAACGATTATTTTCATAATCACTTAGTTGGCCGATTTATTAACGGAAGAAATATACTGTATATGCTAATAGAGGTTAAATCTGGTAAATATGATCAGACTCGGAGATCAATTTTTGTATTAAAAAATAAATAAAATAAAGGCTTTTGCAGATTTTAAGACAGAACTGTAATTTATTATGTATGAAAGACGTCCTTGTCATAGGCAGCTGGCTTGAAATAAGCTACCTACGCCTGCTGTCACTTATGCTGGCCATACAAAAACAATGTCTTCCTTCAAAAAATAAATAAAAATATATATATATTTTAAGAACATTTGTTGATTTTCTAATTGTTAGTGTGGTCAAATCGACATTCGTTTTTGACCACAGTGACCGAAAACTTTGAAAGGAGCAGAATAGAAAACTTGCCAGCAGTGTGCGAAGCCCTGTATGGGTATGTTGGCGCCTTTAACCACTTAAGGACCCCCGCACGCACATATACGGCCACAGAATGGCACGTACAGGCACAAGGGCGTAAATTTACGCCCCCGCCTGAGTGCGGTTCGGGGGTCCCATCGGGACCCCCTCCGCGGCGTGCGGGGGTCCCCCTACCTCTGGGAGCGATCCGGGATCTGCGGGCGGATGTCCGTGATATCCGCCCCCCCCGCGATCGCTCCCAGCCAATGGGAGCGCGCTCCCAGCCTGTCACTTCCTCCTCCTGTGTTTACACAGGAAGGAGGAAATTATGTATTCTCTCATCGCAGCGCTGTTTCCCAGCGCTGCTGATGAGAGAAGACATCACAAGTAAGTGTGCACCAACACAACACTGACACACACTCACATAGGCATATTAACCCCTTGTGATCGCCCCCCCCCCCACCCCCCTGTCACAGTGTCACTGAATGCAGTGATTTAATCACTGCATTTAGTGTCAGTGTGACAGGCACTGTAAAAAACAGTTAGTGTTAGGTTCAGGATAGCCCCCCCACCCCCCCTAATAACGTTTTAACCCCCTGATCACCGCCCTAGTTAACCCTTTCACTCCCTATTGCCAGCGTCACTAAGCGATCATTTTTCTGGTCGCTGTATTAGTGCCGCTGTTCCCGCTAGGTAGCTATTTTTTTTTATTGCGATTTTTTTTTTTACTAAAGACATGTGGCTAAATAAATTTTGGCCTAAATGTTTGACTAAAATTTAGTTTATTTGATTTTTTTTTTAACAAAAAGTAAAAAATAGTGTTTTTTTTTCAAAAATGTCGCTCTATTTTTGTATATAGTGCAAAAAATAAAAATCGCAGAGGTGATCAAATACCATCAAAAGAAAGCTCTATTTGTGGGAAGAAAAGGACGCAAATTTTGTTTGGGAGCCACGTCGCACGACCGCGCAATTGTCTGTTAAAGCGACGCAGTGCCGAATCGCAAAAACACCTTGGGTCATTTACCAGCGTATTGGTCCGGGTCTTAAGTGGTTAAAAGCCGTAGCAGGCATGTGCACGCCCGCTGCACGGTGGGGCACCCAATGCACTTGGCACACGAGCCAGAACTGGGATTTGTGTGTGTAAACACACACATCTCTCTTCTAACAGGAGAGGAGAGACTTTTGCAAAATGTTATAACAGAAGCATAAAAACACATTTTTTCCCCCCAATTTTTTCAGTCTTTTTTAGGAAAAAAAAAAAAAAAACAGTGGTAATTAAATACCACCAACAGAAAACTCGATCTGTCTAAAAAAATATTGTAAAATGTTGTTTAATTTTGTGTTGCATGACTACGCAATTGTCATTGCATTACCGCACAATTGTCATTCAAAGTGCAAAAGCACTAAAAGATGAAAATTGGCCAGGGCAGGAATGGGATGAATGGGCTCAGTATTGACCCGGGTTAAAGCCATTTTAGTATTCGACGCATGTCACAACACGTTTGGGTTGTAGGAATGGAGCACTGTACCATCTCTCAAGAGTTGGGTCTTCATGTTTCTCTACTGAAGCTCCTCTGTCAAGGGCTCATAGACATTTTTCTGTTACATGGAGACAAGGTTCTTTTGTATATCTTGTATATCTCAACTAAAGTGTCCATTAAGCAGTCTGACTTTTTTCATTCCTGAATATCTCTATAAGGTACAGCCTTCAAAGCCACCTCCACTGAGTCAGTTAGATCTTCATGGACGTTTCAGCATCAGGCATCTCTTTCTCTGATTTGCTAGGCTGCTACCTGATTTTCTCTTCATATGTTTAAGTTTTACTAAGTGATCTTTTAAGCATACGCTGATGCTTGCTTGGGTCATATGGTTCTTCAAACGGCCCTGTAGGCACTATTCTGTTAACTTGTTATTCATAAGCCTTTTAGCATTTTGGTTACTGTGTTGCTTACTCCTTAGGTGGACTTTATTTGGACACCCCAATGTACCAAAAATATTTTTCCCTGTATTATGAAGAGGATTATCTTAATCGTACAGTGCAGGACACAGGATGAGTATTCAAAGACCCTGAGCTTGTACCTCCAGGTGATATGATACTGGCAGAGGCCTTGAGGCCTCGCCCCGGGCTCCTGTTCTATAACTCACTTTGTGAGTCCTCAGTTTTTCACTATTGTCCTAAGGTGATAAACCTTTTTCTTGCTTAATCACTCTTAGTTTACCTAGTTTCTTATAGTTTTTTTAGATTCTTAAATCAACTTTTCACTGTCTTCTAATACAACAATGCAAGCAGTGCAATAGAGGGTGCAACCTCGCTAAAATCTTGGGAGCTGTACCTTTACCCCATATCATGAGGACTTCCTGTAGTGTTGCTTCAGACACTGTATCCTGTATGTCAGCTGCAGTGTGCTTTACACCTATGGTGCCATGGTTCATCCTTATGGAAGCCAGTTCCTGAAGACACCTTTGGGGGGTATGTCCACTGTGATGGGCAACGTTTGAACCCTACATAAGAACCAGTGTCCTGGACAGGTAAGACAGGGTGACATTGTATCTCTGACAGTTGCTGTAAAAAACAGGGCCATGTTTGAAATGAAATCATTTAGCAGTGTAAACATTTCAAACTTGGTTCTAAAACTTGCCTGCTCAGAGCTTAGTCTCAGGTGTTAATACCACTGGTCACACACTTTAATGCCACTTCTGCCTTGGGTCCTTTTAAGGTATTTAGGTGTTTCCTCCCACCTTTCGCCACAAGGACCTTGCTACAGGATGGTCTGCATCCAGTTTGCACTGTATTCCCTCTGGAAACACTATATTCTGCATCTCACTTCATGAGTACCCCACAGGAGGTTACCCTCACCAGTAGCTGTGGTGGAAATCGCTTGAAAGAAAGCCACTCAGGCAAGCATTCATTCTACCAAGGTCCAGTGGAAAAAGAGCTCACTAATAAGTCCTCTGTTCTGTGAGTTGATCCTGCCATCTCAGTCTTAACGACTTCAGGCCCAGCCACTATATATATATATGGCTGGGTGAGACCAGCATTGATTTGGGAGAACTTACTGGTGTCCTCCAGAGGCTGCGTGGCTGCCGGATCTGTGATTACTGTGTCCCTTGTTTTTTGTACGGCTCATTTACACTGCCAGTGCTCTCTGAAGAGTGATCTGCATTTGCATTGCTCTTCAGAGCAGTGAGGAGGCTTTGTATTTCATCCTTACTGCCTGTTTTAGCCCCCTAAATGCTGACAAAGGCAGTTACAGCACAGCCCCATTCACTCGAATGGGTTGTGTTCGGCAGGCAGTAGTGCTGTACTCTATTCAGTGGAAAAAGAGCTCACTAATAAGTCATCTGTTTCAGTTAGCTGATCCTGCCATCTGAGTCTTAACCACTTCCTGCGTAGCCACTATATTTACAGCCAGGCAGAACAAGTATTATTTGGGAGGACGTATTTTGCCTGTTTATTGACAGTGTCTCTTCCTGCTGCCCGAACAGACCCATCAGCCCTTCCCATTAACTACATTCCTGAGAGACATCCCCTGTGGATCGCTGCCTTTCTGGGCATTTTAAGGAGTCAGACATGAAGCTATATGAAGGGTGATAAATCCTTTATTCAAGGTGTATCCTGGATCAGGCCCCCCTTATACTTGGGACCTCAGCTTGGTTCTTCCTGCCCTCCTTGAACTATGCTTTGAAACCATTAGGGATATCTCCTTAGATTACCTCTCCTGCAAAGTGCCCTTTTTGGTTATTATTATGCATGTCAGACGTGTCTGTGCGCTGGCTGCTCTCTTTTAGGAAGTTCCTCATTCTTCACAATGATAAAGTGCTCCTCCTCCCAGGACTATCCTTCCTAATGCAGTATCAATCTTCCACCTCAATGACGACATTGTCCTTGCATCTTTATGCCCTACCCCAAAGCACCCAAAGTAATTTTCTCTTCATTGGCTTGACTTAGACACATCAGAGTGCATGCAACTGTTTTTTTTTTTTCATCAGATTTCTCTACATAGTTGTCTAATGTTCTGCTTGTCCACGTTTTGTAAATTGTAAGCTGTACTTTATTTCAAACTAACTTTATAATGTATCCCTTAAAGTGTAAAATCAGAAGGCACATGGACATGTTGAGTTAGTTGGTAGGAGAAATAAAGTGATCAGTCAAGAAGGCCAGTTTACAAGGCAGAGTAATATTGTGCCACCATGTCTAAGAGAAAAAGGGACAGACCTGCATTAAAAGCACTCTATTTTGAAACTGTAGAATCAGTGTAGGTTAGGTGAAATGTTAAATAGATGAGTTGGGGATATCTATAAGAAAATGGGGAACGAGGGGGGTTGTAAGAAACAATATTTAAAAGAAAAACAGAGTACATGAACCTCTGTCAGGTTTCTATTATTGTTGGAGCCTTCTGTTCCAGTGAAAGGTTTATTTTCCTCTATGGGGTCAACTGAAGAATATACTCATTTTAGTCTATCCAAGAAGCAAAACAAATCTAAATTGAAGCCAGTGAACCCGCAAGAACTCAAAGTGCTGCACGGATTTTCTCAGACACATAAGGCGTTCTGGCATTTGTTAGTCATGTGTTAATTCTATATTTATTCTATAAAAGTAGAGCCATTTGTCCATAGCAACTGGTAAGACGTTATCTTCGTGGAACACACCCTTGAAAAATTCTGTTTTAGATCTAAGTTCTACAAGCCCAAGAAAAACATTTTCATTTCTACAGTTTAATACATGATGGCAGTTGAAATACAACAATTTTTAAATGTGAAATGAGAAAGACTGGCACATATTGTATTTCCTTATAAAACTGTTATATTAGAAAGGTATTAGTCAGTTATGTCATGATTGTATTCCTTTTGTAAGCTACGCATCCAGCATCTGTTTGTGTCTCTGGTTTCTTAATATCTAGTGTTTTTGTGGTCAGGAACAATAGATATGAAAGACACAGTGGAGATGAGTGTGGCACTTTGATATTGTTAGAAGCACTGTTGTCACTTGCTCTGTGTTCTCTGACACATTGCTCTGCTGATGTGCACCACATTCCCAGAGCACTGGTTTCTAGGTAACAGGCAGCCGCATTGGCAGTTGCATAGGCTTGGTTCAGTTTCCCATACCCCATATGCTGTGGCTGGTAACTCTCCCTAGAGGGGCACTACCTCTCAGCAGATTCCTTATGCCTGCTATTCTGATTAATTTCTAATTGTGTGATACAGCCCTTCTTGTGTTTGTGATTTCACACCTGCACATGTAATAGAAATGTATATATTAATGATGCAGATTGACTTTTATTTATTCTCTGACCTTTTCTTATGGCTTTTTTACTTGGATTTCTTCTTTATTCTATATATTTCAACATATTGAAACTCAATTGAAATGATGTTTAATGCAGCCTATTATCTGTACAGCTATACAAGATTTCTGGTGATTGTATCCTTTGTGCATTGTCCTTTTTTACATAGCATATATAACAGTGTCAGACCAGCCAGCACTGATATTTTTTTGTAGATAGATATTGGTGGTGTAAATCAGACTCTGGTTTGTTATCATTTGGGGAAATCTAAAAAAATGAAATCTCCATGATTGGCAACCCTTCTCTGCTTCCTCAGCCATTCTTTTTACAGCACAATGAGATTACATCCTACTTGGGGAAATATCTTTGTGGTTTATAGAACATTATAGAACATTCGTGGGCCCCACTAATGGGGGGTGATCCAATATTTACTATATTGTTGATAGAAAAGAAAAAGATTTTTGAAAGTGTTTGTCTTAATATTGTATCTTAAAGCGTAACTACACTGCATCTGGGCACCACAAACCAAAAATTGTGATTTTATTAAATTTTAGAAGTCAAAGCAAACTCACCCATTCAGCCATGTCTCTATAATTTATTTTGTTGATAAATAACTTTGAAAATCATCCCCTAGCATTTCTGGCTATGACCATCTTGAGTAAGGGTAGATGATTAACATAGCATTTACTTCCTGGAATCCATCTGCCCTTAGCTCAGGCATGCAGACAGGAGGGTATGCTTATCTGAGAAAACCCCTCCTAAAGACTTTGGGGATGTAATATTTTATTTGCGTAGGCCGGAAAACCAGGAAGTAACTGAAGGAATGAAAGAAACAAGAGTTTAAAACAAGTAAATGAGATACTTTCCAATCTATTTGCTAAGCTTGGTAGCATAAGGATTAAAACTAGTCAATTTTTGTGAGACTTAGGTTCCGCTTTAATTCTATAATACAGGACAGAGGACTTGTATTCTTGAACAATGGGTTATATGCAGGCTTCCTTCAGGCAGCTCGACACTGTCAAAAAACTTGCTAGGAGCTCTTGTAGTGCACAGTCTTATACCCCCGCTCACACTGAGGTTTGTTTACGAATGTTCTTAGGTGATGACACTGTTCTTCTCAAGATCTGATTGCTGATCGTCTTCAGCTATATAGGATCTGGATTGGTGACCCGGATCCTGTACTTGGACATTGATAATTCTATCTGGTCCAAACTCCATTCCATGAGTACCCCACTGGGGATCTCCTCACTTGGTCGACCGCAGGCACAAGGAAGCTGGGACAAAAGGGCCAGAACATGCGTTCTGCAAACAGCCTACAGGAATTTAAAACACTCGGGGTGATGGCTGTTACCTTGTACTTGTACTGGAGCAATGCCCTCATATGACATGACAAACGCAAATTTCTCTGCCACAATGTCTGAATTCTTTGGACAACTTCCATTGCTCCAGCCTTATGCCGCGTACACACGATCACTTTTTGTGATGAAAAAAAACGACGTTTCAAGTGATGAAACAGAACAACGTTTTTCAAACTTCATTTTCCAAAATGACATTGCATACACACCATCGTTTTTCCAAAATGCTCTAGCAAAGCGTGGTGACGTACACCACGTTCGACGGCACTCTGTTCCATTGAAGCTCCGTCTCATAACTTGCCTCTGAGCATGCGCGGCTTTAACAACGTTTTCAACATTATGACACAAAAAACTACGTTTTGAAAAACGACCAAAAAAAAAATAATTCAAGCATGTTCAAATTTTTTTTTTTGGTCGTTTTTTTGAAGACATAAAACGACGTTTTGCCCACACACGGTGATTTTAAATGACGTTTTTGAAAACGTTGTTTTTTTTTATCACAAAAAGTGATCGTGTGTACGCGGCATAAGATTTCTAGACGCTGTAAATGCTGCACATTCTCTATTTCCGCTAACTTTATTCAGGAATCAAAGGTGGAACCTCCTCTGCTTGAGGATGTTATGAAAGACAGTTTTTAGGAACCCAATTTTGTAGCAGAGACTGCAGAGGATTTCCTTTCCCCTGTGATTATCTCTGCCCCCTCTTTGTTTTTGCTTTTCAATCTGCCAGCTTTTGACCAAAATAAGTCTGATTTAATTACCATCTTTCACTAACTTAAGGCACATTTCCTGTAGAAAAACAGCTTCTAGGGTTTATATTCAAACAATATCACAGTTCCAAAACCAAATTAAGGCCATCCACCCAATACTGTACTTAAATTATCTAAACAGATTTACTAGTGTACCAAAATTCTGAATGGTTCCAATGCCATTGCAGCTCTCAGACAAGGGGTATTTCTGGCGTCAATGGGCATGCAAGATGCTTAGTAGAGATGGACTCGAGTATGTTCAGGATCTTAGCCCTGACCCACCAGCCCGATTCCGCTAGAAAGCCAACATTGCACGCCGCTAATCACAGGCAGTGAGACATTTCCAGTCCGTAGCTGCACAAATCGGGAGATGTCTCACTGCCTATAATTAGTGTGAACAGAAAAATAACTAGGGACATGTTGTTGGACTTTTTAGGCACTGTATGCTGGTAAGAATATAGTCTTACAGAGAGAACTTATCTAAAAATCTAATTTATTTGAACATGAAAATACAGTTCACATATTAAAAACTTGACGTTCCAACGGAACTACCTAGCAAACTAACTAGACATTGCAGAGTGCCTCCAGAACATAACGGGAAGTTGTAGACTAATGATCAGACATGATAGTGCAGCGTATCAAAAATAAAGTAAAAGCTATAAAAAGTTAGTAAGATGATTAGAATATCCTGTATTGATGATGGAGGTTCAGACATAAACTGTCTGAAAGATGGAACTTGCAAATGTATTAACTTGACCGGTT